>JARHVA010003906.1:1030000-1650000 GCA_037957365.1 Torreya grandis
TAAGTATGGTTATAATTTTTCTAAGACCTCTATTATCTTTTCCATGCTCTCAATCATATTCAAGTCTTTGTGGCATATTCAATTATATTTAATCTTCAAATTAAAAATGAATTCAACCTATCAAATTTGTTAGAGTGGGTGTCTGCCCACTCTAGTGTGAACCATTACAAGCACAATGTAAATAAGAGTCTTCCATCATAATGAAACATTTACATTCCTTATCCACTGAGATTGACACTTATTTTAACTATACCTAAAATGTTTCATAGTTATAGTGGGAGTTCGATCACTTTAAATATATTGGCACTTATTTACACTATGTCTACAATGGTTCACATTTATAGTAGGAGGCCGCTCGTTCTAAAAATAAATACTACTAAATGTAAGTCTACACCACATTTATATAAAAATACTATTGTGTATATTTACTTATTAATAACTTTTAAAAATTATATAAATATTATTGTGTATATTTACATATTAATAGAATTATTATGTATTTGTATGTTTTTAATATTCAACATGTAGTTATACAAAATAGTATTTATATATAATTTTTTAATTCAGAGTATGTAATTATACATAATTGTATAGAATTATAATTGTGTTATAATTGGATTTTGAATTAAATACTTAAATCCTTTAGTTATTTTAGTAATAACTATCAATATTCCACCCTCATATGTGAATGACAAGGTACATAACAACCCAACATGTCATGCTTGCATTCTTTTTTACTTAGGTCTAATTCTTGTATTTCTAGTTTTTATCTCCTTGATGGCATGACTGCATGACTAAATGATTTTTGGTATCTCTTACATGGATGCTTACATATAAAACACAAAATTTATGGATAATGTGGAATCATACCAAAGGCACATGATTTGTATGACAAAATTTATGAATGGGATGTGGTCTCATGGAATGCAATGATTGCAGGATATATTTTTGTGTTCTTTTTTGAAGCATCCATGTAGTTGTGGTGGATGAGGTTTGACATTTATTTTCATTATGTCTATAAATTATCACATGTATGGTTGAATTTCTTTGTTGGTATCTCTAAACTTCATATTTAAACACAAATCAAACCTCTAGTAGTTACATGTGCATGCTTATTTTTTCCATTATTTATACCTTATTTTTTTCCCTTTCTTGATGGCCTATCCTTACATCATGATGTAGCTATATATACATGGAAATTGGTGACCAAAAAACAACAAACAGTCCTTAATCAAGACATAAAACATGTCAATCTTTATAATTAAGGCATCTTCCATAAGCTTTCAAACAACAAAGAAAAAATAATCTTCTATCCAAAAAATAGTATTCATAAGCTTTAGTTTTGTATTTAATGATAGCATGTCTCCAAAACTAAATCAAAATCCATGCATGATGCCACTTAATTCTCTTTCTACATATGTTAGTTGAGATGAAATTTAAGTCCAAAAAGAGATTACAAGATAATTTGGAGTCAACTTTATTTTTCATGTTGACTTTGTTCTTGTTAATTTGATGGTGGCTGATATAAATAATAAGGATAAATTTAATTTCACTTTGGTCACCTAAAATTAAATAGGATAGGACATTTAAGAGAGACCTATTGGACATTGTCATTGATTAAGGAAGAGATTGTCAGCATTTTTATTAAGTGTTGAGCTTTGGTATTTAATATTGTCATTGATGTCAAAGATTCTTTTGAAAGTGCATGGTTATTTCATTTATGTTAATCTAATGGTATTAATATAAAAATATCTTGTGAAGATACATGGTCAATTAAGCTTTGAGTTATGTGTATGAATGAGTTTTATTTCTAGCATTGTGAGTGTTGTTGTATGAAAATAGTGATGAAAGAGTTATATTTGTATAATGTTTTGATGAGTGATATCATTGAGAATCAGCATGAGTAAAGTATAGGTTAGTACTTCAAGTATTAAGTATCTTGTAATTCTTTGTCTAGACCTTGTGAGAAGGTATGTGTAGGTAGCATGATGAAATCAGTAAGCTCTGAAGAAGAAGTTGTGTGCTTTAAAGATCTGTGTAAGTAGTTCTGAAGATGATTTGAATGAGATATGAAGATGAGAATGCTTTGAAGAATACCTGATAGTATTTTAATATAATATAGGTCATTTGAGTTTGTACATAAGGTGTTGAGGACCTTGAAAATTATCAAAAGTTTAGCTCCAAAGATCTATGTATACAGCTTTAAAGATGCTATGAAGATCACTCTAAAAATATGTAATAAGATCTAAATATGATCTATTGAAACTTAGAATAAGAGTGAGTGTATTAATTTACTTTATCATACATAATAAGCATTATAACATGTGATATTTTCAAGGTGAAGTCTACAGGGTGGCAAAAAGGTCATATTTAAGGTCTAATGAGACTTGTAGGTCAAGGCTTAGAAAACGATAGAGAGATGGTGCATAAATGAGGTATCAAGATCAATTTACATGACATGGATGATCAGTGAGCATTGGCATAGGTGATTCAATTTGTATTAAGTATGTGTGTGAAGTTTCAAGTCAGAGTTTGAAGGTTAAGGCTTTAAAAAGTGTTTCAAGGTTTCTCAAATGCACAAAATGAAGAATTATCTAACCAAGAAGGTTTTTTAAGTGATCATTGGCATGTGTACCATCTACATGATAATATAATTTATTCATGTTAGATGAATAAGGTTTATATCTCAAAGCTATAATCATTGGTTTTTGGAAGGAGGAGATAAGTTTTATGAATGATCGTTAAGACTAGAAATTGATATAAACCCTCATAAAACCCTAACAAAGACCTAATGTTGAATATATTGTTATAAAGACCATAGAATAATTTTTTATGGTTATATAAGTGGTTATATATTGAATTAAACTCTCCTAAACATATCCAAGTGTGATTAGTTTAACAGGTGAGTGAGCAGACCCTATAAAAAGTGCTTGCCTTTTGAAGATCTATTGTAGCAAATAGAGTTGACCGATTCAAATTCGCAAAGTGGATGAAGATAAAAGTGTGAGACTTTTAGTTATTATCCATGAAGGTTTCTATATAGGTTATATATATTAGGTGTGAAAATTTGGTAATCTAATTTGGCCAATCACTAATAAACCTAGTGGTGCAAATAGTAAGAAAATCAAGTAGAAATAGATAATCCATGGTATGTTTTCATATAAGAGTGATGAATTTAAGTGAATGATAAATTTTTTTTGTTAATTTAATGATATATCCATACTTTATATAATCTTATAATTTAGTGCAAGAGGTTGGAACATTAAATCCAAAATGGATTGTCTAACTGAGTAGAGTCTGTGAGAGAGAAGATCAACAGATTGGTCTACAAGATTAATAGATTTCATTAAATATTATGATCTACTTAATGGAGTTTTATCTAAATATGTAAAATATATTTTTCATATATTTAAAACCCTTTAGTATATTAAATCAAGTGTTATATGTTCATGTTTATTTGACTATGTTTTGAAGTCAATTGGCAATTCTAAGTGAACATCTTGTAGAGAAGAGTTTGAGTCTGTATGCCCTAAGTTGAAGCATCAGATGAAATTTGAGATGAATCTAAGTTCATGAGGTTTTTAACCATGTAATTTTTTTTCAAAATTAAGTGTATGTCTCAATTGTTCAAGACAGAATCTATGTATATGCACGTGCCTTTTATGAACAATGTTTTAAGAAAGGGTTCAAGTGGTGGTTAGACCTAAAAGGTGTTATGGACCTAAATTAAATTTGGGTAAGGTCTATTAAAATTTTATTTGATTTTTTCATATTGTTTGAGGTGTTTTAATATGTTTTAATAAATATCAATGGGTAACGTGTTGTTAAGAAGACCTATTAGGTCTCCTTAAAGCCTCAAAGAGGAGTAAGGACTAATTGAGCTATGGCCAACCTAATGTATTGATTGATTAATGATTAAGTCATGTTATTTTAATATTATAATACCTATTTATGCATTATATAAGTTATTTAAGTGTGTGGTTAATTAATAAAGATATGATCAAGTGACTTATAAAAAAGTAAAGAAGTTTAGGGCTATTTGGGTATGTTTAGAGAAAGAGAGTAGAGGAGAATAAGAAAATGATATATATCATAGGTGAGAATAAGGATTTAATGTATACCATAAAATATATGTCATGGATATCTAACAAAGGTTCTGCATATGAGGATCAAGGTTAGAATATCTAATCAATCAATGAAGAGAGTTAGTTGACCAAAGAAGGTAGAAGCCAGTTTGAGAGGGACAAAAGTGAGTAAAGAGATAAAGGATAAGATCATCATCTATTGTATAAGTAACAAGGGATTATAAAGGTGATAAAATAATTAGGTGTCTAATTTAGTGTTGAGTCATCTAGGGTGTTGGTGCCTCCTTACAAGTGGGTGCTTGCTAAAGTCTAACTAAGTTGGTATTGAGCTAGTTGGGGTTGGTGCTCCATGTAAAATTAGTGCTTCATAAAAAATTTATGTTTGTATTATATAAATATATTCAATTTTATTCATCAATTGGTTTTATTCCCATTGAGGTTTTTCCATGTATATATTGTGTTCATGTGTTTCATGCTTTTATATTTTGGTGCTTATGCTTGCTAAGACGAGCACGCTTGTTAGAATGGGTCATATATGATTAAGTGGAATTAAATGAAAAAACATTTAAAACTTATTAATCCCCATATTCATCATATTTACAACAATTATTATCATATCCTAGTCCTTTGAAGCAGGTTTAAAAACCTAAAGGAGATCCTAAGAAGTAAGGATGACTAGTTTGCAAGCTCAAGGTGGTTTCTCTACCAGTAAGGCTCTATTATTCAATAGATATAAATTTACCTTTTAAAATGTCAGAATGAAGATATATCTAATGTCACAAGGACATGATATTTGGTAGTCTATTATGGATGCTTATATTATACCTCTTATTCCACCAACAGATGCAATAGGTAAGAAGGCTAGTAAAAATAACTTTAAGGTAATTAATGTCATTTTTTGTGGCTTATAAAAGGTATATATTGTAAAGGTAATGCATTATGTATCATTAAAATATATATGAAACAAATTGAAGACCATCTATGAAGGAAACATCAAGGTGAATTTAGTTAAGTTTTAGACCCATAGAAGACAGTTTGAAATCCTAAATATGAATGAAGATGAAACTATGGCATCCTAATTATTGAGGGTTGATGAATTTATCAATATCATTATAGGATTAGGAGAAGAATTGAAAGAGTATACTAGTGTCCAAAAGGTGTTGAGATCACTAACTCCTAAGTTTGACTATAAGGTGTTTGCAGTAGAAGAAATGTAAGATTTGGACAAGTTAGAGATGGATGGGATTCATGGCATCTTGACCACCTATGAGATGAGAACAAATGAAGACCTCCCAAGAAGGAAGATTCATTCAAAGTTTAAAATAATTTAAAGATAAAAAATGAGGTATGTTCATAGATTGATGATGATGAACTCATAGCTATGTTTGCTATGAAGTTGAGGTTTGGTTTAGGTAAGTACAATGGTAAGTTACCCTTCAAATGTTTTATCTATGGAAATATTGGTCACTTTGCAACCAAGTTTCCTAAAAATTAAAAATCTAACCATAATGAATAACATGATTAACACCATGGAGATGATAAAAAAAATATAAATTTAAAAAAAACAAGAGAGATTTCAAGAGAATGAAGGAAAAGATTATTCAAAAATAAGAAGATTTTATATACCAAAGAAGATATCTCATCTAATGAAATTTATTCTCGCACATCTAATAGTGATGATGATAGTAATGAATCTAAACATGACAATAGTGAAACTTTATTCATAGGCATAGAATCAGACAATGGGAGTTGTTTAAATGGGAAAGGCCTTATGTTTTATGTAGAATTAGATGAAGTACAGTATGATAGTGAACAAGTTGAATTTGATCTTGAAGTTGAGATTATGAGCACCTTCAAAGAGTTAAAGCTTGTGAAGAATAAGAAAAAGAGACTAAAGTCACTAGTTTAGGACTATGAGGAATAGATTGGATTGGTTGAGGAAAGACTAAGCAAGACTTCCAAGGAGTATGAAAAGATCATCCAACAAGTATAAACCTAAATTAAAATTGTGGTAGAAAGCCTAAAATATAAAGAGGAATAATGCGTCAGGTATGAAACTAATGTATAATCCCTAAAATCTAAGTTGGATCAATCAACTAGAAAAGTGAATAGCTTTGTGAAGTTTGAAAAGATCACTGAGGCTCTAGATGATATCTTGAGTAGTCAAAAGTTTCTAAGTGATAAGACAAGTCTTGGATTCAAATAATACCAAAAAGAGGCATCTTGATTCAAGGAGAATAATGTTGAAGATAAGAAGTTCAACATGAAAACACCTATCAGATATATAAATGTTATAAGGTATGTTAAATCTTTCAATGGTTACTATTATTCATGCATTCAATTTGTTCAAAGAGCAGGAGAATGTAAAATACCCTCCAAGAATGATTACTCATGTAACTATCAGAGGAGTTACAATTCATGTCATTCAAATGGTATGTATAAGTTGTTTTATTACAGCTATCATAACATAGGACACATTGCAAGATTCTATCTTAACAGAGTTTGAAGGTCTTCAATTCAAAATAGGAAGTTTGAAGCTCCTAGAGTACAAAAAATAAGGCAAATAAATGTATGAAAACCAAAGTTAGTAAAGATAAGTCATAATCAGTCTAAAATTTCAAGTGGACTAATTTTCAAGATAGAGCATGCCTTAAGTGAAAAATCAAGTAAGAAATGTATGTTGTCAGCTCACATTGATAATCAAATAGATGATGATGAGATCAAGCCTAAAGTGTCAATCAAGTCAAGAAGGATGTTGAAGAATATTAAATCTTGTAAGAGTATGGAGATCTGGTAATTTCCTAAGTTTATGTTATTTTAGTACCCTGTGAAAAGGGGTGATCCATTTAAGCTTCATGGAGACATTTTTCTATTAGTAAAAGCATGTGGTTGCAGTCAAATAAGGTTCTTTTTTTAGAATATTTTAGGTTGTCTATTTTTCAAGAAAGGAGTTGAAGATGGATATTATCCACACCTATGTTGTTAGCTCTATGGTTTTAAGTATATAAGGAAGCATGATAAGAGATCTAAGGCTGTTATTAGGTATCTAAAGTCAAAAGTGTAGATAATTAGCATATAAGAAGTAAGATTTTAATATATATTTGTATAAGTAGTTGAGATTGATCTATAAAGACAAAGGGGGAGCCCCTAATTCTAAATTTGATATCAAGTATGGGATAGCCTTGTATGTGTTCAAGAGTTTCATCTTATTCAATCATATCAAGGAATCTGGGAGAGTGACCTAATTGAAAGAATTTTTTGAGAATGTTTTTCATAAGTGGTAGCCATAGTTTTTGAACACTTTGTGTCATTTAGTGTCTTTGAGAGATAGTATCAACTCAAAGGGAGAAATTATAATTCCATTAGTTATAGGTGACCCTTGATATCTAATGTTAACATAAGCATAGTGGATGCCTGGTTTGAGGGGGATATTTTCAAGTTGTTGACTAAACTTGATCTATGTTGAAGTGGTCTTGTAATCTGAGTTCATTCTAAAAGATAAGAATAATTGTGGAAGACCTTTGTCAATAATGTCAAATGGGGAGAAAGATCAAAAGGTTCAAAAAATCAAAAAGAGAAAAAGAAAAAGACAAGATTAGAAAGGGTGAAGAGAGGCAAGAACCATGTCTAAGAGATGATTTCCATCAAGAGTGGTTGACATAGTTTTTCTGAGTATGTTTTCCATCGATGACAAAGGGGGAGATTGTTGGATGTTATCATTGATTAAGGAAGAGATTGTTCACCATTGTCATTAAGTGTTGATCTTTGGTATTTAATATTTTCATTGATGTCAAAGGTTTTTTTAAAGGTGCATGTTTCTTTAATTGATGTCAATATAATGTCATTAATATCAAAGGCTCTTTTGAATATGCATGTCCAAGTAAGATTTGAGGTATGTGTATGAATGCATTTTTTTTCTAGCATAGTGAGTGTTAATATTGTATAGAAGTGGTGATGAAAGAGTTATGTTTGTAGAATGTTTTGATGAGTGATATCATTGAGAATCATCATGAGTAAATTATAGGTCAGTATGTCAAGTATCAAGAATCTTGTAATGCTTTATCTAGACCTTGTGAGAAGGTATGTGTAGCTATCATTATTAAATGAGTAAGCTTTAAAGAAGAAGTTATGTTCTTTGAAGATCTATGTAAGAAATTTTAAATATGATTTGAATGATCTATGAAGATGAGAATGCTTTGAAGAATACATGATAATGTTTGATCATAAGATAGGTCATTTGAGTTTGTGCATGAGGTGTTGAGGACCTTGAAAATGATTAAAATGTTAGCTCTGAAGATCTATGTATGTAGCTCTGCAGATGCTATGAAGATCCTTAATCAAGCTCTAGAGATCTATAAGAATCACTAAATATGTGCTATTGAAAATTAGAAAAAGAGTGAGTGTATGAGGTTGTTTGAGCATACATAAAAATTATTGAAACACATGAGAGTTTCAAGGTGAAGTTTACAGGGTGGCTAGATGGTCAGATTCAAGGTCTAATGAGACTTGCAAATCGAGGCTTAGAAAGAAAAAGAGAGATGGTGTCTAGATGAGGTATCAGGATCCATTTCTATGACATGGATGAGTAGTGAGGATTGATATAGATGATTTAATTTGTATTAAGTATGTGCATGAAGTTTTAGGTCAGAGTTTGAAGGTTAAGGATTGAAAAAAGTGTTTCAAAGTTTCTCAAGTGCATAAAATGAAGAATTATCTACCTAAAAAGGTTTTTCAAGTGCTCATTAACACATGAATATTATGAATTAGAATCTATTTTTTTCATAATATATGAGTAATTTTTCTATCTCAAATTTCCAAACAATGGTTTCTAATAATAGGAGATAAGTTTTATGAATGATCATAAAGACTAGAAGTTGGTCTAAAGCCTCATAAAACCCTAACAAAGACCTAATGTTGAATATATTGTTCTAAAGAGATAAAAATAGTTTTTTATGGTTAGATAATTTATTTTAAGTTTAATTTAACTCTCCCATATATATCTAAGTGTGATTGGTTTCTCAAGTGAGTGAGAAAACCTTACAAAAAACTACTTGTCTTTTAGAGATTTGTTATAGCAGACAAAGTTGGCATAGTCAAAGTTGATAAGTAGATGAATATCAAAGTGTGATACTTATATTTATGATCCATGAATTTTTTTGGACGTGTTCCATATCTAAGGTGTACAAAATTTGTAATTTAAGTTGGGCAATCACTAAAAGACCTAGTGGTGCAAACAGTAAGAAAATTAGGCAGAAGTGAAAACATAATTCAGGATATGTTTTCATATAATAGTGATGAATTAAAGTGTATGATGATTTTGGTTGAGACTTTAATTATCTATCCATTATTTTTATAATATTTTAATTTAGTGTAAGATGTTGGAACATTGAAGCCAAAATGGCTTGTCTGACTGAGTAGAGTATGTGAGAGAGAAGATAAATCGATTGATTTACACTATCAATAGTTTCCATTAAATATTATGATCTATTTTATGGAGGTTTATTTGATGATTTTATAATATATTTTTCATGCATTTAAATCCATTTAGTATATTAAATTAGGTGTCATATGTTCATGTTTCTTTGACTATGTTTTGAAGTCAGTTGGTAGTTCTAAGTGAACATCTTGTAGAAAAGTGTTTGACCCTGTATGCCTTGAGTTGAATCATCAAATGAAGTTTTAGATGACCCTGAGGTCATTAGGTTTTTTAATATGTAATTTTTTACCATATTTTTTTTGAAAAATTAAGTGTATGCTTTAGTTGTTCAAGACAAAGTTTCTAAACAAACACAAGCCTTTTATGAACAATGTTTTGAGAAAGGGTTCAAGTGGTAGTTGGATATAAAAGGTATTATGGACCTAAATTAAATTTGGTTAATGTATATTAGAGTGTAATATTATGTGTTCCTATTTTGTGAGGTTTTTTTATATGCTTCAATAAATATCAATGGGTAACCTATTTTTAAGAAGACCTATTAGGTCTTTTTAAAGCCTAAAAGAGGAGTAAAGACTAACTGAGCTATGGTCAACCTAATGTATTGATTGATTCATGATTAAGGAATGTTATTTTAATATTATAATACTATTCATGGATATCCTAAGTTATTTAAGTGTGTTGTTGATTAATAAGGATATGATCAAGTGACTTGTATAAAAGTAAGGTAGTTTAGGCCTATTTGGGTGTGCTTAGGAGTAGAGGAAACAAGTGAATGATATAGATAATTGGTGAGAATAAGGAGGTCATTAATACCATAAAATATATGTCATGAATATATAACAAAGTTTTTTTATATGAGGATCAAGGTCAAAAGACCTAATCAAGCCATGAAGAGGGTTAGTTGAGCGAAAAAGGCAAAAGGCCAGTTTAAGAGGGATAGAAGTGAACAAAGAACTAAAGGAGAGGATCATCATATGTTACATAATAAACAAGGGTTTATAAATATAATCAAATAATCAATTTTTTGAATTGGTGTTGAGTCATTTAGGGGGATGGTGCCTCCTTACAAGTGGGTGTTTATTAAAGTCTAGCTAAGTTGGTGTTGAGCTAGTTGGGGTTGGTGCTTTATGTGGAGTCAGTGATTCACAAAATATTAATGTTTGTCTTATATTATTGTATTCCATTTACTTCATCAGTGTTTTTTATTTTCCTTGAGTTTTTACCACATATATTTTATTTTCATGTGTTTCATGCTTTTATATTTTGGTGCTTATGCTTGCTAAGATGAGCATGCTTGTTAGAATGGTTCATATATGATTAAGTAGAATTGAATGAAAAGTTTTGAATACTGATTCACACCCTACCCCTTCTCAATCATCATATTTACAATAATTTCATCTATTTTGAGTCTTAAATATAATATTTAAACACAAATAGATCTAGAACAGACCTTAACAAAATAAGAATAGAAGTATGACATTAAAAATCCTCTAATTTACCTTTAATTTAACCAAGGCCATAATATTAAAAATCCATTCATTTGATCATGGATATCTAGTTAGAATTAAATTACTATTTGATGTTTTTGTAAAGAATTTACTTTTCCAAAGGGCACATCTACAGTTAATACTTTAATAGGATGATTGACTCTTATTTGCATTATGCCTACATTGAATCACATGTATAGTTGAAATTGTTTGTCAGTATCTCTAAATTTACATTAGTATTATCTTATCACATTTTTTCTTACAATTAAAATGATTCAAGTTCTAAATAGGGTCCAATTTTACAACCACAGTAGCCACTTTAAAGGTTATGTTGTAAATTACCTTTGATTTAATCACAGCCATGACATTAAACTTTTTTTTAGCCTACTCATGGATACTCCGCTATCTCCTCAGATTTAAACTAGGGTTTTTTAATGAAACTACAATAAATTAAAACGTATACAATAAATAAAACACCACTTACTAAAAAACTATTTAAGTCTAAAGTACTCAAACTATAAAAATAAATTATGGGATTTTGTATTAACTTCCATCATGTTTGTCATCACCTTTCATAAATAAATGTGGGTTTTTTAATTAAATTTCATTACCTTTCCCAATTAATAATATTAAATTTTATGCATGATTCCCTTTACCTGTTGATTTTCATATCGCTTGGTTATTTCATTTTAATAATTATATATGGACCTTGTTTATCTTGAGTACAAGAGTTATAAATTTGAACCCTATTTTGAACTTGAATCATTTTACTTGTAAATTTAAATCCAAGACAAAATACCAAAACATGAGTTTTACTAAATTGTGAGCTTTGGAAGAAAACTATGAACATTCATCAAAGCATAATCGAAATTGGGATAGCTTGATGATGTAGTTGTGTAATACCTAATATACATGTATGTCAATTATGAAAACATTAAAAGCATATGCAAACAATTTTATTGAATGCTCAAATAAAATGCATTCTCACTTTTTTTTTTTTTTTTTTTTTTTTGTGTGTGTGTGTGTGTGTGTGTGTGTGTGTGTGTGTGTGTGTGTGTGTGTGTGTGTGTGTGTGTGTGTGTGTGTGTGTGTGTGTGTGTGGCTTAAAATTTTGAGAAAAAAATATAAATTTATTTTTAATTCAAAAATTGAGGCTAGACTTGGGTGTAGCTAATATAAATCAATCATAGAATAAAATTCATAAAATAATATTCATGTATAAATAAAAATCAACACACAACCTAAAAATATAAAATATAACCATTGCTAATATTAACTTGGTTTGTTTTCTCTAACACCTCCCTAGTCGCATATGCCATCAAGGAAATATTTGTAAAATATAAATCCAAGAAAAAAGACCAAAATAGGAGTTGTATTAAAATAGGATGTTTGTATTATGTTATGAACATTCATCATGGTATAATCTAAAATAAAATCATCTAATAATGTAGTTTTGTAATCCTTAGTAGATAGGTATTCTAAAAAATGTATAACCTTTTTAAAACTCTAAATTTAAACTTCACATTAAAATTATCCTAACACATTTATTTTATAAATAAGAGTATCATGGAATGAGAGTCATATAATAAATTAATATTCTCCTTATCATTCAATTTAACAAAAAGTGATAGATACAAAACTATTCATGGAATGAGAAATAATACTAAAAATTTAAGCTCTAAAAGTACAATTGACATGTTAATAGAGAGATGAAAGAAATGGTTGAATACAAATGTGGAGAAAAATATAATTAATTAGATTTTTTATAAAAATAAAAATTAGAATAAATCAACAAAATATCCTATCATCATCCACTATGTTCCAAATTAGAGATTTGAAACAAGGTAATGAGACAATTAAAAATAAATATAAGTTATGGGATTTCGCACTAGGAAACTTCCTTGAAAAAATATAACCTTTTTACAACTCTACATTTAACATTTTTTATATTCAAATATACTGGTTATTAATTTTAATAATTAGTTTTCATTTTAATATATTATATGTATATTGTAAAGCTAGTGTCCCCACCCTTTGTTAGGATTTTATACTAAAATGGGAGCTTTGGAAGAAGCTATGGACATTCATCAAGTCATAATAAAATTTACGATCATCTAATGGACCTGGTAGACATGTATTCCAATTGTGAAATCATACTAAAGGCATGGGAGTTATTACAAAATGCTTCAAAGATAAGTGGTCTCGTAGAAATGATAATTGTAGGATATGCACAAAATGCATTTGCCATTGTTGAACTTATTTGTCAGTATCACTAAACTTCATATTCAAATTTAATTACACCTTAATTAATGCATTTGTCCTGGCAAATGTCTTATGGAAGAAATTGAATTTCCTACCGAATGCAAGTAGCATCAAGGCAAGTATTATTTCATATAAGACTGATAACTATTATCTAAATTCCAAGAAGCTTTAACCTTTTATGTTTTATTTATACTATTTTTGAAAAAAATATATGTAATAATGCTTGGGGTTTTAAAAACTATTCACTCTAACATGATTAGAGAATATTGTTCTCAATATCCTTTTGCTACAATTTGTATCTCAAATGGTTCTACTCATCTTGGAGAAAATTTGTTTAAAGAATAAGTCATGCAAACAACTCTTGGGGAAATAATAAAGTAAAAAATATGAAAATAATTCAATTATTCTATTGTCAACTACTTTAGCCATAACGAAATCTAGAATAAAGGTTTAAATAACATCTTACAATAAATAATGACAAGAAAAGAAGTTAGAATTTAAGCAATAAGGCTTGTATCTATTCTTGGATTCTTAAACATTCTTATCTAGATATCTCATTAATATTAGTATAAAATGACTATATATAAGATCATAAAGGGTAGAATTCATGAAATCAAAATTGGAATGACCATATTTTATGAGATTTATAGAGTTAACATTTATATCTTCCCTACAAATG
The DNA here is from genome assembly GCA_037957365.1 of Torreya grandis. NCBI lineage: Eukaryota > Viridiplantae > Streptophyta > Pinopsida > Cupressales > Taxaceae > Torreya > Torreya grandis. The sequence goes on from JARHVA010003906.1 coordinate 1,043,951, forward strand.
TTAATTTCTATAACTATGAATAAAACCTTAACAAGTTTATTAATTTAATCTTTAACAAGTTGATAATAAGTCATTTACTAAAATATTTATTAGAGAATATATGATCTATGTTTTATCTAATTATTTATTTCTAGTAAATATATATTGACACTCATGGTTAATATAAATTAATAGGTTATATTTATTATAGAGACATTTTCATTAATTTAAGAGTTCTATTTACTCTATTTTAATATAGTCATTTATTCTAATTTACTATGGCTTTATACATGGCATTCTATAGGATTGCAATAAAATACTTCAAAATTTAGAGTGCTTGTTCTATTAATTAAAGTTTAATTTATTTTAAATATAGAGTTTATAGCTTCTAACAATGAATTTCACCATAGATGTGATCCACTGCAAATTCTTGAGTAGAAATTTATAGAATGATAGATCATTATTAAAGAACATTATTTATAACCAAGCTAATTCCACTTATTTTATCATTTTAATATTTTTAATGACTAAATACATAACCTGAGTAGGCTCAAGCTTTTAAATATCTATAGTTACAACTTGCAATCATGACAATAAATGCCCTTTTAACACAAGTATGATTTCTATACCAAATAAAAATGAAACTTTAAAATATAGTACCAAACCTAACCAAACATAGAAACAAGAACAAACATTTAAGCAAAAGGTGAATAAAAACCCTCAGGTGATGGGTCAAAAATGTCCTAGCATACATTTGAAAGGGACGTATTCAATGGAGATGAAACACAAATTGCAATCTCCATTATCATATGTTGTGAAATACTAAAAATTGAAAACTAAATATATAAAAAATTACATTTCTTACCTAGTTTTTTTCCTAATTATGAATATGCTAAATTACCTTTGACTTAACCGCACTCATAGTATTAAAAATGTGTTCACCTAATCATGGATATTCCACTGGCTCCTCAATTTAAAACCAAGGTTTTGTAATAAAATTGCACTATATTAACAATATAATTAATAAAACACCATCTACTATGAAGTTATTTGAGGCTAGTGTCCAAAGATTATTCATTTTAATAGTTTTTATTAAATATCAACACATATTACAGCACCTCTACAGCTTAATAACATTAAATTCCACTATGATGCCGCCTTCCCATAATTTATTATGTCACTTGGTTATTTTGCTTTCTTCTTATAATTATATATTATAATATTATATAATAATCATATATAACTATATCATGTTATATTAAATTAATATATGATAATATTATATATATACTAATAATATATCAAGAACTTAGTGTTAAATGTTAAAAAATTACTATATTTTATTTAAATATTTAATAATATATATACCATTATAATAATATTATATATTATAATACTACTAATATTATTATTATATATAATTAATAATATTTATTATAATAATAATATATTATTATAATAACATCTATTATTATAATATTATAAAAAAATTGAATTGATAATAAGAGTTGTGGGGTCATCACCCATATATTAAAATTTGAAATAGATACAATAAACAATGCCATAATGGATAATATACACATTATTTCCAAAAAAGGATGAAGTGCAAGAAAGGAGCCATCACTATATAATGTGGTGTCCTAATAAAACACAGCCTATACAACATATACAAAAGACACAAAGAAACTAGATTTTTAGGAAGGAAAACACCATCCTAAGGTGAGATATGCTCCCATAGGAAGTCATCAACCAAAACCTCCTAACGCTTTTTATTTAGGGGATAAGGATTGCGGCCACCTCCAGTTCAAAAACCTCACCCATAGAATATGACGACACGATAACAACACTTTTCACCATCTTTATCACCACTAGAAGTTCCAACATCCCAATCACCACCCATAGATGGAGTCTTGTTGTATATTATCATAATAAACCCTTCAAGAATTTCATCTTCTAACAACATAGGTCTGAATTATTCAACCTCTCACTTGCATGTTGATTTTTTCCAAAGATCATAGTGCCACCACATAACTAATTCTTTCAAGGTATAATGCCCCTTAATTCAATCCATTTATTACTTCCCTCCCCAAAGGAGATCAAAGATACTGATATAGGCCTAACATTGATTATATTTTGATGAATAATGCATTTTCTTTTCCTAGTAGGATTTGATGCTTGCTCAACATTTCTATGGGAGGTTCTTGAGTTAATAACCTCAGTCCTTCTCCCGATCCTTGAAACTCTTTTTACATCAACTTATAGGAGGAATTTCACTCCTTGTGTGGATTAAAACTCCCAATTTTATTTGGAAGAAAAGATAGAGAAAGCATGGTTTCCTTCAATTTCTCAAAGTTCACTAGCGAGAAACTCCACCTCATTAGGTTCCTACCACTATGAAATTTTTCTTATAATTTATCCATGAGGGATAGGAACTCACATAACCTTTCTTCAAGCAAATGAAAATATTTTATAGTAACCTTCACCATTGCTTATCTACTAGATAACATAAGACTTTGCTTATTTTTAAGCTCCACTTTCTCAAGGGCTTTCTCAAACCCACCTTGAAAACAAGGTCTCAAAAAATAAACCACCACAAACCAAGTAATCTCCTTGTCATAAATTATGCTTAACATGTTTGATATAAATTCTAAAGCCAACTTATAATTTAACCTACACCTATAATAAACCTAGAAATAATAAGGGTCAAAAATCACCTTGATGGTCTTAGAAATTATCTCATTATAAATCTAAAAAATGGATTTTAGCATGAATTCAAACTTTGGAAAATGAAAGGCCAATTCTATTTTATCTAACTACAATAAAAATGGAGGCTCTAGAGCCATAAACATCACCCATCCTTCCATTAGAATATAGATTTAAATAAAGGATAACACTCTGCCTTCTCCCACCAATAATGATGAAATTTATCATTATATGGGATCAAGAGAAAATTGAGGCATAATCACATAAACAGTTCAAACATGCCAATTGAGGTAAAGATCATCATTTTTTGATACACTAAAAAAATGGAAGAGTGCTATTATATATTTATTTTAAATTATAATAATTTTTCTATATTAATATAATATTATAATATATAGTATTATAATAATATTTTAAAATAATATGATATATATAATATTATAATAGTAATTTAAATATTTTAATTAAATATTTATACTTATAAATATATAATAAAATTATAATATATTATATTTATAATTATTATATATAAATATAGACTCTATAACCTCCATGTCTTATCCTCATGTCAATGATATTGTAGCACTTATTCGAATCGCACATCAGATGTGGAGACCTAGCATAATCAAATCAGCTCTCACAATGTCATTATTAACCCTTGATAATATAAAATGGCCAATCAAATATGATGCCACCTTGTAATTTGTATACCCCTTTGTAATTGGTGCAGGTCATGTAAATCCACTCATTGCCTTGAATCTAAGTCTAGTGTATGATATAGGCCCTATAGTGTACGGTATCACCTAGAATACCTTGTCATTTCCCCTCCCCATCACTACCCATATCACCTTTAAATATTTCACCACTTTCATGTTTTGTATGGCATTTCCCTTCCCCATTACTTCACCATCGCTCAAGCTCACTTTCACAATGGTTTCATTTTCCATCGTCACCTCCACCATAAATATAAGAATATTTTTTCTTAACCCTTCATGTATAAAAGGTGATAAAATTTTATTTGTCATGGGTTTTTAGTAAGGTACATCTTCTAATTTAAACTCCTTCACTTTATAAATCCCCATTTTACCAAAATGCAAAATTACATCCCTTATGGTGTAACTTGCACATTTAGGGTAACTATGAGTTTAAACTAACATCCAAGTTAAATTTGTTTTCACTCCAATCATCCAAAATTAAATATATGTACAATATTGATGGTAATTACCTTCATATTCTATTATGAAATAGTGATCCAACTAAATTTGAAATAGTGCTCCAAGTAGTGATGCATATTTGTTCACAATGGTTTTGATGGTTAAATTTGTCTGAGTTGATTTTAATTAAGATTGTAGATCTCATCCCCAATACCTCTTTGAATATATATTTTCAACTTGTAGGAAGCATTTATGGAAAAGTTATTAAGAGGCAACAAGTTGATATCAAACCAATTCTTTATCGGAAAGATGTTTATTGAGCATACCAAGTGTTCTTGATCCCTTCACATAACTTCATTGATTAATTAAAATCCTTAAATGGATGTTTATAATATGCCCAATTACATTTTCTAAACAATAATTAGCATTACTAAAACATAAATTAATTGGTCTTTACATGTGTATCTAATACCTCTTAATTTATTAGCATTAATTTTTCTTTCCACTTGACTACCATGCCATCTCTCTAGCGGGTAATAAAACCCACACTCTCATTGACACATAGTACCTATCAATTTGAACATATTTGGTAAGAAATTATGTAGTTACTGGACAGACTATATGGTGTTATTTATGGAAATTTACCTATAATTATTTTTTATCACAATCTATTTACTGGAGCAAAATAGAAGACAATAGATATTTTATTTTATTTTTTTTATTAATGGTAAAATTGAGTTTTGAAAAGGGACCCTACCTATTAAAAATAGCTTACAAGCATGGTCTTAAAAATCAAAAGAACACAATGTTGCATATATGATTTATACTTTAGATTATTTATCTATAGTGTGTTCTTGTTATATTTTATTTGACATGAATTTCACCCACTATCTTTAATATGTGATTCTTAAATATAATGAGTAAACACTAATTTAATTTAATTATTTATTTTATTAGGTGTGCCTATGATGTGGACAATCTTAACTAGTTTTTGGACCATGTTATCATGAACCTTAATAAGATTGTGATCATTATCTCCTTGTTAATAGTATGTTTTATAATTTTCAAATAGTAATTCAAAAGTTTTATCTCTTTTACTTTCTAATAATAGATATCCCACCTAATTTGAATTTCCAAGATTTAACATGAATAATTTTTATTTACAATGAGATAATCAAAGTAACCTATAATTCATAGAAGGAAAAATCTATATATATTGTACAAAGGTGTTAGAGTAGGTTATTTATCTTAGCTCATGTTTTCTAAATACTTTACTTAGTTAAGAATTATTTATTTTTTCCCACCCATTTAGGTGTAGATATTAAATATTTTTGTATTTAGGTATAGTGGGTTTCTATCCTTGGGTTATCTCTTAGCTTGATCTTATGGCTATGATTGATCTTCCTTGCTTATATATCCAAGGCACTTTCATTGTACTTATATGAATATTTTTAGAGATATATGATATGATATTGATATTTCTTATACATATCAATTTACAAATATATGCTTTCATATTCTTGTTGTGATGTTTTGTTGTTAACATCTAAGATCTTTATGGCTTGGAATGCTTTATTTTTCATTCTTTCATGGTATTAGAGTGATAAGTGTTACGACCATCCAATTTTTAGTTTTATATAATATTTTGTATCCATAAAAAAATGAATAATTCCATTGGATTCAAAAGATGTCAAAACCCTAGGATTGGCTATAAACATGACCTAGTTTCATGACAGGCCATTTTTTACTATATTAGAGGATTTGAGGACATTTTTTCAAATTTTACATATTTTCATACCATTTGGTGGTAGAAGAGCAAAATATTTTTGTGTTTTTCTAGGTATTTCCAAAAACCTATTAGGTCTTTGTTACATTTTAAGGAAACATTAACATTTTTTCTAGATTTGAGTTTTTTGTGTGCAATTTTGACATTTTTTATGGATTCTACAATCTTTGGTTGGTAGTTTTCAACTATCAATGGACCTAATAATTATTCACACTACATCACACCTACTGGTAGTGAATTTTTTCCTATGATCTAATAATTATAACCCTTATCTATGATCTATTTATTCACTCGTGACTACCATTTTATATTGGTAGTGAACTATTCATTCAACTACATATTTGCTTACTCATATGCATGACCATCTTTATGTGATATATGGGTTTTGAACCTATTAAACATTTCATTCATGAATTTTTTTAACCCTCTGATAATATGTTGACCCTGCTCAAAAAAAATTGTGACTTGTGATAATATGTCAAATTTAAAGGAGTGAAGCACAACACTATTCATTTGAAAAGTGGAGTCATTTTTGGGTTGACATCACTTACCCATCAATTAAATAAATCAGGGGAGAAAAACTCATACTCACATTTATCCCCTGGTTACATGGAAATTAATCCCTTCATCACAACCAACCTAAGGGGATTTAACTTTTTCATCAAAAATTAAGTCAAAAAAATCTCTCAGAATGTTTTTTTCAAGGATTTTAATTTTATCGATTTCTATGATCCATTAATGACAAGAAATTTAAAATAACTATAATGTTTAATTTTGAACTCAAAACCAAGTATTATTTTTTTCAAAAGTGTATGTTTTTTATGTCTGATATATTGGTGTCATTTATATTGAAAAATGCACTCCATTATAAAATTTCAAATTTACGCGACCTAATAAAATAGTCTTCTGGTGAGGTTTTCTTGGTGTTGATTTGAAAACACTTTTTTAATTCTCTTACTCTTTGGTGATTCTTTTAGAATGATTTATTCTTATGCATTAGATCAGTGTGAGCCATTAACAACATATAATTACCACACATGGAGACCAAAAATGAAAAAAATCATTAAACATAAATAATTATGGGCCTTAATAACTGAAACACAACTAGTGTTCACTAGAAAATATAATAAATTTTAGTACTAGTAAAAATTTGATGAGTGTATGGATTTGATAGGAACTTATGTAAGTGTTCGTATTTTATTTTATTTAGAAGTATGTGATTCTCCTTTCAAAATATGAGAAAAACTAAAGGGTTTATTTGGTAAGGTGGATCACACAAAAGCCATGTATATTGAAGTATAGATTAGTTCTCTCAATCCTAAATATTTGTCATCCATTGTAGACTATTTTAATAAGTTCAAGCACTTGTTGATATAATTAAATGGGAATGGAAGAGATAAGAAAGATAAAGAATGTGTTTACCTAATTTTGTCTAAGTTGAAAGATCCATTCCAAATCTTTGATTCTACCTTTTTCTCTAGCATGGATGCCTTAGGTGCCACATTCAAAATGTCTGATTTAGAGTTGTTTTGTGAAATACTTACTAGGAAAAAATCCAAAAAATTTAACCTTGAGTATTCCACCTCTCAAAAGGCATTAGTAACATTTAAACCTAAGGGCAAGGGAAAATCAAAATTAAACCCAAAACCATTCTTCCATCTCAAAGTGTCACTAAACCTAAATACAATAATTATAAACCTAAGGAGTCTTCTAAATCTAAGAATAAGTCTAGCCTTTCATGCTCCTTTTTGTCAAGGGACTAGTCATGTAGAAACGAGGCATTGGAAGAGAATGCAAGCCTTAAAGGATGTAGTCAAAAAACATAAGATATATATCTCCACTCTACATTATTCTAATGAGCATTGTAAATCACTTAATTTTGTTTAGAGATATTAGTCAAGTGTTACATATAGTTAGGTTGTATATTTTGGTGGTTCTCACCACATAACTTCTTCTAGGGAGTCATTTATATATCTTAGTTTGAGTTCTACTTCTAAAATTGAGGTTGAATAATCTTCCTTTATTACTATTAAAGTAAAATATGACATACAAATTATTGGTTACTACATCAATGATGCACTATATGTTCTTGACATCACTAAAAAAATTATGTTTATCAAATTTGTCATTTTGGCCAGGTCAAGACAGTGAGTTTCGCACCATAAGGGGATGAAATTTGAACCTTGTTGGAACCTCATTCGCTTGCTTTAAAATGTGTTGTTGATCATAGTTTTTAACTATATCACTTTGAGGGTTTTGATATCACTTATTTTATGGGGGAGTGTTTTGTTTCTCATGCCAATTTTAAAAGTAAGCTTTGGCATGAGCTATATATATATATATATATATATATATATATATATATATATATATATATATATATATATATATATATATATATATATATATATATATATATATATATATATATATAAGTTGATCACTCATGGTATGGTTAATGATCATCCTATATTTTCTTGTCTTGATGGAGTTTGACCTAGTTTTACATTGGAGAAACAACACCAAGATCCATTTCTTAAGGGTATGTCCAAGAGATCTTCCCCACCACTTGAGCTTGTGCACAGTGACTTGATGGTTTACCCTACTCCTTCATTTCATGGAGCTAAGTATGAACTTACATTTATTGATATTTTATCAAGGTGTACTTGGGTTTATTTTCTCAATTAAAAGAGAGAATTTTTTTCACACTTCAAAGTATTCAAGGCTTTAGTCAAGAATCAATCTTCTAGTTGCATAAAGAAGCTTCACACTGATAATGGGGGGAGTACCTCAAAAAAAAAATCTTAAAAATGGATAGCTCATGGCATTATTCACCAACATTATATGTCCTCACACTCCATAATAGAATGGCCTAACAAAAAGGAACAACCAAATTTTAAAGGAGATGGCTAACTACATGATGCATTCTCAGGATTTACCTCTTCTATACTGTGTAGAAATAGTTAATTGTGTAAACTACATTTAGAATCACACACCACACTAGAAACTTGAGCATTTGACTCTAGAGGAGGCTTGATATGGAACTAAGTCTAATGTCTCATTTTTTCAAGTTTTAGGGAGCCATGTTTGGGTGTTTATACCAAGAAAAAAATGAAAGCCTTGTATAAGAAGAGTACACCCTTGATTTTTGTAGGGTATTGTGAGGACATGAGAGATTATCAACTTTTGGATCATAATATGCATGATGTTCTTATTTGAACACATGTTTAGTTTGATGCACGCTTTTATTCTCATGATTCTTCATCTTTTTTCGTGTCTTGTTCTTAGTGTTTACTCCTATCCATTGATGATTATAGAAATTAATGGATATTGTACATAGATTTAACACTTATAATAAATTGATGGAGTTGAATAAACATAAAACTGAGAATAATATCAACTCAAGCTATATTATTTCCTATTACATAATTCATTCAAGTATTACAAATATATTGGAATGTCATTTCTATATTTTTGGATAATCATATCTCCTCAAATATCTCTTCATATCCCTATGAATAATCATAAACATGTTTACATAATATTTTTATAACTCTCAACAATACCACTAACCATAACATACCTATTTAAGTAATATTATTGTTACACACAATATTATAACTCTCAACTATTATATTATAATATCTAACCAAATATACTATTAGTGAATTATTACTCTTGTAATTATTCACATTACAATGTTCACCCAAATACCACGTGAGCCTAACTTTTTCTAATATTACCTCCCTTAGTACTTACATGGTAATTTGTGTTACACATGACTTAATTAAAGTAGAGAAAGAACATCATCAACCTCTCATCAACTATTCAATGTTAGCAACACATTAAATAAATTCAATGTGGAACTATGAACAGGAAGCATTCATTGAGATAACATCATAAACCTATATAGTTTGGTAACTACAAGTAGGAACCATATATTCACCCTTCACCCCTACATCTCTTAAACACCTTTTTATGTAGTACATCATTAGATAAAATAGGAAATACACCTCTTATTTGTCACACATAAAAAACATAATATAAAATTGGAAATAAAACATATTTGCCATTAAAGCATAAGTATCCCCATTGTTAGTGGCTAATGAGAGGCTTAAATGGCCCCCATCCTGTAATGCCTCCAATCTCCTTATTTTCATTGCTTACTCAGTAAATTTAGATTTGAGACTCTATAGTTTCCATATTGGATTTATTTTTTTCACTTTTCCCCATAATTTGAAACATAATGGATGTCGATTTCAATTGAAAATGCATCTAGTTACAAACAATTTATTTTACTCTTTTGACATTGACAATATTTTCATTGACTACAAGCATATAAATAAAGGAAATTAAAAAAACTGCATGCTTCAATATAAAATACTTATGAATTTGATATGTAATAAGACTCCATTAAAAAAATAATTGATCTACCTGATGGTGAGAAATTGAAGCCCAATTTGAGACCATATTCCTTCATATAATATTATGGCACATTGTGTTATTCCAAGTAATATCATGAGGAACACACAACTACAAGCTTACAATAAATTTGGTTTTGTTGTATATGGTGGGATTTGAATCTACATTTAATATTTAACTCAAGAGAAAATGTGTAGCATTTGGTGCAAATATGTATAAATTATAATTACAAATTTATACACATGGATCTGTAATATATATTTTGAAATGTGAGAACCTTAGCTATTTCAAGGAGGGCATAGAACTTATGCAAAATGTTACATCACTATATAGTGACACTCAAGGGAAAATACATCCAACCTTAGAAATGAATATAGTGATATTCCATTAAATTTAAATTTGATGTTATGGTTACAAATGTGAAGACAAATATCAATGTAAATCTTGATTCAAACTTGAGGTTGCAAATATCAATGCTAATTTTGATTAATACAGATATTACCAAAGGTTAAATGGAAAGTGATGTGAATCTAGCAACCTCTTAATTCCATTTAGCATTATAACGAATAAGTATAGTCATCAATATAATGTAAGAGCAATAGAATATAATGAATTTACCTTCAATGCAAAGAGTGATGTACTCAATATACACTTGGCCTTGGTAAGGAGCAATAGATTCACATGAAGAAGCATATAATATATATAATCCAATATAATGGACACTAAAATATACCTAAATTATTATAATAAAAATTCCTTTGCATAAAATTCTTCTTCATTAACTGGGTTAGCCAAGAACTTTGATGGCTTTTCCCCACATAATATCTCATAGATCCATTAAATAATTTAATCATCTTACATTGATGCCATTGATATAAATTAGTGGTACATAGATTTAACACGTACAACAAATTGATAGAGCCAAATACATAAAGAAAATTGAGAATAATATTAACACAAATTATATTATTTCCTATTAAAAATTTTATTTGAGTATTGAAAATATATAGTAATGTCATTTCTATATTTATGTAGAATCATATCTCCTCAAATATATCTTCATATCCATATAAATACTCAAAAACCTATTTATTTAATATTTTTATAACTCTCAACAATACCACTAACCATAACAAACACATTTAAGTAATCTTGGTGTTACACACAACAATATGACTCTAAACTATTATATTCTAAAAATTAACCAAATATATCTATTAATGAATTATTAATATCATAATTATTCACATTGTAATGTTTACCCAAATACCATGTGAGGATAAATTTTCCTAACATATAATTCTTCTCTTCATATTGAGGGTCCCTTCTTTGAGGAGCCAATTTAGGAGGCCACTAAACAGGATATGGATGTAGCCTTAGATAAGGATCATGTTCCCACTATTCATAAGTGGGCTTATACTATAGTTTCTAAGGCAACACCTTTCATACAAGATCTTCCATCCACTATAAATCATCATGCACATTCTACAGGTTTTAGAATTTTTATGTCAGGCATTTTTGGGGGATCCATAGTATTTTTCATAGGCTCATGGGATACATGATCAGGATGATGTGATGAAAAAATAATATTATTATTTGATGAAGAATCATACTTGGTATATCATCTCTCTTCCTAAGGAAATAAATTTGATTAGATGCAAGTGTATATATCAAAAAAAATATGCAGTTAATGGATCCATTTATAATTATAAGGCTCATCTTGTTGTAAAGGGTTTATCATAGATGGAAGGTATTGATTACTCTAATACCTTTTCCCCCATTTCTGAGATGGATTATATGCACCTTATCATTTCTCTTGATGCATCATAGGGTTGGTTAGTGTACTAGATGGATGTAAAGAGTGACTTATTGTTGAGTTGTGGAGCTAAAAGCTTCAACTCTTTGCAAACTGAAGGAACAGAAGGTTGCTGAGATCCAGGAGCACTGGCATCGGCAGCAAGACCGACATCGGTCATGACCAGTGCAGAAGGCCACCGGCGATGACAGGGAGTCAGCCGACGTCGACAGAACCAGGCAAGCAGGGACCGGCGTCGGTCGCTTGTGTGTTTTAGAACTGTTCATTGCACGGATAGTTAGTTAAGTGATCGAAGAGTTTGCATGTAAAGGCTAGTTAGAGTCTTAAGCTGTGAGGATAATTGTCTAAATTAAGAGTCTAAGTTAGTGTTTAAGTCTGGGATCTATTTATAGACCCATTGGCATGTATTGTATAAGTATGAGATAGAGAGGAAGGCAAGTATGTTGCTTCCATTATAAGATCATTTGAGTTCCAGGTTGTTGCAAGCTCATAGGAGATCTACATGTGTAAGTATGGTCTATTGAATTGCAGGTTACAGGTTCATGGGAGATCAACTTGAAGTACTATAGAGTGCTTGGTGAACTGGCAGGGTTATTACTGACTAGTTGGAGAGGTGAACACCAATTCTATTTGTGAGTTGGTTGTTGGGACCATTTTTTTGTGTAGGAGAGTGTTGTAGAAGAATTATTGTACACTTGAGGTGTGGGAAGCCTCTGTAAGGTGGAAGAGTGTGGTGGCTCTTTATTGTATTCTTTTCTGTAAAGTGTTAATACAAGATAGTGTATTGTCTCTCATATTCTGTGCTATTGGTGAATTCTAGTTACTTGTATTTCTGGTTATTTTCGCATTTATAATTGCTTATATTTGGTAATCATACGGTGCTCTTTCTGAGGAGCACGATCCTAACAAAGTGGGATCAAAATAGGTGTTGTTCTTGTAATCCCCCAACAAAGTGGTATCAGAGCTGTTGGTTGGGATACTAACAGATTGAATTAGATCTGGTTAGTGTGTTTTGATTACAGGTTACTCACAGGGTTTCTGTTTGAGTGGGAGTTGAGCAATGGCAGAAGACAGTAAGCTACGAATGGAAAAGTTTAATGGCAAGAACTACCAATTGTGGAGGATGCAGATTGAGGATTATCTATATCAGAAAGATTTGTACTTACCATTGGGTGGGGTTGCTTGCAAACCCTCGGATATGAAAGATGAAGAATGGGAGGTTCTTGATCGAAAGGCTTTGGGATCTATTAGATTGAGTCTTGCATCATCTGTGATTTCTAGCTTATCACAGTGTAAGACAATGGTGGAGTTGATGGAATCTTTGGCAAATTTATATGAAAAACCCTCAGCTTCTAATAAGGTATTTCTTATGAAGCATTTATTTAATTTGCAAATGCTGGAAGGTGGATATGTTCATAGCCATCTTAGTGATTTACATGGTTTGGTAAACTAGTTAAGTTCAGTCAATATTGTATTTGATGATGAAATTAGAGCTCTCTTAATCTTGTGTTCATTACCTGAAAGTTGGGAAGGTTTGGTAATGGCAGTTTCTAACACTGTGTCTCCTTCAAAAGTCTTGAAAGTGGATGATGTTGTGAGCGTGATCTTGAATGAAGAGATACGTAGGAAAAGCACAGGTGAGTCATCAGGGAATGCTTTGAGTGTTGAAGGCAGAGGAAGGCAAAGAGAGAAGATAGAGCATGGGAGATCAAGGTCCAAGATAGGCAGAAGATCCAAGTCCAAGTATGGCAGAATAACCTACTGGAAGTGTGGAAAGCAAGGGCACTTAAAGAGAGATTGTAGATCAGGTGAAGATCAGCATGAAGGACATGAAGAAGAAGCAGATGTTGTAGATTACGCTGCACGGGATGCTCTGGTATGTTCTTTGGATAAAGTAGAATCTTGAGTTTTAGATTCTGGTGCCTCTTTTTATGCATCCCCACATAGGGAATTTTTTCATGAGTATGTCTAGGGAGACTTTGGAGAAATTTGTGTAGGGGATGGTAAACCTTGTCAGATTGTTGGAAAAGAGAAAGTGAAGCTGAAACTACAGACAGGTAACACATGGGTGTTAAAGGAGGTCATGCATGTCCCAGTTCTGGAGTAGAATTTGATTTCTGTTATAAGTTTGGGTGATGAGGGTTGCACAGTAACTCTCATAGCGGACTCTTAGAAGGTTACCAAGGGTACACTTGTTGTATCTAGAAGTAAGAAAGTAGGTACGCTTTATCTATCTACTTGTATTACTGACTCTCTTTCTGGGTTATCTACTTCAGCTGTAGATTCAGAGATGTGGCTTGATAGGCTTGGTCACATAGATAAGAAGGAGATGCTTGTTCTTGAGTCAAAGGATATGCTTTCAGATTTGGAAGGTATGGATCGGGGTTTCTGTATGCAGAAGAAGAAGGTGACGTTTCTTCAAGAATCCGATGTTAGTGACAAGAACAAAAAAGTCTTGGTTTTCATGGAGAAGGTGACGGATAGAGTTCAGCACAAGATGCAGAAGAATTCTAAGCAGAGCAAGGGTGTTTTAGAGAAGGATTTGATCCAAAAAGAGCTCATGGGAAAAAGTCAGGTCTCACTAGAAAAACACAGAGGCCGACATCGGTAGGAAAACCGGTGTCGGCGTCCAAACAGGGATTGACATCAGCTATGTGCAGCCCGACGTTGGTGACTCAGGGCAGATAACTACTGGCATCGGCCAGGGGAAACTGACGTCGGCAAGGTGGCAGTCGTAGGGAATCGACATTGATCAGCTACAGACTGAGATCTGACTGGCATCGGTCACTGAGACAAATTATGGGTGGACAGCCAGTTGTCAAGGTATCTCAAGCACCCATATGGAGGACTGAAGGCGTAAGTAAGTTCTTAAATTCATCATTTCCCTTCTTTACACTACTTGTTGCTCACTTATGGTATAGAACCAGGAAGTTATTGAAGAAGCAAAACAGGTAGATCCAAGAAATAGTGGGAGCTTGGCATGGATGAGGATGTGATTCCTTGGAGGAGAACCAAATAGTTGTTTTGGGTAGAGTGGCCAACTGAAAGTAAGCACTGAGAGACGAATGGATGTTCAGGATGAAGAAGAGCGGAAATGGATACGTGAGATGGAAGATCAGGGTATATGATCTTGTATGAGCTGCAGGGCAATGGAGGTTTGATCATTGTGTTTCTCTTTACCAGGATGGATAATATTAGCTACATTATCCTATTACTGTATGATGTGCTTGTTGCAGGGTTACATATATAGGTATTGCTGAACTAAAGGTAAAGCTAGTTCAGGGGTGTGTCATGGAGAATTTGGGAGTAGCAAGATTCTTTGGCATGAGTGTGTTCTAGAGACATGGTAGGTCATATGTTTCAAGATGATTGTGTGAGACCGGTTAGCAAGCCGATGGTTGGACAGTTCACAGAACAGGTGTCTTGATTCACATAATGAGGTTGAGTGCATGGTATGTACTAAACCTGAGTTTTCCCAAGCAGTGGGAGTTGTCACAAGTTAGAGCCAATGTGGGAGAGAACCATTGGAGGACAGTTTAGTGGATTCTTACAGGGACTAGCAGCAGGTGCACATGTTATGCAGGTTCAGGTTATTTTCTACATGGTTTGTAGATGTGGATATGGCAGGTGATTTGGACGACAGGTTTTGCATCATAATATTTGTGGTGGTTGGTCTTCAAGAGTGATCTTGAGGAGGGATACAAAGCCAAGGGAACAAACTAGACAGAGTACAGGTATAGGTACAGGTTGCAGCTATTTATCTCCAAGTGAGAGATTATTGAGTTGTGGAGCTAAAAGCTTCAACTCTTTGCAAACTGAAGGAATAGAAGGTTGCTAAGATCCAAGAGCACCGGTGTCAACAGCAAGATCGACGTCGATCGTGACCAGTGCAGAAGGCCACCGGCAACGGCAGGGAGTTGGCCGACATCGGCAGAACTAGGCAAGCAGGGACCGGCGTCGGTCGCTTGTGTGTTCTAGAACTGTTCGTTGCACAGACAGTTAGTTAAGTGATCAAAGAGTTTGCATGTAAAGGCCAGTTAGAGTCTTAAGCTACGAGGATAATTGTCTAAATTAAGAGTCTAAGTTAGTGTTTAAGTCTAGGATCTATTTATAGACCCATTGGCATGTATTGTATAAGTATGAGATAGAGAGGAAGGCAAGTATGTTACTTCCATTGTAAGATCATTTGAGTTGCAGGTTGTTGCAAGCTCATAGGAGATCTACATGTGTAAGTATGGTCTATTGAATTGTAGGTTGCAGGTTCATGGGAGATCAACTTGAAGGACTATAGAGTGCTTGGTGAACTGGCAGGGTTATTACTGACTAGTTGGAGAGGTGAACACCAATTCTGTTTGTGAGTTGGTTGTTGGGACCTTTTTTTTGTGTAGGAGAGTGTTGTAGAAGAATTACTGTACACTTGAGGTGTGGGAAGCCTCTGTAAGGTGGAAGAGTGTGGTGGCTCTTTATTGTATTCTTTTCTGCAAAGTGTTAATACAAGATAGTGTATTGTCTCTCATATTCTATGTTATTGGTGAATTCTAGTTACTTGTATTTTTGGTTATTTCCGCATTTATAATTGCTTATATTTGGTAATCATACTGTGCTCTTTCTGAGGAGCAAGATCCTAACAAAGTGGGATCAGAACAGGTGTTGTTCTTGTGATCCCCCAACACTTATTACATCAAGATTTATAGGATGAAATATACATGGAACAATTTTTTGTGTTTGTTCATGATTATTCTCTTGTTCATAGACTCTTAATGTCTCTCTATGTTCTCAAACATGCCCCTCAAGTTTGGTATGATAATATAGATTATTTTCTTCTATCTATTGACTTTATTCACTACCACTTAGATCCTATAGTATATATAGAGAATGTTGGATAGGATATCATTATAAATTATCTTATATATTGATAATCTACTTGTTACTGGGAGTTCTTCCCATATTCAAACTATTTAGTAGGCTCTTTCCACACAATCTGATATGAAAAATCTTAGTCTTTGGCACTTTTTCTTTGGTTTGTAGATTATTCAATCAAATTTAGGGATTCATTTGAATTAACAAAAGTACACCCATGATCTTCTTCAACATTTTGGTATGTTTAATTACAAGCCAAGTCCTTCTCCTTTCCATTCTAGATTCACTCTTACTTTTACCTACACCACTCCTCTTTGTGATCCTTTGCATTTGAGATTATATCTCAGTTTGAACATACTCATAAAAATAATTGGTAGGCTACTAAAATGATTTTATAATATCTATAGGGCACCTCCCACTTTGGATTACATTACACCAAAATTTATATTTAGTTGTCTATATTGATTCAGATTAGGTAGGTTCTATTGATTACAAGCATTCCACTTTTGGATAATTTTTTTATTAGTTCTTTTCTAGTTATTTGGGTATGAAAGAAGAATAATGATAATGCACTTTCATCTACAGATGTAGAGTACAAGGCAATAGTCATAATGAGTCAACAAGCTCTTTGGCTTCAATATTTATTGACAAAGTTTGACTTCACACAAGATTCACCTATTGTACATTGGTGTGAAAGCTAAAGTTTAATTCACATTTCTCACAACCCTATTAAGTACTAGAAGACCAAGCATATTTATATTCACATGTATTTTTTTCATCAGCACGTTCAACATGGAGTTTGTATGTAAGAAAAATTGGAGTTGATCTACAAATCAATCCTAACTCAGAGAAGATAAATTAGCTAACTATACCACTAGCAATATTTAGATAATCAGGATCATGACCAATATGGATTGTTAAACCTACCTAAGGGATATTTTATCATATAATATGACTAGAGAGGGTTACAAAGCTTCTAGTCAAGCAACACCACATGATAACCCTAGTTATGTCTGATAATAATGTAACAACAAAGTAAAATAAATATAATCTAGTGTTCATTAAAGCTTATGATATAAATGAGGGATCAACACAAATTATAAAAATGCAAAGTAAAACTCTACTCAAGTCAAAGTAGAGGTAATATTAAGTAAGGAGAGATAATAAATTTTTTAGTCATTATTCATGCAAATCTATCTACTAAAATAGAAGAGTAAGATCTACGAATACTTACCTTGAAGATGAACCCATCGAGCCTCAACCTCTCCCTTGGTGAATGATGACTTTCAAGAGGTTATTGTGTATTATTGAATAAACTAAGGATGGATAATGGACTATATTCTATCCAAGGACCTCTTAGTAAATCTCAATCTTTCACAAGAAAAGGGTTCTCCTCCAAGAAGCTTAAACCCTAAGCAATGACTCCTTAAGTAGAATGATAGAAAATAAAATAAATAAGCATAAATGAATGATTCTCTCTATTGAAAATGGGGTGAAATATGTGTATATATAGTCTGATTTGACCCTAAACCCTTATAGAATTTTAATCAATGTAGTTGGCCTAGTCGACCTTATTAGTTAAAAAATAGAGTTGTTTGGTCCTGAACCCAGTCAGCCTAGGCCAACTCAATATCATAATGTGCATTATTCCCAGAACTATGTTTACCCATTTGATTGCATTCATGAATTGGTAAAACTAGGTTTATGCTTAGGTAGAGGCTATTTGATGCACTGAATTACTTTAAGAATCATGTTAATGAGGTATAAAAACTTATGGAAATGCATAGGAAGATTTTATATTGGTTTTAAATGGTGGTATAGGGAACAATAATTTTACAAAGCATTAAAGATCTGCCCACCCCTTTCTTGGTGCACCCTTTTTAAGGCATGCACTCAGAGAGGTTGAGACTTGATGAGTTCTTGCAAGAGAGTAAGCATCATTAATTGATAAAGTTTTTAAAATATTGTGTATATATATAGTCTCCACTCAAATCTCATCACATGTCATGTAGTTGTAACATAAGATGGCGCTTCAATAAAAGAACATGGAAACACATAATGTTGAGTTAAATAAATTACAGTATAAAGAAAAATATTTGAAATGATAAATAAGGAAATAACTAAAATAAACATGTAATATATATGTACCTTGACTTATCTTTGTCACTAAAGGGTTTTCTATTGTATTTGTATTTTTTATTACGGAGGACACATAAACTGCTTTGGACAAACCTTAAGGATACAAAACTAAAAATCAAAAATAAACAAATGTAAGGAATTCAAAATAATTGAAATACATAGGCATGATGTACTTGAAAATTTTGTAAACTAGGGTGATAATTGTGAAGTTAAGACCAAAATGACTAGGCCAAAATTAGATTAAATCAAGTAACTGAAAAGCTAAGGCTTTTAAATGACTGAAAAACTCAAAAAAAAATGCATTTTTTTAGTTTAAAAAGTGACAAACTAAATCAAACCAAGGATGTGTGAAAGTGATATGATAAGTCTAACATCAATGTATAAAAGATTAAAAAACTAGACATTAGACAAAGATGGAAAAGAAATATAAAGTAAGCCAACATTGATGAGTAAGAAGTAACAATCCAAACTCACTCAACAATAGAAAAAGTATAAAAAATAAAGAAACGGATGCATTTATTTACAAAAAATAATGATAATAAATGTTTAGGTTTTTAAATGAAACCAAATAAATTCTAGAAATGTAAATTAATGGTGTAAAAATAATAATCCATAGTCGCTCAAGCATATTGTTTTCATCTAATAAATAGATGAAATTAAAATAAAGGAATGTTAGCATGTTTTAAGATGTGAAGAATAAGAAATATATAAGTGGGGAAACATATTTAGAATTAAAATTTCCTATCAAGTGGAGAATGAAATGGATGGTGGGGGGAATGTAAGAAAAATCAAGGTAGAGAAACTCTTTATCGAAATCAAGACACTAAAATTAAGTTTTTCAAAACAAGAGGACTTTAGACATTAAGTACTCTTAAGAAAATTTATTAACTACACTAATCTTGGGTATCTAATAAAGTATGAACATCATCCCATGAAGGTTATATGCATGAAAATTAAAATGGACCTACCTTCCCACAGCATGTTCTTAGTTCATCAATCCCCTTTGCAAAGTCATCGACTTACTATGAAAATTGGGTACTTATATGAGAAAGTAGTTAACACTATAGATATCTTAAATTATCCTACCCCAATCTACTAGCCTACCATATTCCAAAATACCTTGATTTTATTATGAGGCCAATTGTGGAGTTTGAGCTTCGATTAAGAATAAGAGATGTGCTATGAATCATGTATTTTGGTGTGATATTGACTTTTAAATTTTTATATTACTTTTTCATCATTTCCTTTTGTTTAAATGATTTGGTTTTTAAATTTTTGATGGATTTTTCTATCTCTCCTCCATACAAATTTGGAGAACCAAACATGGGTGATGAAAATTACTATCATTCAAAAACTTTAAACTTGGTAGCTAAGAAAGAGGACTTAGATAGCATAGTGTCTAAGAGTCTTGTTTATTTTGTTTATTTATTATAAATAAAAGTTTTATATTAATTTCAACCTTATTTTGTCCAAATTGGAATGAAATGGAAGGAAACAAAGGGAAATGAACATGAAACAATTCGAATTACCTCAAATCACAAAAAATATGACAATGTGAAAAGGATACAATGATAGGTAAGTATGATTCATTATCATAAGAATGGAATAATTATAGGGAAACATGCTAACATAGTTTTTTGTGAGAGTGCTATCCATAAAAGAAATAAAAACTAAGGTTGAGAATGTGGAATCACAAACTTGTAACCATTTCTTTACATTCTAAAAAGAACACTCAATTTGTAAAAATAGTTTGAAATAATATATAGATTTTATGAGAAGAGACTAGTCTTGTCCATGGTCTTACACTACATCTCATAAAGCATAAACCTAAGTAGGTGCAAAATATGAAAATGGTATTTGTGAGGAATGTTTGGTCCTATTTATGGTTTTATACTACAACTCACAAAAAAAAGAGGAAAATGAAAATAAAAGGTTGTAAATAATAGGCGTATGGTTAAAGAGAAAAATGAATGTATGAAATAAAATATATTCATGAGGAAAACTAGGTCCTATCCATGGTATTAAAATTAAACTTGTGAATAAAATGAAAGTAATAAATAGAGACCAAATGATCAAAGAAGAGGACTAAATTTTGTGCATAAAATAGACTGCTGAAAAGGAAAGATCATTGGAGAAGTCTTATAAGAAGTGTTAGTATTTACATTATATGAAAAGAAAGGATATATTTAAGTAAAATATTGCTTTAAAAAATGTGCATTGGTGGGTTTTTTGAAAACATGTCCTTATTTAGTTTGTAGATGATAAGTAATAGGATCGAGAATGTCTTTTACAAAGTAAGGGCCCCACCATTTTTGGTCATATTTTCCTTCTTATTCCCATGAAATTAACAAGAGGCATGGCTTCTACCCATTTAGGAAAATATTTAGTAGCATTAATAATAAATGCATGGACATTGTGTGATTGAGGTAATTTGTAAATGAGGTATAATCCCCACATAGAGAATGGCCATGGAAGCTCCATTATTTAGAGTTGAGTTGATGGTGAGTGGATTATATCATCATAGAGTTAACAGAGATTATACTTTTTATTAAAATTAATAGCATCTATTTCAAGAGTGGGCCAAAATTAGTCGATATGTAGATATTTGTAGGTTGTAGCATGTCCTCTATAGTGTCTATTGCAAATTCCCCAATATTCTTGTTCTAGAAGAGTAGGAACATATTATTGCATTACAAAATGAACTAGGGTTTTTTCTACATTACAATAGTAAAGGGTTTTGTATCTAAACACATACTTGAAATATTGTTTATGTACTCGAGTTTTTTCATGAGAATCTATGTGTGGAGGGTGAGTTTGATGTTCTAGAAATTGAATTGTGTTTTTATACCATGGGCTTTATTGAATAGCAATAGCCTTAACCTAATAGATTATCAAATCATTTCATTTTATAGAAGAAGGTGATTTTCTAATTTGGATAAGAAATTAGGAATCATGAATCACTTGATGAGGGTGAAATAGAGATGCTGATGAAACTAGAGAATCAACTATGGTATTTTGATCTCTAAGAATTGGTTCCATGGAAAAAAGCAAATTCTTTGGTAAGTGTAGTATCTTTTTGATGATATGCAATTAAACTTATGCTTTTTAATTGATAATCACCATTAACTTAGTGACAGATAAGTTTTGAGTCATCCAAGGCATGTAAATATGGGATATATATGTCGATTATTGATTTCATGCCTAATATTAGATAATCATTTTAGCCATGTTATTAGTAACATCAAAAGTTAATTGCAATGTTAAAGTTATGATCTTACCATGTGGATTTATTAGAATACATCCTACCCTAGTTTCTTGGAGGCATTTGGCACCATCAAAGTGGAGTGTCCAAGTGTCTTCATGTAAATCAATGGTAACTTTAGGTAGTTCTTCGATAACTACTTTAGGTCTAGTAGTAGCAAGACCGATACTAGTATTTGATTATTTGATTCTAGATTAACAGTGAAATTATGAAAGTAATATTTGAGAGAGATAGCTTGGTCTAAACCTTTAATATAAAGAATTTTTTTATCAATTAAATTATCTTAAAGGTGATTTATGGTTGGTAAAGGTGTCACTGCAAGTTGGTTGATGATGAATTATCCTTTGATAGATATTTGTGTAATAATTCAAAGGTCAAATTCCATCAATGGGACCATCCATTTTCTAATTCTATCTCTAAGTACGAATGCTTTGGATAAAAAATGATGAAGTGGATCGGAATGAACAATGACATAAGCGGTCTAGTAGAGCATATAATGATGGAGATTTATAGCTGCAAAATATATATTAAGGCAATCTCATTCTACTTTGGTATAACATTTTTCATAATGAATGAGTCCTTGACTAATGTAATAGATAGTGTACTCCCTACCAGTATCATCTTGTTTGGAAAGCATTTCCCCAACTAATATGGGGGTAGATTAAGTATATAAAATTAAGGGATATTCATTTGAAGGTATTTAAAGAGTAAGAGGATGAAATAAAGATTCCTTCATACTATCAAAATATTTTTTGGCATGAACCTATTCATTCTATATCATTAGCTTTTTTGAGATTTGAATTGCTAGAGTATATATGGTAATCCATATCTTGTAAAAACCATCAAATTGCCCCAAGTTTTCCAAGGTAAGTATGTATGTCAGGAATGGAGTGATAAATAGGCATCTTGATGATGGCATTTATTTTAGTCAGATCAACATCAATGCCCCAAATAAATATTAATAACCCTATAAGTTTGTTGGATGTAACTCTAATTACACATTTTTATGGGTTAATTCTAAATTTATATTGAATTAGTTAATTGAAAATGATAACTAGATCGATGAGGTGTGCTATACAACTTTTAGATTTGGTATTGAGATCATCTACATAGGTTTCCAATATTATGTGTATAAGATCATGGAAAATGTGGTACATTTCATGTTGATAGGTTGCTCTAGAATTTTTAATATTAAAAGGCATTTTGACATGATAATAGGTTCCCAACTTTGTAGTAAATGTTATTTTATGTTGGTCTTTAGGAGCTATGTGAATTTGATTATAGCCTAAGAAGTCATCCATAAGTGATAACTTTTCATATCTAGTGGTGGAATCGACTATAGCATCTATTGAAGGTAAAGGAAAGTTGTATTTTGGGCATGCTAAGTTAGGATCATGAAAATCAATGTATATATGAATAACCAAGGTGATATTTTTATGAATGGAAATGATGTTTGATACCCATTCTGAGTGGTTAACATTTTTGATGAATTTGACATCCAAAATTTTAATGATTTATTTATGACAAGGTATAAATTTTAGGTGGAAATTTTTGTTTTTTATCTAACAAGTTCAACATCTTGGTAATTGATGATATTATATATAACTATGCGAGCATCAATACCTGGCATATTTTCATATGACCAAGTAAATGTTTCATGATACTTGTCAAAGAATGATCTGAATTTATCATGCTCTATTAGAGTGAGTTATTTAGAGATAGTAATAGATCGAGCACATATTGGTGTACCATATTCTATTTTTATGGTTTATTCAATGATCATAGCATTTCCATCTTAGAAATTACATGGAGCATAAGGGAGAGAAGAAATAGGATTTGTTATAGGATCCACACTAGTAATGAAATTATTAAAACAAGGAGTTTTTTGCATAGATTTTCCAAGTTTATGATGTCATGGAAGCTGAGGTTCTGAATCATGGAGTAACTTAAGTATAGATTCCTCATTGGGAAACATGGGTAATGGTCCATAGTATTCATGTCTACTTCAAGAGCAAGTGTCAACCAGATTGGGGATAGGTGTGTTAGTTTTTATTGTAGATGAACCTTCAATTGTATTAAGGTGGATAGCCTCAATGGTATCAATGGAAGGAAAATGTTTTAAAAATTTTGGTTGTGTAGAAAGTGGATAAATTTTAGTATTTGAGAGTTATTCAAGTATCCATGGGGTATATAATAGTGTAGGATTAAGGGGAGATTCATAACCTTTAGGTTTTGATTCAATATCAGTTGATATGTGAATGACATGGACATCATAGTTGAAGACATATATTTTGGTTAATGTCTTTTGATAGTGTTATACATCTAAATCTCGTGATTAAGCTTGGGCCATGATATAATTATCATCATATGTGTGGTAAATAGTGCATGCATTTTTTTGTGTGTAAGAATCAAAAGTGGATGTGCCTAAGTTACTAAATTTTTAGGGAGACATTGTTAAATGATCTTGAAATAATTTGTCCACTCCATACTCATCACATGTGAAATTTTCTTTTATGTAAGATGGTTCGTATGCATTACATGGAGGAGGAATTTCAGTGATATCATCAACTAGAGGAATGGTATGCTCACGTGGAAGTAAAGAAGGAGGAATCCATTTGGAAATATAAGGAGTTAATTTAGTGGTATTACAAGTATTTTTTATTTCAATAGTTTCATCATCATCAAAATCAGTGAGAGTGACCTTTAATCTAGATTCATGTTAACAAATTTAGGTAGAGGTGCATTGTTAATGTGTGGGATGGTTAGAATATGATATTGAGATTAAGGGTTTGGTAGTTGTATACTCCATAGATTAGTATCAACCTCATATTTCTAGTGTTTGTCATTTAGGATGAATTTAATAAATTGACTAACTGAGGAGGTAATAACCCACATGCAATGTGTCTATAGGTGACCTAAGAGCATGTTGTAAGATAGTGGTAAATTAAGAACCATGAGCTTAGTGTGTATGGTCTTGGGTCTAATAGTGAGTTGTAATTAAATACAACCAAGTGGTTTTTGATTTGTTCTATCAAATACTTTACATGTGAGATGAGTTGGTTTCTTACTATCTTTGGTATATCCAATTTATTATATTGACCAAATAGATGTAACGTTAATTCTTGATCCTTCATCTACTAAGACTTTTTGAATAAGGGTATTATTGATTATAATTTTAATAAAGAGGGGTGGATCATCGGCTCGAGAAAAAAAAACACATCATTAGTCATTTCTTCTTAAATTAAGTATTGGGATGGTTTAGAAGATGTATAAATATTTTCGATAGTATGTACTTATATAAGTGAAGGATCTTTAAGAAGATTTTTCAAATCAATGGATGGTGGTTCTTCAATGTCTTGTAATTGTTGAATTATAAATTTACGATGATAGGGAGAAGTAAAAACTAACTCCATGAAGGTAAATTTTACAAGGTATTGAGTTGAGTTCTTCCAAGATATTCCAATGTGATTTAGAAGATGAATAAACAGCACAAGGTTTTATGAGGTATAATGCTTTTCATAAGAATATGAGAAGTAGAGTGAGGTTATAGTTGTGGAAGTGTTTCCACATTTGGTTTGGAAGGTACGATAGTTATGGTGTCTTTGAGTAGTTATTCTTCAATTGATGGTTTTTAAGGTTTAGTAATCACATATTTGTGGGTAGGTTTGCATCTATAATTGACTTTGGGTGCATTCATATATTGTGAATTGGTAGAGTATTGGTCATAATCAGCATCGATTGCATAGATATTCTCATTTAAATTTTGTGGATTAGAAGTAGAGAAATATTTTTGAGTTTTTAATGATAAGGGTTTGGTAAACTATTTATTTTAAGAGGCTTTGACATAATCATGATGACATAATTTAATCATAGTATCATGCTTAAACGTATCTCCTAGCATAAAATAAATAGTGAATTTGAGAATCCCACGACATGTTTCATGAGAATGACCTACATCAACATGGAACCAATAGAATTTTTTAGGGTCATACCATTAAGGTGGGGTATTATTATAGGTGAAGGGTTTAGAGGGAGATAATAATTGCTTCATTTATTGGGCTGTTAATAGTGTATAGGAAGCAAGGGGATTATCCACTTTAACTACTAATTTTATTTGAGGAGTGATAGTAACTACATTATTTAAATTTTGGAAAGATCCCTTAATGGATTTATGATTTGGCTCAAATTATTTCATAAAAAAAAAAATCGTTTAGCTTGATCAAGTGCATCATTTAGATTTTGTGGAAAAAAAATTCAAACCTTATATTAATGTGAGGGTGTTGAAGTATTAATAAATATTTTAAATAAATTATCATCATTAATGTTATGATTTTCTTTATGAGCCAAACATTTCCATCACTTAATGAAATCGTGAGATGATTTGGAAGGTGATTATTTAGCATTGATAAAATGACTAAGACAATTTTTGGGAAGATCATTTTATTGAAATTCCTTGACTAAGGCATTAACCAAATCTTTTAATTATTAGATATAATGTTGAGGTAACTGATTACACCATTCTAGGACATCTCCTACAAAAGTTTTGACTAGAGTCTTGGTTGTAGCGAAGGTGTATTTTTGAATCTATTCTTTTTAGAGATTACCAAATGTCTTAAAATAAAGAAGCAGGGTCTTTAGTCCCATCATATTTAATAGTTGGATAATTATTTCCAATATTAATAGAAATAATGAAAGGAGCTAAAGGTTGTTGGACCCCAAATTTTGGCTAAGAACTTTTTATAATAACCGGTGCAGAGAGGCATGGTGCATAAGAGGCATGGTATATAAGACCATGGTGTAGGAGTCCATGGCATAGAAAAACCAAGTCTCATAGAATAAATGTGCATGTTAAACAGAGAACCCAAGAATGAGGGACTCAAAATTTAGCAAAAGACTTAGGGAGTGCATGGAAAGTGGAGAATGGATAGGGAGCGATTCATAGGGATGAAAGAGAATAATTCAAGCATGAATCCAACACCATCTGACTTAGTACTATGGAGATAATTTTATTACTTATCATGTATATTTTTTTCAATTAATTGAATTAAGGTTAATAATCATTGTTTATGCCATCTTTTTTTATCATTGAGTAATGAATGTGTGCTAAGATGGATTATAGAATGAGCATATTAATGTGCATGTGTTCAAGCACCCATGTCTTTTAGTACACCCTCATGTGACAAAACCAATGGGAACCAATCCCTCGCTATGATCTTTGAGTGTACACCTGAGAACTCATTCTTATGTGAAATACTAGCATGTCATCACATTGGGATCTTACTCAGTTTAGTGTGTGCCTAGGGGAAGTTATGCCTTTGTAAGAAAAATAATCCCAACATTTTAGTTTCATTGCTACGACCTGTAGCACTTTCATTCATGATGGTGGAAGATGTTCAAATGACTGTCACTTGAAAATATTGAATGATGAGTTACTAGCATTGAGGATAATTTTATAATATCATTTCTCAAACCAAGAATCTATACACATGCATGGGTTGAATATAATATATACAACTCATTTTATGAGACATTATATATATATATATATATATATATATATATATATATATATATATATATATATATATGTTCACCTTTATGCTTGGATTATAGCTTATACTGAAGACCAACCAAGGAATCACAGATGAAGACAACTTAGACACTAGAGTGTTAGTCAACTTTAGCACAGTTGGGAACACCTTGGATGCATGTTGTTGATGTTTGGTGGCATGGGGTTTTGAATAGTTACATCTTAAATATGTAGTCTTGACATATTCTTATCCACAAGAAGCTTAGTTTCACTTCTTTCAAGAACTATGTGGTAGATATATTAGACACTTTTTGCTAGAGGTCAAGATGTTCTTTATAGATTCTAAACTTGATATTTTCTCCATGGAAGGATAAACTCTTTCTCACACAATTAGTGTGGTTGGTGCGTAAATGAAGGGGGACTTGTGAAGTAAAACTATTGGTTTAGTATAGTATCTATTCAATGGGAATTATGGAAGCATAAGTATTATGAAACTCGATGAAGGGTTATGAGTAGAAGTGATCTAGGAAGGGGACAAGAGGATTCAATAAGTGTTGTAAGGGTCCACAGGGAAGTGAAAGATCATAAAGAGGACTCACAAACCATAAGACCTCACACAATGCCATCTCAAGTATGCATGGGAGAAATAAATCAGTTAGTGGTTACTGAAGAACCTCATTTGGACATGCCCAATTCCCCACAATAGCATGTGATCATGATTTTGAGTTAGATGATATATTTATATGTAATTAGGATATGGATAGTGTAGAATCAAAAATTAAACTTGCTAGAGAGACATTTGTAGAATATGTTTTACATAGTAGTTTATTGGCTATTTATTTTCCTTTGCATGATAATTTTATGGCCCAATTTGGAATACTTGATGGACTAAGTATAACCAGTGGGAAAATTACCATTCTGATTGTAGTTACTCAGCCTACCTCAACTCCCAACATTTTAAGTGATTTTTTTGTTTTTGGGAGCATGGGAGGTAGAACCAGTGGTGTTTTGGCTAGAGGAATTGGAGGAGGCACATTAGGTAGTGGTAGACCTCCCCAATAAGGTACAAGAGAGACCAAAAGTGTTTCCAAAAAAACCCCATTGCAATCCCCTCTTTCACCCACTTTATACTATGATATGGAACTCCACTTACCAGAGTATCAAGGTGTGGAGAATTCCATAGAGCATGTTCACAAGTGTGAACTTATTTGTCAAGCACATGGCATCACCTCTTTTAAACATAAATAAACATAGTTTATGGCTGCCCTTCTAGACCACACACATAAGTGGTACAAAAAGTATGATCTATAGCTATCTATGGTAGATTATGATCAAATAAAGGTAACATTCCTCCAAGAATTTAATATCCTAGAGTTCAAAAAATAGAGCATAGATGCCCCGATGGATATCAAGCAAGAACTCACTTAGAGCATGTGTGAGTATGATGCATGTTTTAAAATGTTTCTCTCT
This sequence comes from Torreya grandis, assembly GCA_037957365.1. NCBI lineage: Eukaryota > Viridiplantae > Streptophyta > Pinopsida > Cupressales > Taxaceae > Torreya > Torreya grandis. Next base: position 1,073,072 of record JARHVA010003906.1, read on the forward strand.
AAACTCTCTTTTGAGATAAATGATACTCTACACACCCAATGGTTCATATGATATTTATTACTCCCCTTAAGATGTACCTTGTCCTAGAAAATTTTACCAACCCATGTGAGGCCTTAGAAATTGTCCTTCAAGCCAAAGCTATTGGAAGTATTAACATAGGGGTTAGTCCCTTCATGGATTCTTAGATCACTACAATGGTTTATTTTCTATAAAATATCATTGCACATAATTCTCATGACACCTATAGTAGCTTATGGTGTATAGATTATGAGTTTGAAGGCCACAACTAGAATAATTATCCTCGTAAGAGTATTTATGTCATGTTGAAGTGATCTTTTGATATTTTCTAAGAAGAGCACAATCTCAAGGATTATCCTCTACTAAAATGTGCCACTAAGTCAAATATATAAACCTATTATAATATATGTGATGCATACACTCATGATACCAATGATTGTCATCTCATTAATGAAATTCATGAGGTAGGTGCGTATGGTGTGCGTCAAAGGTATGTTTCTAATAACCAAGAGAATGGAGGTGGTTATTATGGTTGAGGTCAAGGTCAAGGATGTGGAGGTGGAAATTTTCCACCATAAACCTATTATAAGTGTATTTCCCCAATGCACTACTAGCGTGATTACCCAATATATCCTACATGTGACTTTTGTAAAAATGAACATCATCTGGAGGAGTTCCCTGACCTGTACATTACTATTACAAAGGGTATTATCATGATATGTATTTAAAATACACAATGGATATCAATCCCTATAACTCTAATGGGTCCCAAAGTCAATATTATAACATGGAGTGGTGGTCAGTCCTAGTCTATGTCCAATACACCTATTGATAAAGTTAAATAAGAGAAGCCTTTTACTACTCACTATCTAGATGCTTAGCAATAGAAGGAGGCGTTTCATGACTCTATGAATATGGTAAGATAATTATAAGGAAAGATCTAATTCCTCAAGGATCACAATGTTGTTATATGTGCTAATATGCAAAAATCTATAGACCTTCATCACATGGTGTGAGATGAATTTCAAGAGCTATAAAAATGACTATTAGCTAAGGACATTATACCCTTATTACACAATTGTCTAAGGCATCATATGCCTAGGCCTACTCAAGATCACCAATTAAACCATGCATGGTAGTAAAAAACTCACATCTAGCCTAGCCCAGAGGGGGATAAGGAGATATTGGTTAACATCGCTATAGATGTATGGGTTATCCAAGATATTGTAACCCATCCATCTTAGTTGATACAAATGCTGAAGTAAATGTTATTACCAAGGATTCATGGTAGAAGATGTTCATCCCATATTTACATCCTTTACCACATGTGTTATTGTATGGCCAACAAGACTCATGCTTTACCCATTGGTGTACTTAAATATGCCACGATGGATATCCTCGATGTCACTTTCAAAACTAGTTTTGAAGTCGTAAAGTTGGTTGAATCTAATGACTTTCTAGCTCTATTAGGTTTCCCATGGTTGAATGTTAATTTGAGTATTAATAAGTACTACATTAGCTTTAAGAATGATGAGCAATGCATTATCATTATTTTTGAACATGCTCAAGGTCCTCCCTATGTTGATCTAGTCAATACTAATGAAGAAATAAACCATATTTATAATGTCATAGATTAGGGTATTGAACACCTTAACCCAACCCTAGATGGCATCTTGCATTGTATGGATGCATAATCTCTGTTAGACACCACTAGTAACACCTATGACTTTTTGGTTCAAGGTGACTATAATCTTATTGGAAGGATCTATGGAACTATAGAAATTCATGACAATACTTTGCATAATTATCATAAATGCCATAAATTCATTTATCTCCTTCATTAACAAATCATGGTTGTACCACCATCAATATTAGATGAAGCTTTGAGGTTATATGGTCAAACAGAAGTCTATGAGTTTGTAAATTAGTTGGAAGCCTTTTATGACTTTTACATTGATTGGGTACTATCAATTATTCATAAATTTGATGGCATAACTACTTGATGGTGGAGAACTCATCAAGAGAACTTACTTACTTGGGATCGAGTTCATTGTGCTTTAAACCATCACTTTTGCCATTATAATTGTATACGTATCACCATCAATTATAATGGCATTATATATCTTGAACCTCACCTTGAATCATGAAATACTATGTGGATGATAAATGAAACCTTTTTGCTTAAGTACCTCTAGGTGCATGCATTCTATGGCACTCTATGCACTTGAGTTAGAGCATGGTATGTCCATGAAGAGCACCATATATAGGTGAGTGCTTGGAATTTTCTTAAGATTAATATGATTTCATTATCATCTTACTCATCCCCATAGATGGATTTATGCCTTATATTACAAGCCATGGATCAGGCTCTAGTAGGTGACCCAACCCTAATTAAAGATCAAATTAAATGCATACATGGCACGTGAGAGGATAGCTTGACTATTTTTCATGAATTTGATGAGGAGGCATATCTCCAATACATGAATCTATACTAGACCATGCATTAAGAGAATAAATCTATAAGGGTAAGCATAAATTCATGTACCAAGTTGATGAAGGTGTCATATCTAATCCATCTAATCCATCGACTATACATTTGGTTGTGCACATAGAGTATGGTTAGTGAAATGTTCACAACAGCATCTAGGATGAATAACACCCATATTTGGAGCCATTATATACTATTCAATGAAATATTGACACAAAATAAGCACCCAAGGTGGCTACTGTGAGAGACTATTGGTCTAATACAGATAACTCTAAGGTGTTTGAGCTATTGAAAGAGTATTAAGATGTCTTCCCATGAACTATTTTGAAATGAAATGTGTGAATTCTTCCTTAGGTCAAATGCACATGAATTTGGTATAGGGCACTCGACCTGTCAAGAAGAGTACTTATCGAATGAATCCCAACTTATGTGCTTGAGTCAAAGAATAAATTGATAGAATGTTGTACACATGATTCATTAATCCTATAGATGAATATGAGTGGGTGATTCCCATGGTTATAAGTATCAAAAATTATGGATTCATTAAAATCTACATGGATCATCGGGTACTCAACACTACTTGCATTGTTATCCCTTTTTTGATAGCCTTCACTAAAGAGATATTCGAAGGAGTGAAATCTATACATTTATGGATGGTGTCTCTAAATACCGTTAATTTAAGATCATAGAAGAGGATAAGTTTAAGACCACATTTAAAACTGAGTGGGAATATTTTTCTTATAATGTAATGCCATTCAGGTTGAAAAATGCTCCTTTTGTATTCTCCAAAATCACAGTTGAAGATTTTAAGTACTTTATTCATAAGTTAACTCAAGTCTACCTTGATGACTAGACTATTTATGGATTAGTGCAAGACCACTATTTAAATCTTTAATTAATGCTTGAGCGCTACTAAAACCTTCATATGTTCCTAAATTTGAATAAATGTTTATTTTCTACCCCCATTGGCATTCTACTTGGTCCTGTCATATGCCATGATGGACTTTTGGTGGACCCAACCAAGATTTTTGTTATACTTCACCTTCCAATTTGACCACCCAACTAGAAATATTTACCTTCCTAAGGCATACTATATATTATATAAATTTCATTCACATATATGCTAGGATTGTTGTGCTTTTGGAATAATTACTAAACTAAAATGGACATTTTTTCTAGACCAAAGCTCATTAGGAAGCATTTGTTACACTCAAGGATAATCTTATCACCACCCCTATTCTCTATTTTCTTGATTGGATAAAGCCTTTTCATATCCATGTCAATTCTTCTATCATGGTTGTCGGTGTTATCCTTGCTTAATTTGGATCACCCTATCTATTTTTTAAGTAGAAAGCTTACTCTGGTTTAACAAAACTACATGACTACAAAGCATGAAGCATTGTCTATGGTTAATGACCTCCAAATATTTTGTCAGTACTTGTTGACTAATCCATTAATCTTCTTCACAAACCATGAGGCACTAAAGTACTTAGTAAATAAACTAGTATTGCATGGGTGCATTTACTAGAGGATTGTATTATTTCAAGAGTTCTGGTTTTTAATGATGGTCAAATTTGGTAAGGCCAACTACGGTCTAGATCATCTTTCACATATTGAATTTGGAGAAACAACATGCACCATAGAGGATGACTTGCCTAACATGAAGTTATTTCACATCATTCATGTGCTTGAGGAGTTAGAATATATCATCTTTTTTAATATACGTTCAACACAAATTCACCTCATCACTCTCGAAAAGAAGCAGATGGTTGTTCATACCAATCCATTCCAACTTATAAGGGGTGACATTTATAAACTTAGTTAGGATAAATTGTTGTGATGTTGAATCATATAGCATGAGCATGTTAAGTTACTTTAGTAAGTTCATGAGGGTGTCACCAGAGGACACTATGTCGATGAAGATATAGTGTGGAAGCTCCTTTTCAATGGCTTATGGTGGCCTACCTTGTTTAAGTATGCTAAGACTTACGCATGCTAGTATGACATTGTTAATATGTGAGAAATTTGAAGAGAAGGGATGTGATACCCCTTCTTCCTATCTTATCATAAAAACCCTTTGAAAAGTGGGATATTGACTTTTTTGGCCCCATCAAACCAATAGGGAGGTGTTCTGATGCACGTTATGTTATTACTAATACTATCTTAATCACTAGGCTGAAGTTGTGCCAATAAGGGATTGTACCACTACCAATGTTTTAAGATTCATCTAGGATAATATCATTACATGATTCAAATGTATGTTGATTTTGACTAGTGGCTGAGGCACCCATTTATTTAATGAGACCATTTGTATCCTCTTGGTAGAATTCATGATCGCACACCATAAAAAAACACTTATCATCTTCAGGCTAATCGTACATCTAATGCATTCAACAAGATCTTGGGTAATACATTGACCAAGATATGAAATATTGGATGCAATAACTAGGATGACTATGTGTCTATGGTATTATGGGCATATCATACCACTTACAAGTGATTAAATAAGAGCACACCATTCAATCTTGTATTCAGTACTAAATCAGTTCTTCCAGTGGAATTCCGTATCCCTTCTCTTTGTATTTATGCATTGGTTGACTAGATGATAAATCATCCTTGAAATCACACCTTGATGCTTTGTTTTAATTGTATGAGACCTATTTTCTCACACACTAAAGTTAAGGAGTAGAGAAATGAAAATAGAAAGCCTAGCATGATTGCCATTTGAAGAAAAAGGATTTTAATCTTGACATACAAGTCTTAGTATATGAATCCAAGTTTGCATGCCACTCCAAAAATATTCGTGTACACTAGCCCCATCATCATTCTTAGTATCCATCTCACTAGTACGTGTAGGTTAAATTGACTAGATGGTTAATTCCTTTCTAGCCATTTCAATGGTAGTTAATTAAAACCCTACTATTCTGAATAGTCTTTTCTTTTTTTAATAATAAGGCATATGCCATTTGGTTAGTCTAGGATTTTGATTTTATTCAATAGAGAATTGCACTAGTTGCATGCCCTAGAGTATTTTTAGGGTCAACATTTTATTTTTATAATTATGTGTATTATCCTAGAGGAGCACAAACAACTTTGTGTGGGGTAAGGGTAGAACATCTATAGAGCACCAAGATATGGTCAATTGGAATGTGCATGGAAGTAAAGGCACATAATTAAAAGTGCATAAGGATAAAAGGGTATGCAAGATGTGATGCATAACCACCAAGCTAGGTTGAGGTAAATAAGTAAGATTCCCACCTTTAGAATGGAAAATATTTAAATTCTTTACAGCTATCATGAACTTTAGGATAAGTATAGGATGGGACATGTATTTAATACAAGGAAAGTAATGGTATTGGAAAGTATGCCAAATCTGCATATGGCAATACCATTATCAGCATTTATTACATGAAGTGATGGTAGAGGTAGTGGGGTAGTAAATGAAATTTACCCCCTTGAGCTTATAAAAGGTTAAATGCTCACCATTTCACTTTTTACTTTTGTCACATTTATGAACTTTTAAAGCCAGAAGAGCATATTTGAGCTAATACATAGTGATTTCCAAGCTTTCAGATGAGTGAAGAGTAATGGATTAAGACTATTTTCAATCATTTCAGAGCATATCAGTTGAGTGAAATAAAAAGAGTGTTGGGAGGAGTGTAAGGATGCATTGGTTTTCATATTTTAGGTTACAAATGTTGATGTTTGCCATTATAGGGCATTGAAGCAAGAGAGCTAAGTGGGATAACAAGGCGACCATATATTCTTTTGGTAATATTGGATGATTGAAACTCAATCTTCAGGGTCCTAGAAGGGTGATGTGACCAAATAAAAAGGCCCAATGAAGTGTTATTTTATATGTAATATCATAGGAAGAATATTTGGAGAGTGTGGGTGGTGATACTATGTTGGTTATAGAAGAGGTACCTAGATATCTCAGAGCATGCACGAAATATAAAGAATTAGAAATGGTGCACCATGTAAATAATAAGGCTATTATACCCCCTCACCCCCACTGATGACTAAATAAAAGTAGTACCCATAGGTAGTACTATGCATGGAGAATTGGGTATTTAATGTGCCCACTTATAATTTTTTTGATTATAACCACCACTAGCCTAGCAATGAAATGGAATTGTAGTGTGACTACTAAGTAGAGTGACAAAACACAAGGAGTGAGATAGTATACAACTTGAAAATTTTAAATGCTCTAAATGATGATGGACTCTTCTAATTATTTGATCTTCCATATTTTGGAAAGCCACTTAAAGAAGTGATGTTTTTAATTTTGTAGGTACATGAAGACTATATATATTTTGTTAGGCACTATTTGAGGATTACATCAGAGCAAATAAGCAAAGTCGCAGGGTTTTAGTTTTCAAGTACGGATCTTGATTATGACTTGGAGGACCAGGAAGAGATCAAAAAGATTGATATGGTGCTTGAGTATTAGAAATAAGGCCATGTTATGCATATCACCAGTCTTCAATATTCTACACTCAAAGTGGTCACACATATCATAATGACCAAGGTTAGAGGCAAAGATAGGTGAAAAGAGGTAGATATGGACCACCTTTATGTCTCTCAACAAGTCATTAAGGGAATAAAATATAATTGGATAGTTGAAATAGGCATACCCTCTCAATAATAACTACCCTATAGAGCGATTCAAATCTTCCACTTGACCTGGACCAATAACCCCATCCCAAAAAGTCAAAATGAAGGGATGGCATGATGGGATTAAGGAAGCCTTTGGGAATGAGTAGTGCATTCTAAAAGACTTAGTTAGATGGGTTGGAAACTAAGCAAAAAAAATTGTTAAGCAACACTTTTCCCTAGCATGCATCTAGATGGCTCCCTTCAAAGAGTTATTTGGATGGCTAAAAATACTATATGCTTTCATAACATAGTACTTCATGAACACTATCAACCAAATATATGATGCACAACCAATCGACATTGCTATAGAGAATATTGGAATAGAGATTCACACCTTGTCCATATATACATATATATCAGAAATAAATCATATAGGTAAAAGATGGTGTCAGATAAAATTGACATAAAATTCAAATAAATTTTGGTCAACAAATTCAATTTATTCATTATTTTACATGTTGAAACCTAGAAAAAACCTTCAAGGAGCACAAAGAGATAAAAAGAGACAATCCCACTAGAAACAGTGCTAGAGAAGAAGCATAAACACTTAGGGCATGATGTCAACACAAACACCCAACCAGAACCTTCAAAAAGGCAAAGGACTACCCAAGTACCACTTAAGAATCCACCAGTAAGTCAACCCAAAGGCTTAGATCTAGAAACACAAATTGTTCTTTAGGAACATGAGATGTTGGTGCCTAAGGACAGTGACTTGGAAGATAAAATATAGATTCCAAATGAGACACTAGAAAAATTTGTTACATAAGAAGAGTAGGTCACCCTAGACTCTAATAAAATACCTTCATCAGTGTGGCATGAATATACCACCTTTAAGGAAGCACAAATGGAATTTTAAGATGTACTTAGTGAAGAGAGGGATGGTTTTGACATGATTTTTGCAATGAGTGAGCTTGACATCAGGGTTAGTTATCAGAGTGAAAACATGGATGTCGAGATACTTAAGCAAGATCCCTCCAACAAGAAAGACCTATTGGTAAGTGTGTTTTCATTGATGGTAAATTCTTGATGTCATGTGTGTATTAATGTTAAGGGTAATGATAAAGTGGTGATGTCATAGTATGATTAGTGTGTTGGCATAGGCTTCAGAGTTTTGTGTAGTGGCATAGGCTTGGTAGCTTAGTGTGTTAAGCATGTTAAGGATAGGGAGAATAAGTTTGGTAGATATGGAGCTTGGCATGAAGATGTATGACATGTTCTTGATGTGGTGATATTAGTAAAAGAAGGATCCAAGTTCTTTGTGTATCTAAGTTTGACTTGCAGTCTTAAACCTATTACGTATAGTGACCTAGTGAGGTCCAAATGAAGATTCAAGCTGAGATTCCAAGATATCAAAGATCATGTAAGCATTTAATGAGGTCTTATAAGTTGGTTCAAAGGTTTTGACCAAGTTATAGGTCCTGAGGATGAAGAGAAAGTAAGAAATAATGTTGGAAGGACACTTGTGCATGTAGAATGAAGGTGTTCTAGCCTGAGAAGAAGTTTATGATGCTCACTAGCATGTGTATACTTTTCATGGTGACTTGATCCATTTTGGATAGGTTAAATATGGACCTAATATTTTTTTTCAAGTGTTTTATAGTTTTTTTAGGTACAAATCTTTATGAACATTCGTTAAGAATGTAAACTGGTCAAAACCCTCTATAAACCCTTATAGTGGAGTGATTTGAAATAAATTGATAGAAAGGACCCAAAATTAATTGGTTGACCAAGTTTGAATATTTAATGGTGTGATGACTCCTCCATCCATTTCCAGGTGGTAGTGGTGTGTTAGGATAGTGAGCAGAAGGTATAAAAAAGAGCTTATTTCTAAAGAATTTGGTATTATAGGTAAGGTTGACTAAGTCAACACATAAAATTCATTGTAAATTTAAGGTAAAGACTTTATCTTGAGGTCCATGGAGTTTTTTTTTAAATTTATGTTCACCTTGTCAATAATCTTGAGCAATAAATTTGTCCTATCGCTAATCTGCTGAATAGTGGAAATAGTGACAAAAAGCCAATTAGAATGAATATGAGTTTAGGGAAGAGTTTAAAGTGAGTAGGGATGGATCTAATGAATTTAATTATTTTTTTGATACCTATTCCTCATAATACCTTGGTTTTAAAGTGGTGATTATGTTCATACATAGGTAAAATAGTGCTCACAAAGTGACTAGTCTATGTGAGACAAGACAATGAAAACCAAGACAGTGATAATAGTTTGTTGAAGAAAATTTTCCATTGAAGAATATGATATTAATGTTTGAAGGTGTTATAATTATGTTTTAAGATAATATTAATATATTTATAGATCATTATTGTGCCCATATTTTTGTAGAGAGTCAACGTTTGTTGACTAGTTATTGGTAGTTTTTGTTAGCTCTAAGTGAGCTTCTTAAAAACAAGATTTTGTGGTTACATAAGTTTAATTGAATACCCTAATGAGATGTATAATTACCTTTAGTTAATGAGGTGTCTATACATGTTTTTTTTGTTTATGGTGTTTTGAAAAAAATGTGCTTTTGGTCTAAACATTCTTGACTGAGTTTTAGAATCTACAGGCAGTTTGAGTGGGTAATTTACGGAGGTAAGTTGGTGTTTTGTCAAGAGTTGAAGAAAAAAATGAGTATTAATATGTTTTATAAGTCTCAAAATATCATAATAAGGCATTTTTTTTTCATATTGTGTCTCTAATTAGATGTGAAGAGTAAAAATGCTTTGATTGTGTGTGATCAATCTGAGTGGTCATTTTGAGAGAGGTGATTGGAGTGCTTAGAGCCTATGTTGGAGTGTCTAATGGATTTGGAGGTGTTTAATAGGTATTTAAGGTTCCACCCATGTGAAATAATCATATCTCTATGTGAAATATTTTAGTGTTTCCTTCATAAGTTTGAGATAGTGTTTTATGTGTATCAAGGCCTAAAGAACGAGGAGACCTAATTGCTAGATTCAAGGTGTGAGTTGGAGTTACATGTGTTATGGATATTTGTGGGAGTGATAAAGGCTATATTAGAGTTAGGTTTGATATTTTTTAATCATTGGTGGAAGATTAATATGGCCTAAGAGGTTGAAAGTGTAACATGTGGGTTTGAAGGCCTAATTATTTTAGGTCTCATTAAGGCCTAATGGAGGATTTGAGTCTTAAGGACTATGGCCGACCTATGGAGTGGAGTGTCTCACCCATGTAACATGTGTGTATACCTATTCCAAGTGAAATAAAAATGTGTGAATCATCTTGTCTGACCAAGATGGGTTAGAGGAAGAATGTGGTATAAGTACAAGGCCTAATTGGCCTATTTGTGTTAGTTGAGTGTGTGTGGAGCCAAGTGAAGGAGAGAACCTTTGAAATAGAAGGTATATGTAATTGAGGAACATAATAGGTTTAATAAGATCATTCATGCATATTTGATCAATTTTTTAAAGGAGGATGCATAGATCATTAGACCTACTAAGCCTAGAAGAGGCTAGTTGAGCGAGTAAGTCCTAGAGGTTATTTAAGAAAGATTGAAGGCTGAAGAGTGCAAACAAATGAGGTCATAATTAGTTTAAGAGTATCTTTTTGGGTGCTTGTTTTCCTAGGGGGTTGGTTCTTCTTTGTAAGGTGAAGCTTGCAAAAGTCTAGTCGTGTGGGTGCTCATCTAGATAGGGGTTATAGCTCATTATGGGATGGGTGTCTCATTAAATGTGGATATTTTTATTATATAACTATAGTCCATCTTGCATGTTTTATTATTTTTTATCCCCCATGAGGTTTTCCTACATAGATGATGTGTTCATGTGATGTATGCTCTTGTTCATGCTTTGGATGTATGTGCCTTCATGATTATGTTGCTAGATCAAGTTGATGTATGATGAAATGGTTTTAGACTTGAATTTGCATTGTTTTATATTGATTCACCCCCCCCCCTCACCCTCTCAATAACTAATTTTAATAATTTGTATCATAGTTAGACCTTTGGAGGAGGCTTGACAGCCTACAGGTGATCCTAAGTAGCTTGAGGTGTGATGAGGACAATATACATCTTGTTTGCAGTGATGGAGAAGTTTGTGAAGATCATAGTTGATGTTTGTATAGTAGTATACATATTGCCACTATAAATGTTTAAGGACTATTCTAAATCCAAATCTAAGATCAAACCTGAGTTGAATGATAGATCTTATTGAAGTTGGTCTATTGATCAACAAATATGAAAGAAGAAAGATAGGCAATGGTTTGATTAGAAGCCTGGAGTATGAGACCTAATTGAGGTCTATCTGAATCTTCATGAAATATCAAAGGTATGAGCATGTTTTCATGTTTTTATTTTGAGTTGACAAGATCCAATGGAAGAGTTTTAAATGACACATGAGGTCATGGAGTGTTCATGTCTTGTTTGCATAGACAAATAAGTCAAGAGGATGTTTTATGAGTGTATGACATTAGTACAGAGCTTTGAGGGCATGGAGGATGATATGAGAGGTCATATGAGGTGTCAAGAGAGCTTGGTGTACCTATAGAAGTAATAGGAAGACTTTGGAGTGCTTTTGTGGTTGCCTAGTTCATCCTTGTTTTTTTATCAAATCAGGTTGAGTAAACATATTGATGACATTAGCATTCGCATGTGTGAAGGTGTCAGAAGAAAATGGTCACATAAATTTTTTCATGTTTGTGCCTAGTTTATATGTTTAAAATTTTAGGTGTTGACATGAATCCTATCAAAATTTATGGTGGTTCAAAGTTAGCCTCCTAGGCAGTTTTCTTAGTTTCCATAATCAATTTTGTACAAAAATCTGATCGTTGGAATTTAAAAATTCAAATGTATCGAAGTAACCCAAATTACAAAGAATGGCTTGAGTATTCATGGATGAAGTCAAATCAAGATGATTTAAGAATAAAAGTTGAAGTGGACTAAGTGAAAAAGACCCCCAAAGTGATTAGAAGGTTTGTCCATCTGTACAAGTGGTCAAAGTTGATTGCAGTTGATTGGGTTTTCTCCTAGTAAACCGGAGAAGAGTAATAAGGGATTAGAACTTGTATTTTGTTTGTGTTTTTGTGTTCTAAGTATTGATTCTTGTTGATGACTCAGTATAGCATTGCTTCATGCCTTAAGAATGATCTGAAAGTGCTCATTATGGAAGAAAATCTTCATGGAAGGGTGACTATTTGTGAAGGATTTTATTGTTGGCAGACTTGTGTGACAAGGTAAGTTGTTTGGTGTTCTCAGAAGATCAAGGTGATTGGTAAAATATCTGAAGATGATCCTGTCTTGTAGCTCCTGTAGATGTTCTCTGTATGATCAGTTTGTTGTTTGAATGGAAGAACAAGATTAAGAAGTGAAAATCCATGTCTTGAGGGTTTGGTGTCTATAAACCCTAATGTGTGTGTTCATGGTGCTAATGACTATGTTTTGTCATATAAAACTTAGTGATATCTTGATATAAAATATGCAAATTTTCCTATAGTGATTTTTATAATTTTAATGCTTGTTTGAGTAAAAGGTAGTGTCCAAGATGACAAGTTCAGGACAAGGGTTTGTGAGCTGAAGATTGGTCTTTTAAGATTAATACCATTGTGGTTAAGAGATGGTGTTTTAAGGGCTAGAGGTGATATGAGAATGATGTTATCATATTGTTGAGCTCTTACTTGCATATCTGAAGATGTCAAAGTGTATTAGAGGTTCCTCAAAATGAATAAGGTCTTTCAGACCTAATATTCTCTACATGTTGTTTGTAAGGGTGTTTGGTAGTGTTGTGAATCTTGATGGCTTGTAAATCATAAAGGTAAGTGGTTGATATTGTAAGGACCTTATGGAAGTTATTCTCATCTGTGTGAGATGGTCATGTTGGCTCAAGAAGGGAGCTAAAATGCAAGATGCAAAACAATGGAATGAAATTTGAAGAACATTGATAAACAGTGATGCCTATTATACATTGCTAAGAAGATGAATATTTCCATGAGAGGTAGAATGATCTAAAAATCATTGAGTGCTTAGACTCCTGTTTGAAGATCATAAAGAAGATTGGTTATGACAAAAGGTCTGTTGTAGTAAAGTCTATACTCACAGACTTTTATGACTGTGTTTCCATAAGTTTTGATCCATGAAGGCTTGATGATTTTTGTGGTTTCTTGGAGAGCTGATATATGTTGTTCTAAGAGTGATTGGACATATTTTATATGCCTTGAGGTTTTTCATGAAGATTTGATAGTAATCATTATCCTGTAGCATCACATAGTTCTTGTGATCTTCAAGAGGAGTCTGCAAAAGTGTCCATGGAGGAATATGTTGTCATATTGTTGTTATCATGAAGATGAGATGCACAGTGAGATGAAGGATGATCTTAGGATCATGTATTACTTATGTTCATGTTATGTATGCCTTGAAGAAACAATGAAGGAGTTCACAATATTCTAAAGGTGAGAAGTTTCTTGTAGCATCATGCTTTTATGTATACTTGCATGAAGGAGGTTGCTATAGGACTCCATCAGAGTTGTTTCATTATGTTGAGTGTTCCTTAATGTCATGGTGACCTCATAAGATCATAAAGGGATGTATTGGCATGTTGCTAATGATATGAAGATGAGAAATTTTATGAAGATGGCATGTTTTGAGTCATCTCAAGTAGGGTTGTGACTGTGTGTTATCCAAGAAGTTGCCTTGAGGTGTTTGGAGCCTTGATGGCTTAATAACCTTGGAGGGAAAGATGCTTGAAGGCATACGGAGCTTGTAAAAGTGGTTTCTTGTATGTTCATATTAATCCAAGAAGACAGAGTGTTTGAAAGAGTTGTTTGAAGTCCTTAAGGAGACCTATTGAAGATGTCATGATCCAAGTGAAGCTTAGGGGAGCTAACTCAGAAAGCTTAAGTGGCTTGGAGACATGTGTATGATGTGAGGGGGAGCATATGTAAGATGCTTTAGTCATGGTGGATATAGGGATATATTTTCTATAGATGAGAATTCAAGAAGGTTGATATGATGACTTGATCAAACCTAGTCATAATTGTGAAAATATGTTGAATCTTCATGCATGAGCAAAAGGAGCTTGTGAGTTTTGGAGGTAAATAGGTCCAAGGATCAAATGAGTCCAAGTTCATATTGGTGTATGTCAAAGGGAGAGCAATTGATTCATATGAATGAATGGTAAGTATCCTAAACACCTAAAAGTGTATTTGAATACATTCATGATGTTAAGGGAAGCTTGGTGGTTGTTTAGTCCAATTTGTCACTAATGGCAAAGGGGGAGAAGGAGAAGAAGAGGTTGCCATCAATGACAAAGGGGGAGATTGTTGGAAAGTGTGTTTTCATTGATGTCAAAGGCTTGATTCCATGTGTGCATCGATGTCAAAGGTAATGACAAAGTGGTGATGTCATAGTATGATCAGTGTGTTGGCTTAGGCTTGAGAGCCTTGTGTAGTGGCATAGGCTTGGTAGTCTAATGTGTTGAGCATGTTAAGGATAGGGAGAAGAAGGTTGGAAGTTGTGGAGTTTGGCATGAAGATGTATGACATGTTTCTAAAGTGGTGAGATCATTACAAAAAGGATCCAAGTGCTTTGTGCATCCAAGTTTGACTTGTAATCCTAGACCTATTATGCATAGTGATCTAGTGAGGTCCAAATGAAGAGTCAAGGTGAGATTTCAAGATGGAAGAGTTCATGTAAACATGGAATGAGGTGTGATAGGTTTCATCAAAGGTTTTGACCAAGTTTTAGGTCCTGAAGATGAAGAGAAATCAAGAAACAATGTTGGAAGGACACTCTTGCATGCAGAATGAAGGTGTTCTAGCCTGAGAACAATTTTGTGATGCTTACTGGCACATGTAGACTTTGCATGGTGCCCTGAGCCTTTTATGAGAGGTGTCACATGGACGTAAGAAGGTTTTCCAAGTATTTTTAAATGGTTTTATGTATAAATCTTTATGAACATTTGTTAAGAATGTAAACTGGTCAAAACCCTCTATAAACCCTTATAGTGGAGTGATTGGAAAGAACTTGCTAAAAAGGACCCAAAATGGATTGGTTGACCAAGTTTGACTATTGGATGGTGTATAGGACTCCTCCAATCATTCCCAGGTGGTAGTGGTGTGTCAGGACAGTGAGTAGAAGATACATAAAAGAGCTTGTTTCTAAAGAATATGGTATTGCCGGTAGGGTTGACTGATTCAACACATACAAGTCATTAGAGCTTGAAGGTCAAGATTTGCTCTTGAGGTCCATGGAGTTGGTTTTTCAAGTTATTTTCACTATGTAAATCATCTTGAGCAATAACGTTGACCTATTGCTAATCTGTCTGATAGTGGAAACAATGACAAAAAGCCAATCAGAATGAATATGAATTTAAGGAAGAGTTCCACATGAGTAGGGATGGATCTAATGAATTGAGGTCTTTTTTTTAGACCTATGCCTCATAATCCCTTGGTTGGAAAGTGGTGATGATGCTCATACATAGGTAATATAGTGTTCAGAAAGTGACCAATCTGTGTGAAACAAGACAATGAAACCCAAGACAGAGAATAGTTTGTTGAAGCAAAATTGCCATTAGAGAATATGATCTTAATGTTTGAAGGTGTTCTAAGGATGTTTTAATACTACCTTGATACATTGAGATATCATGATTGTGCCCATACTGTTGTAGAGAGTCAAAGTTTGTTGACTGGTTATTGGCAGTGTTTACTGGCTTTGAGTGAGCTTCTTGCAAAGAAGATTTTGTGGTTGTAGAGGTTGAATTGAAGACCCTAATGAGATATATAATGACCCTGAGGTCATGAGGTGTCTATACATCTATTTTGTTGTTATAGTGTTTTGACAAAAGTGTGATTTTGGTCTAAACATTCTTGACTGATTTTTAGAAGCTACAGGTAGTCTGAGCGGGCCATTTGTAGAGGTAAGTTGAAGATGTTTTGTCAAGAGTTGAAGAAACAAATGAGTATGGAGATGTTGTATAAGTCTCAAAGGCTCATAATAAATCATTGGTTGTCATAGTTTGTCTTTGATCTAATGTGGAGAGTCAAAATGCTTTAACTGTATTTTGATTGTGTGTGACCAGTCTGAGTGGTCATTTTGAGAGAGCTGATTTGAGTGCTTAGAGCCTATGTTGGAGTGTCTAATGGCTTTGGAGGTGTTGCAGAGGTCCTGAAGGTTCCACCCATGTGATCTAATCATATGGCTATGTGAAATATTTGAGTGTTTTCTTCAGAAGTCTAAGACAATGTTTTTTGTGTATCAATGCCTAAAGAGCGAGGAGACTTAATTGTTAGGTTCAAGGTGTGAGTTGGAGTTTCAAGTGTTATGGATATGTGTGGGAGTGATCAAGGATATATTGGAGATAGGTTTGATGTGTTTGAAGCGTTAGTGGAAGCTAAAGATGGTCCAAGTGGTTGCAAGTGTAACGTGTGGGTTTGAAGGCCTAATTATTTTAGGTCTCATTAAGGCCTAATGGAGGATTTGAGTCTTAAGAACTATGGCCGACCTATGGAGTGGAGTGTCTCACCCATGTAACATGTTTGGAGACCTATTCCAAGTGTAAGACAAGTGTGTGAAGCATCTTGGCCAACCAAGATGAGTTCGAGGAAGACTGTGTTATAAGTACAAGGCCTAATTGGCCTATTTGTGTTAGTTGAGAGTGTGTGGAGCCAAGCGAAGGAGACAACCTTTGAAAGAGAAGGTACAAGTCATTGAGGACCATCAGAGGGTGAAGAAGATCAGTCATGCATATCTGATCAAGTTGGTAAAGGAGGATGCATAGGTCATTACACCTACTAAGCCTAGAAGAGGTTAGTTGAACAAGTAAGCCCTAAAGGCTATTTGAGAGAGATTGAAAAGTAAAGAGTGCAAATAAAGGAGGTCATCATCAGTTGAAGATTAGCAATAGGTGTTCAAGGTGATCTAAGTTTTAAGGTAGTTGAGTGGGTGCTTGGTTGCATAGGGGGTTGGTTCCTCCTTGCAAGGTGAAGCTTGCAAAGGTCTAGTTGTGTGGGTGCTTAGTTAGATAGGGGTTATAGCTCCTTGTGGGATGGGTGTCTCACTAAATTTGGATGTTGTTATTATAAGATTGTAGTCCATCTTGCAAGGCTCAGTGGATTTTATCCCCCATGAAGGTTTCCCACATAGATGATGTGTTCATGTGATGTATGTTCTTGTTCATGCTTTGGATATATGTGCTTTCATGATTATGTTGCTAGATCAAGTTGATGTATGATGGAATAGTTTTAGAATTGAATGTGCATTGTTGTCTAATGATTCCCCTGCCCCCCTCTCAATAGTTGCTTCGAACAATTGGTATCAGAGCTAGACATTTGGAGGAGGCTCGACAGCCTACAGATGATCCTATGTAGCTTGAGGTGTGATGAGGACAATATACATCTTGTTTGCAGTGATAGAGAAGTTTGTGAAGATCATAGTTGATGTTTGTATAGTAGTCTACATATTGGCACTAGCAAGGTTGAAGGACTATTCTGAAGCCAAATCCAAGATCAAACCTGAGTTGAATGATAGAGCTTATTGAAGTTGGTCTCTTGACCAACTAACATGAAAGAAGAAAAGTAGGCAATGGTTTGATTAGAAGCCTGGAGTATGAAACCTAATGTTAGGATTGTGGAGCTAAAAGCTTCACTGATGCAGACACGGAGGAGGTTGCAGGAGAGTTGCTGAGTGTCAGAGACACCGGCGTCGGTCAGGCCAATCGACGTCGGCAGGATAGGGCAGGAAGGCAACCGACGTCGGTCAGAGATCGGCCGGCGTCGGCGACCCCCAGGCGGACAGGGACCGGTGTCGGTCACCTGTGTGGTTCGACTGCGAGCTAATTACGGGCAGTTAGCTAACGAACCAAGTGTTTGCATGATGAGTGCTAATTTTAGACTCATAGCTGCGGATCTAATTATTGTAATTAGATGTCTAATTATTGTTTGGATGAGATCTATATAATAGACTCATGGTTGTATTAGAAAAGTGGGCTAGTTTGAGTTGAGCAAAGTTTGCTCCTTCTGTGTGTGAGGTGAGCAAGGGTGTTCCTCCTAGTTCCACAGCAGTACCAGGTGTGTTGGTGCTGGTTTGGAGAGTCAGCTAGATTCTTCAGGAGTGTAAGATTTTGGTCACAGTTGCATGGCCTATATAGGAGATCTACATGGTAAGTAAGATCGTTGATCTGCAGGTGTATGTGTGTGCAAGGTCGAGGTTCACAGGTGAGCGGAATCGTTGTTTGATTTGCAGGTGTGCAAGGTCATATAGACAGCAACACAATAGGGAGCAGTATCAGGCAGGATCTACTTGGAGTACAGGTGTGTACTCGTATAGAGCAAGAGAGGAAGGCAAGGGAGTTCCTTCCATAAGTATGGTCTGTTGAAGTGCAGATTATTGCAGGTTCATGGGAGATCTATTTGAAGTACCTTGAGTACTTGTGGAGCACGTGGAGTGCTTGTGGAGTGCGTGGAGCACTTGTGTTGTGCGTGGAGCACGGGAGGTGAACACCAACTCTGTGTTTGAGTTGGGTGTTGGGACCTGTGAGAGAGAGAGCTTTGGAGAGAAGAATTACTGTTCACTTGAGGTGTAGCGAGCCTCTGAAGAGGTGGTGGAGAAGAAGTGGCATCTTCTTTATTGTATTCTTTTCTGTATAAAGTATTAATACAATTGGTGTATTGTCTCTCATATGTTGTGTTATTCTGAATTTTAGTTACTTGGTGAATCTAGTTATTTCCGCATATTAAGTTGCTTGAAGTTTGGTAATCAATTGTATGCTTCCGGTGTTTCGCACCCTGACAAGTGGTATCAGAGCTAAGGTTGCAGGAAGCAGGTTGTGTTTTGATTACAGGTCCCTCTCAGGGGTTTCTGATCGAGTGAGAGTAGAGCAATGGCAGATGAAAGTAAGCTAAGAATGGAGGAGTTGAAAAGCACAGACGGTTACTCACGGTCTTATGGAAAGAAAGAGCAGGTAAAAGAACATTGTTGGTTGGTAGCAGATCAGCATGAAGAAACTGAAGATACAGATGTAGCAGGTGTTGTTGCACAGGATGTGTTTGCAGGTTTCTTGGATAAAGTTGAATCTTGGATAAAAGATTCGGTTGCCTCTTTCCATGCAGCCCCAGGTAGAGGAGCTGGTAAGCCTTGCCAAAGAATTGGTAAAGGGGAAGTGAAGCTGAAATTACAGACGGCCAACACACAGGTGTTGATGAAGGTCATGCAGGTCCCAGGTTTGGAGATATGGCTAATTTCTTCAGAAAGATTGGGTGATGAGAGATGCACAAGAACTCTCACAGCGGTAGCACTTGAATTAGCTGGTGGTAAGAAAACAGGTATACTTTATCTACTTGTTTATATTACTGATTCTTCTTCTGTTGCAGAGACGTGGCTTCGTAGGCTTGGTCACATGAGCAGGAAGGAGATGCATGTTCTTAAGCGAAAGACAGATATATTTGACAGGCTTAAGAACTGGAAAGCCTTGGTGTTCTTGGAGGAGATGGCGGACAGAGTTCAGTGGATGAGGCTGGATACTTCTGAGCAGAGCAGTTTGGACATGGAATTTGATTCAAAGGAGCTCGCGGGTAAAAAGTCATCACTCACAGGGGAACACAGGTACCGGCGTCGGTCAGGAGGAACCGGCGTCGAACAGACAGGTGCCGATGTCGGTCATGTGCAGACCGAAACCGACGATGTCGGGTAGGGTAAGATCAACGTCGGTCATGGGACCGACGTCGGCAATATGTAAGACCGATGTCGGTCAGAAAGACCGACGTCGGCAGCAGGGACACCAGCGCTGGCAGGTTGGTAGTCAGGTATAGACGCATGAAACCGACGTCGATCGGATGTAGACTATGGAGTGACCGAGGTCGGTCACTGTAACGAATTTTGGGTGGACAGCATACTGTCAAGGAGTCTCAAACACCCATACGGAGGACTGAAGGCGTAAGTAGGCCCTCAAATTCGTTGTTCCTCTTCTTTATACTCGTTGCTGATTGTATAGCAGGAAAGATCCAGGAAACAGGGGTGAGCTTGGCATGGATGAGGATGTGATTCCTTGGAGGTGAACCAAACAGGGGAGTTTTGGTAGGTTTGCCAGCTGGATGAAAGCACAGAGACGAATGGATTCCTTAGTAGAAGAATAGAGAGAACGAATACGTGAGACGGAAGACCAGACATATGGTCTTGAAGAGCTGCAGGACAGTGGTACCGGGTTTGACAGGTGGAGGACGAAGCATGGCTTCAGTCGATGTCAGGGTAACTACTGTGGTTTGACTTACCAGGAGGATGATGGTCATGACATCATTCTGTTACTGTATGTGGACGATATGTTTTGCTATAGCAGGTTAGTACATACAGGGTTTTACTGAGCTAAGGGTAAGATTAGTTTCAGTGTCATGTCATGAGGAGTTTGGAGCAGCGAAATTCTTTGACATGGGAGGCATGGAGATTACAGGTTGATTTTGTCTCGAGTGGGAGCTGATGTGAATCAGGGGTTGGCGAGGTTCGGGATGCAGAACCGGAGCACACTAAGGGCTGGACAGGTACAGTATCTGAAATCACATGAAGTCTGGTATAGACCTGAGTATTCCCATGCAGTGGGAGCTGTCAGAGTTAGGAGCCAATTCGGGGAAGTGGGTTCTCAGGTTTTTGAGAGGGACCGGCAGCAGGGGTTGCTATGCAGGGTCAGGACTTCACTACAGGTGTTGTAGGTTCGGATGTGGCAGGGTACTCGGATGACAGGTGGTACACCACGGAATGTGTGGTGGGTTGTCTTCAGGTGGGAGCTTGAAGAGGGATACAAACCAGAAAACAGATTAGACGGAGTACAGGTACAAGTACAGTGCAGCTGTTTATCTCCAAGTGAAAGATTGTTAGGATTGTGAAGCTAAAAGCTTCATTGATGCAGACACGGAGGAGGTTGCAGGAGAGTTGCTGAGTGTCAGAGACACCGGCGTCGGTCAGGGCAACCGACGTCGGCAGGATAGGGCAGGAAGGCAACCGACGTCGGTCAGAGATCGACCGACGTCGGCGACCCCCAGGCGGACAGGGACCGGCGTCGGTCACCTGTGTGGTTCGACTGCGAGCTAATTACGGGCAGTTAGCTAACGAACCAAGTGTTTGCATGATGAGTGCTAATTTTAGACTCATAACTGCGGATCTAATTATTGTAATTAGATGTCTAATTATTGTTTGGATGAGATCTATATAATAGACTCATGGTTGTATTGGAAAAGTGGGCTAGTTTGAGTTGAGCAAAGTTTGCTCTTTCTGTGTGTGAGGTGAGCAAGGGTATTCCTCCTAGTTCCACAGCAGTACCAGGTGTGTTGGTGCTAGTTTGGAGAGTCAACTGAATTCTTCAAGAGTGTAGGATCTTGGTCACAGTTGCATGGCCTATATAGGAGATCTACATGGTAAGTAAGATCGTTGATCTGCAGGTGTATGTGTGTGCAAGGTCGAGGTTCACAGGTGAGCAAAACCGTTGTTTGATTTGCAGGTGTGCAAGGTCATATAGACAGCAATACAACAGGGAGCAGTATCAGGTAGGATCTACTTGGAGTACAGGTGTGTACTCGTATAGAGCAAGAGAGAAAGGCAAGGGAGTTCCTTCCATAAGTATGGTCTGTTGAAGTGCAGGTTATTGCAGGTTCATGAGAGATCTACTTGAAGTACCTTGAGTACTTGTGGAGCACGTGGAGTGCGTGGAGCACTTGTGTTGTGCGTGGAGCACGGGAGGTGAACACCAACTCTGTGTTTGAGTTGGGTGTTGGGACCTGTGAGAGAGAGAGCTTTGGGGAGAAGAATTACTGTTCACTTGAGGTGTAGCGAGCCTCTGAAGAGGTGGTAGAGAAGAAGTGGCATCTTCTTTATTGTATTCTTTTCTGTATAAAGTATTAATACAATTGGTGTATTGTCTCTCATATGCTGTGTTATTCTGAATTCTAGTTACTTGGTGAATCTAGTTATTTCCGCATATTAAGTTGCTTGAAGTTTGGTAATCAATTGTATGCTTCCGGTGTTTTGCACCCTGACACCTAATTGAGGTCTATATGAATCTTCATGAAGTATCAAAGGTATGAGCATGTTTTCATGTTTGTAGTTTGAGTTGACAAGATCCAACAGAAGAGTTCTGAATGACACATGAGGTCATGGAGTGTTGATGTCTTGTTTGCATAGAAAAAATAGTCAAGAGGATGTTCTATGAGTTTATGATAGTAGTATAAGTCTTGGAGGGCATGGAGGATGATATGAGAGGTCATATGAGGTGTCAAGAATGCTTGGTGTACCTCTAGAGGTAATAGGAAGACTTTGGAGTGCTTTTGTGGTTGCCTAGTTCATCCTTGTTCTCTTGTCAAATCAAGCTAAGTAGACATATTGATAACGTCAACATTCACACGTGTAAAGGTGTCAAAAGAAAATCATCATTTGGATTTATTTAAGTTTGTGCCTAGTTCATATGTTTCAAATTTCATGCCTTGACATGAAGCCTATCAAAAGTTATGGTGGTTCAAAGTTAGCCTCCCATGCAGTTTTCTTAGTTTTCCATAATTGGTCAATTTTGTATGAAAATATGACCATTGGAATTTGAAAATTCAAATTTATCAAAGGAAACCAGTTTGCAAAGAATGGCTTGTAGTAGTCATGCATGAAGTCAAATCAAGATGAGGTAAGAAGCAAAGTTGAAGTGGACTCAATGAAGAAGACCCCCAAAGTGATTAGAAGGTTTGTCCATCTGTACAGGTGCAATAAATGCAGGTCAAAGTTGACTACAATTGATTAGGTTTTCTCCTAGTTAACCCGAGAAGAGTAATAAGGGATTAGAACTTGTCATTTGATTGTGTTTTGATGTTCTAAGTATTGATTCTTGTTGATGGCTCAGTATAGCATTGCTTCAAGCCTTAAGAATGATCTAGATGTGCTCATTATGCAAGAAAAATTTCATGGAAAGTGACTGTGTGTGAAAGATTTTGTTGTTGGTAGATTTGTGTGACAAGGTAAGTTGTTTGGTGCTCTCAGAAGATCAAGGTGATTGGTCAAATGTCTAAAGATGCTCCCGATGTCTTGTAGCTCATGTAGATGCTCTCTGTATGATCAGTTTGTTATTTGAATGGAAGAACAAGCTTAAGAAGTGAAAATTTGTGTCTTGAGGGTTTGGTGTCTATAAACCCTAAGGTGTGTGTTCATGGTGTTAATGACTCAATTTTGTCATATAAAGCTTAGTGATCTTTTGATAGAGAATATGCAATGTTTCCTACAATGATTTTCATACTTGCAATGCTTGTTTGAGTACAAGGTAGTGTCCATGATGACAAGTTTGGGACAAGGGTTTGTGTGTTGAAGATTGGTCCTTTAAGACCAATACCATTGTGGTTAAGAGATAGTGTTTTAAGGGCTAGAGGTGATCTAAGAATGATGTTAGCATGTTGTTGAGCTTCTACTTGCATATCTGAAGATGTCAAAGTGTATCAAAGGTTTCTCAAAATGGATAAGGTCTCTTAGACCTAGTATTGTTTGCATGTTGTTCGTATGGGTGTTTGGTAGTGTTTTGAATCTTTATAGCTTGTAAAGCATAAAGGTAAGTGGTTGATATTGTAAGGAGCTTATGGAAGTTATTCTCGTCTGTGTGAGGTGGTCCTGTTGGCTCAAGAAAGGAGTTAAAATGCAAGATGCAAAACAATGGAATGAAATTTGAAGAACATTGACATACAGTGATGTTTGTTATACTTTGCTAAGAAGATGAATGGTTCCATGAGAGGTAGAATGATCTGAGAATCACTGAGTGCTTGGAAACCTGTTGGTTTGCTCCTGTTTGAAGATCATAAAGAAGATAGGTTATGACAATAAGCCTATTGTAGTGAAGTCTATACTCACAAACTTGTATGATTGTGTTTCCATTAATTGTAATCCATTTAGGCTTGATCACTGTTGTGGTTGCTTGGAGAGCTCAGATATGTTGTTCTAAGAGTGAGTTGACATATTGTATATGCCTTGAGGTTGTTCATGAAGATTTGATAGTAATCATTGCCCTGTAGCATCACAAGATTCTTGTGATCTTGAAGAGGAGTCTGCAAAAGCATCCATGAAAGAATATGTTATTGGATACAATCACAAGTTTTGAATCTAGATCTACCACAAGGGGTAGATCTTGGGTGACACGTGAGAAGCGAGAGGGTACCAATCTTTTAAACCCCCAAACCAAGTGAGCACGAATTGAACTTCGAGACTGTCTATTAACATGGCCCAAACCTCCAACGGGTTTGCACTCTTTACAAGTATTCCTATGCACTGAAGTTCATTAGGAATATCATAATGAAGCGCTGAGTTTCTTACAAATATCAAAAGCCTTATCTCTAGAGACTTGTCTTAGGTCTTGTTTGGTTTAGGACTTGGAGAAGAGTCTCCCCAAAACCCTCGACCAAGCTTTTTTGATGTGGAGGAGCATCCTCTGGTTTCATTTTTTCATGTTTTCGATTAGTCTAAAAATCATTATAAATCTTAAATTATCATTTGCAAATACATTCAATTTGAGTTTTACATCTCGTATGTGTTTGACAAGCATGTCATTAAAATTTTACTAAAACTTTACCCATGGCACATGTTTGCGCATGAAAAGCATTTTAGTAGATGTAGTGGCACACCAAAAATATCTTTTATAAATAGAAATTATAAATTCCAAAGTTAGGACATGTCAACCATAAGGTTTTTCTTCTACATGGAAACCTCTATGAATTAGAACCACAAAGCTTTCTTCAATCCACTAAAGTACATATAAAATTATTATCATAGACATATATTGCTTTAAACATGCATCCGTGCTAAAGAAAAAAGACATTGAACATGATAGCCAAGTGTGTCCAAAAACATTTGGTACATTTTAAGGTAAGATTACTTGCACCATATTTTCATACAATTATATATTTAAATTTTGAAAAAAAATAATTATTAAATATAATTCAAACAAAATATTATAACTTGTATCTACAAAATAATTCTCTCTCAAAAATAGCCTCCAAAGAATGCAAAATCTCTCCCTGGATAATAAGCAAAAATTCTGAAGTTGCTTTGCAATAAAATGATCCTTTAAATATTCATAAATTTCAAATGAACTTTGATGACAAATTAAGATTCTTTTGTTTGAGGAACTTGTGAACCATCTGAACTTATATTTACACATTTGTATCAGAAAATTGACGACTATAAATCTCAAGAAACTGGCTTCCAAGTGCAAAATGTCTTATAGAAGCAAATATTTCTAAGAAACAAACATTCCTAAGAATCTTGCTTTCCAGTAAAATGATCCGTCAAGTCTTCATTAATTTTATAATAGTCCAGAGAATCTAAAACCTAGAGATAAACATATCATTCTTTGGTTGTCGTAACTTGTAATCTTCCACATTGTATCATAAAGATTGACAACACATATTGGTGAAAGGCTCATTTCCCATGTCATATGCACTATTAACAATTAAGTACACTAATAGGTAACATATGAATTTAAGATGTATCTCAAATGTTGTCATAATACCACATGAAAACCCATACTACCTGAACTAAAATAGGGATGTTATTTTACATGTACAACTGACCCTCTAACTTACCCATCTATCCTCCTAAAATATTGTTCAGTGTGTTTCCACATCTGCTCAATTCCATCCATATGACCCATGCCCACCACAGCAACTACCTTTCCATTACATTTCCTGAGATGGTCAAACATTATTTGGTCCCTATCTGTTATAACCACCCTCACCTACAAGTGCATGAAAACACAAGACAAGTACTCAGTAAACAATTAGAATGTTATACATTGAAAAATTGTCAAAAGTGTTACCCTCGCTAAATTGAGCAAATTTTGTTCTCAGATTTGTTTTCCTTGTGGTACACTGGACATTAATAATGAGGCCATACAGATCTTACAAGAGTCAGAAGAAGTAGAAAAAAAAAAACAGTGATGAATTATCTTCATTTACTAATACAAAAAAGAGCAATGTTTTACGGACCAACAACTTCATACAAATTCCTTCATTTTCTATTCAAATTGGTAAAGCCACAAAGGCGTGCAGTTTAGTGTAAATTGTTGAAGCCCCAGAGCAAACCACTGCATGGTTTCATAGAGATGAATCTTGTTCAATTTACTTGTCGAAAAAAATTGCAAATTAGACAAATAAAATAAAGATAACTATTTTATAGAAGTTCCTTGTCCATATTTCATTTGATATTAGCAAAGCCCTTTAATTGTGCATGCAATTTTTTAATACCAGCAAGAAGTCTCCCAAGTCCCCAACAAACCATGATCACAAACTACGATCACAGAAGGAACATTAGATATAGATGCAAAATCTCATTTTAAATTTTTAAATATACAAATAAATTTTAAAAAAACGCGTTTTAACACACGGAAATATACTTTATGGGATTCTACAGGAATGGGACACTGACACAGTGTTGCATTCCTGCATGCCACATGGACTTAGCAGACAAAGACCCCTTTTCAAGAATGTATGTGCATGATCTAAGCCTTGAGTCATTACCATCATTAATTATCCTAAGCCTTTTACAAAATATAAATAGTCGATTTCTTGCTATCCTTTCATAAGAAATAAATCCCTTTTATATCCTTTGTGTGCTTGTGCATCAACTAGATTTGCGCCAGGAACTTCTACAACTCTTCAGTCAAGCAAATTGGATATAGCTTAACATTCATGCATTCATAGTTTGCCTACAATGAAACACACAAAAATAATGGCCAGTTTGATTTTAAACAGGCATACTGAGTTTGTCGGATCATAGGAAATAATTTATCATCCTTGGGCTGATAAAATTTTGAACTCTCACAAATCCCACACACATGAATTCTTGCATGAGAAAAACTGCACATATAGGGACATCTAAATGGTAGCCCTGAGTATGGGGTTTCCTTAATGGACGAATTGTAAGACTCAGATATGACAAAATTATGAATAACCCTCTAAAATTCCTTGAATAAACTTGGAAATTTTAGTTTACAAAAAAAAAGGATAACAGACCTACTTCAGGGCATTAATGACCTAAAAGAAGCAATAGCCTGAAGGCTATGGGCCAAAGCAATAATGATCTGAAGACTAAGGACCAAAGGCAATAATGTCCCAAGGTTTTTACACATTCCATATTCAGGACAAAAACCAAGAAACAGAGCAGCATTAGTAAACTGGCAATAGAATTTATTAGATTCAAACATAGCATTTATTAGTATCATTTACTTTAGTCAAAAAAGTTAAGAGGGAGTCAAAGGCTGAGCTTGTTGATGTCAGAGTTCCATTTGCTGATGCCAGCTATTTTTATAACACACAATTAATAGTCATTCACATCATGCGGACATCATCCTTTAGATTTGTAATGTGTGGTTGATAACACCAATAGACATCCACACCATACAGATATCATCATCCAGATTTGTAAATGTGTGGTTGATAACACCAATCCCAAAATAATCTTTCTACCAGCCCATTCTATGATTAGGAGAGAATATTTAATGATTAAATGGGAAATGATGTGATGGGTTGTACATTTATAGATATTTTTATTTATTAATTTCAGTGCTAATCGGCTGTATGACAATAGGAGGTAGGTCTAGCTAGTAACCAGAAAAATAGAATGCTGTTTTTTATTGGCGTGCATGCCATAGTAATGATTGGTGTGATAATTAGTCATAATAATGTCAAAAATGATGTTATTGTGATGCCATAATTTTTTTTTTTTTTTTTTTAATTGAAAACCTGTTTTTACATGGATTAGGTGTACAAAATGCTTCTTCGGCTTAGTGTCAAGGACTGAGGCGCATCCATTCCGCCAAATTCACCCAAGGCATGATCCCGGCCTCATCCCTTTTTCGTATCTCTTGAGATTTGTACCTTGGTGGATGGCTAGGCAACACCTTTTACACCATCATCTTCACCGTTGGACTACAACCCACTTGATGACATAATATGATAATATTGATTTATGAGGTCACAAATTACAATAAAGTTTTTGATGATGTCACCATAGGTTAGAGGGTTTTATGTGGGGCCACTTTCCGATTTGCCTCTTTTACAAAGGTGAAAAAACAAAAATATGGTTGCAGTTTTTTCTCCCAAAACCAACAGTGGGAAAAACTGCAAGTCTGGCATTCTATTGTTAGTTGTTGGTATATCGTGTCAATAAATTCAATGGTATAATTGTTAATTATTGATTTTTTATAGTGCATTTCAACTGTCTAATATATGATTATTTATTTGCCAATTGAATGACATAAGTCTATGGCAATGACTGTGATGGTAAATATATTTTTCTTAGCATTGAGACTCTGGGAGCTTTCCAAAAACTCAGCCCCGAGCCATGTCCCACAAAAAGATTCCAACGAGCTTGACTTGTAAGTCGAGTCAAGTAAAGTCATTTGTCAATTCCACTGGGTTTTGGTTTGTCGGCATGTTTTTGGTGAGTCTGGCATGTTCAAATAAACTCTCCGATGTCAGTTGAGATGTTGGAATACTTTTTTTTTTCCTAACTTGTCTAGCTTTTAACCAGTCCCAGTCCAAGTGTGAGCCAAAAAGTGGTTTGCCGAGTCCAGATTCGAAACAAAAAGAGGTTGCTGATTCTGTATCTTAACACCATGGTACATTTATAGATATTTTTATTTATTAATTTCAGTGCTAATAGGCTGGATGACAATAGGAGGTAGGTCTAACTAGTAACCAGAAAAACAGAATGCTGTTTTTTATTGGCGTGCATGCCATAGTAATGATCGGTGTGATAATTAGTCATAATAATGTCAAAAATGATGTTATTGTGATGCCATAATATTGATTTATGAGGTCACAAATTACAATAAGGTTTTTGATGACATCACCATAGGTTAAAGGGTTTTATGTGGAGCCACTTTTCGATTTGCCTCTTTTACAAAGGTAGAAAAAACGAAAATATGGTTGCAGTTTTTTCTCCCAAAACCAACAGTGGGAAAAACTGCAATTTTGGCATTCTATTGTTAGCTGTTGGTATATTGTGTCAATAAATTCAATGGTATAATTGTTAATTATTGATTTTTTATAGTGAATTCCAACTATCTAATATATGATTATTTATTTACCGATGAGATGTGGGTGAGTTGGTAATGTGTCTTGGTTGTTCCAAGCACCACCCAAGTTCAAATCTCAGTTTGGTATCGGAGGCCGGATGAGGCTGATCATTAAATAATCTTGGACCGGTTGTGGCCAATCGTTGGTATTCTTGGACCAGTAGTGGCCGATCATGGTAATCTTGGGCCAGGTTGTGACTGTTGATGGTATTCTCTGGCTAGTTGTGGCCATTCATTGGTATTCTCTTGGGGATCTGGGGCCCCAATTGTGTCCCAGATCAGTTGGAGCTCCAATTAAAAGCCATTGGGACAAGTACCCTTCAACCTTCAGTATCGATCAAAAAAATATATATGATTATTTATTTGCCAATTGAATGACATAAATCTATGGCAATGATTGTGATGATGGTAAATATATTTTTCTTAGCATTGAGACTCTGGGAGCTTTCCAAAAACTCTCAGTCCCAGCCATGTCCCACAAAACGACTCCAATGAGCTTGACTCGTAAGTCGAGTCAAGTAAAGTCATTTGGCAATTCCACTGGTTTTTGGTGAGTCGGCATGTTTTTGGTGAGTTGAGTTTTTGGTGAGTCTGGCATGTTGTTCAAATAAACTCTCAAATGTCAGTTGAGATGTTGGAATAGTTTTTTTTCCCCTAACTTGTGGAGCTTTTAACCGAGTCCTAGTCCAAGTCCGAGTCCTAGTCCAAGTCCGAGTCCTAGTCCAAGTGGTTTGCCGAGTCCAGATTCAAAACAAAAAGAGGTTGTTGATTTTGTATCTCAACACCATGGTATTTTTATTATCACATAAATATAAATACATGTCATGGTTTTTAAAGATATTACATGTGATACTATATTTATGCTTGAATATAACTACAGGGCATGGTTTATCACTATATACTCGCATGTTTTCATTGTCAAGTACCATAGAAAATTATGCATGAAAAGTCTCTCACTTCCCCCCTCTCCCTTTGTGTATATATACATTACATATATAAATGTGTCTGTATGTACACATACATTCACATATGTGTGCATACCCAAATTTTGAAAATGGCATTCTGGTACCTTCCTAAGCTGGTAACTAGGATTTGATGTCAACGAATTTGCCATTGCCACTCATACATCTTGTTTAAAGTTTATTAATTTGTTGGTCTTGGCTACTAAGCATTCTCCTTCGTGATTAGCGATTAGGTCATACTCAAGCACCTTCATCTCTCGCAGATCTATATGTGAAGCTCCATTCTTGCTGACCTCAAACACATCTTTTAAATCTTAATCCTGAACTTAAAAATGGCATTTGGATACCCAAAATTCTCAATGGAGGAACTGATATCCTTAAAACATTATGTCAGCTCAGGAAAACATATCAAAAGACAAAGAAAACTACAACTTTCGGCTCCTATCATAACAGCTTCAGGCACATAATTAAATATTGCCATCAAAATGATCCTTTTTCAATCTGAATTTTTTCAGGCCCTTCAGTAGAAATTAGCAGAAAGGATTAATAAGTTGACAAGGAATACTTACAATGTCAGGACAGTCACTTTTCAAGTCCTCTGTAACTTTTCTGACAAAATCCCTCTTAGTCATATTCTCAATAAGATCTTCTAGTTCTACATTTCCATCCAGTTCCTCAAGCCTCTTTTTATTCTTGTTGATGATTCTTAAGAGAGATCTAAATGATAGTGCATCACACAATTTTCCTGTTGTTACCTGTCAACAATACACATGTATTTTTAATAACCAAGAGTAATATGAATTAGAATGCCTTCAACGAAGAACTATGTAAAGCAAGAAAACTGATACAATTGTCAACCTTGACTTAATTACATCTAAAAAAAGGTGATAAAACAGATTGCAACTCTCTAAACTATGGGAAAAAATACATTAATATCCTCATCAATGAGAAAAAGTTGTGCTTCCAGTCTTTTGCACTCCTCCAATGCAATCTGCAAAATGACACAATCACAGTTAAAATGAACTAAAAATAAGCAGTAATGAGTTCCAACACAAATACAATAAAGGATATATCAGAGAATGAAGACTCCAATAGCCTCTTGAGCAAATCTAAGGGCCTACATAATGAACAAGGAAAAAAAAATTAAAAGCTTGCCATTGATTTTATAAAATAAGCAAATCTTCCCAAAATTAGCAAGAATGTCTTAAATCACATGGATCACCGGATGGTCTGCAGTTCTCAAGGTTACAGAAACTTCAAAAATTGCATTTCAACAACCCTGGGACTGACATTTTTTCTTTTGAAGTGATAATTTAATGCCCTTTTATCTCTTTGGAAGAACTAATTCAAAGTTTCTCTCATTAGGAATGCTAAAAATCCCATCCATCATTCCATCTTCTACAAGATAAGGATCCTAGCAATATAGAAATGGTTGCTTTAAATGAAAAAGCTTACAGCCGTACCATGGAACAGCAATTCCAAGTTACAAGTTGCGACCCAGAAATATTGTTATGCAGAATGAAGTCTCTACTACTATTTGAATAAAGACAAATATGCATTTATATTGGAAGTGGAACCTCTAATACTTGGGAGTTTGAACACCTATCTCCTGGCATCCCATGAAGTTTAATCAGCTCATATTCGATTGAAGACCAAAAAGAGAAGAGGCTTAAAATGGGAATGACTTGTGCACACGTTTAATCTAATTTTCAGGTTGCAATTTAGATTGCATGTGCCAAATAGACCAATCACATATACGCTCAGCAGTCAGTCTAAAATGCATGCCCGCGAACTGAATCGTGAATTTGTCTTGAACGAATAAAAGTAATATATAGAAATGCCATCTTCAAAGATAATATTTATAAAATCTATTTTTATTCAAGCACAAAATCAAAAACATAAAACAGACAACAGATCAAAATTTAAACCCTTAACTGAAGCAGGAAGCCTGTGCAGTTCTGACCTTGAACTCTTTTCCAGGCTCAAAACCAATAATGCGTAGGATATGATAGAAAGAATGAAGGCAAAAGTGAAGCATCTTCTTGCGGGGACTGCCAGTAACTTGCCATGAGTATAATAAAATCTTATGCAAGCTTGCTTCATTAATTTTAAGTCGCTGGAGAGATTGTGCTCGTTTCTTGCACAGCTCAACCTAAAGTACGGAAAAAGAATAGAATAGCTTTGAGAAATACACAAAAACGAGATATTTGGCCTAAGAAATAAGTGTTTATCTAGAATAAAAAATATTGTTCATAAATTGCACTCCATTTTTAGTTTGGATATGGAATAATACTCTTCATCATAGTGATCTACCAATTGGCTTTTCAAATTATAAACAACTTACTGATGGTGGTTTCTAACAAAATGGATAAAAAGTTTCAGCCTAATTTAAAAGATGGGGCTAATATGATTTATATTCCCTCTAATTGGTATATGCAAACTCCAAAAATGAGTTTCCTTTATAAACAAAGGTGTCAGGATGCAAATGTACAATTGAGACAATGTAGTAACACCATATTTTGTACATTTACCTATATTATGTACAACAGATGTAAATTTCCATATATACAAAATTTTGTAGCAACATCGCAATTCTAAAAAATTTCCCTTCATGATTCATGCTTGGACTAAAATCTTGTAAGCAACACTTAATCATATTTCTTTGAGCAGCTCTCATCAACAGAATCAACATGTTAGCTGTTGATATTTTGAGGCCCTGCCTGTTGACCACGAAAATTTCATGCAGTCTCGAGATTAGATAAAGATTTTTATCCTAAGGTTTAGGCTTAGAAGAGTGTCAAATAAATCAGAGCTACATACTGCAACTCACATCTAATAAGTGCTAAGAAAATAAAATTAATACATGTATAAGTTTAAACCTAAAAACACATCATAACCTGACAAGAAGTGGCAAAACTAAAGTGACATTTCATGGACCACAGATGAAAGATCTATTGGAAGACAACTTCTTGTCTGCCAAGGCCGAAATAGTACACCAAAATTGTCAGCAGGTATCTGAGTTATATTGTTTTTTGTACTTATCTATATGCTTTTGGAATGTTAAAATATCATAAATATACAAAGTGGTTTTGTGTTAATTAGTCCTTAAGGGCAGTGGTGCACACAGCTAGCAGCAATTGCAATCACCCTTCCTAATCCATAATTACTTCAGTGTAATTTCATTACCCTTGCAATTAACTGTTTAGTTTCTCCAATTCCAAGTGTTTTCGTCTTCAGATTTTCCCATGCAGGAAAACATTGTATTAAAAGGCCATGCCTTCATTTTAGATTTATTGGGGTCTAACCCCTTAAATGTAATATTAATTTTATGCTCCCTTATGTATAAAATCGGAGGCAATGCCTCGTGCAATAATTAAATAAGAGGATGCATTTCCCACAAGATATAAATTATAAAGAGGCTAGGCCTCAAAGATAAAATTTTGAAGGCTATGCATCTAATTTTAAATAGGAGGCAAGGCCTTATAAAGAAAGTTTAAAAGGGGCCCCTGAAATATAGGAGACATTTCCAACAGAAAAGAAAAGTTAAAACAAGGCTTAGCCTCATATAAAATAAAGGTGGGAATATCGCATATTCCTTAGGGAACGAAATAAAAGTCATTGCCTTTCATATAATGTTTATTTCAAAGCATTTTGCTTTGAAATATTTTTTCAAGTCCACGGGGAAAGATTTATTTCAACAGTGATATTTTGGGGAGGAACCATTTTTTGATAAAAATTTGCAGAGATATTGTGTGGCATAAATAAGAATGAATGTTGTGTGTTGATTGAAGATGAAGACAAAGAAGAGGATGATCTAGATGGATTTGGATGGCTCTTTCTAGGGTTTCATTTTTGGCAGCACAGATTTGTGCATTTATCATGCTTTCCCACAACCTTTGGTTTGGTGGAAAGTAAATAAATAAGAGAAGGCCTGTCTATTTTAGGGGTTGGTTTTGCTATGTAGGGGAACCTGTTAATGTTTGATTTTCTTGTCTAGGTAGTTGTTTTTCTTGTATTTTCAGCAGGTCTTCTGACTTTCAAAAAACTTCGCTACTGTGCATATTCGAAGCAGCATTTAATGAAATATTTTGTGGCTCTTTTCATTCTGCCCTTAAACTGAAATAATATGTTGATGGTTTAACCTGATTGCAGTATTGTATCTCTCACCTCTAGCATACATTATTTGATGTTTATATTATGCTGTTAGATATTGAGATTCACAGTTATTTCGTGCATATTTTGATATATTGGGAGCGACCATACACATCTTGGCACATCACCTTTTTATTAGCTCCTGCAGTTTTCTACCCTTTTCTTCCCAAGTTTTATGTAGCATTAGGATGGGAGGAGCCAGCCACATCTGGAGGTTGTCCTGGGTCAAGACCACCAGGACTTCCCACCGCACAAGGCTTTGATGGTGGGCACAGAATTTCGGTAATTATTGAGGTCAATTTTAGCATCAACAATTTTTGGCACACCCAGTGGGGCATTGTTATGCTCTACAATATTTTTGAATTATGAAGGAAATCCACACCACAATTAAATTTTTAGTTATGAGGGCAGTCCACGCCTTGACCATTGTGGCCAACTGTTGCACCTACCCCTTCTCCTTCCTATATGTACAAGTTGCCTTGAGTTGTTATGGGTTATTCATCTCATGTCTATTGTCAGATCTTATGTATGTCACGCCTACACTTGGAGACCATGTACATGATCAGATATATTGAAGAGGGCATTCCATTCCACATTTGTTGTGTCCTTTTATGATTTGATGATGAATTTTGCATATATTTTGTAGATAGCTAAGGTCCATTACACATTTGAATTCTTTGGCTGCATTAGAATTCCATGTTTGTTGTGTCCCTTTAGCTATTTGATGATCAATAGTTAAGAGGATTTTAAAGATCAAAAATCTAAGGTTGTAGGTTGTTAATTATCACATAGAACCATAGTTACCAAATCCAGCCAGATCTGCACAAAATTCAGCCAAAGAATTCACCGGATCCGATTTTTTTGGCGAGCCTGGATAAGTTAGTCTAGGTCAGCCCTGTTTTTTACAAAAAACTTTAAAAAAAATTAAATTTTTCTGCAGAAAAAGACACCCAGCAACCTTATATATTGTATAATATTAACAATTTAAATTTTATATTACATTATTAATTTTTTTCATTGTATTTGTCAATTTTGCATATATATATATATAAAACTATGCTCTCTTATACGCACGCGCGCACACACACACACACACATATTATTGATACCCGAGGACGGATGCCCACTCTTGCCAAGTACACGTCATCTTGGACACTTCCAGGACTTGGGAACGCCGAGGAAACAACCCCTTCACATTTATGAGCAATGTTTTAAACTGAAATGTCCCCAGGACGTCTCTGGCTGTTAGTGGATGTTTCCAAAACATTCTGGGTTTTTAGAACTTCTGTGGGACGATTGGGATATCCAGGACGTCCCCAGGACTGTCAAGGGATGACCTAGGGACGTCCTGGACGTCCTCTCCATTTTTTTTATTTTTTTTAATATTGGAAGTTTGGAACTCATCGATATACTGATTAATCAGGAAGGATATATATTCTTCTTCTTTTAGAACAAAGAATCAGATGTTTGCCTTTCTAGCTTTCATAGAATGAGATTTTATGCATAATTCTGATGTTCATCTGATGTAACTTTCATGCTTTGTGTAAATTGTAATATAAGATGCATTGATTACAAATAAAACAGCTACTACAACCACTAAATTCATAAACGCACCAAAAGCATAACATTTATACTTGACCTGCAATTTACAATAGTAGTCCAAAATCTGTGTAAAATAATCTGATACAGATCTCCAAAAGCAAAGGCACGAGGGTAAAAAAGGTCTTCTAACAAGTTGCTAGCCTTAGGACCAAGTGACTGTAACTAACGACTCATAAAATAGTGCTGTAACAGATCTAATATTATTTGTTCATTGCTCTTAATGGGCACTAGGAGAAAGAATACATTTTGTTTCATCCAAGTTAATGGACAAAGAAGGATCAAATCCATGCATAGAATTAATTGGGAACACAATAATAGCAGAATGATTATTGTTATTTTATCGAAACTCTGTGAAAGGAAGTAAACTGCCCCACGTGCTCTAATCCTAAGTTACAAGGTTCAAGTTCAGGTTCGAGTTCGATGAGGAAAATATTCGGTTCGAGTTCGCCAATGGATAAAGTTCGAAGTAAAAAATCACCATTAAATTCAAATCGTAGAAAAAACATAATATATATTTATAAAAAATAAAATAAAATAAAATAATTAAAATACATAATTAAAGGAGTGCGAGGCGGAGAAATAAAGCTCCAAGGGTTTGTTGCAAGCAGAATTTTCCACGGCTGGGCGGCCGCTTTCGGGCAGGAGTTCGCAGGAACAGTGGCAGGAGACTTTTTATGTGGGTGAAAAAGCTAGGTTAAACAAAGTCAACGGCTGCCTACCACGCAGGCAAGACAGGCCAGTGTTAGTGATTCCCTCAGAAACAGTCAAAGAAGATGTGGAATATTTAGCATCTCATGCGTTAATCTGTAAGTTCCTTGGAATTCGAATTTCCCTGTCGGCCTTGGATGCCTGGATTCGCCGGTCCTGGCAGACTGAGGGAGGTTTTAACATCATGCTGGCAGGTAACAACTATTTTCTGGTTAATTTCTCTTGCATCTCTGATAGGAATCGGATTTTTGAGGAAGGCCCGTATTTTTATGATCGAATCGGGCTGTTCATAAAACCCTGGCATGTGGGGTTTAATTCTGCGGAGGATCTTCCATCACGGGTTCCAATTTGGGTCCGTCTACCGAGACTTCCTCTGGAGTTCTGGCGTGAGGACATCCTGCAGCAGATTGTCGCTATGATTGGAACACCAAATGCTATTGCTCACCAATCTCTGGATAAAAAGGTCATTTCGTATGCCCGCATTTGTGTTGATATTGATATTAACAATCCATTGCCAGATTCTATGGAAATTTGTTTGGGCACCTCATCCTGGATACAGCAAATAGACTATGAATCCATCCCTTTCCGGTGCCGAATTTGCCATGTATATGGCCACCTGTGGCGCCAATGTCCTCAAGGGTTCAAAGGTGCCGGTATTAATGAGGAATCATTTGGTTTGCGGACTGCCAATGCAAATATGAGGAAGGGACAATCTGACGTTTCTGGTAATAGTAACGGCCAGCCAGATCGCGGGGCAAAAGGGAAAAACCAGCTGAATACTCCCACTTCGAAGCAAGGCCCTTCTGACTACAATGGCCTGGACAGGGATGGTTTTACCCCAGTTAGACGTAGAGCTAGAGGAAGAGGACAGAAGCGTTCACATTTGGACCGCCAAGGAGATGCTGGTTTTAACCGTTTTGAAGCTCTAGATAACATGATCATAGAAGAGGGCATCCCTGTAGGGGAACAGGAGGAGAATTTGGATTTGGAAGGGAAGAGAGATATTGCTACTGCCTCCCAGGATATTGTCATTCAGCAGGTCCCAGAGGCTGTTCTTGACCCAGAATCTGAAGCACCAGTGGTTTCACCTACGTCACAAGACAAGGAAATGCGCTGGGCAGATTTGGTTAAGGATGTAGGCGCGCCCAGCAAAGAAAAGGGACCCTCTTCTGCTCTTGGATTAATGCAACGACCTTTCAAGAAGGTCTCCTTCTCCACACTTGCCAGAGCAGGACGCAAGAAGGATCAAGACAGAATTAAACTTACAGGTGATTTATTGGTAGAATCAGGGGTGGTGAAGACCTTAGACGAACACTTTCCTCAATCTACCCAATGATTATCTTGTCATGGAACGTGAGGGGGTTGAATAGCATCCCCAGACAAAAGGCTATTCACAAGTTGGTGAAAGACCATTCTCCTAATATTCTGTGTATTCAAGAGACCAAACTCTCGATAGACTCTCTATTCACCTGCTGTCCTAATATTTGGCTGCTTGGTCAATGCCAGTGTGTTGGCGCCCTGGGGACCGCTGGTGGTCTTGCTATGTGCTGGGATCCTAGGAAAGTTACGCCAATCCATTGGTTGTCCTGTACCTCGGCCCTTTCAATGGTTGCTTCCTCTATGGAGACTGCTAAGCTAATTTTGGTCACCAATGTGTATGCCCCTGTTGATCTCCCAGGTCAGCTAAGGTTCTGGGACCACATTCGGTATGTTAGAAGCCGCCATCCCTTTCTGCCTTGAATTGTAGCAGAAGATTTTAATTCTATTCTCAGCCTGGAGGAGAAGAGAGGAAGAATTGCCCGGCTGGGACCTTCGGAACTTCTTCGACAAAACATTGATGCTTTACATCTTTCAGATGTTAAGCCCCTTAGAGGAATCTTCACATGGAACAACAAAAGGATTGGGGATGCGGCTATTTCGGAACGCCTGGACAGGATTCTTGTCTCTTGTTTTTGGCAATCTAGATCCATCTCTCTTTCTTCTGAAATTCTTGACTGGCGGGGGTCCGACCATTGGCCTATCAAGCTTTCTTCTTGTCAGATTGTTGCTCCCAAGAAGCCCCCTTTCAAGTTTCAGTTGATGTGGCTTCGAAAATCTTCCCTTCATGATCTAATGGCTCACTGGTGGAGGCATGGAGGTCCGAATTATGGCACAGCTATGTATTCCTTTTCTAAGAAGCTTCAGTATGTTAAAAGGAAATTGCAGTATTGGAACAGCCACTGCTTTGGTAACCTCCACACCATGAAGAAGAGAGCTCAGGACCGGCTGGATGCCATCACCAGGCAAATCCGAGACCTTGGCTTGTCTGAAGATCTTCGTTCAGCAGAGTTACAAGCTTCTACGGATCTAACGGAGTGGGACCTCCGAGAAGAAATTTTTTGGAAACAAAAGGCCCGTGTTGATTGGCTTCAGGAGGGGGGCAAGAATACGGCTTTTTTCCATAACTCAGTGCAGAATCGACGTAACAAGAGCTTCATTTCTTCCCTGATTACTTCGGATGGTAGGCGCCTGACTTCCTCCCATGACATAACCAGGGAAGCTATTCGTTTCTACTCTGTTCTCTTCTCAAAGGATACCCTTCCTGATGAGCTAGCTGAAGATACTGTTTTATCTTGCATCCCCCCTGTTGTGACAGCGGCAATGAATGACTCTCTTATGCGGCCTATTAGCAGGGTTGAATTAGAGGGAGTGGTTTTTGACATGAACAAAGGCAAGGCTCCAGGTCCGAACGGATTCCCTGCTGAATTCTTCCAGGAATTCTGGGATGTCATTAATCAAGATCTTCTGGAAGTGGTCCAAGAATCTTATTCCAACAAAGAAATGCTCTGGGCTTTGAATGCTACTTTTCTGGTGCTTATCCCGAAGAAAGAACAGGTTGATCAGTTGGAATGTTTTAGACCCATTGCTCTTTGCAATGTGGTTTACAAAATTATCACTAAGCTCATTGCGGAAAGGCTTAAACCTACCTTCCCGTGCTTATCTCTGAGGAGCAAGGGGGCTTTGTTGCGGGCAGGCAAATTTTGGATGGGGTGGTCATAGCCTCCGAAGCTATTCATTCCATAAGCACTTCCCAGGAGAGGGCAATGTTTATTAAGCTTGATATGGCGAAAGCCTATGACAAGGTAAGTTGGGGCTTTTTGCAAAAAATTCTTGTGGCTTTCGGCTTCAACCAGGACTGGATCCGCTGGGTTCTCAGCTGTGTGACGACTCCCTCCTTCTCGGTTCTTATTAATGGAGCTCTCTCTAAGCTTTTTGGTGCTTCTAGAGGGTTACGTCAAGGAGACCCACTTCCCCATATCTGTTTATTATCATGGCAGAGGGACTTGGGCGGCTTATTAAGCTCCAGATTTCTTAGCGTATGCTTCAGGGATGGCGTTGGGGGAACGGATTACCACTTTGTCCCACCTCCAGTTTGTTGATGACACTTCCCTTGCGGAGAGAGCCCGGATTCGAGAAGTTGAAGCTTTTCGGCTTACCTTGGACACTTATTTGGCAGCCTCTGGGCAGAAATTAATGATCACAAGTCCTCCATTGTGTTTTTCAACACCCTTGAGCCTATCCAGCGGAGGATCATGGCTATTCTGAGGTTTCAGCTCCAGTCTCTTCCACTCACCTACTTAGGAGTCCCTATTGTGGTGGGAAGACAGTCAAAGCTTTTCTGGCAAAATGTGCTAGATAGACTAAGAAAGTTAACCATTGGACTCACAGGTGGCTCTCTACTGTGGGCAGGATGACACTTTTGCAAGCGGTGATTCAAGCCCTCCCCATCTACTGCAGTATGGTGCAGGCTGCCCCGGTGTACTTCCTTAAGAAATTTGATGCTCTGTCTCGCCAATTTCTGTGGAGCGGCAATCTGCAAAACTCCAAATGGAGTCTAATTAATTGGGATACGGTTTGTCGGCCAAAAAAAGCTGGCGGTCTTGGGCTGCGCTCGGCAATTTTGAGCAGCCAAGCGTTAGCTGCCAAACTCTACTGGCGTTGGTGCTCCAGTCCAGCTCACCTTTGGGCTCGTATACTGGCTCTCAAGTATTATCCGGGAGTTGACCCGGCGGAGATTCCAAGACTTCCCCTGGAGGGAAGAGGGTCGATGATGTGGGACACCCTCAAGCGTGGAGCACATCTGGTGAAGTGCAGCCTTTTTTGGATCTACAATAGAGGATCGGATGCTCTCTTCTGGAGCGACTCCTGTGACGGGTTTTCCCCTCTCTTATCCTCTCATCCGCATTTGCAGCCGCTATGTGATTCTCTGTTATCTGCTGGGTGGAATACGGTGGGGCATTATAAGGAGGCCATCAGGATGGGCACTGCGGTGGGATTCCGGTGGAAGCAATCTTCGGACTGGCCGCCGGGGGGCCACATGGCGGAGCAACTGGAGCTTGCCCAGATCTTGGCGTCTAGGGAATGTAGCTTCTTGCAGGAGCGAGATGTTTTGGCATGGGGCGGAGACCCCTCCGGGAAATATTTTGTATCTTCCGGGTACCTTGACTTGACAAAGCAACTTTTTGGCGAAGTTGTAGTCACCTGGGGCAAGAAGGTTTGGAACAGCTATTCTTGGCCTAAATATAACTTTTTCCTCTGGGTTTTGGTGTACAACAGGTGTCTTACTTGGGACAACCTATGCAAGCGGGGCTTTCAGGGGCCTTCATGTGTGTTCTTTACCGCAGCAGTGAAGAAATTGTCTCTCACCTCTTCTTTCAGTGCCCGTTTGTTAGACAGATTTGGCACCTGTGGTGGGATGTGTGGGCTTGTCCGTGCTGGCACGTTGCCTCCTTGTCGGAATTCTGGGACCGATTGGGGCACCCTCCCTCTCGGGCCTTGTTTCTTCAGGTGGCTTGGTGCATTGGCCCATCGTTTATCCTGTGGAACACATGGTTGGAAAGGAACAGGCAGATATTTCAGGAGATCAATATTGACTTCAGGATTTTGTGGGGAAAGATTACAAGCTCTATCTTGGAAACCATCCACACCAAGTGTGAGGTGGGCGCGGATTTGGGGGAGGCCGACTCTGGGATATTTACACGCCTAGCTGCTACGCTCCCAGACAACGCTCCCGACGTCCCTTACACCCCTGCGCGTGGGCATAGACAGTGTATACGCCCGGTCAACAGGATGGGACGGTGGTCGCCCCCAGCGGCAGGCATCCTCAAAGTTAATACGGATGGATCATTGCTGGGAAATCCTGTTCCAGCTGGTGTAGGTGGGGTAGGACGTGACAGCTCGGGTAAGGTGCAATTTTTATTCTCTATTCACAAAGGTGTTCATACGAATAACATCATGGACGCTCTTGCGACCCTGATTGCCGTTCAACAGTGCTGTTATCTTGGCTAGCAAAGAATTATTTGTGAATCTGACTCGCAGGTGGTTGTCGATCTTCTGAATAAGTGGGATTTTGAGATGATTGATTGGCATTTGGCTGGAGTGGTGCAACAAGTACTTCAGCTTTGTACTTCTTTGGAATCTGTGACTTTTATGTATATACCCCATGAATGGAACGGGGTAGCCGACTATTTGGCCAAATGGGCCTCCGAGCATGGACCGCCTTGGAACGTCTCGGATCAGAGGATGCTACCCCCTGATTTATCCCAGAAGTTGGGTCAGCTTGTTGACCAAGATAATGCTGTGTAACTTTCTCGTCTTTAATAATATTTTTTACCCCTCTTTTAGTTTTTTTTTTTTTTTTTAAAAAAAATACAATTAAAAAAATTAAAGCATCATAAAAAAAAAATTATAAACATAAAAAACAAAAAATCAAAACATTTAAATTATAATTATAAAACATAAAAAAAATAAAAAAATCTAATAAATAAAAAATTATAAACAAAATTAAAAAACAAAACATAAAATTAAATTAAAACAAAACATAAAATAAAAAATAACAAATAAAATAAAACATAAACGGAAACCCTACCTTTGAACTACCCATTCAAGCATTGAGGAGCTAGTCCAAACTTCTCCCCTGCTGTGTCGACACTTCAACCTCCTCACAGCACTGCTCCAGCTGGTTATACTGTTAAATGTGCAAGCAGGTTCTGGTCAGGTCGTCCACAGGGCCACAACAAGGTTTAACATGTCTAGTCACGCCGCCCATAAGACCATAGCACGTCTCCATGCCACAACATCCAGCATAGGTTAAAAATAATCGACAGCTCCAGCCTCAACACAACAGTCTGCAGATTGATTATAGCCTTGGCCCTCACTCACAGCGCTGGCTTTGTTTCTCCAAGGGCCCTTTTCACTGCGTTGGTTTCTCCCTCACTCACTGAGCACAAATATTTTTTGCATGTTCTAGCAGATCTGCCCACTTTATAAAAAAAATTGCTGCAATTTTTACCTTTGAACTTAGCGATTTCTGGCAAACTTTATGGCCAGAGGGAAAAATTGACAAATTTTGATTTTCGAGCCAAAAAATGAGCAAATATTGTGGCAAGGAAAGAGATATCTTCTATTACCCCGGTTAACCTTTTTGTTCGATTATTCATCTCTATATGATACTATGATCTCCTTTGCAAAAATTCACCTGGATATCCAATGCCTTTAACAAGTACTAATAGCTTCATTTAGAACTGGAATCTCTCACTTGTGCAATATTCTTTGATAAACCATATTATGAAAAATGTTAATCGATTAAATTTAAGATTTTTTTTTTTTTTTTTTTAAAACAAAAATTATATAAAAACAAATTCAAAGAGTACATATTTGAATATGCCAAGCTTGAAAACTAATAGTCCAAGCTCAGGTATTGAACATAAAGGATAACCAATAATCATTCATTGATGCAAATCCAAATCTAGAATCTTTCTCAAATCTTCTTGCAATTTGCTTGACCACCAGATTGGAGGCACACCATAGCAAAGAATATTGTGATTATCCAACGCCCAATTAGCCAAATTGTTAGCCACTTTATTACTTGGTCTAGGAACATGACAAAAATAAGTCTCTTGAAACTTATCTTGCAAAGTATGAATTTTCCCCATTTCTCTAGCTATTTGCCAATTTTTACTAAGATCTCCCTTAGGGTCCAATAACAATCCTACAATCACGTTAAGAGTCTGATTCAATTTACAATTTTTAAAGCTTCTTGCATCCCTCTATAAATAGCTTTGATATCTGCCATATTATTGGTAGTATATCCTAGCTTTTATGCAAAAATAAAGGCAACAGATCCATCCGATATTCTACCAATGCCTCCAATACTACCCTGTCCCGAATTTCCTCATGAAGCACCATCTGTGTTTAGCTTCCCATACCCATAATGGGGTGTTGTCCAATGACTTTCTTGTTGAGCTTTATTTTTTTGATTAAAAGCATTCCTTGAAGAGATAGAAGGTTGCATTGGGAGTTGGTTACATAAGTGTACCCATTTTGGTGTTAGGGTTTGTGGCAAACTAATATTATGCTTTATAGATTCAGCAATATTGATTTTGGCCATTTCCCAAACCAAATTGATATCTCTAC
Organism: Torreya grandis; assembly: GCA_037957365.1. Classification (NCBI taxonomy): domain Eukaryota; kingdom Viridiplantae; phylum Streptophyta; class Pinopsida; order Cupressales; family Taxaceae; genus Torreya; species Torreya grandis. The sequence goes on from JARHVA010003906.1 coordinate 1,117,136, forward strand.
TTTTCTGCCAAAAGATCTTGTATTGTGTTCTTTCCAAATATTCCATAGCAAAAGGGAGATGCCAAACCACAAAGCCGGAGGAAGATTTTGGCCTTTAGCCAGTTGACATTGCCATTCTCTACTTCTTTGTTCTAATGACTAAATAGGCGTCCAGATGAGATTCAACATTTGGGCTAAAAGCTTCCACAAGTAAATCCCCATAGGGCATTGGAAGAAGAGATGAGATATAGTTTCTTCATTGTCCAAACACATGACACATCGAAAGGGACCATAGATACCTCGTCTCATGAGGTTTTCTCTAGTTAAGACTCTTTTCTTCAAAAACAACCATAAAAATAAATTTACCTTGGGCCATATAGCAGGCTGCCAAATTTGGCTGAAAATACCCTTGAGAGGATGAGGCACATGCCTAGTAAGAGAATCATATCATGAGGAAACTATATAAACACCTATAGAATTCTTCCCCCATGCTAAAGCATCAGGGTTTGATAGTGTTGAAAGGGGGCAAACTAAGAGCATCTTACTAATCCATGACCTTTGGTCTTCTGGTATTTGAATTGGCCACTCATTAGGAGGAATCCATTTTTTTTCAATCTCCCAAGGCTGATTAGAATCCCTAGAGTAATGAGCAATCTTAATCCATCCCTTTTCATGTAACTGGGCATCATTGTCTTAAGTTTTGGATATTGAGAAATAATTGGTGGGTAAGCATCCCACAAATCAGTCCAAAAGTTGGCTTGTTGGCCATCATTCACAATCCAAAACAAATTCTTTTTTATTAGGTCCCCACCTTCTTTAAGGACAGCAAGAATAGGTGACCCTTTAACAGGAAGAAATAATCTAATAATTGTTTGGAGGATTGTTTTCTACATATTTAACTCAAATATTAATAGCCCACAAAATATTTGGATGCATAAGCAATCGCCAGTAGAGTTTGGCCGCCAAAGCCCTGTGGTGCTTAGAAGAGGAATGAAATCCCAAACTTCCTTCCATTTTGGATAGGCACATACTTTCCCACTTTACAAGAGACCATTTTCTTTTCTGCTGCTAACCACACCAAAGAAATTTTTGACAAATTGAATCCAATTGCTTCAGAATTTTACTAAGAATGTTCAAAATAGAGGAAGCATAAATAACCAAGACCTAAAGGGCTGCGTTGACTAAAACCATTCTCCCTCCTATTGACAACCATTTATTAGTCCACTTCTGAAATTTCATTTCCACTGTAGTAGTGATTAATCCACTACCAATTTTTTATTTGTTTAGCTGCAAGAGGTAACCCAAATATCTAAGAGGAAGAGATCCTTTCCGAAATTGGAATATGTTCAGAATTTGTTACTCCTGTCTGCTAGAACAATGAAAAAATATGATGCTAGATTTTGTTGAACACACTATCTACTGAGAGGGGGGTGAATCAGTAGATGAGCTAAACCCTGGTTCTTCAAACTTTTAAACAAGATACATAATGTATATGCAAAGTAAAGAACAAAAACAGAGATCATACACACATAAGAATGCTCAACACCAGATTTTTACGTGAAAACCCAAAGGAAAAAATCACGGTGAGAAAAGCTACTAGAAGCTACTATTCTAATCCAGCCTCACAGAAAAGATGTCTCACAAACAAACCTCACTAGTTACATTCAAGAGCACCCACTCTAAGGAAGCATCAACTTCCTAACTGAGCACCAACTCAGTTTTTCTGATGGCACCAACCTATCAGAGAAATGAAGCTACCACTTCAAAATATAAAAGAGATTTAGAATGAATCTTGTTCAGTTTTGATCATACACACATATAAGAATGCTCAACACCAGATTTTTATGTGTAAACCCAAAGGGAAAAACCACGGTGAAAAAAGCTACTAGAAGCTACTAATCTAATCCAGCCTCACAGAAAAGATGTCTCACAAACAAACCTCACTAGTTACATTCAAGAGCACCAACTCTAATGAAGCATCAACTTCCTAATTGAGCACCGACTCAGTTTTTCTAATGGCACCAATCTATCAGAGAAATGAAGCTACCACTTCAGAATATAAAAGAGATTTAGAATGAATTTTGTTCAGTTTTCTGTTACAAGTCTTGTATGTAATTGCACCTTCACACTGTGTTCCTTCTCGTTTTATCTGCCTCTATCTCTTTGTGTCTGGGTATCTTCTATATTGACACACCTTTTTCACTTTGCCTCTTTACGCTGTCTGCATATGTCCTTACTCGACAATTTTTGAGTTAACACTAATTATTATCGCAGCAGCAGCAACAGCAAAAAAGACTCTTTCAAATGTTTTGTTCGTAGCATATATAGACAAATGCATCTTAGGGTTTTCTATCTGTAAAGTGTTCACACTTCAACTGCTCTTAACCGGTTCAAGCTTCTGATCTGCAATCAATGTGACTTTGACTTCGTGTCTCGATTCATGCTTCAAACGACAACGTTCAAATGTCTTTACTATCTTTGGCATCTGCACTTCTATTGTTCTTAACTGTGCCGCTTCCTCGATCAATCAGATTGATTAATCTCGAGCTTCGTGAAGAGATATTGAGTTCATCACCTGTTCCAATTGTTCCTTTACAGCCAGTTAGAAGACATTAAATGCGGGCTTTCTATTTCTTTCGTCGCGCCAAGTTCACGTTCTTTTCTTTGTTGAATCTTTCCTTATGACCTCTTGATACTTGTCAAATGCGCATGCACTCGGAGGGTAATCCGACTTTGCTTCGCACCATTGGATCTAATGCACCGATCAAACGTGAGCTGTTGATCTTTTAAAGCAGCATGAATTTGAATTCTTGCTTTGACATTAACCATCGAGCTTCTCTTCTTCCATTTTCCCATCTCGTTGCTTTCTATATCATGGGTTCGCTTCCACTCCTTTCAATTGTCCTCGATATGCTCGATCTTTACCCTTTGTCTATATGTCCTTCAGAACCATAGTCACAAGGTTCGAGTTCAAGTTCGAGTTCAACAAGTATAAAATTTGGTTCGATTTCGTCAATGGATAAAGTTCGAAAAAAAATTCGCCATTAAGTTCGAATCATAGAAAAACATAAGAAATATATAAAAATAAGTCAAATCAAAGTATTATGGATACTTCTTGAAAAACTAAATGTCTCAAAATGTAAAACATGCAATACTAAGTTCTTAAACTTTATCCGAACTATACATCAAAAAAATTTACATCATCAAAAGCTAATACACCCTATGGCCTTATAGGCTACTAGCTACATCAAAAAGTTCCATATCATCAAGAGCACTGGGCTCATCAACATCATTATCACTAGATTCATCACAAAGAAAGTCAAGATCATATGTGTCCTCTAAGTCAGTTGCAACAAGCTGGAGTTGTGAAGAAGATTCTTTTGTCATTTTGTTCATGCACACCCGTAAATTGCTGTTAACATAAACAAGATCTGCTAACTTTCCAGACAATAACATGTTTCTTTTTTTGGATTGAATGTGGTCAAAACAGCTCCAATTCCTTTCACATGCTGACGCACTTGCTCCTTGACTCAAAATTCGAATAGCAAACCGTTGCAGTTCCTTTGTACTCGCTCCATAAGATTTACACCATTTGTAACCTTCAAGACATGGCATATCATACTTGGCCCCTGATGTTCCAAATACCCCTTCTTGTGCCCGGAATGCCCTTGTTTGGTCTCGAATTATACATGCAAGTTCATGATTTGGTACAAGCCTATCAATGGCTTCATAAAGTCCACTCATGACTTCAGAATCACTGTCTCTATCTATGTGAAAGAGCCTAGGCTCTAGATAACAAGCCGCTGCATGCAAGGGTGTGTGCATCATTTTCCATCTGACATCAATCACATCCCATATTTCTTTGTAATCTGCCTCCACATCATTGAATGTCTTTTGAATGGATTCCTTACAACGGTCCATAGCCTCATAAAGCATGCCAAGACAAGGGGTTTCACTATCAACCATGTGAAGCACATCAACAATAGGCTCATATGTTTTTAGAACTTTATTGGCACTTTCTCAAAATCTAGGGTTTAAAATAATTTGTTCTACTTGCTTTCCCTTAGGGCTTGTTGAAAGCACAGATCTTTCCCACTCATTGCAACAAATCACTGACCTTATTGCTGATTTCTCTTCAACCACTCTTTTTAGAGTGATAAAAATAGGTAAATTTTGTTTCACAAGGCCTCAACAACTCCTTAGATGCATGTTGTCGATAAATGCTCAATGTGAGGCGGTGGTTCCTTATGAAATTTGCAATTGTCCTCCCTCTCTGAATTGCTTCATGCACCCATGGAAATTTGGCCAAGTCCTGAAGTAGCAAATTAAGACAATGTGCTGCACAAGGGCTCCAATAAATTTGTGGATACTTTTCCATGAGCAATTTTCCAATGCCTACACAATTTGTGGCATTATCAGTGATAACCTGAATTACATTTTCTTCACCCACATCAAGAATTGCTTCATCTAAAATTTTGAAAACATATTCTGAAGTCTTCTTATGATTCATGGTATCAATCACTTTCAAGAAAGATACGCCTTGAGAGCAATATACCAAGATATTGATCAATGGCCTTTGACACATGTCAGAGCAGCCATCACTCAATATACTGCAGCCTGTTACACTCCAAGAGGCCTTGACCTCTGCCATATTTTCAGTGACCCTCTCTTTTGACATTTCCAAAAGAGCGGTCCTAAGCTTTTCTCAGAACTAGGTGGAATGTATTATTTGCCAAATTCAGAGACTTTCTTGATTGCATTTATAAAGAATTGACTCCTAGCTACATTAAATGGAATGACACTTGAATAAAATAAATCAGCAAATGCATCATCCACGACTTGCTTTTGTACTGCCTTCCACATGCTAGGAATTGTTCCACTTTCGCTAGTGTTTGACTCCATAAATGAAGATGACATGCTTGCAGAAAAACTTTTTGATGTGCTTTTGAAAATTTCTTCTTGAATTCTCTGTTTTTTTTGTGCAGCGGCATGCTTTCCAGCTAGTAATTGTTCATCTTCTTTCTCTAGTGTCACTCTGATTTTAGAGATAACATTAGCACATGCCTTAACACCCCCACGGCCCCCCGATCTGCCAAGGAGGTGATCCAATACTCTAGTTAAACTTCCATAAAACATTTTTCCACACAAGTTGCATTTTACTTCATGCCCTGATCCGATTTTGGATACATGCTTCCACGACTCAGCTTTTGACTTCTCGGGAGCCATAAATTTTTCTGCAAATTAAAAATTAAAATTAAAATAAAGATTAAAATTAAAATTAAATTTAAAATAAAAATAATTACATATTACTTGATATTAGTATTAATAAAAATAAATGGAAAACAAACTTAAAATATAAATAAATAAAAACAAATTGACTCGAAGAACTACATACTTGAACCCTAATAGCAATATCATAAAAAAATAATATTAAAAATAAAAATTAAAAATAATTTTTGAAAAATATTTTTAAAAATAAAAATAAAAATAAATTAAAAAGTAAAACAAAATAAATAAAAACAAAAACAAGATAAACATTAAATTAAATAAAATAAAAGTTAAATATAAAAATTTACAAAGATAATTAAAAAAAAATTAATAATAAAATTTCGTAAATAAAAATATAATAAAAAATATATATTTTTAAACTATTATTAAAATATAAATAAAATAAAAAGTAAAAAAATAAAAAATCATATATCAAATTAAAAAAATAAATTAAATAAAAATAATAAGCAAAAAAATAAAATCATATAAAAAATATAATAAAATATAAATTTAAAAGATTTAAAAAATAAAATTAAAATCAAAACAAAAAATTAAATTAAAATTAACTAAATAAGAATTAAAAATAAAATAAAAACTAGAAATTATTAAATTAAAAAAATAAAATTAAAAAGAAATTAAAAAAAGTATAATTAATATAAAAAAATAAAAACTAAATTAAATAATTTAAAAGACTTAATATAAAATAATAATAAAAATAAATAATCTTTGTAAAATATTAAAAAAATAAGACTAAAATTAAAAATTAAATTAAATAAAAAAGAAACTAGGTTTTAAAAAATTAAATAAAAAAGAAACAAATAATATAATTTTATATAAATAATAAAAATAAAATAAAATATAAGTTTTAAAATAAAAGATTAAAAGATTAATTAAATAAATAAATAAAAATGAAAATGAAATAAAAATGAAAATTATTAAAAATTAATAAAAACGAATAAAAAATATAAAACAAATTACAATTAAATTAAAAAATATTGTAAAATTTTTAAGAAATAAAAATAAATAAGCATCATAAAAATTAAATAAAAATAAACATTTTATATAATAACAAATAATAATTTAAAAAGTTAAAATTATTAAAAAAATAAAAAAAATAAAAAATAAAAGATAAAAGAAAAAGAACATAAACATTAAATAAAAACAATAATAACAACAAATAATTTTAAAATTTAATAAAATTATTGAAAAAACTTTTTTAAAAAAAAAAAGAATGAAAAAATTAAAGAAAACAAACATAAAAATGGACTTCAAAAAGTTAATAAAATAATAAAAAACCAAAAATTTACATATACATAATTTAACTTTAAAACTTAAACGCAAAAAGTGAAAAATTAGAACCCTCCCTGTCTCTCCTTGCCGCTGCTTGTCACCGCTGCTTGCTTGGAGTTGGAGCCTTGGAGGTCATTGCTCATTGCTGCTTGGTCGATGCTCGTTGCTGCCTACTTGAAACTGGTTGGTCGCTGCTCCCAAGTCGTCTAGTCAAGCTCACTCACTGGGTTACTGTTGGTCACAGCTTGCTCACTGGGTCGCTGTTGGTCAAAATTTGCTACTTGAAGGCACTTATGGCTTCTTTTTTTCACGAAAAACCCTACGAAAGTTAGCGAAACAAGTTTTTTTTTTGTGATTCGAATGAAGGCATCACTGCTTTAATAGAAGTCCCCCTTGTTTCCCACTCGTTTCATGCTCTGACTGATTGTAAGACGCGTCATCTGAGCAAAAAAACAGTGTACACTCTCGCCGTTTTTCCATTAAATGCGCTAAACCAGCCGAATTTGACCGAATATAAGGTCAATATCATGAGATTCGACGGATTTCGAATTTTAACCTAAAAATTCGCCAAACCCTGTGACAATGTTCGGAACTATTGCAAATGATCTATTTCGGAAGTTTTGTAATGGTTCATTTCATCCAAAGGGTGTCCTTCGGGAACTTTGTTTGGGACGTTTGTTTCAGTCTATTTTCCCGACTTAATTCTTCGGGCTCTTTTTGCCGGGCTCTTTTTGCCGGGCTCTTCATTTTCGGACTTTCTTCCCAACTTATCTCTCTCCTTCAAAGTTTCTTTTCTTTGGACTTTTTGTCCGAGACATTTCTTTTGACTTTTTGTCTGCGAGACATTACTTTGGACTTTTTGTCTGAGACATTTCTTCGGACTTTTTATCCACATCATTTCTTCGAACTTTTTGTCCAAAACATTTCTTCGAACTTTTTGTCTGAGACATTTCTTCGGAATTTTTGTCCACGTCATTTCTTCGAACTTTTTGTCCGAGACATTTCTTCGGACTTTTTGTCCGCATCATTTCTTTGGATTTTTTGTCCACGTCACTTCTTTGGACTTTTGTTCGTGACATTTCTTCGGACTCTCTGCAATCTACCCTTTAGCTTTTCAGCAAGTGTTCACATACCCTTTTCAATGTTCAAAAGATACCCTTCCGACTTTTTGAAAAGGTCCACTTGCCCTTCAGAACATTCAAAAGATGCCCTTCGGACTTTTTGAAAAGGTCCACTTGCCCTTTGAAATGTTCAAAAGATACCCTTTGGACTTTTTGAAAAGGTCCACTTGCCCTTCGGAACGTTCAAAGGATATCCTTCAGACTTTCTGAATGTACCCTTCGGACTTTTGTTAAAGGACAATTTTCTGAAAAGGACTTGACAATTTTTCCTAACGAATAGTCCTTGGCATTTTTTCCGAAGGAATTCTTCAAGACTATTTCGGGTTTTCCATCCTTCTTGACTTATCCCAATTGCCTCTTCTAGGCCCTTTCGAGTTTTTGACATTACTTGACTTATCAACTTAAAAGAAGCAGTCCCTCTTCAAAATCTCGATTATTTCGTCTAGACCCTTTCGGGTTTTTACCTTTACTTAAAAACATGAAAGAAGTAAAGTCGTTCCATAAACCCGACCAACTTTATTAGACCAGTTTGGAGTTGCGAGACTGCTTTACTTATTTTATAAGTAAGAGCACTTCACAAACCCGATTTACTCCACAAATCTACTGAACTCAACCTTTGGCATTAATGCATGATCAGATTCAATCTCAATGACATCAATGAGATCAACCTTTGACACAAATGACAATTCCATGCTGCCTTAGATGGGAATGACAATTCTTCAGTCCTCAGACTGCTTTTTGGATCATGATATCAAAACTGTCAGCTGTCTCCTTGCTCAAATTTCCAATAGATTTATCTTTGTTGATCATCTGACCTATAGCTCTAGAGAACATCTGAAGAATTTTCTGCAATTGTTGAGCTTTTGACCAAGTGGCTTTTACCCACTAGCATAGAATCATCCACAAATTGTAAATGGGTGAGAGGGCGAGCTCCTTTAGCTAATTTAATACCACTAATCTTGTGTTCCTAACAAGCAGTAGTAACCACTCTACCAAGGCATTCCGCCAGGATAATAAATAAGAAGGGGGATAAAGGATCCCCTTGTCGAATCCCTCTAGAGTCCAAAAATATCTGGGAAGGAGTGCCATTAACAAAAACATAAAAGGAAACCAATGATAGACACGCTCTGACCCAATCAATCCAATCCTATGAAAAGCCAAAGTGAGCCAAAGCTCGACATACAAAGTCCCAACCACTAGATCATAAGCCTTGGATAAATCAAGTCTGATAAACATAGAGGGAGATTTCTGACTATCCATAGAATGTAGTGCTTCCTATGTTAACTATAACATCAAGAATTTGACTTCTTGGAACAAAATCTCCTTGTTCCGGTGAAATAATCTTATGGGGCAAAGGTTTCAACCTCTCTGTCATAACTTTTGTGATTATATTGTATAGAACATTACACAATGTTACAAGGCTAAAACTAGATATTTCATTCACTTCCCCAGCTTTGGGAATTAGAGATATAAAGGTTTTGTTTATTTCCTTTATTATTGTTTTAGCTTCCCTCACTTCTTCCACTACCTTAAGAAGATCTCGTTTGATAATATCCTAGAACTTTTGATAAAATTCAATAGTAAAACCATCAGGACCTGGAGTTTTCCCTTCATTTCAAACACCACTCGGTCATTATCCCAATGAGAAATGAGTGTGGGCAGTGTATTTCGCACTACCTGTTGAGCATTTTCATCCAAAGGTTGGACAGTAAAGAGTTTCTGGAAAAACTGTGTTGCTATTTGTTGCATACCTTCTAATGAAAATTATTTCTTCCCATCTTACTTATTCAAGGATACCATGTGATTATGAGCCCTTCTAGCAAGCAAAGATTTATGAAAGAAAGCAGAATTTTTATCTCCCTCTTTTAACCATTCAATTATGTATTTTTGCTGCCACATAATCTCTTCTCGTGTTTCCCATTTGTGGACCTTGGATTTCAAAAGAATTTTTGCTTAAGAAGATCCTCATTGTTGCTCGCAGATCTAATATTTGCATTAAGCTCTTCCAATTGTTGAATAATTTGTTGCTTCTTTTCTTTGACATCTCCAAACTCATTCCAGTTCAACTTCTTCAATTTGGCCTTTATATAATTCATTAGTTTTGCAAAGGAGGACATGAGTTCCATACCTTGGCTTTCCTTCTAACCACCATTGTTTGATGAGGTTTTCAATATTTTCCTGTCTAAGCCACATCAACTAAAAGCGGAAAGGTGCATGACAAAGAAATGATTTACCCATCTCAAGACACATCGGCCAATGATCATAACCAATATTATCTAAAATATTAACTTTAGGAATCTATTCTTTTAACCACCAATTTTCAGATAAAAGAAAACGATCCAATATTTCCAGAATATAATCTTGAGCTTGCCTTCTATTACACCATGTCATTAACCCATTTCTAGTCTAAACATCAACCAACTTTAGGGATTGTAAAAATCTAGCGATATTTGAAGAACTAGTATCCAACTGTGGAATTCCTCCATGTTTTTCCTGTAGATTAAGGATGGTATTCAAATCTCCCCCAAGAACAACCGGAACATCCGGATAAGAATTGATCATAGCTTCTATACACTGCCATTGCATCAACTTGTCCTCTATATTATTGGGTGCATAAACATTTATGAGCAAATATTGTTGGGCATCCAACTTAGAACACACATGCATCATCAGCACTCCTCGATTGTCACAAGAGCCTAAAACTGTGATTAGCTTCGAATCCCAAATACTCAAAACTCCTCCAAATGCCCCTTGAGAACCAAGAGCTAACAATTGAGCATTTGGCCAGATTCTTTCTGCCAACACAGAAATAAGCTCAATGGAAGCTTTAGTCTCTCACAAAAACACCATATGTGGATGATTAGTGTGAATCATTTTTTTAATTTCCATTATTTTAGGACTGCCTTTTAGCCCTGGCACATTCTAGGTAATCACCTTCATAGGGAAGAATGATTAAAATTTTGAGACAGATCCCTAACTGTTCCTGATTGACTTAATTTTTGGCCTTGCATTTGGATGTGATTCTGGTTTGTTTTATGGCCAGCCTTAGTATTAGTATTTGCCTTCAATTTTTTACTTTTTTCCTATACAATTCCCAAGGGTAAGTCTTGTTGTGGTCCTTGCACCATATTAGCCATTAATAGTAGTGGTTGATCTCTCTTTTCAATCTCTTCTATCTGCTAACTTTGGTTCTCAAATTGTTCACGAAACTTAGTTTTCCGTTGATAGCTTTTCATTGTAGTATGGGTCTCATCCTACTTCTTTGGGCCCTTATATAGTGTGATCTGAATATGTGCTTCCCCTTCAGGTTGAACCACTACCATACCCTGTACCTCCATAGGTGTTGCTAGAATTTGAGATTCCATAGGGTCTTCATTATCTTTATCTTCATGATTTTGTTGCAAACTAGTAAATCTATTACTCTTCTAAATGTCCACTTTCTCCTGATCATTTTTCTTAGTTTTATTCTTCTTTTTCGGTACAATGAAATCCTTGAGGTTTGACTTCTACAGGGGGTTTTGGAACCTTAAGCAGACAATCCTTGAGGAGATGACCATATTCATGACAAATACGATACCAGAAGGGAATGTTTTTGTAATCTACCACCTGTTCCCACTGATCATCTTCCACACCTAGGAAGACCTTAGTAGACAAGGTTTATTAAGGTCCATCAACACACAAATGCGGGCATAAATCTTTTGTTCCAGCTGTAATGATGATTCAGCAATCATCATATAAGTTCAAAGTGCATTACCAATTGCCATAAAGACATTATTGGTCCAATATTCCACAGGCAACCCAAATAGACGAACCCAGACTGGAGCCACCGAAAGAAGCTCTTCATTTGCTTTGAACATGGGATGCCAGGGTTTCATAAAAAACATTGCTCGACCAAAAAACCACAGCCCACGCTGGAATATAAATTCTCAATCTTCTGCTGATGTAAACAAAATCAAGAAATAACCATCCTAGGAATGAATCTTATCATCTTTGATGAAATCATAGTTACCGTCTTTAAGTCCCATAAGCATTCAGGGTGTCCCGTACTGATCAAAAGCAAGGGGATCACGTCGCATAACTATGGATGTATCTAGTTCCACTATAGTCTATCATCAGATCATGTACTTTTCTCATTGTAAATTGTAATATTGTTGATGTATCTCGATTGAAGATTATAATTTCTTCATTTACGATTTGGTCCCTTACTCCTTGGTTTAAAATTTAAAATTTAATTATTAATGATGTTGATCAATCACAATGTTTAACTTTACATTTAAGATTTTGTGTTTTAACTTATTTTAGTCTCTTTACTTTATTTCTTTAGTTTATTTGTATATTTTAAATATTTATATATTATTTTAATTATCTGTCCTCCCACCATCCGTAAAATTTTGGAATTTTTTTGCCATTCTAGTAATACATATACATATATATAATACATATAAAATACTCCTTGGATTAAAATTTAAAATTTAATTATTAATGATGTTGATCAATCACAATGTTTAACTTTACATTTAAGATTTTGTATTTCAGCTTATTTTAGTCTCTTTACATTATTTTTTTAGTTTATTTTTATATTTTAAATATTTATATATTACTTTAATTATTTGTCCTCCAACCATCCCCAAAATTTTGGATTTTTTTTGCCATTCTGGTAATACATATACGTGTGTGTGTGTGTGTGTAAAAATATTGTACATATTTGTTATTAATCCAAGGTGTCTAGCTTAGGTGTCTAGTATTTTGTCTTATTCAATAAGCTTTCCATTCCCGTAGGAATAGGAAGAGTCATTGCGAATATGAAATGAATAGTCTTTCTTGGTCTATTAAATGCAATGTTTGCTCTCATTTTGATTTGAATAGTGAAATAGAAATTTCATTGTCATTCTAAATACAATCTGGCCTGTCATTGGTATCAGAGCCTAATCATTTTAAATTCTTTCATTCTTTCTCCTTTAATTCAGTTGTACGACTTGCATAGCTTTGATCTTACTCAATAGCTTGTTTTCCTCTGTTCTTCTGTAGCGAATCCACCTTCAAGGAGGTGTTTTGGTCTATAGGTGGGCAGGTTGATAATTTCCTATGGTTTTATATTTATTTCTGACATGTTTCAGATTGTTCCAGCAGCGTACTGGTATAGGAGACGTTGAATGATGCATTGGACTGCGTAGCATACTACTAAGGTGTTTTGATTATTCTCTGGCAACGAGATTGCAATTGTCAAATTTTGTCTCATACACCAAGGTGCCCAGACCTCTGTAGCAAAATAGAGCGACGGTTGGATGGCTGCTCAGAGGCTGTTTTGAGCATATACTTGCTAGTGTATATTCACCCAGACCTGCAGAAACACAAAACACTTTTTGCCTATTATATTTGTTGCGAGGCATGACTGTCTGAAACTTGGCACAGTTCTGAGTAGAGATCTACTATTATGATCTTGGCTTTGTGTGTAGAAACTTCTATTCTGCCCTAGTATTGGCGTATTTTACTTGTTGCTTTGACCATCCTTGGACTGTGTTCCTTCTTGGACTATGTGGACTACAAAAGTGTCAATATTTGTTTTGCAACACATCTTGATACAAGGATGCTTTGAGCTATCAAAGAAAAACTATGAGGGCCGATCCACAGTATTTTCTATTTCCAATATTGGAAATCAGCATATAAAATAAATTTGGGGAGAGAAGGTAATTTTCACTATTCCACGGGGACACGTTCCCCCCAAAAAACCGTCGTTTCCCAAACAGGGACATCCCCCAGCCGCTTTGCCACCTCCGCCATGCTCCGTCAGGACATTAAATTGTTAATGTTCATTGTTCAATGGATCAAATGTGAAACTTAAATGATTAAATCATTTTGTTAAATTGTTGGTGTTCAATGCAATATACTTAATCCTTATACATCTTTTTTATATATTTTTTTCAAGCACTATAAATATTTCAGCACAGCTCCCCCACCGCTCCCCCACCGTCCCCAAATTTAGGCTCCCCGTCCCCCCGTCCTAGAAACCCATCCCCGCGTCCCCTTGTCCCGAAACACCATGGAACTATGGTAATTTTAAGCTTTTCAAAAAGCAGAATTTCTTTTTTAAATGTTCCTAATTCAAATTTTTGAAAATCATCTAAATTTGAAAAGCATTTAAATTTGAAGTGATTTTTTCATTGCAATTGCCTTGAGCAAGCTACTCTCAGCAAATTTGGCAAACAACAACCAAATTTTGCAAATTCAAAGAGAAATAAGGAGAGCTACTATTTTACCCATTCGTGTATGTTGAAAAACGTAAATCCGAAAATCAAGAAAAACTGAGTATATTGATGTATGAGATTTTTTTTTTAAACTGGTGTTAATGACAAAGCGAATTCTTTTCAAGACCTTTGCATATATAGAAAAGAGGACCATTTTGGAGCGATAAGGAACTAATTGGGGTTAAACAAAAACTCAAAACCTCGAAAAAATCAAAACCATGCATTCCATCAAATCTATTGTTGGCACTACCTTGACTGACAAACACAATTGGCTAGAATGATCTCGACAAGTGCAGAACACACTCATCTTCAACGATCTATGGTTCGATATTTGTGATGGGGCAAAACAACCAGCTGAACCAACAGGGAATGCAAAGGACACTCAAACATGGAAGTAAGAAAAGCAGAAGGCTTTGGCCTTGACGAAGTCATCAGTGGACGGAGATGTGTTTTGTCATGTACAGGGATGAAATACACCATGGGAAGCATATCATAAACTGAAGGACCTATATGACTCATTCAAAGTTGGAATTCATTCAGTTACAACTGAAGCTAGAGTTGAAAGATGGTGATGTGATGAGATTGGCTTTAGAGATATGTGCTATCAAACATGATGTTGAAGCAACAGGTGTCAAAATCGACATATACATAACTGCATTCATAAAATCCCTTCTTCTCAACTATTCAACCTATTTGGAGTCTCTAAAAGCAAACATCAGTTGAAGACTCACATTTGACTAGTTGATTGAAAAGATGGTAGAAAGAGAAAAGGCTTTTGAGAGGAAATCTGAAACCACAACAAATGAAAGTGTGTGCTATGTCAAAACAAATTCTTCCAAACCATCAAACAAGGCCACATCTTCCAAAAATGAAGGCAATAACAAGTACAAGGAAAAAGGTGGCAAAAATAAAAATCATGGTGGTCAAAATCAAAAATAGAATGATAAACAAAACCTCTATTGCGAACAGTGTAACAGAAAAGGTAGCCATGAGACTCACGAATGCAGGGCTTCATGAGAGAAAATTGAAGCATATCATAAAAAAAAAGGAAAATTCAAAGAAAAGTCAAAAAAGTCAAACTCAGCGCAATTCACTAATGAATGTGTGTTTCCCAATACAGAGGATGAAGCAAACAGTGTCTCGATCAGTTCTTCATGGTTTGATGCTTGGGTTCTTGATATTGGTGCCACTCAACATATGACTTTCCAAAAAGACTTCTTTGAGGAATATAATGAATAAAGTTGTGGCTCAGTATACCTCACAGATAGATAAAGTCTGCAACCACAGAGAAAAGGTACAATTCAACTCAAGTGTCCAAGGCTTCTAGACTACTAACTTGAGAATGTTCTCTACCTTCCTCAATTGAAACAAAACTTGTTGTCCCTAGTGCTCATAAGGCAACACAGCCATTCCATTCTATTGGATAATGGTGATGTCACAATCAGGAGAAAAAGTGACAATGCAGTCATCTTAATTAGACATGAGGAAGGAAAACTACTCAAACTAAAGGGTGAGCCATCAAATTCAAAGAATTATGCTGATCTTGTGGAAGACGAAATGTCTCCAAACATGTTGTGGCATGCTCGATTCGGGCACACTCACTATAAGAGCATTTGTGTATTGCAAAAGAATGGTGTTGTTGGCATGCCTACATTGCTCACAAAATCAGATGAAAAGTGTGAAGCCTGCATCTTGATTAAACACGTAAGAGAACCGTTTCTGAAATCACAGTGGAAAGCAAACAAAAAATTGCAACTTGTTCATTTAGACTTGTGTTCTCTTCCAATCCTCTCTACTGCTGGTCATAAGTATTTCATGTTGTTCATTGATCACTACAATAGAATGACAAAAATCAGAATCCTTCGATATTTTCAAAAAGTTTCGAACAATGATTGAAAATGAAGCACAAACCTGCATCGAAACACTCAAGACAGATAATGGTGGTGAATTCACATCAAATAAGTTTGAATCCTATCTCGAGCAAAACGGGATCAAACACCATCTCACAGTTCCTCACACTCCACAACAAAATGGAGTAGTTGAAAAAATGAACAAAACTGTGATGAATATGGTTCGTGCAATGTTGTATTTCAAAGGGGTAAATCTGCACTTTTGGGTTGAAGCAACTAAAATAACAGTATACCTTTGCAACAGATCACCATCAACAGCTCTTGAATCAAAGACTCCGTATGAGATGTGGTGTGGTCACCTCCCTTCAATGCGACATCTTCGGATTTTCGAATCCACTTGTTACGCATTGCTTCTAAAGGAAAAGAGAAACAAATTGGACCATAGCGGTCCAAAATGCATCCACTTGGGATATTTTGATTCCTCCAAGGCATTCAGGCTATACGATGAGGAAGAGAAGTCTCTTGTCGCAAGAGAAGTTGTCTTTTGTTAGACTACAAAGGAAAAAAAGCATATTGATCGGCAGCTAAGTCAACTGGACAAATATGCAAAGTTTGATGTCTACAAAGAGACTGATTTAAATGCTCCAGACAATGAGTGCAGGACACAGAATTGAGAATCTATTGATTTTCTATTGTCTCCTATACATGAGCTTGAAACTCCTCCTGAAGGAGAGAGTGAAACTTCATCAGATATTGAATAGAGGCTAGTAGAGTAGAGAGCAAACAGTGAAGGAACTTCAGAGGATGAACCCAAAGCACCTATAGCACAAAACAAGATGCCTAAGTGGGCCACTCAAACATTGAAATATGTAAGACCTAATGAAGTTGGGAAAATAGGCACTTGAAGTGCACCTGCAACCTCCTTTCAATCAGACAAGTCTATTGATGAAATTCAGGACATGATTGGAAAACTCACATTGGATGATTCTCAAGAGGAATTCAAAGTTGCGTTTGATTCAGAATCAACAACTTTCAAACAAGTTGAGAAGCTTGACTCTTGGAGAAAAGCAATGAAAGATGAGTATAATTCACTGGTGAAAAATGGGACTTGGAATCCGGTTGATCCACCATATGGTTGTAAACCAATTGGCTGCAAGTGGGTCTATCGCAACAAAGACAAGGCAGACAGCTCACTTGACAAGCACAAAGCAAGGCTTGTCGCAAGGGAGTATGCTCAAAAGGAAGGAATTGACTACAATGAAACCTTTACACCTATAACAAAATGGACTACCATTCAAACCATGTTGGCTCTGGTAGCTCACAACAGATGGAAAGTTCACCAAAGGGATGTCAAAATTGCATTTCTGAATGGAGACCTCAAGGCAAATGTGTACATGACACATCCTAATGGTTTTGCAGTAAAGGGACAAGAGCACAAGGTGTGCAAGTTGAAAAAGTCGTATGGTTTGAAACAAGCCTCTCGAGTATGGTATGAAAAACTAGCTAAGCACCTCATGAACATGAACTTCAAACATTTTGAGATTGAAGATGCAACTCTTTTCATCAAAACAATTGTATTTGTGGTGGTGTATGTTGATGATTTGTTCATCACAAGGAACAATGAACGGTACACTGCAAAATTCAAATAAAAGTTGATGAAAAGCTTTGAAATGATTAACTTAGGTTATCTTCATTACTATTTGGGTATTGAAGTAATTCAGAAACCAAAGTATTTCTTCATCACTCGGCAAAAGTGCATTGGTGACATTCTGAGCAAGTTCAGAATGGAAGATTGTAAGCCTCTCAACACGCCCATGGAATAGAATCTCAAATTGACATCTGAAGATTCAACAGATTTGGTTGATGCCACTAAATACAGACAGCTCATTGAAAGTCTGATTTATGTGACTACCACTCGATCAGATATATCATTTGCAGTTGGTGTCCTCTCAAGATTCATGCAACAACCCAAGGTGAGTCAATGGGTAGTAGCAAAAAAGGTCCTCGGATATCTTAAAGGCACACAACATTTTGGACTCAAATACTCCAGGGCAAGGGACTTCAAACTTGTTGCATATTCAAATTCCAACTATGTTGGTGATCATAAAGATGGAAAGTCCACCTCAAATTTTCTAATGAATTTTGGAACAACGGTTGTCAGTTGAAAATCCAAGCAATCAGTGCCGATAATTTCTACAGCAGAAGCAAAATATATGGCCACTTCAGAGGCAACTAGAGAGATCTTGTGGCTCAAAAGGGTTCTTTCAAATTTGCAGGAGTAACAGGTTTTGTCAACACCTCTCATAGTTGACAACACTTCTACAATCCAGATGGCAAGAATCCAATCTTTCACGACCAAACCAAGCATATCAATACCAAGTTTCATTTGATTCAGCGCTATGTGAAAGATGGCAGTGTCAAGTTGCAACATTGCCCAACAACAGAACAGCTAGTAGACATCCTAATAAAAGCGCTTGGACGAGAAAAAATTGAAAAGTTCAGAGGGATGCTTGGTCTAACAAAGACCCATATAGATTAAGGGGGGATGTAACAATATTGTACGTATTTGTTATTAATCCAAGATGTCTAGCTTAGGTGTCTAATATTTTGTCTTATTCAATATGCTTTTCATTCCCATAGGAATAGGAAAAGTGATTGGGAATGTGAAATAAGTAGTTTTTCTTGGTCTATTAAATGTAATGTTTGCTCTCATTTTGATTTGAATCGTGAAATGAAAATTTTATTGTCATTCCGAATACAATCCGCTCTATCAATATATAATTTAAAATTTAATTATTAATGATGTTGACTAATCACAATGTTTAACTTTACATTTAAAATTTTGTATTGCAACTTATTTTAGTCTATTTACATTATTTTTTTAGTTTATTTATATATTTTAAATATTTATATATTATGAAATATCCCTTTTTGGATAAATATTAACAATTTTGAATTTCCCGTAACCTCTTATAAAATAATTCAAAGAAATAAATTTCCCTTAGAAGAAATAAATTCAACTCGGGTAATAAAAATCAAAACTCTCATGAAGAAATCTTTTCATTGTAATTCCTGCTCGTGCATGTCCCAATATAATAAGTGAAGCACAATAATATATATCCCTTTCAAGCAAATACTGAATTTTCAAATAGAAGATGATCCCAGGAAAAAGATGATTAATTTATTTCATACAATTCAATCTTGAAAATTCATTCAAAACTTATGATAAAATAATTCAAATGCTCATATGTTGTCCAAGTAAATTCCTATGCAAAGCTTGACGGAATCAAATAATATAATAAGTATGAAACAGAATTTTTCCACATAGATATTGCAAAACCTACTCATATCTATGTTCTTTTTTTCTTTCTGTTTTCTACTTCTTGAAATGTGACACTCTAGCTGAATGAAACTCTAAAACTGATATTACTTGAATCTGGTAGCACAGTTGTAATCCTTGAATGGAATTACCAAATGGGTATGAAGGGTTTCATACTTGTACCTGTAAATCTGAGGGTTTTCGTCCTCTGTAGAAAAGTATGGTAGCTTCAAGCTCTCCAATAAATTCTGAAAGTTGAATGATAATAATAAATATTTTACTCTTTTTCATTTTTCTTATAATTACTTTTCCACCCAAAACCCTAAAAGTAATTTAAAATTACTTTTTATTTTAATTTTCACTTTATTCCAAAAAGTAATTAATAATTACTTTAATTTTTTAATTTTCACTTGGCTTTTAATTAATGTACCATTTTTGGCCCTATTCAATCAATAACACCCTTTAGATGTCCCCCTTTTAAGTTGTGACTTAAAAATACCCTTGGGAACACTTAGAGAATTATTAATAATTTATTCTTTTTTAATATTTCGAAAAAAGAGACATGACAGTCCGCCCTTCCCAAATATTGTTTGCTCTCAAGCAATTCCTGAACTGTCCTTCAAATACCAGGATCCCAAATCAATCTCAGAAAAACTACACCATGTTTCCACTGCAACACTCTGATTTGTTCTTCATATAAACCATTGTAAGCCTTGGTTATTTCTTCAATTGTCTCTATGCATGTCATTTCAGCCCCATGACATTCTCTGATTGTGATCATATCCATGTGACTTGACTCTGTAGCATAAAAATTACTGAGGCCAAATTCCACCTTCTCCACAATTTTATGTTCCTCCATATTGTTGCCTTGTAGATTATTTTCATCTTCTATTTGTATCCCAGATTCCTCTTGCTCTTCATTAATCTCTACAATTTCTTGAGACTTTGGTTTTTCTTCTTTCTCATGCTCCTGCATCACAATTGGAGAATTCTTTCCCCTAATTTTTTGTAGGTGTTTTACTTGAGTGGCTATCACACCTTTTTTGGGTCCTCATTACATTCTCTGTGCTTGTCTGCAATGTGGCTAGTTTCTTTTCAACCACATACTTTGGGTTCTTTTCAGATAAGATCTCCTTACCTTTGACTTGCATGCAGAATTCCTTTTGCTCCTCTAGATTTTTTAGGCTCAAATTTTGACTTTTTCATCTTTAATTCTATCCATGCCTTTAGATCCTTAAGATATTCTTACATAGTTTGCAACATCTTTAACACGGATTCTTTGCATTGTCTTCATGATTCACAAGGTGGCAAGATCACAACTCTGATACCATTGAAATATCCCTTTTTGGATAAATATTAACAATTTTGGATTTTTCGTAAACTCTTATAAAATAATTCAGATTTCTCTTAGAAAAAATAAATTTCCCTTGGAAGAAATAAATTCAACTCGAGTAATAAAAATCAAAACCCTCGTGAAAAAATCTTTTTATTGTAATTCATGATCGTGCATGTCCCAATATAATAGGTGAAGCACAACAATATATATCCCTTTTAAACAAATACTGAATTTTCAAATAGAAGATGATCCTAAGAAATAGATGATTAATTTATTGCATGCAATTCAATTTTGAAGTTTCATTCAAAACTTATGATAAAATAATTCAAATCCTCATATGTTGTCCAAGTAAATTCTTATGCAAAGCTTGACAAAATCAAATAATATAAGTATGAAACTGAATTTTTCTACATAGATATTACAAACCCTGCTCAGATCTATTAAGTTCTTTTTTTCTTATGTTTTATGCCTCCTAAAATGTGACATCCTAGCTAAATGGATCTCTAAAACTAATATTTCTTGAATTTGGTAGCACCGTTGTAACCCCTGAATGGAATTACCAAATGGGTATGAAGAGTTTCGTCCTCGTACCTGTAAATCTAAAGGTTTTCATCCTCTGTGAAAAAGTATGGTAGCTTCAAGCTCTCCAATAATTCTGAAAGTTGAATGATAATAATAGATGTCTTTTTCCTCTTTTTCACCTTGTTTATAATTACTTTTCCACCCAAAACCCAAAAAACAATTTAAAATTTCTTTTTATTTTAATTCACTTTGCTCCAAAAAGTAATTAATAATTACTAATTAATGTACCCTTTTTAGCCCCATTCAATTAATAACACTCTTTAGATGTCCCCCTTTTAAGTTGTGACTTAAAAGTACCCTTGGAAACACTTAAAGAATTATTAATAAAACAAAGTGTAATATTTCGGAAAAAAGGACATGACATATTACTTTAATTAGCTATCCCCACACCATCCCAAAATTTTGGAATTTTTTTGTCATTCTGATAACTATATAGATTTTCTAGATAGATTTTCCGAAAATTTTCAAGAATTTCGAAATTTTCAGATTTTTTTGGCCCCCCTACCTAAACAGATCCGGATTTCCAAACTTGGTAACCATGCTTAGAACTAAGTCATTTCCAAAGTATTATATGTCGAATGTGTGACTACATAGGCTTGTGATGAATAATGGATAAGAGCATGTAAAAAGTGGTATGCCTCTAAATATCCAAAGTTATTGTCCATTAACATTGCACAAGTTGTTTTGAAGTAGTCATATGCCATGTTTGTGGTTTTAAAAATAGATGATTATGTGACATGTAAAAAATAAATATTCAGAGTTATCACACAAAAATTAACAAATTTCACTGGGTAGTTACGAATCATTTATGTAACTGCTTATGACGGCACATGCATACAGGAAAAAAAGATGAAGGGAAACAAGCCTTCCACCCCTATTTTTGGTGTCATACTTTTTGTCTTTTAATTTTCATCTACTTTGATTTCTGGTAAGCTTATTGGCAAAAGTATGCAATGGAAGAATATTGGATATTTAAAAAAATTTAAGTATCTAGATTAAATGTTCAGTAAAAATGGCTATGCTATTTAGGAAAGTTTTACTTGCAGTCCTACATGAACGGGAATTGGATGCCATCTTCTAGTTTTATTGTAGATGTCTTCATGTAAACTTGTCTTTGCTTTGAGTTTGAAGTTGAGAAAAAGTTTTAAGATAGCGTTCTTCCCGGACTCTTAGATTGTGTTCTACTCTGAAATATTCGTGTAAAGATTTTAATTTCACCTAGGTTAATATGGGACCCTGGTGATCTGCGTAACATCTGAGTCTGTGTCTTATGTGCATAGTCACAAGGTTCGGAAAACCACAAAAGGTTCAGGAGGGGAAAAAATGCGGAATCCGGAATTCTTGAAAAGGTTGGAAAAAAAATCCGGAAAAATCCTGTTCAATATATATATATATGCAAAATATTTTAGTTTACTAAAGAATGAACATTAATTTGACACTTGCAAAATTGAGAAATGCATTAGTTTCAATCTTGAATTACATTAAACGATAGAAAAATATCCATAGTCCATAGTTTAGAGCCTAAGCTCAAAATTGATATAAAACTTAAAAGTTTCAAACATTTGCAACATTAAACCCTGCTTCAAAATCAAAACTAGCACTAGCACCATCAGCAAATCCTCTATCAAGGTCATCAACACTATCAATATTTTCCTCAACTTCTTCAAAGGATGGTTCTCCAAGATGAAGATTGCCATCTTTTGTAAGATTGTGCTCAAGCAATCTTAAATTGTTGTGCACAAACAGAAGATCCGAGAGCTTTTTGGCTCCTAGTCGGTTTCTCTTGTTAGTATGGATCAAATCATGCATGCTCCAATTTCTTTCGCATGCAAAAGCACTGACACACTAGCTGTAGACACGCGTGGCGAGTTTTTATAACTCTAGAGTAGAACCATATGTCTACCACCATAAATGGCGATCTATACTACCAATGTCTTCTTATGCTTCCTTGAAGGAAAACATGCATTTTTGGTTCTTGAATATAGTTAGTTGCCTTCTCACCTTAGGGTTTCTATTTTTATCTTGAACCAACATGTCTATTGTTGCCAATACACCATTTTTTACCTCTTCATTTGAATCATGATCCACCTCTATCAACTTAGGATTTATATAGCAACTTGCAACATGTATAGGTCGATGTAACATGTTCCATCGGATGTCCACAATGTCCCAAATACATTGAACTTCACCACCCTCATTTGGCAGTGCTTTTTTTATTTGTTCTTTTGCTTGCTCTATGCCTTTATACACAAAATTAATACAAGACTTAATGCCTTCAGCGAATCTCAACAAATGGACAAGTGACTCAAACACCTTAAGGGTCTTTTCAGCACCCTCCCAAAATGAACTGCCCAAAATAACTCTCTCAATGTCCTTTGCAGCGCTTTCCTTAGAAAGCTTAGATTGTACCCATTCTTCACTAATCACAACTCTTCTCAATGTTGTCCTCTCCTCCACCTCCCTTTGCAAAGTGATAAAATTAAATGCAAACCTTGTTTTAGCCAGAGAAAGAAGTTCCTGCTTTGCATATGAGCAATACAAACTCAAAGTCAAGCAGTGATTAAGTATAAACTTGGAAATTTGTTTCCCTTCTCTGACAACACTATTTACCCACTCCAACTTTGCAATATTTTCAAGCAAAAGATCCAAAACATGAGTTGCACATGGAGTCCAAAACAAATGAGGAAACTTATCCATAAGAAGTTCCCCTGTTGCTTTACAATTCGCTACATTATCCATAATAACTTGGACAACATATTCTTTTCCAATGTCCAATATAGCGAATTCAATGCATTTGAAAATGAAATCTGCGGTCTTCACATCATTGCTTGTATCAATTGATTTGATAAATATAGACCCTTTAGGACATTGAGTCAATATATTGAGGGGCCTTCTCTTTGTGTCAAACCATCCGTCACTTATTATAGTGCACCTTGATTTTCTCTAGAGCTTTTTCATTTTATCTAGTTCACTAGATATTGATGTCACCTCCTCTTCCAGAAAAACAGTTCTTAGGCTTTCAAAGGATGGCATTGTGTAACCTTTCCCAACATCGGTGATCCCCTCTACCATTACTTTCGTATGTGGATTTCAAACATCGAAAGGAATGGCATTTACATAAAAAAACCAAGCTACCAATCTATCTACCTCATGTTTTTCCTGCGGCTTCCACATGGCTTTCAAAGAACGTTGTGACTAGGACATTGATGCTCACTTTGACTAGCTTCGGTAAATGCTAGAAAATGAGTTGAGGTAGAAGATTCAAATGCTGATGCAACTGTCTTAAATTCATATTTGTTTCGGATTTGACTGAGAAATTGTGCATATATGGAGTTATCCGTTGCCACTAGGCAAATCTTCACATCTGGACCTCCAAGATAATGGTTTCGAACCCTTGTTAGAATCCCTGTGATGTTGGAATCATAAAGAGTGCATTTCATATTTCTGGAGTTTGCATCTCGCTGAATAATATATTTCTTCTCAAGTGGAGTACTTGCCATGATAATAGGTTGCCCTGCAAAAGTTTTTAAAAATAATTAATACAAATCTAAAAACTGTGAAAAACATATTTTTTAATTTAACTAAATGACGTAGTCGTATATACAATACAATTATAGAGGTATAAAAATATTAAAAAATTAAAACAAAACATGATACTATTAAATTTAATTTTAAATGTATGATAGAAAATATAAATAAAATAAAATAAAATTTAAATTACTTAAATAACCTATATAATAAATGAAAATAAAATAATATAAATAAATAAAATAATATTAAAAAAATGACCTATATAATACAAATAAAATAAAATATAAATGACCTATATAATAAATTTAAATTTAAAAAAATATAATATAAAATAAAATAATGACCTATATAATATAAATAAAATATGAGTATGACTTATATAATAAAATTTAAATTTGAAAGATATATATATAATAATTATAATTTATAAAAGATAAATATAAATATTATATAATATAATATAAATTTTAAAAAATACAAAAAAGTAAAAATATTTATTATAATTATAATTTATAAAAGATAAATCTAAATAACTAAATATTATATAATAAAATTTAGATTTTAAAAAATATAAACAAATAAATATATTTATTATAATTATAATTTATAAAATATAAACCTAAATCTAGTTTAAATTTATTATAAAGATATATAATAAAAGTTAAAAAAATACAAAATAAAAAAAATTAATATAATATTATAAGATATAAATCATTTTTGTATTAAAAATATTTAATAAAATTTAAATTTAAAAATATATATAGATATTTAAAATTAATATTATAAAATAAAAATGCTATTTACATTTATATTTTATAAATTATAAATGAAAAATATTAATAAAAAATAAATAATATTAAATATAAAAATAAATATTAAATAATATATTTATTATTTACGTAATAATAAAAAAATAAAAATATGAAATAAATAATTTAAAATATATTAATAAAAATATTAAATAAATAAAATCATTAACATAAACCTAAAGCGAAATCCTAATGCGAAATAGCAAAACTCGAGAACCTACCTCATGCTACCTGGTCACGACTGGTGTGATTCCTCGCTCCTCCCTCGCTCGTTGGACATCTCACAGTGCTCCCTCGCTTGTCGAACGTCTCACAGTTAGTCAAAGCCCATCGGCAAAATGCAGACACTCAACTGCTAATCAATGAAAATGATATATTTTCTGCCGCTTTCAATCTTCCCCTGCTCTCACTGCTTTCAATCTTCTACTACTCACTTCTTTCAATCTTTTGTTGCTCTCAACGAAATCTCGGTGTGTTTCAAACACTCAACTCGCCCCGTATAAATAACTTATGCCGCACTTTTTAGGGTTCGTGGGGGAGACGACGCTGTGTTTTTCTAGGGTTCTGTGAAAGTGTTTTTAAATTTTTTATTTTTTAATAATAAAAAGGTCCCAAATATGGCAGATTAATCTGGACGACCACAAAAATGCGGATCATTCCGGATTTGGCCAAGATTCAGCCGAACCTTGTGACAATACTTGTGTGTTAATTGTGAGCTTTGAGTCCATAAAACGGTTTCTGGTAACTCAAAAAAACTTTAAAGGTTATATCCTAATCTGATATTCCCTTTTCTTTCATATCATTTAGAGTTTCTCCATGTGGCAAAAGCTCATCTGGTTTCCGGAGTATCATTTGGTCCAAATGTGGTGACCTTGGGGGTTACCTCTTATCCAACACTTTCGATTTGACTCATTTTTTCAATTATCTCCTTTCTCAATTTCAAGTTAAAATTTTGAAAAAGTTCCAAAATTTTCATGCATTTTAAGAGGGAATCATTGCAGAGGGAGATCTCATCAGAATTCCCATTGCTGTTGTTTCATGCTTCTGGTTTCATTCCATTGGGAAAAGAGTTAGTAATCATAAAAAAGAAAAAGGCCAGTATAACAGGGCCAACAACCAATTCACTAAATTAGGGGAATTCTGCTAAATCCTTATTGGGTTCGTGACTTGACTCGTAAATGAACCAACCCCAATAGTGAAATTGAGAGATGACAAGGTCGATATTGGCAATTCCTACAAAATTTTGAAGTCCATTTTACCTGACAATATCCAACACAGTACTCAGAATTTTCTATGTCTGAAACTCAACGTTTCGGAGACTTTTCCTTGCTGCAAAAACTTTTTTTACTAAACGTGATTGCATCATGCTCCTCATCAGTTCATCTGCCACATGAAATCGTAACCTGGTTTTCTGTTTTTCACCTCATCAAAATTCTAAATCCTTTACAAATCATATTGCACCAATTTGGGAGTTGTTGGCCCCCAATCAACTTAACTCGGATAACACTACATAAATGAGAAATCTGTCTTGCCTCGTGTAGAATACCATGCAGATACATTGGGATATCCACTCTTCCTCATCTAGAATGAATTAATTTATATCTTTCTACGGGTAGCTTTGGCCTTCTGTTGAAAAACTGTAACCTGCAGCATATCCTATGAATGACATCCTCTATAATACGTAGGATTGAATCTACACTCAAACCTTTATCTAACATTGATAGTTCATATATTTTCAAGATCTCTGCATTTATCACAGCATATAAATCCATGTAACTGGAAAACCTATTTGGAAAGCATTCTCACCAGTTTTTTGAATGATTTTGAAAGGACCATATCTAATAGGTCTAATCTTTTTCCCTTCTACTTTGGAAAGCTCACTTCTATTATGTGTCATGTCGTTTTGAGTTTGTGTGTTTTTTATGTTGAGTCTTCATGCATAAACCATTTAAATGTGGATTAGATTGTGATTAGGGCGAACAACAAACAACAGGCAGACTGAATGCTTGCAAACAAGCAGATCCAATAATGCATAAATTTCTCTTGAATGGTCAAAGAGCATTAGGGGTAATTTGAGGGAAAAACAAAACATCCTACAAAAATTTCATGTCATATTTATGTAATATAGTATTAAACCACGGTTAAACTGCACTTTCATAGCCTTAATGGAATATTATTGTTTTGTCTAATATACATTTTTTTGAAATAGAAAAAAGCATTGCATTAATGATATTAAAGGATATATAAACAGCCAGCTTATCAGAGAGACAAAATCATAAGTTCGTGATCATGATTACAACAACAAAGCTTATAGAACCAGGATCTAATATACATTATTCAACAGAACTAAAAGTTGTCTCGTTAAGAATCATAGAGAAGATAAAACACTGGTTAATTTACCATTGTTTAACTAAGACTAGAGTAGACAAATAGTGGCCAAAAGCACTATTGGAGAGAGTAATATCAAGGGCCCATTTGAGTATCACAAGCATTTGAAAGAAAGAGGCAGACCAGCAGAAAGAGATCTAACCCAGCTCAGAAGAGATTACAATGATGAAATGTCCCCACTTATGCATATGATGCATAGCCTAGTCTAGATTTCAACCACCACATAATTACACAGAAAAATATTACAGGCAATCAAACCCCTCCCAACACCAATAGAGATATGGTAATATCACAACCACCAATTAGCACACAGCTACCAATACACCCGATGAGCATCCATTTAATGCTACATTCAAGATCAAACCAAAGCAAAACATCTTCATATATGGTTGGCACATTGATGCAAGGAGACTCCATGATTAGCTGCAACAAGTAGAGACATTTTTATATACAATCAATTATACGAACTAAAAAAATTGTGTTTGCAAAATTGGAGATACAAGACCAGATCGTATCTTTTGTGGCAGAAGTTTTTTGACCAGTAAATTCAGCAAAACAGCATCCTATCACCAATTGGGAAAAAATCAACTGCTTATTAATAATAAATCCTATCTAGCAAGACACATGAGGGATTAACCAATTGGATGGAAATGTCTTCAGGGGAAATAGTGTCAATTTAAAAACATGTATATATTAGGAATGTAAAACTCAGCATGATGGGAGTCGTCTCTTGACCAACACTGTTTGTTAGGGAATGAAGGTTGATGGGGTGGTTAGGGCATATCCTTACATACAAATGATGGATCTTATTATAAAAACTTGCACACCCTCAAAAATGAAATATTTTCTTTTGATTTTGCAACCATTCAATTTTCCTACAATGGTATCAGAGCCAAATGAGAGATACCATTTATGGCATTAGAGGACTCAGGACCTGGAGAACAAGGGAGATAAGGAGTTCAAATCCGACTCCCAATTTCAATCATTGGATCTTAACACAAAGATTGGACATACCATTCAAGGAGACAATGCCTGCCATAGCCAAGTGAAAGTATTTCAGAAGTCCAAGTTGTAGGATTAACAAGATTGTTTTTCTTGGGCACAAAGGAAGTCGTTCATTCAGTGTGTTGCAGAGGCAGCCATGCAAAGACCCTATTTCAAGAAAATGAAGTGTCAAATTCCATACAGGCCGAATCTGATGTGATAAAGTGCAGCCAGTAAATCCTCATAGCTCCATGCTCATTGGAAATATGCTGAAACCCTTTTGGTCATTTTTTGGCACTAACAGATTTGACACTTCTCGATACTCTATCCATCTTGCATTGTAAAAATTGTTTGGGATCCAGGAAAATCGAGTTGAGACAAAGATGTCCCTGGACCATGAATAAATTCTTGGTGTGTGTGAAGATCTGCAGTAATTTCTTTGTTGCAGACTTGTAGCAGTGTCACTAGTCCATACCTGCAAGGAGTTCATGCCACTCGAAAACTTCTTGAAATCCCCAATTTGCAGTTACCACTCACAAAAATTAAACAGTTTTTGAAGACATTAACTTGCATAAATCTTGTTGTAATCTCGTTTGTAACACTCAATCACAATGTGTCTGTTGTCTTTTATTTGCAGAAGACCATGAAAAAAAGTACCAATAAAACCCCCAGCCATTTTTGTTGGGAAGATAGGGATATTTACTTTAGAATTTGTTTTCCGTCATGTTCAAAGTTGTTGCAAATTATTGTGAAAATTCACAAGTCCTTTTTGAAGTTTTTGTGGGGTTTGATGATGTTGCAAATCATTCTATCTTGCTTAAGACCAAGAGTTTGGATCTGTTAAGACATTTCAGACTTCATTGTTGTGGACCTGTGGTATTGAGAATTTGCAGAAACACTTGTGAAGAAATCGTGTGTGCTGCAGATAGGATGGAATTAGAGTAACCCTCATCGCAGAAGGGATTTGTACGCAGTGAAATTATGCTCAAGGTATGCATTAATTTCAAGAGGCGAACCGAAACAAATTTTCTCATTATAAAAAGGCAAACTAATGTGGAAAGTTAAATGCAATTATATAGAATACAAAAGAATGTATTTGACATAGAGGCTGGAAATGAAAATAAACCAATACATCTGATAAATTATTACAATGGTAACTAATATTTGATAGATCCAGGTCCATATTGGACATGGATGTACAGAGCTACATCTGATAGATATTAACAAACCCTCCAAGGAAGAGTGGAACAAATTATTTGTATCCAAAGCGTGCAATGTGAACTTTGAGTTTAAGCTGTGCCTTTCTTCACAATAAAAATGGTAACAAATGTGAATATGACAAACCGTGTGAATGAATTGAAATCATCAATGAAAAATCTTGTAAAAGTAGGAATTAATGTTAAGAATGAAGATACTAAAGCAGTTTTATTAAAAATTCTGTCCCCCTGAATACAATAATACAGTTTGTGTACCTTGTCACTTACCAATACGCAACTCCGAAAACATGATTTAAACACTTTTTTCTAAAGAAATTATGTGGTGCTTTATGAGATAGGAGTACAAATTAGTTGTCATGCCCAAATATTTGCATGACTGAATTACATGCAAAAACACACCAATCTTTTTTTTTTTTTTTTTAAAGAATGAACAATGCACAAACAATGTCCACTGACTAGCCATTTTTGTGGCACAATACACACAAACGTCAACACAACTCACATGCCAAAAGACAAAAATAAATGGAAACGGTTGCATTTTAGCTACACAACCATGCCAAACCTAACCTACCCTAAGACTTAGACCCGATACCCCAACTCAACATGGTAGCTCCGCTCCTTAGAATCAAGGTCAAATGTAATTCTCCGAAATAACTTATGACGATTCTCCTCCACGAGATATCATTACTAACATGGTTTGGCAATCTAAGCCAGCAAGGGAGTAGTAACGTACTCCAATGAGCTTCTATAAGCTCCAGAATCCAATAAGCAAGACTAACCACATGCTCAAAACACACCCTTATTACCCTGGTTTTCCAAGGTGCAAAAACTTACCCTAAAGGTACTATCGCACAAAAGCAGACCAAGTGAGATAAGGATAACCACGTTCCTTAAACTATAATTAGAAGTCTCATCAACTTTTAAAACAAAACAACTTGCACCAAAACGTGCACTTGCTAGGACTAGCATACCTATTATCATTCCCATGTTCTTACACAATGTCATGCTATTATCTATAACCGTACAATGATGGGTTTATATAACCGCGGAACCACCTATATTTGTGTTACATTTGTTAAGCACACGCTTATACTGAGGGGAGGGGAGGGGCTGACGCAGTTAATCTCATATTTTACTTAATGTAACTTAATATCCCCAATCAAAGCATTCACATAAAAAAGACAAAGATTGACACCAAATTTACGTGGAAACCCTTTCAGGGAAAAACCACAAACGAATAGCTGCTTGGAACTACCGTCCAAATCCAACTGTATAATAATAATCTTTTTACAAAATTTGTAGGCACCAACATACTGGAGACACCAATGTCCTATTGTTAAACAATGTGTAGGCACCAACCCACTAGAGACACCAATCCCCACTGCTAAACAATTTGTAGGCACCAACCTACAGGAGACACCAATTCCCACTGCTAAGCACCAACTTAGCAAGAGACACCAATCTCTTTCTCTGAGGCACCGACCTCTTACCAAAACAATCTTTCCACCTTTTTATTGTTGCTTTATCAATGGATGATGGCAAATTCGACTTCCTCTTTTTCTTCTCCTCGAAAAATTGCTTATGCTTGAATGATTGAAAGAATTGTTTCTTTTTTTTTGGTCTCCAATGTCCTTTCATCTTCTATAGCCTTCAAAGGCATTTCCCAATGGAGGCATCCCAATCAAAAGGTGTGTTTAATTTTATTTTATTTAATTAACCCAAGTGGGATGATTTTCCCAAGGCTGTCATATATCAAGTGGGTCGGCCCTTATTTGATAATCATTGTTCCATGTGTTTGGTGGGGCGATTAAGCCATAAACAAAAACATAAAAACCTTCCTTTAGTGTTCAACAAAACTCCTCTAGGCTGATCAGTTTTCCTTAATTAATGTTGCAATAAATTAAATACATTTTTTATTGCTGGTCTTTGTTTACTATTGTTGGTCCCTTTCATACTTGGACACCCAAACCAAGGCAATTTGTCCTTCCATCATTTAGTATTGATTTCCAAAAATACCATTCTTTGTATGGAAAAACTCCGTTAGACAATTTCGTTGCTTTCTGACAATTCCGTTACTTTTTCGTTTGACATCAATGACAGTATTCCAACAATCTCCCCCTTTGTCATTGATGGAAATCCTGTAAAAAAATAATGCATGAACTCCTCCTTGCTGCAATTCGCTTCCTTTGCTCCCCCTTACTTCAATTCTCCCCCTTTGACATCAATGGCAAAGGGATGTACAGGACAATGGATCTTATCAACACATCAACGGAGCTGAATAATACAATGATTAGCTCCCCCGTAACCCATGCTTCTCTTGACGGGTTTAATGACTGGATTAAGAATGAAGTACTCCCAATTTCTACCTTAGAAACTCAAAAGTTTCTTTCAGGAGGGGCTTTGTGAAAATATCTGCTATCTATTCATTTGTAGCAACATACTGCAACTTTCTCTCAAGTAGTGATACTTGATCGGAATGTGTTTTGTCCTTGAGTGCATAACTGGATTCTTCGAAATATTAATTGCAATTGTGTTACAAAAAAGTATGGAAATTGTTTTTTTATACTCCATCTTAAAATCTTTCAACGTCTGCTTCATCCATAGGACTTGTGTATAACAAGACACTGTTGCGATGTATTCTGTTTCAGTCGTGGATAATGAGACAGAAGGCTATTTTTTACTTAGCCATGACACTAGATTTGTGTCTTGAAAGAATGCTCCTCCACTTGAGCTCTTTCTGTCATCCATGCTTCCTGCCCAATCTGCATCTGTGTATGTTGTTAGTGTGAAATCTTCACCTCTTGGATACCATAGGCCATAATCCAATATGCCTTTCAGATATTTGAATATTCATTTGACTGCTTGTACATGTGTTTCTTTTGGGGCTGCTTGAAAATGTGATACCAAATCTATAACTTGCATAATGTCTGGCCTTGATGTCGTGGTGTATAACAAGTTGCCAATCATGGATCTATAAAGTGTCTGATTTGCTTCAAGAGATTCATCATTTTTACTTAACTTGCATTCTATAAACATGGGTGTGCTAACAGGTGTGCAATCTTCCATTATGAACTTCGACATTTCCTTTATATACTTGGTTTGGGAGATGAATATTCCTTTGTTGAATTGAGAAATTTTCAAGCCAAGGAAGAATGACAACTCACCCAACATGGACATTTCAAATTCCGTTTGCATATCTTTGCAAATTCTTGGGATATTCGTTCATCATCTCCTCCAAAAATGATATCGTCCACATAAACCACAACAATTAACTAATTCTCACCTTCAGTCTTGATATAGACATTGCTATCAGCAACTCCCCTTTTAAAACCCTATTCTTGCAGATATTTATCAAGCCTCGAGTACCAAGCTCTAGGGGCTTGCTTTGGTCCGTATCGTGCCTTCTTCAATCGACACATAGTTATTGTATTATGATAGAAGGAAACCTTTTGGTTGTTCAATAGAAACTTCTTCCTCTAATTTGCCATTTAGAAAAGCGGATTTGACATCCATTTGATAAAGTTTGAAATTATTGAAAACAGCGTATGCCAAAAAAAATTTAATGGCCTCTAATCTTGCAACAGGGGCAAAGGTTTCTTCAAAACCAATACCTTCAACTTGAGCATACCCTTTCCAAACCAATCTCACTTTGTCTCTTGTTACTTGACGGTCTTTGTTCAATTTGTTCCTGAAACCCATTTGGTACCAATCACATTTTTGTCTTTTGGTCGAGGAACAAGCTCCCGTGTCTCATTTTTCTCAATTTGACTCAACTTTTCTTCCATAGCATTAATCCAATGCTTATCCTTGCTAGCTTCTGCGAAGTTCTTAGGTTCTATTTTTAATAACAATGAGAAGTTCACATGTTCACATGTTCAGATGTGCTCACAAATCTTCTTTTGGTTTGCACTCCAGCGTCCATATCATCAATAACTTGGCTTTTTGAGTGATGATTTTGAACAAACCTTGATGGTCCCTTTGTATCTTCACGTTCCTCTTCTTCTTGCTTGTGTAACAGTCTTTCTTCTTCTTCCTCCTTGCATTCTGGTTCTCCTGAATGATCACTTTCTTGTGCACTAACCTTCTGAGGCCTTGTTTCATCCATCTTTACACTGGCACTTTCTACAATTGTTTGCAGCCTTTTATTATAACATCTATAGGCTTTACTTTTTGAAGAATATCCAATAAAGATACCTTCATCATCTCTTGAGTCGAACTTACCCAAGTCTTCTTCATCTCTCCTAATGAAACATTTGCACCCAAACACTTTGAAATATTTGACCGATGGGTGTCTACCCATCCATAACTCATACAGGGTTTTGCTATTATTCACTCTGATTTGTACTCTATTCAAAATGTAAACTGCGGTATTAATTGCTTCTCTCCAAAACCTATCTAATAGCTTAGATTCATTTAACATGGTTCTAGCCATTTCTTTTCTTTCTACAACTCCATTTTGTTGTGAAGTCCTTGTAGCTGAGAACTGTCTTTTTATTCCATGTTGCTCACAATAGTCATTGAATTCGTTTGAGAGGAACTCGCCTCCTTGATTTGATCTTAAGCACTTGATTTTACATTCGTTTCATTTTCAAGCAAAGCATTAAAAACTCTAAACTTCTCGAACGCCTCAGATTTTTCTTTCAAAAAAGCAACCCATGTCATTCGGGAATAATCATCAATGAGCAACATGAAATAGCTCTCACCTTGGATGCTTTGTGTTCTTGTGGGCCCAC
Source organism: Torreya grandis (assembly GCA_037957365.1). Taxonomy (NCBI): domain Eukaryota; kingdom Viridiplantae; phylum Streptophyta; class Pinopsida; order Cupressales; family Taxaceae; genus Torreya; species Torreya grandis. The sequence continues at coordinate 1,151,788 of JARHVA010003906.1, forward strand.
AGAGATCTATATGAATCAATTCCAATGGTTGGGTGATTGACTACTCCTTTGATCTGAAACTTGCTCTTGTTTGTTTTCCATGCTGACACCGCACGCAAAGGATGTTTGATAGTATTGTTATCTTTGGCATCTCTTACAGCTTGCCTAGTGCTGATTTTCACTAGATTATTGAAGTTCATGTGGCCCATCCTTTTATGCCATAGCCAACTTTAATCAATCTGACTCATGTGGCATTTCTCTCCCTTAACTTCACTGAGTATGTATAGATTGTTAGTTGTTTTGTTTGCATCTGCAACCTACTTTCATGTGTTTGTTTTCCTAACCTCATAGCCTTGAGTATAAAATGTGAGTGTGTCCTCGGTCACACATTTAGCTGACACTTTGAAGGTTATGCTTCAAACCTTCAAGATACAATACATTTTCTATTTTTGTTCTTCCATTATCAAGGCTTAGGGTGCCTTTTCCAGCGATCCGTGTCGTGGCATTATCTCCAAATTTCACCGTGCCTCCACTTATTTCCTTCAAGTTGAGAAATTTGTTTTTATCACCAGTCATGTGACTTGAGTATCCATTGTCAATATACCACTATTGTCCATCTTGTGCATGAAATGTTGTTTGCACAAGCATGGATTCCTCCTTGTTTTGATTTTCTTTCTCTTGCTTTTGCTTCCAGATTTTTGTCAGTTCTCTTTTCTTTACGACCGAAGCAATCACTTTCTTGTTTTGTCTAGGAGGTTCTCCACGAACACTTCTACAGAACTGTGTTATATGACCAAAGTTATTACAATTATAGCATACAATGTCACTTTCTTTGTAATTCGATAGTGGTGCAAATGAGTTATAGTTTCTACTTGGAACTCCATAAGTACTTTTGCCACTATTCCACACATACATGTTTCTTACATGTGTCCTACACTCCATTGCTCTATGCCCAAAATGATTGCATGAATAACAATAACCATAGAAGGAATTTGTTTACCTAATTGCATTATACTGTCTTGGAGGGATTCTTCTAAAATTTTGTATGGGTATGTTCTTACCTTGTTTGTCGTTGGGATGAGTAGCATGCCGTATCTTAACGTGCTCCTTATCGCTTTCACCTTTTACAGATCCCTTGAGTGCATTTGTGTAGCTTGTGGGCTTCTTTGTATTCATCCTCTTAGGTGGTTCTATAGTTTTTGCACTCTGTCCTTCTTTAGTGCTCTTTTGGTTCTCTTCATAACCAAGACCAGTCTTGATGCATGATGACCTTTGGCAATTGAGAATCTCATCCAGTACTTTGGTGCTTTTTTTCAAACTTTATATTGATTTTCAATTTAGCATATGTCTTCTCCAATTCCTTCTTTAAGAAATCAACTTCTGATTCTAGCTTGGCAATGTGGTCTTCTTTTGCCTTAAGCTGGACTCTTACTATCTGTTGACCATTTTTGATCCTGCAGGCCAAAATCGGTCTCCTTCTTTCCCTGTTGTTCTGAGCCAGTTCATTTTTTGATTTTGCACAAGTCTTGTTTCTATGGACTCTGCACGCTGTTTTCTACAGACTCTGAAGGCTGATTTCTACGGACTCTGCAGGCAAGAAACAAGTTCCCAACACTTAGGCGACAAAAGGACCTTTGCAACTTTTTCGAAAGGCAATTTTAGAGGCCAAGCAGCGCTTGCGGAGGGCAGGAAAGCACTTGGAAAGAAGGCCGAAAGGGTAAGTTTTCCTTCGAAAAAGTGAACAAGGTAAGTTGAAATTCCTTCGTATTTCTTCAAGGCAAAGGACGAGAATTTCTTCGGACAAAATTCCCGAAGGAATTCCTTCAAACATTTTGTCCAAAGAAATTCATAGGGCAAAGACAATGTCTTTCGAGATAAAGTCCCGTGGCAAAATGTTAAGGCAATTCCTTCGGAAAAAAAGTCCAAAGGAATTCGCCCAAAGAAGGATTCCGAAGGTCAAAGTAAGTGATCAAAATAATTCTTGCAGACATTTTGTCTGTGAGAAAAATGGCCGAAAGAAAAGTCGACGAAAAAAAGGAAAAAGCGGGAAAGACAAGAAAAATCCTTCAGACAAAATGTTCGAAGGAATTATTTTGTCCGAAGGATTTGGGGAGCAAGGCCGCCGAAGGACCCCGAAGGATAGGTGCCCTTGCGGGGGCCTCTCAGCTGCCAAAAGGACCTTTGACAAAAGCTCAAAGGAAAGGAAGCAAAAGGCCGAAGCCAAAAGGAAGAACTCCTGAGAGAAGAGCCCAAGGAGCCAGCAAGGCTGGGAAGATAGCCCCCAAGGGCCGAAGGAGCCAAAAAAGACAAAGCCAGGAAGAGACAAAGTGCAAAAATAGACAAAATAGTCCAAGTGGCAAAGGAAGGTGTCGACTCAAGGAGTTACTCCAGCGGTTGGCACAGTATTGGCCAAGTGGTCATCAAGGAGCGCAAACAGTGAACGACGCGACCTGTTTTCTTCACTTTACATTAATGAGCAGACAAACCACGTGAATATCTGAAAGGAGCAGTCTTGTTTGCATAAAAAGAGGCGTGGCCCATGCTTTCACATTAATGTTTGAACGCCAAAGTCAAGACCGGGGATTACATAGCATGGTTCTAGCAGGCCTCTTCTAAAAGGATGATATCAGCAACAGCGACTTCCTCTTCCCGATGCTCTCAACGCACATGGGCCAACTTGTAAAAAGGCGCCAAAGTCTTTTCCAAAGGGGTGTCTTTACTTCTCTCTCTATATATTGTAAACTTCTCATTTGAGAAGATATCTCTTAGCCCGTAAGGCAAAGCTCTGCCCAAAAATCTATCGGGCTTGTAAGGCAGAACTCTGCCGGATTTTACCTTGAATCAAGACTTAGCAATTTTTACCTCCATTTGAACTTGCACTCACGCATATGTCTATGTTTTCTTTTTGTGTTAAGTCATTTTCTTTTATGCTTTCACAGGACGATTCCAGCATGTCTAGTGCATTGTGAAGTCTCTTCTTCTGCAGGTCTGTCAGCAGTGTCTACAGCAGGAATATAGGCGCATGTGAATAGGCTACCAAAGTGTGTCTCAGAACACCTTTGATAGTTCTTCCTCCCTGTATCTCCAGAGGACCCCTAGCTCACTGATGCAGAAAAGTTTTCCATATCAAATGAAGTGTATCCCAGCTTCTTCTTGGTGAAAAGTGTATGCTCAGGCTGAGTGGATCAACTTTTTTAGTGCATCACCTTTTTAGTTTAGGTTTAGGTTTAGGTTCTATTTTTTCAGCATCCTTCTCCCTTTTCATCCCCCTCTTTTTTCATTTATTTGTTAGCAGTAGGGAATCCAGGACCTAAAAGATACATCAAAGGGAGCTAGCCCTTATCTAGAGACTCTCCCCCCAGTTTTGCCAAGCCCACAAGCAAGAGGGGAGTTTCCATTTTGACATGTGGAAGGCAGGAGCTCGGTCTCCTGTCCAGGGTGCAATCCACTGCGTCAACACTACCTCCTCTGTCTTCTTGGCTTCTTCTATTTCAGTCTTTAGACTAATGATGACCTTTTCTGACTCTTCAAGGCTATGAGACATTTTTGTTTTTAGGTCACGATTTTCTTCTTTGTATTTTTGAATCTGTAATCTTTGTTTCAGATTCTTCTTCTTAAAAATTTATCTCACCTAAAGCACAGATGAGTTCTTCAAGATTTACTTCTCCTTCATCCTCGACATTTTCCTCCTCTTTCAAGGTGTCTTCACTTGTAGAGGCATCATTCGTTATTTCTATAGCCATGAACAGAGTTTCTTCTGTCACTCCCTGAAATGCTCTCATCACTCTCCTCAATTGAGTTGCTATCCTTTTTAGAATAGAGACTTTTTTTGTGCTTACCAAACTTTTTTTTATTTTCGTTTTGTTTGAAGCTTTTCTTGTATTTAGATTTGCTTTCCTTTTTATTTCTTTCCTCATGATTTTCCTCATCATCACTATTATCCTTATGTGGACATTTAGCAGCAAAGTGCCCTATTTTACAACAATCGAAACACTTGAAAGGTAGCTTACCTTTGTGTTTGTCAGATCCCTTTTTAAGCTTTCTAACAAATAGGGCCTCCTCATCTTCTTCATCACTGGTGCTATCGCTTGATTTAGGCTCTTTATATTTTCCTTTCTTAGAAGCTTTGAAGGTTGCTTCCTTCTTATATGATTTCTCCTTTTTGGTCCTCGTTTTATATGCCGTGAGGATCCCATGCAATTCATCTATTGTTAGCATATCTAGATCTCTCATTGCTTCGAAAGCGGAGACTTTGGCATCAAATCTTAAGGGGAGAGACTTTAATACTTTCTGCACAATCATGGTATTTTCAATCTTTTCTCCAAGACCTCTGATAGTGTTGACAATTTTATCCACGCAAAGCAGATAGGCTGCAATGTTTTCTCCATCCTTCATTTTCAAACTGTCTTCTATGTGTTTGAAGCTTGGCCTTCTTCACCTTATTATCACCTTTGTAGATGTTTTGTAGTTTGTCCCATATTTCCTTCGCCGATTTACAATGCATCACCTTAACAAACTCCGAATCTGATAGACCACATAAGATTGCATTCATACCTTTTGCATTGTTCTCACTGGCCTTCTTTCCAGTTTGTTTGTTGGTGGAGATGATGGAGCAGTGTAATCATTTACTACTGCTTGCCAGATATCAAACCCTAGAGCCATTAAATAGGTTTTCATTCTTATACTCCAAAAAACATAATTTGTTCCTTCAAACAACGGAGCCTTGTTTGTGGGGAATCCTTCTTGTTCGGCCATGTGAGCTCCCAAGATCTACCTTCTAGCAGTTGGGTTATTTCTTAAGGAACTGCTCTGATACCAATTGTTAAGCACACGTTTATACTGAGAGGGGGGTGAATCAGTATAATATTATCTTTTACTTAATGAAACTTAATATCCACAATCAAGCATTCACATAAAAAAGACACAGATTGACACCAAAGTTACATGGAAACCCTTTCAAAGAAAAATCACAAATGAAGAGCTACTTGGGACTACCATCCAAATCTAGCTGTATAATAATAATCTTTTTACAAAATTCGTAGGCACCAACCTACTGGAGAGACCAATCTCCTATTGCCAAACAATTTGTATGCACCAACCCAATAGAGACACCGATCCCCACTGCTAAACAATTTGTAGGCACCAACCTACTAGTGACACCAATCCCCACTGCTAAGCACCAACTTAGCAAGAGACACCAACCTCTTACCGAAACAATCTTTCCACTTTTTTGTTGTTGCTTTATCAACGGATGATGGCAAATTCGACTTCCTCTTTTTCTTCTCCTCGAAAAACTGCTTATGCTTAAATGATTGAAAGAATTGTTTCTTTTTTCTTTTTTTTCTCCAATGTCCTTTCATCTTATATAGCCTTCAAAGGTTTTTCCCAATGGAGGCATCCCAATCAAAAGACACCATTTCATCAAAAGGTGTGTGTTTAATTTTATTTTATTTAATTAACCCAAGTGGGACGATTTTCCCAAGGCTGCCATATATCAAGTGTGTCGGCCCTTATTTGATAATCATTGCTCTATGTGTTTGGTGGGGCGATTAAGCCATAAACAAAATCATAAAACATTCCTTTCGCACTCAACAAAACTCCTCTAAGCTGATCGGCCTTAATGTTGCAATAAATTAAATACATTTTTTATTGCTGTTCTTTGTTGACTATTGCTGGTCCATTTCATACTTGGGCGCCCAAACCAAGGCAATTTGTCCTTCCATCCTTTGGTATTGATTTCTAAAACTACCATTTTTTGGATGGGAAATTTTCATTAGACAATTCCATTACTTTCTGACATTTCTGTTACTTTCTGACATTTCCATTACTTTTTTGTTTGACATCAATGACAATATTCTAACAACATGAGCTCTCGCGACATTACAATTCGGTGTGTTTTTCATACACAATTGAAATGGTCTTGAAGTTTTCTTTGAACACAACCCTTGTGCTCTCTATAGTTTTTGACATACTACAAGCAGCTCAAAAATCATATGCACAAACAACATGTTCTAAAAGTTTTCACAAGTAATACCAAAGTATTTATACTTTAAATCTACATTGCCAATATGGATACAGGTACGAGAATCGGATACGTGGATTTGGGGATGTTTTTGGGGGGGGCTTGGATAAGTTTTTGGATACGGCCAAACAAAAATATGTATAAAAATTTATAAATATAAAAAATATAGCCATATAAGCAAATTAACCACATAATATGCATAGAGGAAACAAAGTATGTTAAATAACCACAAAACATACTCATAATTCAATGCCAACTATCATAATATTCAATGGTCGAACTTAGATTAGTTTTACAACAAGTACGTAGTGCAAATGTTACAATGTATGGAAAAGAATAAAGACAAATCAGCATATTCATGATTTGCTATATTGATTTTCGTCTTTGGCTGCAATCTCATCATCATTGTGTGGTTCATTAGAACCACAAGCAACAGTAATGGCATTCCTACTAGCTCCACTATGCAGGTCATGTGAAGCACCATCTAGCTCTATGTCAAGCAATGAAAGGTAGGCAACGGAGGCATCCAAGTCAGCAGTCTTTAGGTCCACATCCCAACACTTTGTTGCTCCTTTCTTGTAATTAGATTGTTTGTGTGAGAGAAGACGCAAGTTGGAATGTACATAGATGCAAGTTTATTTTGTTTTTATTATTTTTTGAGGTCCATGTTCGACATTTCATGAAGTTAAATTGAAAAATAACGTTTTTTCTAAGTGATTCTCCGTGGATACAGCCAAGGAACGTCCCTAGGCCCATGGATATGGCTGGATACGTCCAGGGATGTATCCAAGCGTATCCGCAGGCCCACGGACATTTCCAAGTCGAATCCCCGACGAATCCTTATCCCCAAGCGTTTTGTATCGTATCCACAGGGCTAATGTGCAATATCCGGTAATGTAGCTTTAAATCAATGGCTCCACATTTAAAACTCCCAATGGCTTACCCAAGTTATACTAATGCCTTTATATTTTAAATCAACAAATAATAAAATAGAAGAGAAGAGAAGAACGAAAGACAAGCAAGAAAACACGTTTATCTACAGCCAAACAACCATTATGTTAGGATGAGGGCCACTTGAATTACATCATCACCCCATTGACATAGGGATCATGACCCGTGGGTTTTATATGTTGCCATGGATCAAGGCTCCAAGGGTTGTTATAAGGGTAGAATTCTGTTTCGTTAGAGACATTTAATTCTTTAGGCCCCACGAGTCTTTGAAAAGCTTTTGATAAAAGATACATTCAAAACCTAGATTTGCTAATTGTGATAGACACTTCATTTTGCTGTAATAAAATATACAGTAGTGACGCCTTTTTGGTTAGATATTTTGCTATCCTTTCTTGTGATGATGATGGCCTGAACTGTTACAAAGGATAACTATTTCTAATAATTTACTACACAAAGAATACTAAAACGTAATACCCAAGGACAGCTATTAGAAAGGAAAACTTTGTAGAGATGAAATCTCAAAACTATCCGAAGTTTAACACCTTTATCAAGATCTCACTTGTCTATACGGAGAATAGTAAAACAACAAAATATTAATCCCAATTACTGTCATTAAGGGATTGTAAACAACATAGGCTGGTTGTGGCCTTTGAATCTTAAAAGGTTGAGTTGATGTCAAGAGACATAACTTACTTGGTCCAAAGAAAATTCATTAAAAGAATATTAATTAACAATCCACATCGCACAAACTATCCATTAATCGCTTTATAATTTTATAAATTTCATATGTTGTCTAAGAATTCGTTTCCACCATTAATCTGACCAGATAATATTAAAATTTTAAACCTCCATTATATAATTTCAAATGTTTTTCAGAAATTCCTCACATACATTTCCCATATCAAGTTTGCTCTGCCACAAAATTATACAGCTCTTCATTTGCCTGAGCAATGATGTTATTAAATTGAAATTTGCCTTATTTATTTACGTAGATATCATTTCCAAGAAATCAGCATAGCCTATACTCGGGTAAACAAAAACAACTCATGAATGCAATGAAAAACTACTCTGGAATACATCTGTTCATGTGAATCCTGAGCGGAATGTAACTATCTGGTATCACAGATTAAAAAAATGTTCACATCCAGTGGGGAGGCTTCCGCACTATTTTAGAATAAAGTGAGTGTGAGCTTTAAATAAATAATTGATGCATTTATAAACTGTAACTGGTTAGTTTGCAAAGATGAAGACCAATAGTTGTAGGAATGCATTATGATTCCTCTATTTGATTACCAATAGTGAATACAGCGATAAAGGGCATAAACAAACCGATTGCTAACATCTATATGGATATTAAACTGATTCGTTCCCAAACTCAGGTTTCAAATGTTTACATATCTGGGAATATAATGACATAGAGGCATAGAAAATTTAGCCAGAGAAATTCCAAGACTAAGCCTAATGCCCAACTCATTTCTTGCAAAATATTTATTTCTTAAGTTAACATGGTAAAGAAGTTTGCAAAGGAAGGTAATGAGGCAGAGGGAGCTCTACAGGTATTAAAAAGGTAAGGCCGCTTAACAATAAAGGAAATATAAAAAACTCCATTCCTTGCTGAAAAAACTGTCGAGCCAGAGAAGGAAGGAAAACAAGATTGGCGCGCTAAAACATTACCAACTGCACTTATCTAACACAGAAATTAGGATATTCAATTTTGTCGTGCTCTAATACAACTTTGTGGTCTCTTATCTGAGAGTCTGTGTTTTCTTCAAAGTCTCACAGCGTAAAACACGGTTTAAGTTTTGCTGCCTTTTTCTTCACTATGCATTTGACAGCTCAAATTCCTTGCGGGACGCTCAGATTTTCATTCCAAACAATTTTAGAATAAAAGAAAATCTCTTTATGTACTTTATAGCAACTCACTATACTCCTATCCATGGATGGCATAACCGGCGAGTAACCGCCAGTTGGTCAGTTACTCGCCAAGAAAACCACAGGCAAATAACTGCCACTCGAAACCACGAAAACTTAAAAGCCGCAATTTTTTTTAACTGGCGAGTACTCTCCGGTTACTCGCATGTTACATTTAGATAACCAGACAGTAAAGAAATAAAATAAACATTTTATAATTGAAGTTATATTTTATTTATATACTTTCAGGATGTTTGAGACTGGTTTCGGACCTCTAGGAGGTATAATGCAAATTCTAGGTTTTGGAGGTTCCTATCATTTTTCAGACTTAATCAAATTCAAGGGTTTCAGGGTTTCAGACTAAGCCATATTTCAGGGTTTCAAAATTTCAAGGAGACATCATAGGAGGGATGAAGGTTGCATGAAGGGATGTAGGTATGATAGAATAGTATGAGAACATCTCTCGCAAAGTGCCACAAGTCGACCCCACCCCATTCCTTGTGCATAGATTAAAATTGATACAGTGATACTTATACATGAATCTACAAGTACAAATTACAAGAACCTATATTTTTCTCTTCCCTGCTCTCTGGAAAACCAAGGGAGACTAAGAAAGTCTAGTAATCTATGCACAAGGAATGGCATGGGATCGACTTGTGCCACTTTGCGAGAGATGTTCTCATACTATTATATCATACCTACATCCCTTCATGCAGCCTTCATCCCTCCTATGATGTCTCCTTGAAATTTTGAAACGCTGAAATATGGCTCAGTCTGAAACCCTGAAACCCTAGAATCTGACTAAGTCTGATATATGATAGGATCCTCCAAAACCTAGAATTTGCATTATAGCTCCTAGAGGTTCAAAACCACTCTCAAACATCCTGAAAGTATATAAATAAAATATAACTTAAAGTATAAGTTTACATAAATGTTTATTTTATTTATATATTGTCTGCTTCAGGCAAATTTCAAGTATTTTTTGCCTTTGTCAGTTATTCCCGGTTATTCGACCACCCCTGTCAAATAACCACTGGTTACCCAAAATCCCCCTTTGGCGAGTACTCACGAGTTACGGTTATTCGAACCATGCTCCTATCTATATTGCTCCTCATATTCTTTAGTAGTTCAACTTACAACTACAGCTGATTTATTATTTCATGAGAAAACAAAACCAGATTGAAATTATAAAGTTTTAAGACCTTTTTATGTAATAATTTGGCACTAGACGGCTAGAGATTAAAAAAGGTATCAAACTAAAATCATCAAGTGCTTTCTATCAGACTTGGAATTTAATGGTCTGCAATTTTGCATAGCTGTAGATTTGACAATTCATATTAAAAATAAACTGTAGATTTGTCTTGTAGGGTAATACCTTAGATCCTGAATTCCCTAGTGATTTCTTCATTTGTGATTCATTCGCAGATGCCTCGTTTCTACGAGTAGCATTTCTTGTATGTGGACCCCTTGACTTGCTTGGTACACATTTCAAAACAGCTTTTCCCTTTCCTTTTGATATACTAGCATGCACATCATCCAATTCCTTGTCAACAACATTATCAACTCCCACCAAAGATCTAGACCTTGATGAAGGACCACGCTCAAAACCAGCTGCAGTTGATGTCAAAGGGTATGATCTTCCTTTTGTGCCAGGTGTACCAGCACCACTATCAGAAGTACCCGTTGCTGAAAAAGATTCTTGCACAGGCTCATTTAGCTGAATTTTAGGCCGAAGAAATTCTTCAACAGCAGCCAAATTAGCTAGAGGTTCATTAAGAATAACATTGAATAATCACTGAGACACTTCTCACCTTGTGCTCTACAAAGCCGCAATTTAAAAAGCTGAGATAATGCACTCGGTTCTTCTGCAACACTAGCATTTCCACTAGATGATCTCAGAGCATGGCTCAAGATTACAGGAAAACGTTCTAAGGAAGCTATTGTACCTCTTAGGTTGTTGACTAAGAATTTCATAGGAGCTTCTCTTTCTTCATTATTTGGACGAAGAGCTAGTTCCACAAACATCTTCAATCTTCTTAGCACCTCCAATCTTCTGTTTGCTTCCTTCTGTCCTAACAAAGCCTCTAGCTGCAAACTGGCTTGCTCTTTCCTTTAACTTTGTGAGTACTAATTGGCATGTTCTGCCACCGGCGCCGGTGACAAACACAGTCATAGGTGAATCTGCCATTGCCACAAAAGAAGATCTCGAAAACAACTTTTTTAACACTGCTACCCTTCCCTGCCTGCTTCCCCTCCCAAGAAGATAGTAAAAGTTCTTGGAGCACAGATTTGAGAGCTCTTGCACCAGTTGCGGATATGCACAGTATGAATCAATACAGATGGACACTTGGGTTGCCCCATTTTCCCAGCACAAAAATGTCCTTCTTCAACTCCTCCTAAACATGCAACTCTTTGTAACTTCAACAATGTGTCCTATCTAAGATTTTCTCTCCTTCAAGCATCATACTCCACTTGCAAGGATGTCCTTTTTACAGGCCTTCAACTACCACATTCAACTCCATTTATTGACTTTCTTCTTTCAAGGTGGCATACAAGGGAGAATTAAATGTTATGGGCAAAAATAATTAATTTGATAGAGTTTCAAATGGATTCAAATTATCTTACCTTCCAAGTGTCGTAGCCCAAGAATTAATTAACACGACCAAATTCATTTATTAATTGGTCAGCCAATTTCTAGAACTATGTGGTACACAAGACCAAAATTAATCTTCCAAACCTAGGTTCCAATGAATTAAATAGTCTCTAAAAGCTTCTTTCTTTAATAGCAAACCAAAACAACGTTACAAAGGCGATGTTGACGAACATAACCATCGTCTGAAATTTTACAAAACAAGTAGGGTCAACTGAGGCCTAAGCTTGATGGCCATATGAAAACACAAACAATTCTAACTGCAATATAAGCAAAATGAAATTTTTGGCCAACCATCAACACTAACTAAGAGGATAATAAATACATATATTTTCTCTAATGTTTCTTTCTCCTGATATGAATAATATATTAGCATACAAAAGACAAGCTTGAAAGGATAACCGTCATCAACAAATTCACGAAAAGCAATGTTGACCACCGAGACTAGTGGACTGATGACAAGTGAAGTAAATCTAGCTATACTGCAGTATTGGTTTCAAGCTTCAATGAATGCAGAAATGCACTGCGGTTTTAGAATGCTAAGTCAATGAGACAGAGTCGAAGACAAATTCATGATGGCCAATTGGAAAAACGCGTAAAAAATACGCACACAAGGAAGTCGACAATGTATCCACCTCAAGGATAGTTGAACGATTGATGAGTAGACTACAGCAGTAAGGGAGGGGTGTTACACCAGTCTGGTAAAAAATAGGAAAATGAAAGTTAAAGATAGACGACAAACTACATTACTATTACAAAAATCCAAGTCATGTAAAGGAAATGTAACATGAAGAAAGAAGATGGGAGTATCCTTTATGCCATAGACATCACTCCCATAATTGCTAATGAGAGTGGCAAAAGGGAACAAGAAATAGCATTTTGACAGGTTGTCATGACTTCCAGAAAAAGTAACTCTAAATGGTTGGTTGATGGCATGGCATTAATGGTTGTGTAGATGATTCAGGCATAGGTATAATTTTACCTCTATGGGGATGACAGCAGCCTGATGGAGCACTGTCAATTTGGAGAGGACCTAGGTGAGTCAAAAAACATGGAAACGACCTACCTATATATTTCACAAGGGTGATGACATCCTGACAAATTAATTAGTTGCAGCTTGATGGAGCTTTGTGTGCTGGTGCAAGTTCTAGATTTGGGAGTGAAGATTCAAGACATGAATAATTATGGAACCATAAATGGCCCAAGTTTTTGTTATCTAATTTTTGTTCTTGAAGGGGGTTTAATATTAGTCAGTGACTTTTCATTTTGAAGAGTGTTAGGAGAATGGGGGGTTTGGGATGGTTAAGGCATAGCCTTAGTGTATAAAATGATGAATCTTGTGCTAAACATTTGCACTTTCAACAATGAAATATTTTATTTTATTCCAATAGGCAATCATTTTTCCTAGAGTTTAGAAAATAATTACATCAAATCGTAATTCACCTTAAAATCATACAAAGAAGAGAAATCAATCCTTAAGCTTATTGTTCTACTTCACACAATGATACATAAGAAGCCAGAGACTTTTGACATACAAACCTCATTAGAGACATAGGATATATACAAGACTTACAAAAATAAAGGATCAATGGCTAGCACTAACAAATCAGACAAGCTTGGTTACAATTAAGACTCTAACAAGCAAACCCCCCGCATAGAAATTGGCATCATATATAAGATGCATTGGCACAATGTTTAGCAGTAGTTACTTGTGGAATCGGAATGTAGAAAATCCAACTAAAACACAGTTTGCAAAGGTTGATATAGTGCCAAGCTTCAAGGCAAGAAGTGAACAAGAGACCTCATCACTTATTTTGACAGCCCAAGCAAGAAGGTTAATCCTGGCTCTAAGATATTCGTGCTACACCAAGGCTCAACAACTGAATTGATGAAAATTGCAAAACTTGTTGAAGAATATTCGTGTTCCAAGATGTTCATGATATTTTGATTGAATCAAAAAGGATCCACTGTTACCATGAAAAAGCCCTATAAATAGACAGAGAAGCCATTAGGACTGCCTCAGCCATGAAGTGTGACACCATTCATGTGTAGCATATGCATGGATATTTAACATTGCAGGCTGACATCAAATGAATTGGAATCATTAATTGATGTAAAGACATAGAACCCTCTCTGAAAGACACCATCATCATTCTCTCTCATTATTAGCACAATAATAGGGTTATAACTGTAAAATACTAGACCTCTAACAAAAAATAACGGATCAATAATAACTAGGGAATTCAATCTTATATGCCAATACCTTGCTATATGAAGTGAATGACCTGAAATTTATTCTAGGCAATTATGCTTGCTTTAACGAACATTGTCCGATCAAGTCTAAGCTATACTCCTTTATTTAGCACAGGTCTCGATTCATGTGTGTTCTTGTTACCTTTTTGGTTTCAACAAGGGCATAATAGTTTGGTCGTGTACGTATTTTTGGCACAAAATACCCCTGGATGGGGGCAAAGGTACAATTATAATCATGAACAAGCCCCATAAACAGGCTAAAAATCCTTCGACTAGCAGCCACAAAGAGGCTAACACCACGCTTGTGTGGCACATGCATAGATATTTGACAAGGTAGCTGGCCCATGACCCTCCATTATAGTTGCTTGGATAGATTCCAGTGATGGATTGATACACAAAAACATAGAAACGTCTCCCAAAGGCATCATCAGCATCATTTCCCTTTATTACAGAATAGAGTGGTAGTTGTGAAAATATCATGCATGTATTAACAAAGAACAGATCTATAGCAGCTAGTAAAATTGAATCTTAAGGGCAAGCAACCAGCAATATGAAGCAAATGACTTGATTGAGAGTCACTCCAAGTAAATTTCCTCTCCTTAGGAACATTGTCTCAGCAATTAGGGCATTTCACTCTGTTTAATGCAGATTTCACTCTGTTTAATGCAGATTTCACTCAGGTACAAAGATATGTTTTTGATGTTGATTAGGGGTCACAATTTTCTTTGTAATAAGTAAATGTTTTAGCACTGAATACCCCCTGGACAAGGACTACCTTGCACAGCCTTCATATCCATATTCTTATTTTAATTAATGTGTTTTGATGTATTTTATTGCTACCCTATAGCTTTTAATCTCTTAGATTCTGTTTTGATGATGAATAAGGTGCAGATCACGCATGGTTAAGGTAAGAATTATGTGCATATGGCAAGTCAGCCACGATGGTAGCCGTAGAGACCATGGCATAGGTTAGAACCAGCGGAATGGTAGGTGGGTGATACATGGAAATATGATTTGCATCTATGAACGGTGACATAAGGGAATTTCTTTCTCATCATTGGCCCCACTAGTCCCCTTAACTAGTGGTGGGCCTCATGGCATGCCTATAGTGAGTAAAATCCTTATTTTTAAAGCCTTAAACGTTAACAAGACATCAATCCCCTTACTTGGTGATAGGCATGACAGCATGCTTATGGTGGAGGCAATGCTTATTGTTACGACCTCAATACAAGACATTGGTTTGAGATCCATCTGATGTCCATGGTATATGTACTTGGGACTTGAAGTTATAAATGAGAGCTTGGACTTGATGTGTGGATTTCATATTGGATGCGTAAAGAGATTAGAAAAATATATAAAATCATTATTTACACTGCTAGAAATATTAAATATATTACTAATGCAAAGTGAGTTGTCCTGTACTCCAAAATAAAAAACTTTACACAAATATCACATTAAATATTTATGGCACATAAATGGTTTTGATTGTTCAACCATTTACCACTAACCACAACTCAAATGTTACCTCCATGACATCTGAGATGCATTATGATCCTATCTTATTTTCATGAAGGTACATTTGACCCCCTTTCCCTTTAATACAAACTTGCAAACATGTATACAAACATAAAATTGAACCACAATTGTCTACAAGTCTTCAAGTTTTCACTTCCACATTTGGTACTAGTACCAGCTCTAGAAACTCCTAAAAGTTGGATCAAAACATCCTATCATGTTGTCATCAAACCAATACTTTGCAGAAGTAGTCTTGGCAACACTTGCAATCTTCCATGTTGTCTAGGCTCCATCAGGTTGTCATCTCCCCCGTGGAGGTAGAGTCTTGCCAACTTGTTATATGGGAAAAATATCTCCATCAACAAAAAGGTATTTTTAATTTTTAGACCCTCCAATTGGGTACTAGTTACCAAAATTGTACTTAAAACATTTAAGGAAATCTAAAGCATTTAAAGAAATTGAAATTTAAAATGATGAGAAAAAGTAAAGAAAATGAATAAATAAAATGTGATGCTTTCTAACTAAAATCCTAAATTAGGTTGGAACTTAAAACTTTTGGAGACAGCAAAACATTTAATTGGAATTGACAAAGTCTAAATCCAAACAATGAATTTCAAATATTTTTCAGACCATACTCATAGCAATGAAAATGACATAATCTAAAAATAAACAGAATACACATACCAACATTCATAATTTTTAATTAAAGAAATTCAATTTGAAAATGTTATGTTCTTCTTTGACCCTTCATAAATACAAAATATTTCTGCAGAGAATGGACTTCAACAAAAATACTTCATATATCTTTAATCTCCAAAAAATATCCCTTCATGTCTTCCCAAAATAATTTAAATTCTAAGCTTCAGAAGTATCTTTAAACTGCTCCATAATGAGGATACCGCCTTGTAGTCCAAAGTCGGGGAACTTCATCTTCACCTACAAACCAGTAGCCTTTGATAAGGTTAAAATGACCACAAGAACTCCATATAATGTGCCCAAAGATGAATTACAATTATCCTCACAGAAATTTAAGGAACCTCTAAAAGCAATCAGCTCGTTGTCCTCAAAAGTGTTCACCTGAGCATTTAGTAATCGAAATTCAGCATTCAATTTGGCAATACTCTCATTTTTCCATTCATATTAATTCAGCTGATTCATTTTTGAGAGATTTTCTTGGAAGCATTTAAGACCTCATCTTGGAATGATAAAATCCCCACATTGATGGGAGTTTCGCAACCATAGTCTATGAATACTTTACAAATGATGATTTATAGTGTTCCACTTGGTTCTTCAAATTGGCAATCTCTTCAACTCGTCCTACAATTTTCCGTATTCATTTCTTGTATTTTTCTCCCAGATATAAGAGCTAAAGCTACTAGGGCTGATGCTATTGAAGTTAGTTGAGAACCATCAACTAAAGCCAAAGCTATAACCTCTTCAGCAGAGTCTACGGCTGCCACCTGTTTTCTCATCCTCTTCTTTGTATGTATCCTCTATCAAAAAACTCTCTTATTCTTATCAAATTTAACTCCACAACCACCCACTGGTGGTTCAATATCTGTAGGTATTTGAGAGTATTATTGCCAACATAGGGGTTCAATGCTCTTGCCCTTTTTCCGGCTACTGGGATCTGTTAAGGAACGTTGGCCAGAATTTCCTTTGTATTTAGTGTAGGACATTTTCCTCACTTAAAACAAGAAGAAAGTCAGACTGCCTCAATGGTTAATCGTGTCCTACTAGGCTATAACGAAGATGACTCACTCATGTAAGGTCTTTAAAACATATGGAGGATATAAAGAAATGAGAGTGGGTGTGAAGATACTAATGGTGTAGGATGTAACATGGAAGGTGGTTGTGGAAGGAAGAGGTAACCATCAGAGGTGGGAGTGGGATAGCTTTGCAAATGAATTGGGTGGAGGAATCAAAGGAGAAGAAGCAGGCTTGATTGCAAAAGCAAGACAAGCTTGAACAATATCAACATGAAAAGACACATGGCACAATCTGATTCACCTCACAGTTTCAGACGTTGGATGATCTTTCTTGGAATTTCAAATATTTGGGTTTCGCATGCCCAAAGCCAAAAAGGGATATAAATGCATTAAAACTTCAGAGCTCAGAATATGAAATACAATCTTCAAATCTTCTTTTTACCCTTAAATTTTAATGACATGCATAGCCTTGACGGGTTATGAGCTACCACCTGCCCTTCAATCATTAATTGATTTAAGATTTTCATTATTAACATTTTATTAGAATTCACAATCAATCATGAGGGATATTAAATTATTATAGGTCATTAGATTGGAAGGATTTTACTGTATTCAATAAGGGCTCGTGAACAGGTTTCCCAACAAAAAAACAGAATTATCCCCATATCACGAGCAAAACAGACCCAATCCAATAGCATGCACAGCAGATTCACACGATTTCAATAGCAGAGTGTAGAATGTTAGGAATTATAAAATTATAGTTAATATTTCTATAATTTGGTTAATTATTCTAGATAGGTTTAATATATTAAACCTATCATAATTGGCTTGATTAGGGGGTTGAGACATTCACATAGGTTGGGTTGTTGAGTTGTTGCAACACCCAACATAGAATAGGATTTGTTGGAGGATTATAAGCTTGAAGCTAGAATATGTATCCTAGAAAACAGGAGCATAACAAACCCACTCTATTGTATAAATAGTTCTTCAATATTGAATAGAACTACTGTATTGAGTTGAAATATTTCATAGTGGTTTTTTCCTGTGTTTACATTTATTGATTTTACACAAAATTACAAAATTTGGTATCAGATCGGCTAAAATCAGGGGAGAAAAGAGTCAATTATGTGAGTCTAAGAGTAAGGTTTTTTTATTATTGTCAACAGGCAGCCCTGATTGTTTTATTGCCCCAAATGATGGTAGCTTCATTTGTTAAATGAGTAGTTTTTTATAGAAGATATTAGTATGTGTTTAGAGAGTTTCCATTTATTAGTTTGCTGGAGTGTGAGAGTAGGGGTGTTTCTTATTGTCGGATTTACAATATGTGTGTGTGTGTTGAGACTCGGCGAGTCTTGCCAAGGGCTCATAGATCCGAGCCCGAGTCAACTGAAACGAGGCCCCAACGAGTTTTTGATAAACTCGACGAGTCCTGGGACAAGACTCGTGAGTCTAGGTCTGGACAGAATCGCGAGTCCCATCCCCAGACTCACCGAGTCTGTCAAAAAACTCGAAAAAATTAAAACATGCAAAATATAAACAAAAAAAAAAACACAATAAAGTGAAAAAATCAAAACACAAACCTAAACCTAAAAGGCATTCTAACATCCTCAAACAGCCATTCACTCATTCTAACTTTGTTTTCATGAGTCCATTCCATTTTTCATTTTCTTCACTTTCAAGGTTCACACACCATTGTAATCGAATCATTCAAATTTGGTGTTTTTGCTTCAAATGGGCTGATTGCTAGTGTGCAAAGGTTGGTTTAGCAACAAGTGAGTGTATTGTTGGAGCCTTTGAGGCTGGAGCTTCAAGGGATTGGCTGTTTTTAAGTGCATTGGCTGATCCAAAGCTTCAAGTCAAAGTGTGTGCACTGTGGATTGTGTGTGGCTGTGCATTGTTGGAGGCTTAGATCTGATTCAAGTGTGCATCTACAAGAGGTAAATTACATGAACACTTCTCTTGTATTTCTCTCATTTCCTAACATTTTCTTCTTCTTCATTACACATTAAAATTTAAAATTAAAACCTGTGGTTATTGCTTGTTTTTTACCTTTTCCCTTTTTTTTTTCTTGTGATACGTATTATGAACCATGGTTATTGTTGTTTTTCTATTCTGTGTTTCCTTCTTGTATACTTAAAATTTGCAAAGTTAAATGTTAACCCTACGGTCTTTACCATTACTTTTGTTTATGTACGATGTAGGTTTTTGGATTTTACGGTTACAGTTACCCTGCTCGAGGCAGGGCATTGAGGGTTCAAATAAAGGGCATGTGATTATAAAATATTGTGGGGCTGAGTTTCTTGGTGGCGGCATTAATCACCTAAAATATCACCTTGCCCAAATATCTAAGTATGACGTTGTAGTATGTCCCGCTGCAAACCCTGAGGTTGTAAGAGAGATCATAGCTCAGTTGGAGAGCTTTCATGAAAAGGAGGAATTAAGGGAGAAGCAAAACCAACAAATAGTTGTCACTTCCAAACCCATGCCTCCAATTCCTGGATCGAGTTCTAGTAGCATTGGCCCTAGAGAGTGTAGTTCGGCGAATTGGGTCATCCCACTCACTGCTCCTGGTTCCCAACCATCGCTAGAAAGCTCAGGTTGCAACAAGGACAAACATGTAGCTGTGAGACGCATAGTGGGTGACTTTTGGTACTTTTGTAACATTCATTTTCATGCAACGAGGTAATATCATATTTTTCTACTTTGTTCTACATTAAGAATAAAAGAATTGTATGGATTTAGAATGTTAATGTAAATTATAAACTATGTTTATTAATTATAAAATCTTTTTTTTATATTTATATTCTAAATTTTATTTTTTGGGCATCTTAGGTCGCTCTATTGACAAGCACTAGTGGATGCTATTAACGTTATTGGTCGGGAGTTCAAAGCTCCCTCTATTGATGATTTAAGGGGGGCAATTTTGTCTGATAAAGCCGCTGATGTGAAATCAATCATTGATGAGCAGCAAGTTATTTGGAGGAATAAGGGTTGCACTTTCATGTCCTATGGATGGACAAATAGAAAAAATAGAACATTGTTGAATTACCTGGTTTCTTCTTTGGCTGGGACTGTCTTCTTGAAGTCCATTGATGTCTCAGGAAGAACAAAAAATGTTGATTGCTTATCTGGCATTTTTTAAGAAATTATTGCAAAGGTGCGTGAAAAAAATGTGGTGCAAGTAGTCATCGATAATGCAGCAAATTATGTTGTTGCAAGTAGACTACTTATGCAAAGGCACCCCTCAATCTTTTGGACTCCTTGCTCAACCCATTGCATCGATTTGATGCTAGAGGATATTGGGAAAATCGAGTGGATCATGCCAATTGTGGAGCAAGGTCATAATATTTTCAAGTACATCTACAACCATGCTCGGGTCCTCTCTTTAATGAGAGAGTTCACAGACAACAAGGAGCTAGTCCGACCTAGTGTAACCCGTTTTGCAACCTCCTTCATCACCTTGCAATCTTTGCTACAATCAAAAGCTTCATTGAGGCGAATATTTGTTAGCAAGAAATGGAGTGAGTCTTCATATGCAAAGACCATTGGCGAGATTGATGTTGTAGAGTGGGTGGTTGATGAGTCTCACTTTTGGATGCCGGCAAGGGAGATTGTAAATGTAAATCATTTTAAGTTTCTTGAATTTTCATTTTCTTTGTTTAAAAATATTACGTAATTTAATTTTTTTATTTAATACTTGTTATAACTCTAAATTACGTTTTTTAATATTTGTTATAGGTCACAAAACCATTGGTTTCTCTCCTCCAAGTGGTTGATGGAGAAAAGCACGCAATGGCCTATATCTATGAAGGCATGGACCAAGCCAAAGAACAAATAAAAATTGTCTTTGGCATGGTCGAAGCCAAGTACAAACCCATTTGGGATAGCATTGACCAATGGTGGATAAGACAACTCCATAGGCCACTTCATGCTTGTGCCTACTTTTTGAACCCAACCTTCCAATTCTTTGAGAGCTTTAAAGTTGACGAGGAAGTTATGAGCGGCCTTTACACAATCATAGAGGTAATGGAGACAAATGTGCAGACAAGGGTGAAGATTGTCTCAGATTGAAATCTACAAACAAGCACTAGTATATCTGTTTTCTCGAGATATTTGCAAGGCAGCTAGGACAACAATTAAGCAAGGTAAATTTTGAGTTGAATGATGACTATTTTCCCTTTTTTTCATATTTTTGGAATTGAAGTTTAAGACATTTTAATACCTATGGTTACATATACATGGTAAAAAATTGTTGCAAAGGTGTTGAATCTTCAAAGGATTGTTGTTTGAGTGCTAAGCCAACCATGCAGTGCTTTCGGGTGGGAGCACAATTGGAGTATGTTTGATCACATACCCTCCAAAAAACGCAATAAGTTGTCAATGCAAAGGTTGAATGACCTTGTATTTGTGCATTATAACCTTCGCCTCCATCATCAAAAGATTATAGGGGATGAGGAAGATTTATCTCCCATTGAGCTAGAGGAGTATGATCCACAATCAGAGTGGATCATGGAGGATGATAATCATGTGTTTACAAAGGAGGACCATGAATGCGTTGATCAGGTCGATTGCAAGGTAGAGCTTGTAGCATTGGTAGAGGAGGAGCAATCTCGTACATCCAGGGATAAATATGTTGTGGTAAATACCACGAGGGCAGATATATTGGCTACAGGCTGCAGTTGCTTCCTTGACGTGAAAAAAATGTCATAGGCTCCAACAATTTGGAGCTTGTGTTAAGAGGATTAGCGAAGCAGGCTCTTCTCAACCTTAGATGTATCTTTTTATATTAAGTTTTTGTTGATGCCATCACCATGGATTTCTAAATCCATATTTTGTATGTAAAAAACAATTTGAACAACTATTTAATATTAGTTCTCAACTTTCAAGTTTCAAGTTCAATTGTTTAACTAAAAACATTCAATATCGCATTATTTACTTACTTCGTTGTGTATACATGTGTATGTTTGATGTAATTAACTAGTTTTGAGTGTATTTTTAAGTGGATTTGATATGGAATGCATTTTAATTGTTTTTTCTCCTAAAATTCACTATTTTTAATGATTTTTTAAAATTTGCCGTCTCTTGCCAAATCTTGGCCAAGTTTTTTTGTGGTGTCTAAGTCCAAGGCAAAAATAGGCTTGCTGAGTGTTTGTCGAGTCCGAGTCTCAACAGTATGACATTATAAATAAATAAAAATTGTATGAAAATGAATCAATTGATGTGCATACAGAAATGCATTTGCAAGGTGAAGAGCCTATGAGTTTTAAGTTTCTTTCTGCAACAAAAGCAAAATTAAGATAAATAAAAGAGAGATTTATCTTTACTTCTGTTGGGAGGCATCCAGATGTGAAACGAATCATAACTGCAACAGTGGAGAGGATCAGAGAGGAGAGATATCGGGGTACAGTCGATAGTTGAGATATCGGGGTGTTTCTCGCGATACGAGAAACCCCATTTTTCTTGGTGATTTTCGTCAAGTAATCTCGGCGATTACTCAACAAAAATCGTTGAGAAACCCCCATTTCTCTGCAAATAAACAAAAAGTGGTCAATGCTTTAAAATTTAATACTGTACACAATTTTTTTATCACGTTTTCTCATTCTATGCTTCATATGCAGTTCGTCGTTCGCCTTTTGCACAAACAATAGATTGTTAAGTGAAAACATGCCTTCAAAGTTCAAGTTTTAAGTTTTACAGTGCCCTCATTGCAATTCACAGTTCACCCGATGCCATTAATGATTAAAGTTGACAGCAATATTGTAAGTCTATAAGTGTAGTCTATGCACAGGGCTGCGGGTATACTGCTTGTGTAGCTTGGGACCTGTATATAATTTATAGTATAACTGTATACGATATAGTATATACAGTATATTGTATACTTATAGACTATTGATTGCTTTGATTCTGGAATGAGGGTAAATACTAAATAGTAAAACACAGACTGCAATATACAGTTATGCAGTTTTATAATTTATAGTATTTGGCAAGCAGAGTCAGAGCCCATGTTTACAGTAGAGGAGATTGCATATTTAGAGAGGGAGGCAGAAGAAGAAATAGCATCTAGGGTAGCAAAGGTATTAGGAGGTGTTGGTGAGGATCCAAATGATACATTTGGCTTTGCTAACAATGTTGGCATAGGAGAGGAGGAATTTTTACCTTCCACCTCCATTAGGCAGTCACATCAAACTTATTCAAAATATAATATGTATATTTTATATTTCATGACTCTATGAGCATTGCAGTTTGTAACTTTGTAGTATTGTTAATATTGTACTTTTTTTTAATCTCACATTGATAGAAAATATACTTATGGGCCTATGGCATTCTCTACATTTATTTCTCATGTCATTTAACAAAGTTTTACATTTAATTTAAGTTTATTTTATGAATTTATATGTTTTTTTAAGTAGTGATAAAGTTGTTGAGAAATGTCGAGAAATTTCCGAGTTCCGAAATCCATTTCAAATTTTGCCCTCCTGAGAAATCGTCGAGAACGAGATTTTGAGTTATGATTTAAAGGATATGCAAACGCTGATGGATAAGGAGAGGAATGAAAAGATGAAAGAAACTCAAGTACTACAGAACCAAGTTCAAAACATGAGACAGGTAAAAGAAGAAATTGCTAGGTTGGAAAGCAAAGTGAAGAAAATGGACGAAGTAATGCAAATGATCAAATGCAAGTTGGAAGATGTTAGTTTGAAAAAAAAATAGAAATTCCATCAATAACAGTGCTAAGCAAGTTGAAACCATAAAAAGGAAGACCAAGGAACTGCAAGAAGGTCCTAGTAGGAGGACAAGAGCTCAAAAGAAAAAGAAACTAGAGAAGACTCCTTAGCAGCTAAAATCCAAGCCCTCCAAGAAGAACTGGAGGTGGCAAAAAGTATGAGTGATCTTGCAGTCCTTTAACACAGGTTTTTCCTTCCGGATGTTTTTTGCTGTAGGTTGGTTGATAGTTTGTTGATGTTTTGATGACCGTTTCCTCCTTGTTCAATGGTTTGTGTCTATGGTGGGCCTGTCTCTAGATTGTTTTTGTCTTGTGCTGTAATTTTCTATCTATCTAGCATTGTAAAAGGTTATGGGACCCTTCCAAAACCCTTCTTTTACCCTTATAAAAAAAAAAAGGTTTTTTTAATATATAGTTTTAGTTTTATATGAAATGCATAAATCTCAAATATGAAACAAATAATAGCAGATGATAAGTGTTGAATTAAAGAAGTAAATAAAAACCACTTCATAGGGGCAACCTCCCAAATCCTTTGAATAAAAAAGGAACAAACAATTTGATGCCTCACAAATGACTACCTAGCACCTATATATAGCCATCATTAGGTTGGGGGTGACCCAAATCCCAATTAGGCCAACTATCTAGAAACATGAACTTAGGAAATTAACATATGACTTAATAAATATTTAAGTGAACCACAAGTCAGGAACACCATAACCAAGCAACAAGGAAAGGGTTAGGGTCATAACATGCCCTTCTCCTTACAAAAAGTGTCCCCCTCAATGCTTGTCAACTGAGGGTGCTCCTACAAAAAAAAACTCATCCTCCCATGTTGCATCTTCTGTTGATCAATTCTGCAACATGATAAAAAACTGTGTTACCTCCTCATCCAACACTAAAAGTTCAATCTGCAATCGAATCATGTTACCTACAACCTATTTTAAAAAAGAGATGAACCCTTGACAAGAGAGTAAGTTTCAACTTTTAGGTGGCATTTCCAATCTTTTAAAGCATCTTATAAGGTTCATAACCTTGAGGCCAACTTGTTCCCTTTCTTCCACTTGAGAGAGCTTCTTTTAGGTTGTAAGCGAAGAAAGACTCAATCCCCTAACTCAAA
This sequence comes from Torreya grandis, assembly GCA_037957365.1. Taxonomy (NCBI): domain Eukaryota; kingdom Viridiplantae; phylum Streptophyta; class Pinopsida; order Cupressales; family Taxaceae; genus Torreya; species Torreya grandis. The sequence goes on from JARHVA010003906.1 coordinate 1,176,619, forward strand.
ATATCTCTCAATGTTGTGTCGACCAACTTGTTGTTTCATTTTATTTTGTTCCATATCCAAATTGTTGTTAAGAATACCCAGGACATTTTCTTTTTGTTGCACATGATCATCTCTCGGTTTTACCTTGGATTTTCCATGAAAAAAGGAAGTGACTAATGGTCGTAGATACTCATAGAGTACTTCAAATAGGCTTGTCTTAGTAGAAATGTGGAAAGTAGTATTGTACCACCATTTAGCTAAAGGCAACCACTTCAATCACAAATATTTCTTATATGAAGTGAAGCAACAAAGATACCCCTCCATGCATTTGTTGACCATTTTTGTCTTCCATTAAATTAAGGGTGGTAAGAGGAACTATGAGCAAGTTGGGTACCTGCTAATGCAAATAGTTCTAACCAAAAATGACTAGTGAATATCCAGTCCCTATCATTGACAATGATTTTAATACCACCATGGAGCTTTTGTACGTTGTTAATGAATACCCTGGATATATAACTAGCTTTAAACGGATGAGGCAACCCACAAAAGTGTGCATATTTGGTAAGTCTATAATACACCATCATAATAACATTCATACCTTCTAACTTGGGAAATCCCATGATGAATTCCATGGATATCTCTTACCACCATTGATTAGGCAATGGTTGGTAAATCCCCCTTTGTAATGTTGGCATACTGAACACTCCTCTACAAACTTTTGGACATCTCATTTCAGACCTTCCTAAAAACCCTTTTTGACCCTCTGATACGTTTTTAGGAATCTTAAGCGGCCACCCATGAGAGATGAGTGAAGTTCCATTTAAACGGTGTTTTTCAATTCTAAACACTTGCACAAAAATAGGTGGTACTTACACCATAATGTATCTCTTTTCTATGCAAACTTTTCTACATTGTTTAGGTCTTGAGTAAGCTTCTAAATCAGATGTTGGGTATTCGGGTCTTGTTTCCACTTTTCTTGGACCGCTTGAATCCAATGGGGTTGAATAATTGACATGGCATACAATGGTGGCTTATCTTCCCTTATCCTAGTCATTTCATCTACAACCAAACTTTTGTTCTCAAAGTCATAACCCATTATCTTTGAAACCTATTTTTGTGGTTCATCAATAGAGAGTCGTCATTCCAAAAATGATTTAAGGTTGTCATAAACAATTTTAACCTTGAAGTGGTTCCCAATCAAATAATGTTGCCATTTTTTTACTACACACAAAATAGCCATCATTTCCTTTTCATAAGTTGGCTTGACTGCATTCTTCCCCTTCAGTGGGTGACTCTCAAAAGCTATCAGTGTTCCTTCTTTCATTAACATTGCCCCAGTTCCATATATTAAAGCATCACATTCTATCACATATGGGAGTAGTGCACATTGCATCATTCAACCTTTGGAATGCCTAAGAAGCTTTTGCTAACCAAACAAATGCATCCTTCTTAAGCAAGGTTGTAAGAGGGGTTGCTATTGTCCCATAGGTTTTCACAAACTTGAGGTAATACCTTGTAAGCCCCAAACATCCTTGTAACTCGAGTAATCTTCAAAGTGGGCCACTCTGTTGTGGCTTTTCTTCTAGCTGAATGAACCTTAACTCCTTCCTATGACATAATGTGGCTCAAATATTTTACTTCTTCGACTCCAAAAGCACACTTGGATAATTTAGCATAAAGTTGATGATCCTTTAAATTTTTCAAAGGCTTGTCCACATGCCTTAAATGATCTTGTGTATTACTATAAATTAGAATATCATCAAAGAATACCAACACAACTTTACGGAGGACAGGTCTAAACATAGAATTCAACAATTTAGAAAGGCAGATGGTGCATCCGTTAAGCTAAAGGGCATAAACAGAAATTCATAATGGCCTTCATGTGTGTTAAAAGTCATTTTGTGAATGTTCTCATCTTTGTTTCTTATTTGGTGATACCGCAATCCAAAATCTAACTTAGTTAAAGACATAGCTCCATGCAATTCATCCAACAAACCATCAATAACAAGAATAAGAAACTTATCTTTGATGGTGATCTTGTTGAGCTACCTATAATCTAGGAACATCCACCAAATGGAATCCTTTTTATGGACCATGACCACTAAAGAAAAGAAAGCACTATTACTAGATCAAATGATGTCTGCCTCCAATATTTCTTTCACCAACTTCTCAATCTCGCTCTTTTGAATGAATGGGTAACAGTACAACTTGATATTTGGTGACTAACTTCCTAGAATGAGGTTGATCACATGGTCCCCTTGTAGGAGGAAGGCCCTTGGGTATGTCTTGAAACACCTTGGAATGCTTAGAAGCAATGACCTTCAACTCTTTTGGTCGATCTCTTCTAGTTTCATGTGCCTCAAGAGTATAACAACGAGTAGTGATTCCATGGGACCCTTTCTTCAACACTTTTTTCAACCATTGGGATCTAATGATTTGTAAAGGTTGTGCCTAAATAACCCTAAGCTCATGGTAAACCCCATCTGTTGTGAATATGATAAGGAGATCCTCAAAATTCATGGCTATTGTACCAAAGATCTCAACCATTTAACACCTAACACCACATCCACCCCTCATTGTAATGGCCAACATATTGCCAATGAGTTGATAGTTCCTCGTGGTACGTTGAATCTTATGACATTTGCCTTCAGATTTGACCATCCCGCCATCCACAATCATCACCTAAACTTTGGAGTTGGATAATTGAATAAATTGAGTTTACTAGTTAAGTTAGAGCCAATAAAATTATGGGTACTACTTAAATCTATAAGAACAATCACCTTTTGTTTCTTGATATAACCCACCATCTTGCGGGTCAAGGGGTAGTAAAACTTGCTAGAGCACGGCAAGAAATGACCATGCTTGGATCTAGGATTGTATCATGCAACATCTCTTCAACCAATTATGTTTCCTAATATTTAGGTATTTTATGAAAAAGAGTTTCTTTTCACCATAATTGTGACCCTTGCTTCATTTTCCATCACAGTCATAACATAAGCCTTCTACTTTCTTTTCATCAATTTGTTGAGGAATTGGTCTTGTGGATCAAAATGAGGCAATGCTTTTCTCGAGTGTCCGTGGATGGGTACTATTTATGAAAATCTTGTTGACTCTGCTGTTGAAAATACAAATTGTGATCCTTGAATGCATCTATAGTGGCAATCCTCAAGGCTGATTTTTTTGTTTCTACTTCCCTAGCTAATATGATCACTTCATTAGCAGCCCCTGGTTTGACGAGTCCAACTTCATGTTGAATAGTTTAACACGCCAAGAGATCTAGCAAATGGATCTTTTAGAGATATCATTCACTCTTAAGCTCACCCACTAAAAGTCTACAACATAACCACTAACAAGCCCACTTTGTTAGAAAGAAATTATATTAATGTCCACAAATGACCAAAATTAGGCCAATGGGACTCGAGGATACAACTATTAACAATAGAAAGTTCAAGGAAAGAGAATCCAAGAAACTAAAGTACATACGACAAAGTAAAGCATAATGCCACTAACAAAGATGGCATTGGAACCAATACAAATAGCAATGGGGAGCGAACAAGAGCCTCCAAAATCATGTGTCAAAAAGACTAGAGGACCTAATCGGAAACCTCTGTGTGTGCCTAAAGTGGAGCCATCCAATCCATCATAAATCACTGTGAGAAGATCCAATAGCGTTTGATAGGGGAGTGCCCAATATCGGAGTGGCTCAGCTAGGATATCCTGGGGGGAAGCAAAGCACTTCCTCTAGAATCTCCCATAGCATCCAAGGTCGAGGTACTTCCCATAGTACAAAAGAAATTGGTAATTTGAGCCTATCCCTGTGGTATGGGGGGGTGGGAGATAAGTAGTGGGTCCATGTCATCGAGAAGGGGCAAAGAAACATAGGTTGGAAGAAGCAGAGCCACGATGCCAAGAGAGAGCAACATGGGGGATCTAAGTACTCTAAGTAGTAATGATAAGCTGAGAAAAAGACCACCTAACTGATCTATTAGCTATGATGTGTGATGCACCAGTGTCCAAAGGGCACTTAGTGTTGCCAATCATCTAAATGGGTTAGAAGAAAGAGGTGATCAACATGGGGGCTCTAGAGCCGCTGGGCTCCCCCTAAAGGGATCTACATTGAAGGGCAAAAGCCTCGCGAAGATAAAGAGCTAGGCACCACTAGTCTGAATATTTAAATAAAGTAGATAGAGTGTTGGTTGAGTCCCTATAGAGGCAGTGATATCGTCCTTGGATATCATAGTAAATGGGGCATTTGAAAATGAAGTGTTCCTCGATCTCCACCTCCTGGAAAGAGCAAAGACAACAAATTTGATCTGGACGGAGAATGTTGTGATCTATTTCAACACGTAGCTAGTGAGAGCACACTCTCATCTGGGCAAGGGGAAACCTCAAGCCATGGGACCAATGGCGTTGGAGATAGTGAGGGCAATAAATAATACCATCCACTACTTGTAAGAAATGTTCAGGTAGAAAGCAAGCTTGGGGTTGACTAGCTCAAGGGGAGAGATCCAAGGGGTCTGGATATATTGTTTGTAGATGTCCTCTTTGACAACTCTAGTGATAACATCCTTTGTGGGAAGAAGCCTGAGGGAGCATCTAGGGAATACATGAGAGGGGGTTGCCGATCCATATAGACGTCAATAAAAAGGAGCAACCTAGTCTCAAAATACCACCAATGTCAACATTTGATGGGGACCAGTGAAGCAATCCTCTCTAAAGAGCAAAGTGCTAAGTATGGATATCTCTCACAATCATAAGTTGAGTCCCCTATTGAGTCCCCTAGGGCCCTGAGTCTGTGGATGTAGAAAGTAAGCCTAAAGCTAGTCTCAAGACGTAGTGGCTAGGCGGCAAATTGATCTTGGACGATGTGTTGAGTAACTATCTGTTTGCAACGGATCATGAGCTGTAACATGAGTCTGGATCCTCCCAATACAGGGGCAGCCAACAACCCCCAAACTAGGCCCCCGCACTCCAAACCATATAAAACTATAGGTTTGATGATTGAAGAAGATAACATTAAGATTTACCCCAAAGTGTGATATTAAAGTCCTCACAAAGACATTGCATGCCTAAAAAGATGTTTTGTGCTTCTTCATCCATGAATACTAGACAAGTTTGTTCTCGGTATATAAGGTGGCCAAGCCTACCTGTCCCTCATGAGGGATATCATACCATTCAAATAATTGATCCATTTGATTAATGCAAGTGAGAGGATCCTTACCATCACATTTGCATACATCTTGGGAGTATTTAAGAATCATTGTCCAAATGGCTATCCATTATGAAGATCCCCTTTGCCATCAATATCAAATCTGAACTCCTCTTTCTTAATCTCCACCTTAGCTTCTTCAATTCCAAAATTGGTAGCAGATGAGTCTCGAATTGTTTTCCATTGCTGCCCTTTACTACTACAACAGTTGTTTCATGTTTTCACATAACTCTTGTAGCCTTTGTCCCTGTGATGCTTGTTCAGACTCCAATTTCATCATCCAACTCTACAAATCTAGATCCGGCTTAATAGCAGAACCGCTAACATTTCTTGAAGATGTTCTTTCCCTAGGTTATGCTATTATTTGCTTCATGTATTCATTGCGTATTCTGAATCCTGAATTTTAACTACTATGCCCCCAGATCCACCTATATCCCTATGTTTTCTGCCTCCTCGCACCTAAAATTCACTACTTGAATGTCCACTGTAATTAGCTTAGCCAGATTGAAAAAAAAAAGAATCTTTCCCCTTTTTCCGTTCCAGTTGTGATTGGAGAATCAACAATTCAGCTATCTCAGAAGGCCAACTTTGCAGTCACTAAATGACACAATTTTGATTGCAACCATTTGTAAGAAAGCTCTTGAAGTGTACTTTGTAATGGCACCAAAATCACTTCAATCTGAAACCTATGTGATGATAATAAGTGATTTTTCTGAAAAAATATGCAAAATAACCCTAGATCCAAAGGACACTTCTTTTGGTCACTATGTGCTCAAAATCGCTCCAAAATTTGTCTACAGCTCTCGAAGTGTACTTTCCAATGGCGCGAGAAATGCCTCAATCTGACTCGTGGTCAGAGAGCGTCCTTCTGCAAGTGTGGGTGGGTTTTCAGAAAAATACCTCCAAATCTTTTTTAAAAATCTTCCACTTTGCCCTAATCGTTACTTTGATACCACTTGCAATGATTTAACTATATTCAATATGGGCTTGTGGACAGGTTTTACAGGCAAAAGAACATAAGTATCCCCATATCATGAGCAAAACAGAACAGATCCAATAGCATGCATAACAGAATCACACACTCTCAATAGCAAAGTGTAGTAGAGATGACATGATAGATCTTTATTCAAAAATGTAGTAGGTAAAGTGCGCGGATTTCAGAGATGAAACAAATAGGAGTAGAAGACAAGTGTTTAATTAAAGTCAAAGAAACCTCCCAAATCCTTTGATTAAGAATAGAACAGACAACTTAATCCCTGATAAATGACTACCTAGCTCCTAGATGGTGGGTTGGGGTGACCCAAAGCCCAAAGAGTCTGACCACCTAGAACACATGAACTTTGGAAGTTAACATATGATTTAATCAAGGTTATGTGCAAAAAAGTCAGTTACATCATAATCAAGTAACATGGAAAGGGTTAGGGTCGTAACATAAATACATAATAACTAAGGTAGACTATCAAAAAGTATTGGGGCATGGGGTGTGATGCTTGTGTGGTGGTTTTGTAAGGATGCAGATCGAGCCTCATGCACCATAGGATGGAAGATTGAAAGTTGTAGCATAAGCCACCTTATAGAGCAAAGGAAAACAAACAACAAAATTTTACTAAGGTGGCCCCAATATTGATTTTGGGCATTAGTCAAGACAACACTACACCACCAATCTCATCTAGAAAAGTAACTAGGTTGAGCCATAAAACAACCATTTAAAATTCATCTATCTGTTAAGTTGCTTATCTATGTGACCCAAGCATCTTTCATCTCCTCATCTTAATTGAGAACAAACACAATCAACTCTTCTGCTCTCTTTGAGGAGTCAAAAAAAACAAAAATTATACTCTAATTCATATAGCCCTATGGAGATAATACATCCAACAATCTATTTACTTCTAAAAGTTAACCATAAAGGATCTTAAAAAAAAATAAGAGTCCTTATCACTAGCAACTATCTTCTTCAATATGACCACTTACATAGTTTGCAAGGTCATTTCAAATCATGCAACATATTTTTATCAACATCTTGTTCTCTTAGATCTCAATCTTTATGCACAGTAACTTAGAAAGGGTTAGGGTCTTAACATAAATACAAAACATCAGAGATAGAGAATCGGAAAGTTCTGGGGCACAGGATACAATGCACATTTGGTGGGTTGGTAAGGATGCAGATCAAGCCTCATGCACTCTAGGGTGGAAGATTGATAGTTTCAGCATATGCCACATTATAGAGCGAAGGTAAAAATACAACATTTTACCAAAGTGGCCCAGAATTGATTTTGGGAAATAGTCAAGACAACACCATGCCACTGATCGCATCTAGAAAACCAAACAGGTTGAGCCATAAACCAACCATTTAAAATTCCTGAATTCGTCAACCTACTTATCCATGTAACCCAAGCATCTTTCATCTCCTCCCCTTAATTAAGATCCACCTCTGCTGTTCTCTTTGATGAGTCAATAAAACAAAATCTATACTCTCTAATTCATATGCCCTTAGGGAGCCCTTATCACTAGCAACTATCTTCTTCAGTATGACCACTTAACAAAGTTTGCAAGGTCTTTTCAATAAACGCAACATTTTTTTCTTGACATCTTATTCTTTTAGAAATCAACCCTAATGTACATCATTGAAATAACACATACAAACTAAAGTGAAACATCTATGTAGCACAACAACCATCTCCAAATGACATTCACGCACTGCAAAGACACCCCTTCAATGATAGCAACAACAGGTGACAAAATTCAAATCTTTTTAATATTTCTGTGGTCAGAAACTTTTGGTTTTTTCTACCTCGAACTCACACAGCTCTGGATGTCAAGACTTCATTACATATGCTGCAGACGAGTTTCAATCCTTTAACTAAAAATCCATTGTTGCATACTGGATTTAATGTCTTCGATTTTCAGTTGAATTGCACAGAAAATTTTAATTTGCATTCTGATTTTGCACAGGCATTCTTGAATCCACTAAGTAATTTCAAGAGGGCTTAGATTCTTCTTTGGATGGACTGCATTCGAGCAGATATTATGGACTTAAAAAAGGGGTTAATTGAACAAATCTGTCTTAAAGCACCACTGAACTGCAAAATATGAATCGCCAACATTCAACAGCAATTACTTTGGGTCTTTGGGTCCTCAGGCAGGGTTTTCTACGGTATAGAAATCAACTACTATATGAAAGGTTCAGGCAAGAACAACTCAACTAAAAAACCCCTCAATGTTCAAATATGGATTTTTGTTATGATTTGCTTAAAATGAATACCTTTCATTCAATTAACATGCATCAATGAGACTTGCAAGATAGAATTTGAGAGGGTATCAAACGTGTTCTCTGATATCATGTTAGGATAATTTAGATAAATAATACATAACACACAACATATTGGAAAGAAAATAAAATCATATGAATTCTTGCAGCAAATGTTACATGCACTGCTAAAACTAACAATAAAAATTCAAAAATTTAAAAAAAAAAAGCATTTAATTTTTCTATATATATTGATTAAACAAATTTTAAATATTGGCCAGAATTACCGCAATAATGGTGGGATTCACAAAACTGATGACCTGCATATCAGAAACACTGCATCAAAATTGATCCAAAGTTCTTAAATGTTAATGCACAAATAAACAACTTTGTACTCTATATGCTATCTGAGAAATCATATCCTTATAAAAAAAATTAAAAACGTGTTGTAGAACATTAAGGATGTATTTAATGATTAATAAGTATTAGTTTGTACGAATGATCGCGTTCAATCATTGTGAAAATTCAACAAAGTTTTTCATACTTCCATATAGCTTTGAATATTGCATTGTAAATTCCCCATATGACAGGATCGGAAAACAGAAAACAAAGTGTTGTTCCTGGACTCCTCAAAAGGATTGAGTGAAATTGAACCCTGGCCTGACTGGGGCCGAAGGAGTTTGTTGAAATGATGATGGATATGTTATTTTTTGTTAAAGTTTGACCCTGGGATAGACCACCAACAATCTCGCAGAGGCTCTGGCCATCACAAGGGGCCTGATTTTAGCCACCAATATTAATATCCCAAGGATAATAGTTGAGATGGATCCTCAGATTTTGGGGAAAAATCTCAATTCCAATGAAAGGTTGAAAGATTGTCATCTCCAACAAGCAATTGAGGATACCCATAGACTTCTTAAGTAGTTCAATGAGCATGTCATTAGTTATATCCCACAGGGAGGGAATCGGGTGGCTGACCTTCTTGCTAGGATGGCAGTTTCTCTTGACCCAGGAGAGGAATGGTTTGGCGAGGTGTCGCAATTGCAATTCCCTAAGCTTAGAGATAGCCTTCAAAAGTTAATTTATGAAGAGGCTAGGGGTTGATTCTCTTGGTTATGTTTTTTCCCTTAAAAATAACAAGGCATGCCTCCAATGATTTCGACAATATCATGTTGCTGACTTTGATGACTGGATATGTTCATGTTACTCTCAGATATTTTGATGTTCATAGGTGGCCTTTATATTGTTTTGATCCTTGGTACGTCAAGACAGTTAGTGTCCCATCTTGGGCTATCTGTATTTTCCTGATTGTCAGACATTATTGTTCTACTGCTTGCTGGAAAGTAACTGGAGTATAATGTTATTTTGTTACTCTTTTCTGATATTATAAATACATAGTTGTTCGGCCTTTACAAAAAAAACTGCATAGTAAATAATAAGTTGTATCGTGGAGTCAGATCCACTAGCAATGGGATACTAAGTATTCTATATTCCTTTCTAGCATGTATTTCTAGCTATGAATGTATATGTGTAATCATACTATAAAGAACATGCGAGTGAGTCCTAAAATGGTTTGCGTTAGCAAATTCAACATATATAAAGGAATATCAAAACTTGTGAAGCTTGAATTTGGATGGAGTATTACAAACAACACTAGAAATATTACTTGCAACCTAAGTGCGCTGAGAAGGGTTTTGTTGCTGCATCTGGACGAAGGAAGCCAACGGGACAAACTTAAAGTCAAAGAAGAAAGAAGTAAAATTTGAACTTAGAGGCAGAGCTTGAATCTTGCTAATATAACATATAATAAAATCATTTTTTAAAATAAAAGTGAAAAGAAAAAAGAAAGAGGAAGGATTCTGTCTCAATAGCTATAAGTGAATTTTAGGACAATGTTTGTGGAGCAACATGAAAGTTAAAGTATAAAATAACAATTAAATGTTTTTAAAAACATAAAAACTGCTCAAAAAACTCAAGGTAGAGTAACTATCAAAGAAAGTAATGATAAGGAAAGACATGAGGGTGAAACAGTAAATTCTAAACGAGAATTATTTGAGATGGAAGGCAGAGTGAAGTTTTTACCACAGTGTTAAAATTGTAAATTTAGAAAGAAAGAAAGAAATTATATTAATGTCCACAGATGACCAAACGTAGGTCAATGAGACTCGAGAATACAACAATTAACAACAGAAAGTTTTAGGAAGCTATACAAAGAGAATACAAGAAGCCAAATAAAGGAATAAAAGTGCATAAAACAAAGTAAAGCAATGTGCCACTAACAAAGGTTGCGATGGAACCAATACAAACAGTAATGAAGGGAAAACAAGAGCCCCCAAAAACATGTGCCAATGAAATATAGAAGACTTCATCAAGTCTCTGTCTGTGCCTGTAGTGAATGAATAATAGAAATAATGTTAAGATGAAAGGAAGGATTTGACTCTCAAGATTTTAAAAAAAATAGAGCACATTGAGCAGAAAGGAATTTGGCCTGGCAAAGAACTTACTCTTCAAATTGTAACAAAAAACACCTTTTAAGTTTTTTTTAATAGAACCAAGACGTAAAAGAAATACATCACAATTTAATAATCTCTGCATCAATATGGGATGTTCTCCAAAAATTGAAGACGTGCTAGAAAAAATATCAAAAAAATTGTCAAAAAAAAATAATAATAAAATTGTGGTGTCTCAAAGGATTAATATTAACTAAAATAGTAAGTTCTTGTTTATGCCCCAGAAAATACTTTTCTTATCTCCAGCTTGGGAGATGTTTTTTTTGCCATGGCGGTGACTAACAAAAACCATGTCCTTTTGTCAAAAGATGCACCCCATTATTCTGTGCTACGTAATGCCTGGCAAGGAACTTACTCATCAAATTGTACAAAAAAACACCTTTTAAGTTTTTTTTAATAGAACCAAGACGTAAAAGAAATACATCACAATTTTATAATCTCTACATCAATATGGGATGTTCTCCAAAAATTGAAGACGTGCTAGAAAAAATATCAAAAAAATTGTCAAAAAAAAAAAAAAAAAAAAATTGTGGGGTCTCAAAGGATTAATATTAACTAAAATTGTAAGTTCTTGTTTATGCCCCAGAAAATAGTTTTCTTATCTCCAGCTTGGGAGATGTTTTTTTTACCATGGCGGTGACTGACAAAAACCATGTCCTTTTGTCAAAGGATGCACCCCATTATTCTGTGCTACGTAATATATAGCCACCATAAAATGGACCTTGCTCCATTTTCCTCTAGGAAAGGAGGTTTGGAGGAGATTTATCCAAGTGTTTTTCATAATCTTATATTTTTAAGCATGTAAAAGAGGTCTAGCAAGAAGCATACATATGTCCACATTAAAACTCAAAATCAATTGTCAACCATGTTGCCTTAGTCCAACGAGGGGAAAGCAACTTCTTTTTCAGATAGAGACTAATCTTGTGTGGCAAAAATGGCAATTTTATTTTGGAAAAAAATACAAAATACTTTATTAAATCAAGTAATTAATCCAAAATGAACATAGTGTAGAAGCTTTCCAAACTTCCATAAAGAACCAAATCCAAATAAGTTTATACAAACACCCAAGTTCAAAATGACCCAAGGGATGTTCCAAAAGAAATAAATCACAATTTTATGATCTCTGCATCAATATGGGATGTTCTTCAAAAATGCAAGATGTCTGCTAGAAAAAATATCAAAAAGAAAAAATTTGTTGAAAAAACAGTAATAGAATGGTGGGGTCTCAAATGTTTAATATTATCTAAAATAGTAGATTCTTGTTTGTTCCCCAGAAAATAGCTATTTTATCTGCAGCTTGGGAGATATTTTCTTGCCATGGCAATGGCTAACAAAAACCATGTCCTCCTGCGAAAGGATGCACACCATTATCCTCTGTTAGAAATATATAGCCACCATAAAATGGGCCTTGCTCCATTTTCCTCTGGGAAAGGAAGTTTGGAGATTCATCCAAGTGTTTTTCACAATCTTATATTTCTAAAGCTTGTAAAAAAGGTCTAGCAAGAAGGATACCTACGTCCACATTAAAACTCAAAATCAATTGTCAACCATGTTGCCTGCATCCAACGAGGGGAAAGCCACTTCTATTTCAGATAGAGATTAATCTTGTGTGGCAAAAATGGCAATTTTATTTTGGAAAAAAATGCAAAATCTTTTATTAAATCAAAGTAATTAATCCAAATTAAAAATAGTGTAGAGGCTTTCCAAGCTCCATACAGCACCAAATCCAAATAAGCTTATACACCCACTGGAGTTTGAAATGGCTCTAGGGGTCTTACCATTCCAAAATGAACAAATATACCCATTCACATTATTGACGATACCAACCTTAATCCAAACATACCCATGATAAGTATACTTACAGAAAGACAATTCCTCCAAATGACCCCTACCATGGAAACCAAATTCTCTCGAATTACCAACCAAAGAAAATCTAGTGCTGAGATTTATAATCACAAAAAGGGAGCAATCTAAAACAACCATAGCACCATTGTCTTGTGTGCAATATCCCAATTTATGCAACCAAGGCCAAATTATTTCTAACCTCTCTTGCATCAGCATGCTTGGCACAAACTACATCAACATCTCCATTAAAAATAATTGTATTTGCATACGGTTTCTAATCTCTTCCCTTCCATACACCAAGCCTTTGTGACAGCCTTAGTGGCTACCAAAGACATACCGCCTTTCTAGATTTACAAAGTTCAGCTTATAGGATTGATCTCCCTGAAGCAAAGCTTCAATTGCAGGCATCATTGATCAAAATTTGAAGGTTCTCCCAGCCCTACTATCTAACTTGTATACACAATATTTTCGCTTTACTAACACTTTTCTTGTCCAAAGCTTGTCAGTGTATTAATCTCCCCAAGTATATACTTTCACATACATCGGGATTGGGGTAGGCCGACTTGTAGCACTTCACGTGAGATGTGTCATGCATTATCCTTCTTACTACCACCATATCACCATCACATCAGTGGATTTGTCTTTTGAGCCACCTAATCCTTCCTCTGACCCCTTCTTTCCCATCACTTGCTCATAGCCAACATCATTGGAGTGGCCGATGACATCCTTTAGCACCCTTGCTTTGGCTGATGGTGTACTAATTTCTTTGTATGTCATCAGCCAGATTAATGATGTCAGCTAAAACTGAGATTTGAATTTTGGGGATCTGAACATATTTATAGGCTTCCCTCCATCATTTCTCAATAAGCAACAATATCCATTCGCTTTGCTTGTGCTCAAGTCCCTCCCTTTGGGAAGAGGAAAATAATTTAGGGTTAAAGAAGCTTACACTTAAGGAAGACAAGTTAGTAATAGTGGTCTTGAAGATTTCAAGAATAGGTGCAATGCCCTTGAGGTATACCTGATATTAATTTGAAAAGCCAAACACAAGTTCAACTAATGCAAATACTCATTGAGGCGAATACACACAAGGAATAACCATAATCGTAACAATTACAATATGAAAGCTTACACATATATAGGAATGTCTTTCCTATAAAGACGGAGATTTACCTAACCAACAAATCTCCACAAATATCTCAATCTAACAAATAACCTATATATGTAATATTGTTGTAACTCACAACAATATTAACTTACAAACCAAATATAACTATTAGTGAATTATTATTTACATAATTATTCACATTTCTATATTCACTCATTAACAAATCCATGTGAGTGTTATTTTTCCTAACATTCCCCCCTTAGCATAAACATGCGGAGAAAACGGCACTAAAAACTAAGCAGTATGCTGCTCTGGAGCTTGCACATGGTCTTGATACTCACATTGACTGTGGGAACTACATCTACCATGAATAGGGGCCCATCAACCTATTCACGTGAATACATGTTTTATGAATTGGGACCCATCAACCAACTCATACAAACACATCTACCGAACCAATCGAGATATCAAGAACACTTCCTACTATAGTTTTTATGGCTTGTATCTCCACATTCTCATTACAATAAGGGAAAATAGGAAATTGATCACTTATTTTTCACACATACAAGTATAGAAAACTAAAAAAGTAAACATATACGCAACTATAGCAAAATCGGCCCCATCATTAGTGGCCAACGAGAGCCGTTGAACAATCTCCATCTTCTAATGCCTCCAACCTCCTCCATGTTGTTGCTTACTCAGCAAATTAGAACTTGAAGCTTATTTGTATGTCAATTTTAACAAATAATCCCCCTCTCAAAATTGACGTTCTCTTTCCAATTTGGATGCCAGGGTCACCCAATATTGCATTCATTATAAATAGGTGGATGTTTGATTTTTCTCTTTTGACATAAACAAAAACATACTATCGACACAACTTTGGACTCAATGGCTTGACTCTTAACAAGACGACATACACTAATTAGGAAACCCCTAACTAAAAGGACTTTGATAATGATAATATAACTCAACAATCATAATCGCATAAATGACTCTAAACATACCCTTTCATACAACGAAATATTTTTAAAAATATACTATTGACTATTTAAACTAAAACCATCTAATTAACTTTTAGCTATAATTAAGCGTTCAACCTGAATATCACCTATGGACAAAACTTAATTTTCTAATAACAACTTATTTAAATGGACTCTTCTACAAACTACATAATCATCTCACATTTAAATAACATACTGACTTTTGACTAACAAGGTACTATATAATTTTTCTTTTTATTTTTAAAATGACCAACCCTATTAATCTGGCACGACTCATAAAGAATTGCATGAACAACCAAAACACAAAATACTCAGCAATATCCATGTGGGGCGTGGCCGAGTGACGCATGGGAAGCAAGCGATAGTAACAAGGATGGATCTCAAACAATGATGCCAATAGAGTGACGCTAATGATCTGCACAGAAAAGATGAATGGTGGCGGAATTGAAAGTAGTTTTTGAGAATGAAGATTCAACACAGGCATAGAGATCCTTCAAACTAATGCTTATGCTAAGCAAGGCCGAGAGCTTCAATGCACAGAATGACGAATTGCAAATCTGTGATTAATGCAATGAACCATTGATCCGATCTGATCCACATGATGCTCCTCACAGCCGTTCACTTATGCCTAGACAGAAATTTCAGACTGTTGGAAAGGAACTGACAGTATCAGATCCATAGCATTGACAACAACAACATTCAGGTTCTCTTCATTAAATCAGCAATCAGGGCATTCTTGATTATGACATTCCCACAAGAATGCATGTTGAGCATTCATACTTTGATCTTACAGGACTCCCATGGAATATTAAAGCACTCTGATACCACTGATATTAATTTGAAGAGCTGAACACAAGTTCAACTAATGCAAATACTCACTAAGGAGAATACACACAACGAATAACCATAATCAGACTATATTATATTGTATTTCATTCGTAACAATTACAATATGAAAGCTTACACATGTATAGGAATGTCTTTCCCATAAAGATGAAAAATTTACCTAACCAACAAATCTCCACAAATATCTCAATCTAACAAATAACCTATATACGTAATATTGTTGTAACTCACAACAATATTAACTTATAAACCAAATATAACTATTAGTGAATTATTACTCAATTATTCACATTACAATAATCACTCATTAACAAATCCATGTGAGTGTTATTTTTCCGAACAATACCAAGTCTTTGAAGTCCCCAACTTTGGTCTACTTAGGGTTTCTTCTATCCATCTTGTTTGCACCTATAGCCATCTATCACAGAGTGCTAAAAAGCCAAGGGGGAGATCAATGCACTGACATGTCAATCCAAGGTAAGTATCCCTAAACCTAACCTTTTTCTTTTGTACTCGTGTCGATTTGTAAATATTATATGTTTCATGTATTTGATACTATAGTATATGCTTGTTGTCATTTAATTTATTGTTATCCTAACATTATTGTTCTAGCTCTTGCTTTAACACCTAGTGGCACCTAGATCTTGCTTTACCATCCAGTGACACCCCAGATCGAGTAAGGTCTTCCACCCCTTTCTCTAGATAGATTGTATGTGAAGGTTCCCCTTATAGATCTATTCCTACGTACTTTGTACACAATGCTTGTTTATAGCCCCAGACCACTTTATAGACCGACATTCTATGTGTTGGATTTAGAATGCTCTTCTACTTATAATTTTTTCCTGTTTATAAGTTCATTGTATTGTCAAGGACCCACTTTAGGCCCAATACGTTCTAGTAAATCTTACCCAACCACTGGTTGGGTCATTTCTACATTTTCCTCATTTTCTATACTAGTTTATCTATCATTTATTTTTCATGGTGCAACGTTTTTCAGTCTCTACCTAGACCAGCCATTCAATGCAATATGGTGAAAATCACCAAACAAGATGCACAAGAATATCCTCATAGAATCTACAAAATCAAAGATCTAGATAATGACTTTAGTTATATTCCTTCTAAAACTGGAACTCTCTCTAAAAATCCCTTAGTATCTAATTCCAATCCCCCACCGGTTTCTACAACAATGGTGTGGACCTCAACCAATACTCCTAGTACAAATCCTAGCACTTCAACTACTAATACCTCCAATACAAATCCTAGACAAAATCCTCCATTAGATAGTACCAAAAGTGCTTCTCAAAGTCTTAGACCAAATGACCCATGTGCAAGCCACAATCAATAGTCAAATAGCTCAAATGAAAACTCAACTTATGCAAATGGCAAATCAACCACAACAAATCATTTGGGGGACCAAGAAGTGCCTATCACCTCCCCCACTTACAGATGCCAATGGGAATCTTATTCCACAACCTCCAATTCACAACAAAATGCTTCAAACCATACAAAATGATCCCTTAGGTTCCTATATTGCAGCCATGGACATTGGAGGATTAACGCCAACCATTTCATATGATGGGTCCACTCAGCCCACCTTACATTTCAAAGATTTCAAAAATCTCTATAAAGAGTGGATCAAAACAAATACCTATGCGGCTACCGAGCTCCCAACAAAACCCTAATCGAGGATGCTTTAGAATTGTATAACCAACTCACACCCAACTCAATCGTCAAACTAGAAGATCTAATCAATGCTCTACTCATAGAATTTCAATATCACAATCAACTTGAAAATAGCTTAGAAAATTTCATCAATATGAAACAATTAGCTCACAAATATGCCCATGATTTCAACAAGAGGTGGAAATCCTTAGCACATATATCCAATGATAACATGAATGAGGAAAATGACTTCAAACTTTTTATCATCTTAGGGCCAAAATTACAATACAAAATACAATCTTTCTCCCCTAAGACCTTAGAAAAAGCTTTTGAACAAGCCAAAAGGCAAGATTATCTCATGAAACAATTTGAGCAACCTCAAAAGTCTAGCAAAGAGTCTTTCAAAACAACATCCAACATATTACTACCCCAGCATCCCAAGAAAAACCTCTCCCATCATCCAATTCAGGGATTCCATCAACCCCAAGTTTCAAGACCCAACCCACCCACCTTCCCTTGAGTCTCAAAGGCAAAAGTTACCAATACCTCAACCATCTAACATAGATTCTACAAAGCCCTTGCCCCAATGGTACAACCCGAACTAATTTTGTTGGTGGCATGCCAATTTGGGACATTCTCATCAAAACTAGAGTGATCTCAAAAGAATTCCCTATGATTTCATGCTAGGCACAAACTTTGACCATGAATCCATCACCCACGAAAAATATATCAAGAATATCTCATCGCTTCATGACAACAAAAATCTCACCAAGCTAATAACTCTCCAAACATAGCATTCGTAGAAGAATTTCTTTTACCAACCATTACCAATCCCTAGACAACCCACACAAATGGATTAATAGCCAACATTGAAGGACGTTAGGGCCAACACTTCATCAACTCACAATATGTCAATGCAGCCAAAGTAAAACTATAGGTGCAAACCTGCCCATAAGGAACCCATCCAAAAACCCTCTCAAGAAGAAATGGCAATCAATGATACTACAATTGCCGCAACAAATACTTCCACACCAACTCCACCACCTAGTGAATTTGCAAACCTAAGCCAACAATAGAACCTAAACCTAAAGGGCAACCTCCTATTATAAAAGCTACCATGTCTTACACCAATGCTCAGTGAAAATATCACTATGGTACTTACAGAAACTCCAATCAAAGGAACTTCCTAAAAGAACTCACTACTATGCCATACAAAATTCCCCTAATGGAGCTTATGCGAACATCTACCCATCCTAGAAAGTTTATCATGCAAAAATTGCAAGATCTAGAAGAATCCCCACCAAATCTTGAAATGAAAAAACAATTCAACCTCCACAAGGTCCAACAAATACTAACCTAAACACAATTGAGACCACACCCCAACCTCAATCAAACAACAAACTTTCAATAGAATTCCCAATAGATGACATGATCAATGATAAAATCCTTTATAGAGTCAATGATCCTCCCCTCTTCATGAGTGTCATAATCAAAGATTCCCAAGTTTGAAATGTCCTAGTAGATGAAGATTCTAGCATCAATATCACCTCCCTATGGGTAGTTAAGACTTTAAGATATTCCCAAAATGACCTCAAGAAAACATGACATAATTGTCGTGGACTTGACAAAAATAACCAAAAACCACTTGGTTGTATTTGGATCCCTATCAAAATGGTACCTAAAACTATCCAAACTAAAATCATATCCTTGACCTCACTCTACCTTGCAATCTCCTCTTAGGACGAACTTGGACTCATAGCATGAGAGTAGTCGCTTCTTCCAAAATCCAATGCATAAGATTTATTCACATTAACATTTGTTATGAGCATGAAACCATAGATTTAAAAAATCGCTAAAAATTGGTGATTACTCGCGAGTTCATAGAGAAATGATAAATCTTCCTGAAAATCGCGAGCAAAGAAAAACAACAATTAATCAGCAATTTTTACCGAGTAATATCTATGATTACTCAGCAAAAATTGCCGACTAAATCGCCACAACTCAACTAGTGAAAGAATAAAAATCCAAGAATGAAAAAAATCAATTTCATCCTATTTTTGCCTTGTTCTGCATTTTTTCTCTACATTTTTCTAAGAGAATATTGTCAGTGATTTTTGATGATTTTTAAATCCATGTAAATTCAGGAGTCATGATTGACAATGGTACAAGCCTAACGCATTCATTGTTCAAGCCTCAAAGAATACATACAGTGATTAACTAGGGTTTTTGCATTTTCAAGCCTCAACAAAGACATACTAATACAGCCTACAACGGCACAGCCTACTAGTATTTAAATTTTTTTTCAGTATCTTTGAAGTTTGAACTCTGAACTTGAAGTACTCCTCAATAAGAGTCAAGACTATACATTTCTAGTATGAATCATGATATCTACTTCATCTTCTACTCATGCATTCTAGTTTATATAAAATATACTTATGCATTCTCGACACTCATTTATCATGTCATTTAACAATGTTTTACATGTTATTTAAGTTTATTTTATCAATGTATGTGTTTTTAAAAACTGATAAAGTTCTCGAGTAACTGCCAAGAAACTCTCAAGCCCCAAGTACAAGTCAAAATTTTGGGCTGTTGAGTAATCTCCAAGTATGAGTTTGAAACCAACCTCAACCCATGAGATCTCCCAAATACCAACCCAAAAGAAGTTTAGAATTCTCATAACTAACAGTCACCAAGAATCCATTACGTTAAAATATTAACATGCATCCTAACTTTCATATTACCATAGTAGATTTCTGCGATGATTACCCAAATGAGCTCCAAAACAAATGTGATTAAGCTACCACAAGCCATAACCAATAGGCTCCCTTCATCCCTACTACCAAGGGATAGATATCTACCCATCTTAGATTAGGAACATGCAAAAGACCCACCTTGCAAGACCAATGAGGCAACATATGATGTTGACATATTTTAACGCAATGAAACCGAAGCAACAAAAGTTTTTCAAGATCTCCTCTTACTCTCCCTAATACTTTAGTCAAATCAGCGACTTCGATAAGGATACAACTAATGACTAGCATCATCAACAACAAAGACAAAAACAATCTTGTACCATTCTATCCTACGACGGAGGATTATATCATTTCCCATGCTCAAGCACGACACCTAGATGTACTCCATTACCAAAAGAAACTCACAAATACATACCTTTAACCGCAAAGCAAATATGGTCCACATTTACTAGTTGTCAACTTGGAGTTGCACCCTGAAATGAAGACGTGCTGAAATAGCTAATCCTCTCTCCAGTTGAAACAATGAAATCTTCTCACGAGGGTGGATGCCTCAATGATGAGAACCTCCAGAGAAAGCTGGTTCCTGTAAGATGTATCAATGCGGATCTCTACTCTGTGCTATGGACTACCATGGAAAAGGGAGAAAGAAACTTGAAAGGAAAATCCATCCTAATGACGGTGATACACCAGAATGTTGATCCACTCTACTTGGAACCTTGAACACTGAATCAAACAAGGGAAAAGGAAGACCTTTGATTTCAATTGATCACTATGCATAAATATTTCATGAAAAGGTTCGATCCAATGACAAAGGCGTGAGGAAAAACGATGGAGAGAGGTCTGATACAAGACACTTTGCAGCCACCTAACATTCACTTACAGCTTCAACAAAAGACATATAAAACACTGAACATGGCATGCATAACATGATGAGCTAGCAACTAAGTACGAATCAGAATTTAGGAAGGGAGAGAAATCTACCACGTATGCAAATTGTTGAATGAATGTACACTATGCCAGCACTTGAAATCTGAAAGTACAGTCCTATTGATTGAAGAGGTTACACAACTCACCAATGACACAGTCTGGTCTTACCAAGAGAGAGATAGATTTTACAAGGCTGAAAAGCCATTAATATAGAATATTACTCAAAATTTTAAAAATTGGCATTGGAAATAGGGGAGAAAGTTAACTCTTCATTAGCCCAAGTCCAAATTGCATTGCATGAGTCTTCCAAATTCGTCTTTCCTTGGCTTATACTTGGTTGTCTTGCATGAAGAATCCTTGGCGTTCAAAAAAAAGAAGAGAAGCTTTGGATGCATGACACCTACGAATAGATGTCTTGACTTGAAAACTAGTCAACTCCAAAACAAGAGTAGTCAAATTCACTCGAACTGCTGGAACCTTTGAAAGTCTCCCCTTTGCATGAAATCAATGCAAATGCCAAATTAAGAATTGCGTTTGAACCGTCGGAACGTTTCGAGCTTTGAGACAAACGAGAGTGCATGCATGGAATTTTTCGTTGTTTGAAACGTTCAACGCTTTGCCCGTTCATCATGCAAGACAACTCTATTTTCAGAACTAAAACATGCTTGTTTTCTTAAACGCGTTCACTTCGTTGGAGTCACTCACGTTGGTCTGTGCATGATCTTTGTTCATCCTGCCTTTGTCTTTATTCTGCGTTTGTTTTATTCGTTGTTCATGCTTATGTCCATGTTCAATTTTGCTTCAGTCTTTGCTCATGCCTCTATTTTTGCATGTCTTACTTCTTGTTCAGTTCTGGCTCAGCCCTGTTTGTATTTTCTCTGGCTTTTTCAGTGTTTTGCTTTAATTCGGGAATCGGGCTTTATTTTAGCTTTCGTCCTTCAGACAAATTGTCCAAAAGACTCTCTGTCTCTTCTCTTTCCCGAGCTTGGCATTTCCTTCTCTTTTTGAACTTTGGCTTACGCCTTTGTCTTTTCTATCGGGCTTTTGTCCTCCTGAATTCCTTCGGACAAAAAGTCCGAAGGAATTCGTTTCCTTGCCAATTTTTCCAAATTTATTCTTTTAGGCTCTTATGTCTTGCCCTTTGGTTTTCTTCGAGCTTTTGTTGACTTCATATTCCTGTGGATTTCCTGTTTGACAATTATTCTGAAAGATTTCCTTATTTTCTCGTTTCCTTTTTTTTATTTTTTTTATTTCTATCGCGTTTTTTTCCCAAGTATATCCCCGTCAGACCTTTCCTTGAATTCCTTCAGACTTTTTGTCCGAAGGAAATTCTTTTCCATTTGAAGTATCCCTTGCTTTTATGAAGGTGCCCTCCACAAGGGCTTCTGCTTCCCAAAATTGCCCTTCGGGCTTTTTTATTTGGCCTTGTTAGTCGCCTAGATGCCTTCCGCAAGGGCAAGGTTCTTCCAGAAGTGCCTTTCGAAAGAATTGTAAAGGTCCATTTCGCCGACCAAGTGCCCTCCGCAAGGGCTTTTTGTCCTCAAAAGTGCCTTTAGGAAATTTTGAAAGGGACCTGACACCAACCAAGTGCCCTCCGCAAGGGCTTCTTTGCCTTCAAAAATGCCCTTCAGAAGAATTGTAGGGCACCCGGGCTTTTTGAAGGGCACCCAGGCTTTTTGAAACTGTCCTTCAAAACTTTTGTCTTGACTTGAAAACCATAAAGTGAACCAACCCGAAGGGTTACATACCCTTTGGGACTTTTGAATTGGACCTTCTCGAATGACAGGGGCCCTTCGGGTCTTCTCAATTGTGCTTTTCGCTTTTTCTTTCGGACAAAAAGTCCACATAAAATAAGCTTTGAACAACTGCCACTTAGTCATTTTTTCGGACTTTTACATAGTCCTTTGAGAGGTCTTTCTCTCGAACAAAATGTCTGAAGAAACAGTCCACCTCTTATAGCCCGAAAAAATCCTTGGGAAGACAAAATAAATAAACTTACAGCTTGTATGTCTTGGCTGTATTTGTACATTTGGTTGTAATCAAGAAAGCTCCTTGGAAACCTCTGAATGACTGAAATTCACTTGGCTGTAGATGGCCACTTGGGTAGGTGTAAATGCTCATTTAAGGACCCCAAAACTGATTCACAAGACAAACTTGGCACCATAGCAAAGTTTCGAATAGTAGGGGTGACAATTTGCCCTATGGGGGCAAAAATTATCAACATTTTTGGCAACTCAACTGGGAAGCATGCCTTCTATGCTAGAAAACTTAGACCATATAGATGCTATTCGAACTCCCAAATGGTGAACCTAATTTCTGACTGAAAATCTCCTCCTGACCTTGGCTAAAGTAACCTTTCTCCCTCAAAATAGGAAGAGAAAAACACGAAAGCAGGAAAACTAACTAAGAAGCAAATGTGCAAACAAGCACTTATTGGACAAAACTAAAGCAAACTATTGTGCTTGAACAACACTTGGAGGAAAGCAAAAACAACTATGTACATAGAAGTATGCTCTTCAATAGCAATGTTTCAGATGTATCCCATTGACTGGGATTGGAAGCTCTTGGCCGTCCATCTTGGCAAGTTGGAAGGCATATGATTTGCAGTGGGAGATCGTGTATGGGCCACTTCAAAGGGAATCAAACTTCGTGTGCCTTCCTGGTTTGACTCGATCCTCATCCCACTTGAGGACCAAATCTCCTTCATTGAAGCTTTGTGAGGAAGTTCCTTTGTCAAACGTTCTTTTCACCTGTGCCTGATGACTTTCCATGGCTAGCATGGATTGATTTCTTGTCTCTTCCAACTCCATAAGCTCTACATACCTAATTTCCATAGGCTCATTCTCCAACAACTCAAGTTGATGCATTAGTTCTAAAGTTGGAAGAAAATAGGTAACCTTGCTTCCTTACCATAGATTAGCTTGTATGGAGAGTTGGCTATTGACCTCTTGTAGGTGATCCTATCAGCCCATAGAGCTGACTTCAACTTGAGATGCCATGACCTCTGATTGTCTTCAATAGTCTTTCGTAAAATCCTTAAGAGGTTCTTGTTTGTAGATTCAGCAAGGATATTTCCTTCTGGATAATAGTTCGATGAAGTGCTGAGATAAACTCCGTGTTGGACAGCTCATTGGCTGATCCTAGAACCCACAAAAACCATTGCATTGTCAGAAATAATGGTTGAAGGGACTCCAAACCTAGTAAGCAGACCTTCATAGATATCAAGAATGTTAGTTTCGTTTGCTTCTTTCAATGCAATTGCTTCCGTCCAACGTGTGAAGTAATTCGTAGCTGTTAGAATCCACTTATGCCATAAACTCAAAGGAGGATTAATGAGACCAATAAAGTCCAATCCCCACTGGACAAAACGCTAATCTACTGCAATTGGTTGAAGGGGCAAGGCTGCAAGTTTAACTTTTTCTACAAACATAGCACATTGTTTGCACTTCCTAACCCATGTATGACAATCGCTAAATATAATAGGCCAATAGTACCCAGCTCTCATGATTTTAAGTGTTGTAGTTCTTGCGAAAAAGTGTCCTCCACCATATCCATCATGGAATTCAAGTAATCTTTGAGTTTGGCTTGGTTCCACACACCTTAGTAACATTCCATTAATATCCTTTTTCAACGAGCAAGAATGAAATTGATTGCAATCTGAAATACCTTCTTTTTGAAGCACTTAAGTGAGAAGAGTAAAAACCATCTTGCAGATAGCTTACCAAATCACAAAACCAACTGAAAGGTGAGGTGTGAACAGCAGCAATCTCTTCATCATTTGACACTAAAACAGTTTCATTAGTTTCTAATAAGTCCTGAGCTAGATGCTCACAAAGTCCTTTGCCTATAACCAGCTTTGTAACCTTAATTTTCACGTCATATTCCATTACCTTGGTTATCCAACCAGCTCTCTTCTCATTTATGTCTTTGTTCAAAAAAAATTCTTTGATGCTTGGATGAGCAACCATTAGATGTATTTTATTATTAGACAAGTGCCTAAATTTTTTCAGAGATATTATAACTAAAAGGGCATGCTTTTCAACAAAAGAATACCTTGTTTCATACTCCTCCAAGCCTTGGTTGTAGAAAGTTATTGGCTGCTCCAAATCTTCATGATTCTGCTACATAAGAATGCTTGAAATGGTGTCCATATTAGCATACGTATACAGAATGAAATCTTTCGTAAAATCTGGATTTAAAAGCATAGGAGCACTTGCTATGGCTTTCTTAACATCTTCAAACCCTTTTACTCCCTCATTGGACCAACTGAAGTTGTGATTTTTCTTTGGCATGGTTGTAAGTGGTTTAGCCACAGTAGTGAAATCTGAAATGTATCTCCTTATAAAATTGATTTTTCTAAAGAAACTTTGCAAAGCCTTTTTGCTCTTAGACAAAAAGAGTGCAAGAATGGATTGAATCCTTTTAGAATCTATGTTTAAACCATGCTTTGAAACATGTCCAATAAGCTTACCTTCATGAACTAAAAATACACACTTTTTGGGATTTAAAGATATCCCAAATTGCCTACATCTTTCAAAAACTTGCTTGAGATGAACCATGTGATCTTCTACATCTTTTGAGAACACTGTTATATCATCCAAATAAACAAGCACAACCCTGTTAAAAAGGCCTTGCAAGGCCATATCAATGGCTCTCTCAAAGGTTGCTCTAGCATTAGACAAACAGGATGGCATTTTTCTGTATGCAAATGTCCCTATTTAGTCGTGAAGGCTGTCTTGAATTGGTCCTCTTTTTTGACCAAAATCTGATTGTAACCACTATATCCATCCAACAAGGAAAACCTCTTTGAACCTGCAACACGCTGTAAAATTTGTTCCATTGATGGCAATGGATAGTGGTCTTTAAGCGAAGCCCTGTTTAAATCACGAAAATCAACACAAACGAATCTCACCATTCTTTTTCCGTACTGGAATGAGGTTTGCCACCCAAGTTGAGTGCTTGATTGGAAATATAATAGATGATTCTATGAGCTTGTGAAGCTCAGCTCTCATCAAAGGCTCAAGCTTTGGATTGATTGGCCTTTGTCTTTGTCTCACTGGTTTAGTTTCTTCTTCTAATTCAATGGTGTGTTGAGCCAAACTTGGATCAAAACCTTTGAAATCACTATACTGCCATGCGAATATATCAGCAAAACTCGTGCATAAATCAATGAAAGCTTTCTTTTGTGGAGTGCATACCTTGCCCAATTTCAAAATTTTATCAGCTGCAATCTCTACATTGGCATAGTGTTCTTCCTTTGTTGACAAGGATGGTTTCTCTTTCCTTAGCTCATCATCTTCACTGAAAATATTTTCAAAAGTGACCAATCCCTTGGGTAGCCTGTTTGTTTTCAGTTGTACATTCTGATCACCATACTATTGTAAGTGTTTCGACTGATTTCTTAAAGAAAACTCAGCCTCTTCCTGCAAAAATCTCACAATTTGATTGTCAATTTCAAACCCCTGCCAATTCTCTTGGTTATCCGGAACAGAAGACCTTACAACTACCTTTATATGTGATTGAAAATTTTCACTTTTTACATCAGTTAGAATGTTAAATTGTGCTCCAACAGCAGCCAACCTATCAGCATGTTTATTCCTATTTCTTGGTATTCCCTGAATATTAAAACCCTGAAAATCTTCAAGTAAATCCAAAACTCTATCTGTAAGATTTAAGCAACAGATTCTTGCATTCATTCAAACCTCTTACTTGGTGGACTACAAGTTCACTATCTCCAAACACTTGCAAGCAATTTACTTTCATTTTCCTAGCTCAATGCTAATCGTGAACTAGTGCTTCATATTCAGCAACATTGTTTGAACAGCCAAACTGAAATTTAATAGAGGAGAAATACCTTTGTTCTGTAAGAGAAATTAACATAACTCTAGCTTTCCATGCTTATTTCTCGATCCATCAAAGTACAATTGCCACAAGCCTTCATTAGATTCATCTTCTTTGACCATTGCTGGAATTGGTGCATTATTCTCATGAAGACAATACACATCAAGACCTTCCTCTTCAATCAACTTGTAAGGATCATGCTCATGCAAAGTAGAATCCCACTCATCAAGGAACAAATATGGAACTCCATCCAAAAGCGAGTCCTTTTCTACATCACTAGTTTGTAATATTTCATCTGAGATGATATAATTTGCATTGACCACACTTGGCATATACGGCTCCATATGAAAACGTGCAATTGGCTTTGAATGAATTGTTATTTTTGTACCATACCTGGTTCTGAATAGCAAATAGGTCCAATCAATTGATAAATATCTCCCAATATTTGAGGTAAAGTCCCTTGAAAGGCACAGCGAAATAAAGAGGCAAGTCCACCACTACAACATCTTGTTGAATAGTAACGTTATGACAAGCATGTAATGTCAATTTCAAATCTTTGATAATGCCTACCGTCTTTGCTGGTGAACCATCCAACTACAATATCCCTTTAGTATTTGGCTCATAAACAAGGCCGAGCTTGTCTGCAATCTGTTTGGACATTATTGTATTGCTAGCTCCACTATCCACCATACAATTATGAACCAAAGTATCACCTACTATCAAAGAAAGATAAAAAGGGGGAGTTTTCTTCAATTTTACTTCAATTTTGTCCACCTTTGACATCTTATCTCCTTGCTGTCCCTGTTGCTTAGTTGGCTGATCCAAATTTGTCAAGACAACACCTTTTTTCTCAATCAATTTTAGAGAGAATTCAAGAGCTGAAAGTTCTTGAATGAGTTTATCCTTTTGCCCTGGAATTGAAAGGGAATCCCACATGCTAATGTTGATGTTAGACTTCTTCATTTGATCTACAATACTGAACTGAAATGTACTAACCTTTGATTTCACTTTTTGTGGTACTTTTTGCTCACGAATTAGAGGTATTTGCTGCACTTTACTAACCTCTATATTCTGACTTTTTTGGGCTGTGGGGACAGCAAGCTGCTCTTTTGTACTTTTAGCAACAATACTAGGAGTAATTGAAGTATTTGCTACCGCTTCTTCTTTTAGTTCTCTGATAGGTTATAGATGCAACTTGACCACTTGAATCATTAATTTTAACATCCTGAGTAAAAGCAACATGATCGTCGCCCTACCAATTTACATTAATAGCATCAGGGTGCCCTTGAACTTAATGAGTCACTCCTTGTGATGTCAAACCTATATTTTGATATTGACCTCCTTGAAAAGATAACTCTTCTTGTGTCATATGTGGCATGATGATGTTTTATGATACCAAGGCTTGGTTTTGAGCATCATTGAGATTTGAGAGCTACCAACCTGAATCCTGCACTAAATTATTTTGCGGTGGGGTTAGAACAATGACTTTTGAAGTGGAAGGAGTATTCGGATCAACAGCAGCATATGGCTTAGCTGGAGTTATAGCTCCTTGTGCTTTTGATAGGGTGGTCTATTTTCTCTAAAACCTTGATAAGGAAACCTTTGATCTTTAAAGGACTGATAGTTGTTCTGATTTTGCTATTGATAAGGCCTATTTGAATGAAATTGCTGCCTCTTGAGTTGTATTATTTCATTTTCAAAAGATTGTAGCAAACTTTTCAACTCTCTTATCTCACTAGCTTGACTAGTAGGGGCTGCAATAGGAACTTGAGGTGTTGGAATAGGAGCTAAAGATGGAATTTGAGGAACTTCAGAGGCTGGTATAGAACTTATTTCTGAAAATATGGGCATTAGAGGTCTTGGAGAAAGCTTACCTGCTTGTATCAAACTATTTTCTACCCTTATTGCAACTTCATAAGCATCTGACAAAGTAGTACCACTCATTGGCTGTATCATCAGATTAATGTCAAAATTAAGAGCTTTCAAAAAATACAAAAATGCATATTTAGGGGATGGCTTAACCGGAATCGGTATCCTGGTCCATGTCTCTGGAATCTGAGATTAAAATCAGACATAAACTCATGCAAAGCTCTCTGTATGGCAGTTGAATGCTCAACTAAAGATAAGTGATCAGATTTGTCTTCAAAATGCTTGACTAAGGCTACGCCCAATTCATCCCAGGTGAAAATGGATCTAAGTGGGAGAGTTCTATACCACCGTAATGCCTTTCCTTTGAAAGAAGCAGCAAGCAATCTAATAGCAACATTATCCTCAACAACATTATGAACTGAACAAATATTAGCCACATCCTAGATATGCTCAATAGGGGTTGTTTGATTTTCTCCTGAGAAGAATGGAATACTTTTGAGATCAGATAGAAAAATGTCGTCTAACTGTGTTAGATTCAATGGACTTCTCCTATTGAATGGAACAAACACTTGATTTCTAACGACCATCTAGATGGTGGGGATTGCAGTGTTTAGAACGATAAGATGAGGGGGAGGTAAATATTCTCTTTGAGGATATGGATTTGCCCTCCTAGACCTTGCTCTTTTATAAGTTACAAATTCAAAAGAAATATCTTTACTTGTTGATCTTGTGGTAACCTTTGGCATGAATGGATTCCCTGAATGATGCTATGAACTCTACAACTGGATGTAGATGAATATCCTCTATGGCCGCGAAAACTCTATGCAAAGAACTTTTTCGTGGTCCCACTGAGCATGACAAAAACTGTTGTCAACCTGGAGTTGCACCAATGAACGAAGACGTGCTGAAATGGCTAATCTTCTCTCCAGTTGAAACAATAGGATCTTCTCACGAGGGTGGGTACCTCAATGGTGAGAAGAACCTCCAAAGAAGGTTCATGTAAGATGTATCAATGCGGATCTCTACTCTATGCTGCGGACTACCATAGAAAAAGGAGAAAGAAACTTGAAAGGAAAATCCTACCTAATGATGGTGATACACTAGAATGTTGATCCACTCTACTTGGAACTTTGAACATTAAATCAAACAAAGGAAAAGGAAGACCTTTGATTTCAATTGATCACTATGCATAAGTATTTCATGAAAAGGTTCGATCCAATGACAAAAACGTGAGGAAAAATGATGGAGAAATCTCTGATACAAGACACTTTACAACCACCTAACATCCACTACAAATTCAGCAAAAGACATAAAACACTGAACATGACTTGCATAACATGATGAGCTAGCAACTAGATACGAATCAAAATTTGGAAAGGGAGAGAAATCTACCATGTATGCAAATTGTTGAATGAATGTACACTATGCCAGCACTTGAAATCTGAAAGTACAGTCCTTCTATTGATTGAAGAGGTTACACAACTCACCAATGGCAGAGTCTGGTCTTACCAAGAGAAGGATAGATTTTACAAGGCTAAAAAACCATTAATATATAAAATTACAAAAAATCAAGAAATTGGCATTGGAAATAGGAGAGGAAGTTAACTCTTCATTAGCCCAAGTCCAAATTGCATTGCATGAGTCTTCCAAATTCATCTTTCCTTGGCTTATACCTGGCTGTCTTGCATGAAGAATCTTTGGCGTTGAAAAAGAAGACAAGCTTTGGATACATGACACTTACGAATAGATGTCTTGACTTGAAAACCTGTCAACTCCAAAACAAGAGTAGTTAAATTTACTCGAACTGTTAAAACGTTTAAAAGTCTCCCTTTTGCATGAAATCAATTGAAATGCCAAATTAAGAATTGTGTTTGAACCGCCAGAACGTTTCGAGTTTTGAGACAAACAAGAGTGCGTGCATGGAATTTTTGGTTGTTTGAAATGTTCAACGCTTTGCCCGTTCATCATGCAAGACAACTCTATTTTCAGAACTGAAGCATGCTTGTTTTCTTAAACGCATTCACTTCGTTGGAGTCACTCACATTTGTTTGTGCATGTTCTTTGTTCATCCTGCCTTTGTCTTTATTCTACGTTTGTTTTATTTGTTGTTCATGCTTATGTCCATTGTCAGTTCTGCTTCAGTCTTTGCTCATGCCTCTATTTCTGCGTTTGTCTTAATTCTTGTTCAGTTTTGGCTCAGTCATGTTTATATTTTCTCTGGCTTTTTCCGTGTTCTGCTTTAATTCGAGAATCGAGCTTTATTTTAGCTTTCGTCCTTCGGACAAATTGTCCGAAAGAGACTCTTCTCTTTCCCGGGCTTGGCATTTTCTTTTCACATTTTTAGCTTTGGCTTACGCCCTTGTCTTTTCTATCGGGCTTTTGTCCTCTCGAATTCCTTCAGACTTTTTGTCCGAAGGAATTTGTTTCTTTGCCAATTTTCCCGAATTTATTCTTTTAGGCTCTTATGTCTTGCCCTTTGGTTTTCTTCGGGTTTTTGTTGACTTCAAATTCCTACGGATTTCTTGTTTGACAATTATTTCGAAGGATTTCCTTAAATTTTCTCATTTCCTTCTTTGCCTTTGCTTTTTTTTTTTTTCTTCTATCGGGCTTTTTTCCCAGGTATATCCCCGTCGGACATTTCCTTGAATTCCTTCGGACTTTTTGTCCGAAGGAATGAAGGTGCCCTCCACAAGGGCTTTTGCTTCCCAAAATTGCCCTTCCGGCTTTTTGATTTGGTCCTATTAGTCGCCCGGGTGCCTTCTGCAAGGGCAAGGTTCTTCCAGAAGTGCCCTTCAAAAGAATTGTAAAGGTCCACTTCGCCGACCAAGTGCCCTCCGCAAGGGCTTTTTGTCCTCAAAAGTGCCTTTCGAAAATTTTGAAAGGGTCCTAACATCGATCAAGTGCCCTCCACAAGGGCTTCTTTGGCTTCAAAAGTGCCCTTCGAAAGAAATGTAGGGCACTCGGGCTTTTTGAAGGGCATTCGGGCTTTTTGAAGGGCTCTTGGGCTTTTTGAAACTGTCCTTCGGAACTTTTGTCTTGACTTGAAAACCATAAAGTGAACCAACCCGAAAGGTTACATACCCTTCGGGACTTTTGAATTGGACCTTCTCGAAGGGCAGGTGCCCTTCGGATCTTCTCAACTGTGTTTTTCCCTTTTTCTTTCGGACAAAAAGTCCGAAGAAAATAAGCTTTGAACGACTGCCACTTAAGTCATTTTTTCGGACTTTTACATAGTCCTTTGAGAGCTCTTTCTCTCGAACAAAAGGTCCGAATAAATAGTCCACCTCTTATACCCTGAAAAAATCCTTGGGAAGACAAAATAAATAAACTTACAGCTTGTATGTCTTGGCTGTATTTGTACATTTGGCTGTAATCAAGAAAGCTTCTTGGAAACCTCTGAATGACTAAAATTCACCTAGCTGTCGATGGCCACTTGGGTGGCTGTAAATGCTCATTTAAGGACCCCAAAATTGATTCACAAGACAAACTTGGCACCATAGCAAAGTTTCGAATAGTAGGGTTGACAATTTTCCCTATGGGGGCAAAAATTGTCAACACTAGTGATGATCATGAAAATGACAGCCCCAACTTTGACACTAGCAATGATAAACATGAAAAACTAACATACAATCCTCTCACAAATCCTCTCTTGGAAGACCCAAGATGGATCATTCAGCAAATATTCGAATATACCAAACCCACCCCACAAAGAACACTCTAAAATCCTAAAGAAAATCAACTCAAACAAAACCAACATCATCAGTTAGGCCAATGATGTTCAACCACAATTAGAAAAAAACATCATCGGGAAAGCCCAACTTGAACTTTGAGCTTGAAGTACTTTGAACTTGAACTTTTTTAGGGATTGACATGGATCCATCCAAAATCAAAGCCATCATTGACATTCCAAAACCAATGGCAATTCCCCAAATTAGAACCTTTCAAGGAAAATTAAGGGCAATTCAGAGATTTGCCCTTGAATTTTCGTACCACACTCATGCAATCAAATCCCTTCTAAAGAAAGGAGCTAAGCTTAAATGGAATGACACCTGCCAACATGTTTTCAATTCCATGAATAAATCTTTACTTAAGCCACCAATAGTGTGACCACCATCATCCAAACAACCATTGCTTTTATACTACATCATTCGTGCTTTGATTGACTATGAAACATGATACACAAAAGTTGAAAGTGATGCCCTGGCCATATGCTTTGCCACCGACAAGTTTCAGTACTACATGATATTCCAAAATACCTATGTGATTGTCCATACGAACCATTTACAACACTTCTCCAAGGTATTCTTACCAATTGATAAAATAAGAAAATGGAGGGGCCCCCTCATGGAATTTGACCTCAAAAATCATTACCCAAAAATTAGTCAAAGGACAAATCATTGCCAACTAACTAGCAATCACTCCTTTCCCTGTTGATAAATAAATCCATGATTTCTTACATGATGAAGTTGTCCTCTTCATTGAGGTTTCTGACCAAGCAATCTCTCTAAACTATCACTTCCACAATTTCATAATTGACCTTGAGGCAAAAGCTAATTGACCTTGAGGCACAAGCAACCAAAGAGACCAAAATAAACAATTTGCATATTTTATCAAACAAGCCATACCAAGGGAACAATATGCAATCGTCGACTCCCTCACCTTATCAACCTCCCTATTTCACCCTCACAAAGCTCTATGCAACAACGAATTCCTTGTCCAGATTCAAAAATATCCTTGCATCGCAAAACCTAAAAGAGACTCTCGTTTGCCACATTGAAGGCATTGCCATAAGATAAATCCCTCGATATAAAAACATTATACAATTCCTTGAACATCAAACTTATCCTCTTGAAGCTAACTATAGAAAAAAGACGAGAATTAGAAAACAAGCCACAAACAAAATCCTCACCAAAATGTTAGAGAAAACCATTAGAAAATCTCACACCAATTGGCATTTTAAGCTTTGCCCAGCAATTTGGGCATATCACACTAGCATTAGGACTGCCACTAGGGAAACTCACTTTCTCTAGTCTATAACCATGAGGCCCCCTTGCCACCCAAATTGAGTTACCCTCTTTATGCATCTCCTTACATGGAATTATACTCGACGAATAACTTCATGAAGCCAACCTTCAAACCTTAGACCTCTTTGATGAAAGTTGCATGAACAACCTACAACATGACCTTAGCTACAAAAAGCAAATTGCCAACCAACAAAACAAAAAAGTTAAACGCAAGAAATTTGAAATCTGAAACCTAGTTATCAAATTGGATTACAAACAAGACAGAGAAAATACGTCCAAAAGTGGCGAGTTCCCTACCTCATCAAATACACCAGTGGACCAAGCACTTACCGACTCCACGCAAACAAAGAACACTTCTTCAAAGAACCAACTAATGCTCAACATCTAAAAAGTATTGTGCCCAAGGTACATATGAAGTTATTTCCCTTCGGCAAGTAGCATAATTTGCATTTTATGTTAGAACTAATTGCATTATCATATTAGCATGTTTAATTACATATCACATATCTTGTAGCAGATGTATTAGCTTATTTTGCATCATTGTATCTAGCATCGTGTTAGTAAAATTTTAGGCATTTTAACAGACACTTAATAGGTTCTCTCCCCAATCCCAACCCTTGGGACTCTTCCTATCATTTTCTACCACTAGCCTCTTGGCTCTTCATCGCCATTGTCTTCCCCAGCCTCTCAGCCCCCTTATACCCTACTCTCACTTCCTTACTATCTTAATAAGCACCTAGGCTCTAACCTTGTGAGTTGCATTGTAACACCTGGGGAATCAACCATGCCTTCCTAACAAGCAACCTACTTTTTCAGCTTTCACTCCTAAACATTGTTGAGTGCTTCCTAGAAAGATAGGGTAATGGTCAAGAGTGTCATTTTTCCACACAAAGTCAATTCTATTCCTTGTAGCAATTCTACTACAGCCTATCTACATGTCTCTCATCCACAATTACCCTTTCTTGTGACAAAGTCTCAAGTTTGTCCATCACTGCATCATCCCTTCAATTTCAACTGGGACAACCTAGTCGCCATCATACCTCCCAATTATATCACATTCCCTGTTGGGCACACCAAGGTTAGAATCAAGATCACACTTTTTGAAAAGCTACAAATCTAGGAGTATCTAAGTATCTAGGCTTTAGGCTTCCCTCTCTCAAGCTAGGTACAAGCTCTCTTAGTGACGTCATAGTACAAAACCATTGTTGGCCTTCTGAATCTATATGGAGGACATTAGAAAAATCAAGAAACAAAAGACAAAGGGAATGATCAAAATCATTTGCACACCCCTACCCTATTTGAAAGGTCAAAGTCCACAATTGGCCTCATACCAGAGCCAAAGATCCATTGGAGTGTGTGAAGCCAATAGACTAGGGTAGGAGGCCTGCGTTTTCACTCAAATACCCAATCCTCATAGTGGTTGATGGCTCCAACGGGTCCTAAGGAACAGAGAAAAAACCGTGAAAAGGTAGGCACCTTTACTTTTCATGTATCTCTTAGCCTTCATGGGATAAGCTACTTGCTTGACTAGTTTGCCCTAACCACAACCTTACAAAACAGGGTTCCTAAACCTTTCAATGCCGAAAATTCCTAGTCTGGAGGGGTAGATTGAAGTGTCTTACTTCTAGTAAAGAACCTAACTTTGCCTTGGTGGTGCCCTCTTTTCCCTCCTTCCATTATTTCCCCTTGAAAAACATATTGTTGCCAAGTCTCCCATTTATTTACATCCTTTTCTTCATTTATTTCAAGCATGCTTCCATCACAAAAGTATTCCTTTTCTTCATTTCTTTTGAACATGCTTGCATCATAAAAGCATTAAGTCTCCAGGGTTTATGATTGTAAGACTTGAGGAATCAACCGAGCTTTGAGCCATGCCTTTTGAATAGCAACTTCATTTTTTATTTTCAAGATGCTCTTTCAACCATTTCTTTATCCTTCGAAGAACTCCTCTTGGTTATGTTTGGGGTCCATAGCTTTTTGTCCCATCCTTATCTCCAAGGCTTCCAGACCTAATATAGCCTTTATCTTGTGGCTATTTGGATCCGTCCTAACACCTCATTATCTTTAGGTCTTCCGAACCTAATGTAGCCTTTACCTCGTAGCTATTTGGACCCATCCTAGTACCTCATTATCTTTGGGACTTCCAAAACCTAGTCTATCCTTTACCTTGTGGCTATCCAGACACATCCTAGCACCTTATTATTCTTGGGTCTTCCAAATCTAATTAAAATTTTACCTCGTAGCTATCTGGACCCCCAATACCATCTTCTTGAGAGTTATCATATTGCACATACATGCATTAGAACACATCTACGTACGCTAGCATTGAATTAATCCATGTAGTCTTGTTGTTAGGGTTAACATAAACAGCTTTTGATGACAAAATAAGATAAGTCCAAGTATAATTCATTTTCAGCATCTTGATTATCTAATTACAGTCATTTATTATCTTTGGTACTATGTTTTTCATGAAGCACCATCACTTGTTACACCATCGTGACAAGTGATGAGCTTCAAGAGGACATGTGTATACACGTTATTTTTTCTTTACTAACAATATTCTTGTATAGGGTTTGTTGGCATATTGAACTCCCTAAGTATATACTTCTGCATACATCAGGAAGGGGTGGGCCAACCTCTAGCACTTCGTGAAATATGAGTCGTGGGCTAACCTTCTTGCTACCATCTTCATATCAACATCACATCAACAATTTTGTCCTCTAGAGCCTCCTAATCCTTCCTCTGACCCTTTTTTCCACATTGTTTGCTCATATTTGACGCCATAGACATAGTCAATGATGTCATTATCTTTGGGACTTCCAAAACCTAGTCTAGCCTTTACCTTGTGGCTATCTAAAAACATCCTAGCACCTTATTATTCTTGGGTCTTCCAAATCTAATTTAAATTTTACCTCGTAGCTATCCGAACCCCCAATACCATCTTCTTGAGAGTTATCATATTGCACATACTTGCATTTAGAACACATCTACGTACGCTAGCATTGAATTAGTTCGTGTAGTCTTGTCATTAGGGTTAACATAAACAACTTTTGATGACGAAATGAGGTAAGTCTAGGTAAGTATATTTCATTTCCAGCATTTCAATTATCTAATTACAGTCATTTATTATCTTTGGTACTATGTTTTTCACGAAGCACAATCACTTGCTACACTATTGTGACGAGTGATGAGCTTCAAGGGGGCATGTGTTTACACACTATTTTTCTTTACTAACACTTTTCTTGTATAGGGTTTGTCAGCATATTGAACTCCCTAAGTATATACTTCTGCATACATTGGGATAGGGGTGGGCCAACCTCTCGCACTTCGTGAGATATGAGTCGTGGGCTATCCTTCTTGCTACCACCTTCATATCAACATCACATCAACAAATTTATCCTCTGGAACCTCCTAATCCTTCCTCTAACCCCTGTTTCCACATTGTTTGCTCATATCTGACGTAATAGGCACAGTCAATGATGTCTTTAGCACACCTATTTTAGTCGGTGTTATTGGTTGGGCCGATGTGTATTGATTTCTTTGAATTTCACTACTTGGGCCAATGACATTGACTGAAACTAATATTTCACTTTTAGGGATACAAACCATATTTATAGGTTTCCCTCCATCATTTCTAAATAAGTAAACAACAACAATGTGCTCTGCTTGAGCTCACAATTCCTCCCTTAGAAAGAAGAGGATTTAAGGTTAAAGGAGATTACACTCAAGGAAGACAAGTTAGTAACAAAGGTCGAGGATTTCAAGAATAGGAGTAACGCCATCAACGTATACCAAGTCTTTGAAGTCCCCAAGTTTAATCTACTTAGGGCTTATTCTATCCATCTTTATTTCACTTACAACCATCGCATCTCTTAGAAAGTGCTAAAACCCAAGAGGGAGATTAATGCATCGACAAGTCAACACAACATAAATATACCTAACCCTAACCTCTTTCTTTTGTACTTTGGTCGATTTGTGAATGTTGTATATTTCATGTATTTTATAGTATAGTGCATGCTCATTGTCATTAACTTTACTACTATCCTTACATTATTTTTATAGCTCTTACTTTACCACCTTGTGATACCTTCATACGTATAGCTCTTGTTTTACCGTCTAATGGCACCCCGAATTTGGTAAGGTCCTCTACCCCTCTTTTTCCATAGAGATTGTATGTGCACGTTCCCCTTATTGATCCATTCCAACTTCATTTGTACACGGCCCTTGCTTATAGCCCCAAACTACTTTTTGGACCAATGTTATATGTCTATTGGATTTAGAAATGTCTTCTATCTTTTGCCTATTTAGAGGATCGTTGTACTGTAGAAGACCCATTTTAGGCCCAATACAAAATTCAGTTTGTATCCCCTCATGATGCCATAATTCTAGCTTCCAATTCCACTCCCATCTTATCAAGGAAATCAGCCACACTGTTCTTTTCTCATAGGGCATGGGTGATTCGGAAGTCCTGAAAGAAATTAAAAATGTATTTGATCGCTTGAATATGAGATTGGATTTGTCAATTCCCTTTCCATTATCTTCTTTCTTATGGACAAGGTTGATAATGATCGTCGAGTCAGTCTCAATCCACAAAGAATGAATTCTATGTTTCCAAAAATCTTTTAATACTTGGATGATAGCAACAACTTTAGCAACGTTATTAGACTGAATCCCTATCCGAGCTACTCCCCAACTTATTAAGCCACCTTTACAATTTCTAAACACCCATTCAGTCCTTACACTTCCCGAGTTAAGACGCCCAATGTTTATTAATTTTGACCGAAGGCGGCAAGGAAGCTCCCATTTTCACAACCTATTAACTTTCCTCCTAGTGGGAATTGGGCATTTTGGGGCAAAAACCCAATTTATAGATAAGATCTTTCTCACAAGGTTGCACAATTTCAATCTCATTCCCTACGGAGGCCCTAACAATCTCCAAGGAAGTTTGGAATCTCTTCCCCAAACTTGAAAAGCCTATCGCTCCACATTTTGGAAGACTACCCTATTCCTTTTTAACTAAAACTGCCACCATATGTTTTGAAAGCTAAAACTCCAAAGCATTGCCCAAAAAGGGTTACTAACTCTGAATCTTTTCCATTCCATAAGCTGCCCCTGAATATCTTTAATGGTTAACTTAACCTAGTTGAAAAGGCAAAACAAGTGTTGCCAGATAGGCACAACAAAAGAACATTCATGAAAAATATGAGAGACAATTTCAGCATTTTTATAGCAAAGATTACAGCAAGAAGGACCTATCCACCCATATGTTTTTGCAAGTTTCCCAAGTGAGTTATTTTTGTGTGCCACAAGCCAAGAAAAGGAATTATTTTGGGCCAGTTCTTCAGGTTCCAAACTTGGTCCCCCACATGACGATTGTCTTCCCTCAGGTTTCCAGCCAACAAATATTTATAACATTCCTTAACTGTGTAACATCCTAAATCTTTCCATCCTCATCCAAAACTATCATCCTCGACAACTGCCAAACCTCCAACACAGAGTCTTTGATTACGGATTTGATTCAAATGGGTTATTTGATTCGGGTCATCTCTAGGTGGCCATTCCTGCATTGGTTTCCACTTCTTGATCAACACTCCATCAACATCCTCAAAGCTTAAGAAATCTCCCACCTTCGCAGCTCCATCATGTTCCCATACCTCCTTTAAAGGCTGCAACTTAGGAAAGTCATTTTAGAGAGGTTGATGTTGGTCCCAAGCATCCTCCCAAAACAGGGCCATGTTTCACTTCCTCGCTATCCAAAAGATGCCATTCTTGATAATAGAGCTTCCTTGTTTTAGGCATTGCCAGGTAATGGATCCTGACCCAACAAGGCGCTAGTGAGGAATCTCTTTCTTCTTCTCCATCCCAACATACTTTGCTGTGAGGATTTGACTCCATAGACTACACTGGCCTATGCACCACCTCCAATTTAATTTAGCAGCCATAACTGAATTGTTAAGAGCAGCCTTGTGTAAACCTAAACTCCCTCCTATCATTTGGCTGGCATACCTGCTCCCAATTTACCAAGCTCCACTTCCTCTCCTTTATCTCACCAAACAAGAGAAATTGTCGGAGAGTCTTGTCAATATCTTTTAACAATGATTTGGGGCAGCCATAGACAAAAACAAGCAAGATAGGAATTTCTTGTAAAACCGCCTTTATCAAAGTGATCCAACCAGCTAAGGAGCCATCTAAGAGACCAATGTAAAACCTTTAATCTGATTTTTTTCCAAAATAGCTTTCCATTCCTGCTTTTTTAAAGGGATAGCAGACAAAGGCCCACCCAAAAATTTCACCAGAAGGAACGTTTTTGAAAAACAGAGCATATCAAGTATATGATTTTGGATCCACAGATTAGTGTTGAAAAAAACTAGAGACTTGGCCTCATTAATCAGTTGGCCCGAACCCTAGAGGTAAGAATTAAGACAGTCCTTAAAATCTCACACCTTTACTATTTTGGGCTCTCCAAATTGGGGGGGTATCATCCAAAAATTACAAAGGATCCCATCACCAATTTGCACCACTTGGATGAGGCCCAATCTTTGCAAGTCAACAATTAGCCTATCCAGACCTTCAGCCAGTATTAAGAACGGGTAAGGAGAGACAGGGTCTCCTTGCCACAATCCCCGTGAAGCCTAGAAAAGGCCCAAAGATAAGCCTCAGGCGAAGATGCAAAGGAGTAGCAACATCTAAGCCAAGCAATACAAAGACCCCCATCATTTTCTCCAAGAACTGCCATTCCACCCAATCATTAGCTTTAGCCATATCTAGCTTACTAAACATTCCTTTCCATTTATTGGTGTGCATTGAATGGACAGCCTACTGCGTTATCACATTCTCAACAGTGATTTGTCTCCCTTTCATGAAGCCTCCCTGCTCGCTTGAGATAATATCGTCTAAGCAACGCTCCAGCCACTCAGCCAACAACTTACCAATAAGTTTATAGGACGCGTTGCATGGTGCAATAGGCCTAAACTCATTCAATGAGAGAATTTCCCTGTTTATGGATCAAAAACAGATGAGTTGGTTCATAGCCTTTAACATTTTCTTGGAAGTTTGTGACTCTTCACCCGCAAGGTCAGCTCTAACAATCTCCCAAAATGCTTGATAGAACTCAATCGACATCCCATCAAGCCCTGATGCTCTACTTTTCATTCCAAAGACAATAGTCTCTAATTCTTGTATACTCGCAGGGGTATTCAGCTGCTCATTATGTTGTTTTGAAATCAGTGCTAGAATGGTTCATAAGAGTCTCTCCTGGCTTTGGGGGTCCAGCTCACTAGAGGCTTGAAACAAGTGACTAAAGTGCCTCAGCTGATGCACCCCTTCCAAAGAAGAAAACTGATTTTGATCTTCATCAAGCAGGTAGCTCACAAAATTCTGATTTCTCTTCGCCAAAACAATTTTGTAAAAAAATGTCATAATCCTATCATCATCCTTCAGCCTATCTAATCCTATGACCTCTTCTCAAGCTTCTACCTCCTCCATTTGATTAAGCAATGCAGTTTCTTCAAGGAGAAGCTCTCTAGACAGCCCTTGCTCACACACCTTAGCTGAAATTCCCCCAAACTACTGCTCAATATCCTGCTTTTGCTTGAAAATATTCCCAACAGTTGTAGCATTCCATTCTTTCAGCCAGTTTTGAGCAAAGTATTTTTGTGTTCTAACAATAAGACGAAACACGTTCAATGCAGAAGCTTATTAGGGCACATAGAACAAACAATGCAAGAACCTTACATATAAACTTCCAAAACCCTTTCACAGTGAAAAAGGGGAACATCAAAATGGGCCTTTCTGATTCATATCTATAATCCATTGCACAATTCTACTCAGGTTTTGAAAGGAAGAAGCAATAGGATGTATGAAAAGATTAAGAAGCATTTTTTATTAACACGCAACTTCTTATATATTTATGGAAAAAGATACATGAAGTCTGCTGTTCCTGATGAAAGGAATATCATTCGAATCAGCGAGGAGCATATGCACATAACACACAGCACCATAGGCATTGCTAACACCTTCCAGCCACATGACTGACTACAAAATATCACCATGTAAACAGTGATAGCATCATAAGCGATTTCATTACAGGAATGAACAAACAAATAACCATACCAGCTGTATACAAACTATTACAACAGAGACCCAATCAAAA
This sequence comes from Torreya grandis, assembly GCA_037957365.1. Taxonomy (NCBI): domain Eukaryota; kingdom Viridiplantae; phylum Streptophyta; class Pinopsida; order Cupressales; family Taxaceae; genus Torreya; species Torreya grandis. Next base: position 1,218,595 of record JARHVA010003906.1, read on the forward strand.
CCCACATATCAGAGCAAACACGATCTCCCCTCGACTCACTTATTTCAGTAAAGAGCACGAAAATCATTGTTAATCAATAATTGCATTTTTTTCGGCAGAACTGGATCCAAACAACAGATATTGTCTAGAATATATTAAATCCCACTAGGTAGCATCAAGAGCTAGATAGGCCAGACAATCAGCCACTTTATTGCTAGACCTAACCACATGCTGAAATTCAATATGCTCAATCTCAACTTACAATTATGATGTCCTTTATAATAGCATCTAAGATACAATTAGAAAAAATATTTCACCAATATGCCTAATCTTGGACAGAACTATTTGAATCTAATTCTGCAAAATCTTAGGATATCATCTTTTGGCCAAAAGAAGTCCTTGCTTAATAGCTAGGACCTCCACAATATTATTTGATTGAACGCCAACGAAAATTAAATCAATAAAACAATTGTCAAAATCATCCCAAAAAATGCCCCAAAACTAGCCATTCCTAGACTACCCCAAAAAACGTCGTCTGTATTAAGTTTAATGACCTTCCATGGGAAGCTGCCAGTAACTCGTTGAGGATCCCTTTTTGTAATTGCTTCTTGAAAAAACCCAAAGATTATAAAATTCAGGGAAAGACCCTACAGAATCTGATCTTCGTTAGGGAAAATCTGATGGTATCTGATCTTACCTTGAGTCATTAAAATATCATCTTCACTCGATTGTCAGGCCTTCTGCCATAAGATATCCATAAATGTCTCAAAATAATCGTTGATTCCTCTCCAACCAAATAGACCATAATATAAAACCATGGCCCTTGATCCAAATATCATTAAGCAATGACGACCAAAAATCCTAGGAAGGCCAACATTGCCAAATATGAGGAATTGTGGGGTGGAAGGAACCATCTCATCTTAAATCCAAGGCCCAATAATCCAAAATAGCTCTAGCATAAGAGCACTCATAGAACAAGTGCCAAGCCATTTCACTTTTGTGCCAACAAAAAACACACGATGGAGCTTCATTGCCTCGCTTCTGATAATTATCAGCCATCAACTACATAATCTAAATAACTAACCATTAGAAGAACCAGATCTTCGGCCACCCTGAAGATCCAAATCCAATCAGACCATCAAAAAGTTGGAATAACTCCTCTTTCTTTATTGAGCACATCCAAGTAGACCTACTTTGCCAAATATGCATATGATGGGGAATCCCCCAAATATAAATAATCCTACCAAAGAGAATGAATAATACACCAAGAAGACAAAATAACTTAGAGATGTGACAAGTGATGTGGAGGGGTCACACAAGCCCATTCTTCTCTGGTATTTCATTCCAAAAATATTTGGTCCCTTCTATGTTGGGGGTTACAAAGAAAATCCGAACTCTTACCCAATTTGACACTAGAAGGCTTGTTTAACTAGAGCCAAATGTCCTTAGTATTTTTAGTCCCTCTAGTTATTTTGGGTCATTTTGAGGTCAAAAAGGCTGCATTTAATGACTTGTACAGATTTCTTGGGAAGTGTGAAGATGTCAAAAGGTGATGTCACATGACATGTATCCTATCAAATCTTAAGTAACTGCAATCAACTGAAAAGTGGCAGGTTCCTCAGAAAAAGAGCAGTTTTCTTGAGGAAAAGAATAAGTTTGGCACTTGTACGGCTTCTTGGGAAGTGTGCCACATGGGAGAGGATCATCGTGTCTCTTCAGCTTCCCCAAGCTCAGTTCCACATTTGGTTTCCTTTGGAAGTGCCATTTTTGGCCCAAAACCGTTCTGCTACTTTTTCACCCTTCTTGGCATGCAGAAGTGACCTTCAAGTTTTTGCTCAGTACAAACAGCTGAAGAGGTTTCAAGTCAAATGCTTCTAGGAGGTTGTAGTACACTCAGATACCTTCATTTCCATATAAGGAGTTTGAAGAATGGTACCCTGTGCTTCATGAACCATTCTCATGAAGTTGATTGTATTTTTCTACCTGCTTATCTATGCACCCTATAGTTTTTGCCTTGGTTTGAGCAATTCCGCACGAACCATTTGCTGATATTGGTTCCTAAGCATGTTGACTTCCTTCTCCAATGTTCCCCATACTTGGTTTCATGTTTCAAGGTGTTGTGATGGGCAAATCATCTCAAATTTGCAGACTGCTCTCATTTGGGATGACAAGCCAAGTTTCCACTATTTCTAGACCTTCATGTTTTGCAAATGACTTCAAAGAGTTGTGATAGGTTATTTCTCATGTTTCCAATGTGGTGAAATGATCTCATAACATCTCAGTTCTTTCTCCAAGCAATCTTCATGAAAGTGCAGTCATTGAGTGCCATACAGGCAGTTTGTCCCATGACTATCATACACAGTCATTCAACTGCCATGAAAGAAGGGTCCAAATGTTGAAATGGAGTATGAGAGATGGTTTCTGACTTTGCAACATCTTGATGTGTCATTGGAACACCATGAAAGGGTATTAGTTAGTTGTCAAAGTATATCCTTTGAGTGTGTTGACTATTTTATGTTTGCTCCCCATATGCAACTCAAAATGTGCACTTACAGGTGTTTGAGGAGGGAAGTCATGTTGAAATGAAGGTTTTGAGGTTGGTCCCAAGACCATCATAATGAGTAGCAACCTTTTGAGCAATTGGAAAGAGCCTAAGTCTTTTCATAAAGTCAAATGCAATACATACTGCTCATACTCAACTCACTACCTATGCTGCAAAATACACATCTACAAGTGCTCTAACAGAGAATTGGGAGAGCCATTCTGAGGTGTTCAAGCATATAATGAAACCCTTTTTGAAGTTCTAACATGCCAAAGGATCATAACATACATATCAAGAAGGCTAAACTGCTAAACAAGTCGAAAACTATATTCAAGAGTGATGACTGTAAGTTTAGGGATCAAATCCCTAAATGGGTAAAATAGAGGTCCAAGGGCTTTTTGTGGACCTTTTTCAACATGTCTCCTAAGGGTTTCAAGGCATCTAAAGGACTGAATCTTGTAACCTTTGGTATGGACAAGAACTCTACAAAACATGGAATCAAAAGGAGTGCTGGAAGATGGGAATTGCAAGCCTCAAATATGCCCTTAAAAGCACTGAAACCTAGGAAGCGTTCATCTACATTTTTGGACTTCAAGAGACCTTTTCATTTAGAGTTACAAACTGGACATGCCCCATGTTTGAATAGGCTTTGATGAGGGGAAAGAACTTGTATGAGCTAAGAAATCATTAAAAGGAGATGGTAAAGTGTTTTTTAGACCTTCATATATACCTACAGTTCGTACACTGTAGTAGGCACCTACAACAGAGTATAGCGCAGTGACCCTAGATTGATGCCCAAGTGGTGTTTAAGGGCTTTCAAAGTTGATTGCAGGTTCAAACACATACCTAGATGATCATCAAATTTCAAGGAAGGTCCTTAGACATCATGACCAGGTCCAAAAGAGCTCACATCACCTAAAGGTTTGCATCTTTCACACCTACAGTCAATTATGTTCGACTGTCTAAGACAGTGAGCAGAATAGTAGTTTTTTGGTGTGTGAATGGCCCAAACATGAGACATTTAGACCTAAGTAATGCAAGATGACTCTAGGAGAAGCAGAGGAGGCAGTGAACACTACCTTTGAGGTCTAACCATACAATGAGTACCTACAAGCATCACTCTAAAACACAAAACTCAATCAAGGAAGTGACACTCAATCTAAACTAGGCAGTGAGTAGGTTTTGGGTTCAAGATGATGAGGAAGAACTAGGAAAGGTGGACAAGTGACTCTAGGGAACTCTAGAGGATTTTTTAAACATTAACTCAATCTTGTTCCATGAAAAAACACCCTACAAGTGTCCCCTCTAGAAGCTAAACACAGTCAAGCAACGTAATACAGTCTTGACTAAGGGTGTGCATAAGGGAGTATGCTTGATGAAGATAAGCATGAAGATGGAGTAAATAAACATTAAGCAATGCCAATGATCCTAAGGGAAGCAAGGGCATTTGTATACCCTGTTCTCAAGACCATCCAAGCAAACAACACCCACAGGTCCCTTTCTAAGACACAAACACAATCAAATGATAAACTCAATTTTGAGAGTTCAATATATGAGAAGTGCATGGGAAATGAGAATTGGTGAACATCATGAACCCTCTCACTAGGGTATATTTAACATCTCAATGACTTTCAAATCAGGATCAGAGCTAGAAACCCTCTCCAAAAGGCAATACACAGTGATTTTTTTACTGTCATATACACAGTCTTTGCTTTGAAGTCTGTTTTTGCTTTCTAGTGCATGTGAGGGGTTAAATGACCTAATAAAGAGCTGGTTTTTTGTGGAGGTCACCTATACAACCTGTAGAGGCCCCTACAATATCCATTTTGGTCTGGGAAAACAACGGAGTGCCTCTGTTTTGTCTCAGACAGAGGGCACTCCCTTTGTGCTTGTAACCTGCAGTTTTGGAAGATTGAGATGGCCAGTGAGTTGGGAGCTACTTGGACCTTGCAAGAGGATTTGTAAAGTTGATGGACACCTATGAAAAATTGATAACCAAATTAGAAAGGGTGAAGCTCAATGGAATGGTCCAAACCATAAGGGTTGCAATCAAGGCTATGAGGAATAGTGAAACCTAGTGCTAGATGAGGAAGTCATTTTCATTTCTAGTCTTTGATATGATTTTTAGACTATTGGAACATGTGTATGGGATGACTACAGGGGTGTTTGAACTATTAGAATGCAAGGAAAATCACCAAAAGTCATCTCGAGCCCTAAGGTGCAATCAGCCTGTTGGGAAAGGTTCAAGCCTAAGGCCAAATGGGAGGTCATTCATCATTCTAGCATGAGATGTGCTTTCCAACTCATTTGAGCATGTTTGTAGGATGGATACAGAGGTGGCCAAGATTTTGGAGGGCATAGAAAACCAAGGAAAGCCATTTTTGGACCTTGAGACATCTCAGACCTATACAAATGGTGAAAACAAGCTCGATAGGTCAAATTCAAATGCTCATATCTTTCATGAAGCCTTGCATAGAAGCCAAAGGAGTTAAGAGGAGGTTAGTAGGGGTCTTAAAGGACATGTTTGTGGAATTTGTCTGCAAGTTTGACGTCAGGTTTTTATGAACAAACCTTAAGAGGTCAGACAGGCCTAAAACCCTCCAAAACCCTTCGTAGTGACCCGATTGGAGAAATGAAGCTAGAGATGCATTCTAATGGCATTGTTTGACCATGAAACCTATTAGAAGTTGCAGAGGACTCACTCAAGCTCCCTCCCATGTTTTTTTTTTGTACGGACCTGTATAGACAGAGTACAAAACAGGTTATTTTTTACCATTTTGTGTGTTTTGTAGACTACAGGAGTTTGAGGATGAAATCAAGTTTGGAGGGAAGCTTAGGACTTGTACTAACTCCCTATGGTTATTTCATACCTTGAAGAAACTCCTAAGGGTTCGAACAATAGCTCTCATTTCAACCAGTCAAAACTGGCATAGTGGACAAACTAGTGAGAAAGGTGGAAAACTTCAAGTGAGCTCATTTTAAGGTGCCCCTAATGCTCCTAAGACCATGGAGAGTCTTGACAGGTGTCATCCACTCTCTCCCACAGATTTTCATGGGCAACTGATGCCAATTTTGAATCCAAGTGTGCAGGGTGCATGGAAGGGGAGTTTTCTGGACAGCAAATGGTGATAGCTTATTTTGGGATGATTCCAGATGACCAGGCCTGCAACCAATGCATGGAGAGGCATCCCTGAGCCCCTTCCCCTTCTTTCCAATCATTAAACCTAGTCCTAGTCAGTTATAAGGCATTCAAATAGGGCCAATCATGAAGGCAGTTTTTTTGAGCCAGAATGAGGAGTTTTATGCCACTTTGCAAGAGTTTGATGACTTGGATGGACACTTGTGCTTCCTGACCTTGCATGGTTCATCCCATATCCTCTTTTCATGCACAAGTAACTGATTCTCTTAGCTTGACAAGTGTCCTTGTGACCCTTGGACTTCTCTCTTCTCCTCTCTCTCTCAAATTCTATAAAAACTAGCCATTTTAGCCATTGTACTCATGCTCCACCTGAATATAGCGAAGCCCTACTCAAACGCATACCATTTGATCAATAAGACTATTGATTTTTACCTCTTCATGACTGTTCTTAGTGTGTTTTACTTGAATGTTGAATCTTGCTTAGTGAAGACTATGGATTCCTTAGCATGTTGTCTCATTCTTGCATCCTATTTGCAATTGGAAAGCTTTTTTTTTGCAAGACATGTGAAGTGTTTTAGGAAATGGCAGGGATTGAGTGAGTTAGTCTATTCATTAATGCTCTCATAAGCCTCTTGTCTAGTCCTCCTAGCTTTGCACATTCATCCATAACCTCACAATGTAACATTGATGTGAGAAAATGAAGATTGGAGAAGTGTATGTTCAGTTTGTCTCTTGATTTCTTGTGTAACATGCTGCTGGTTGGAAGTCATCATCTATTTTGGTGTATCACCTCCATTAGATTAGTTTGCTTTCAGTTATCTCTCTCTTTTCACCCCCCAAAGTTTAGATGTAGTTGCAATCAAAAGTGGTACATCAAGGGAGCTAGCCCTATCTAGAGATTCACCTCATCCTTAGGCTGCCCACAAGCCTAGAGGTGTTTCCATTGTGCCACTTGGATGAGGATATCTTTGTCATCTCCTCAAAGGGTGCAAATCCAAGTGACAACATTAATGTCCAACTTAATCATCATACTTCTTTGATTAGATTTTCATCGTGTCAACCATATCCTGTGCAATAATAATCTGGTCCATAAGTTGCCTCCTTTCAACTGTTGGGTCTAGTGATCCAAGGTTGTGTTTAGTTACATAGTTTTGAAATAAATGTTTGTTGTTAGTATGGGGGATGCTTTCATGTAGAGACACCGCCTTTAGAGTTAGTAGATTCACTTTACTTTAGAGTTAGAAAGTTAGAAAGTAATTAATGTTTATGTTAGAGAGTTAGGTGAGTCAGGTGGTTGGATGGTAGTTTGTCGCGTTGGCTCCTGTATGTGAAAGTTTACAAATGCTTTGGGGAGAAATAATAATGTAACCTGAATATTTTCTATTATGTAAGCTTTGTTTTTATCTGTAAAATAATGTAGCTTTTCCATTTATCTACCTCCCATTTGCTATCATGAATGAAAATGGGCTGTGAAGAAATGGAAGCAATGAAGAAAACGAAGAATCAGAAATGTTGCCTGAGGGGAGTATGGAAATTTAATTTTTGCTACTATAGAGTTTTGATACAATACATTTTTTTTGGTGTCTAAAAAAGGATTTGTTTGGCATGAAAATTCTACTGGTATTTGGTGTGGCATAATTAAATACCTTAAATGTGTTCTTTGAATGTATATGCTGGGACAAATATAATTAATAATCCCTCAAGTGTTTCTGCTCTGCCTGGAGAGTTGAAAAACTCATTTTTGCTCTGTCTGGGCATAACGAATTTTGTTGGGCATGATTGTGGCTGCCAAAAGCTCCACAAAACATCTGCTGAAGCATGATATTTTCCCTGTGTGTGAATGTTGCCTCAGCTTGAGCGTGAAGATTGACAGAGAAGCATGGAAAGAGGTTGAAATGGCATCCAAAGCATGATTAGCATCCACCAAAGCTTGATAAACATTTGCCTGAAGCGCCACTAATCAGCAAAAGCGTGTTGATAGCTGCCAAAAAGCGTGCTAATGTCTAACAAGTCTAATATATGGCATGATTTCTGATGTGAGCTTATATATTTGCCTAAAGAGGTGCTTTGAACGGCTGCAAAAGCATTCAAACGTTGACTGTAGCATTGAAAAGTGTCATTTATACCTGATGGGGCGTGGTTTTTGATACAAAATGAAGAGGGCATTTAAATTCTGCTGCTGAATGGTGTTCTGAATGGTGCATTTAATTTCTCTGACAAAGCTACAATTGTTTTGTCTTTAGCATCAGTCCAAAGCTGTACGGAATTAAATAGCATAGGTAGGACGTGAATGTCTGTGTTGGTGATTTGCTGAAGTGTAGATGTTTGTTTTGGTGAATGAGAGATGGTAAAATTTATTGGGTATAGTTATGCTGTTAGGAGTGCCGGCCCAGAAAATCTTGATTGCCGGGTGAAAAATTCTGACTTTCACATAATTTTTCACTGCCACGTATTTTTACTCTCAGGTGCAATTTTTTGTATTGAAGGCTAAACCAATGTTTGGTTAAATAAATGTTGTTGCAAATTACATCTCAAGGAGTACTGTAGTTAAGTTAGTCAAAACTTTGATGTGAAGTCATTAAAAACTTAAGGTCTAAGGTTCAACTTCTGCTTACCTCTTCCTTAGTTTATTTTGCATGAAATATGAACATGTACAGTTGAGTTATCTAGATGTTTTAACAATTATATGTCAAGTGCTTACATAGAAGAGGTGGTAACTGTCAAACGATAAGTCAATGCTCACCTAGAGGTCAGGGGATCCAAACTCACCAAGTGCAATGCAAAACCAATGCAATACTGAATTTTCAAATCCCGTCATTTTTAATGCATATTGCCTATGACTTTGTAATTTTCATCATTTTGCATTTTTGCATGAAGGTAGGTGTGTGGCCACTCTTTTTGTAGGTTATATAACATTTTGAGTCCATTGGAAGTGTTCGTTTTTATTTGGAAACTCTCCCCTTGTGTTTTTGAAGGAAAATGTATTAAAAATGGACAAAAAAAGAGTTTAAAATGTATAAAAGGTGCATTTTCAGTCATACCTAACACCCTAGTATTGCTATGAAAATGAAAATGTGTTGTTTTTATGAGGACACCATGACAATGAACATCCCTGTCGCTGGTACCATTGAAGTTCGCAACGTAGTATCTTGTGGGCTACAAGTCCATTAGGATCAATCAAGCGATAGAGCCAGAGACCCACCCATCTTGAGTTCGTTGCTAGCTCAACGATAGAGAAAGTGATGTAGTGACGATTTTGGTTTTGCTAGTTTTGTTTGAGTTTTCTACTTGTTAGTAGTTTCCTCAATTGTTTTTAAGCTTTTGCAATGAGAAGGGGACTAGTTATCTCAAGGTTTTTTGCTGCATAGACTTCTCACCTCTCATTTGAAGGGGAGAAGATACTCTCTTGGTTTTCAATCAGTCTTCAATTGAGTGTACATGTTTATAGGGGTTGTAAGCACCATTAGTGTTTGCAAAGTGGTTAGAGATGTTGGGCATCAAGCAAGATGTGCCATGCACGAGGTACAAAATTATCATCTAGATAAGGATTGATGTTATTGAGTATTCCCATGATGGTACTCATATTGTTGTTCAAGTACGAATGATCGTAGGGACGGGTACTCCTAGGATGATGTTCATCTTTGTGTCAGGTAGTGTCACAGGGCACAAAGCACAAGGCAAAGGGAGGTCAGGTTGCAATTGCAATAGACGTGTTGACACAAGTTGATCAGTGCCAAATGTACAGAGGACTAATTGACAGGTTGTAGCAGGTCTTGTTGGATAGCTTCACGGCCATGTTGCTCCAGTTGATCTTTTGGTCCCCTTAGGATCAAAGCGGGGTTTGTTGGGTCTAGTGACCTAAGGTTGTGTTTAGTTACATAGTTTTGAAATAAACGTTTATTGTTAGTATGGGGCATGCATCTCATGCAAAGACACCCCCGTTAGAGTTAGTAGATTCAATTTACTTTAGAGTTGAAGTAATTATTGTTTATGTTAGTGAGTTAGGTGAGTCGATTGGTTGATTGGTAGTTTGAACCATTGGGTCCCATATGTGAAAGCTTACAAAAGGTTTAGCGAGAAAGAATAACATAACCTAAACATTTTTTATTATGTAAGCTTTGTTTTGATCAATAAAATAATTGTTATAAACTCGCCTCGGGATGCATTGCAGTTGTTGTTGACATATTGACTTAGCAGGATTATCTTGCCCTGATTGACACTCTGACTGCTTATTACAGTTGATTACTCAGATCTAGATGCTATGATTCTGCTACAATGATTTATTGGTTATGACTGATTTGTTATTTCAATAGATGGGTATGCTTACTTCAGTTATGACATATTTCATACGTTGTTCATATCATATTTTTATGGTTATTTGATATATATCCCTTGAGCAAATATTGTTGATGTTTTGTTCGGTATTTACAGGAACAGGTCAAGTGAGCTAGACTCGATGGTGGATTTCAGCCGCTAGAAAAATAATGGAAAAGGTTTATGAGCAGTCGGGATTGGTACCGACAAATGAAATGACATGTGACAGTTTAAATCCATTGGTCGTATCGAGTCTTCTTGCTTGCGGTTACTTCATCTTTTATTTTCTTTCTTTAGTGTTGTGCGAGTGTTGATCTGTGTCGTTACATGCTTTTAACAATCTGCTAATTTATTCCTTGCTTGGATTTAATGATTTATAGGGTCATTGTTGCCTGCCCCTGTTTGTGTCGCGTGTTCAGATTTCATTTTTGCGTGTGATTGCGTGTGGGATCTCTTTGACGTTGTTGGGTTGGACTTCCCCTACCCCACTGCCCTCGCCCCCCCCTCCCCCAGTTGTATTTATTCGTTTGGCCATTAGACCTTAGCCGTGGCATGTTATTGTAGTGGTTTCCCTTTCGTGTGGATAGACCATGACGTGGATCATTTGACTTTCTTAGACATAAGTTGGATGTTATTTCGTTGAAATGCGTGGATCTTGTGTTATGATGACTTGGCAAAGTGGCATTATAGAAATCTGGGTCGAAAGTTCTGGAAGGATCATTATTATGCTTGTCAAAAACATTGATGGAGGTGGTTGATATATTTATTGTTTGGTCTGACTCCCCAATGCCACCACTTCTGCATTCTATTTGGGAAAGCTCGCAGCGAGGCATGGAGCTTACGCCATGTGACAAACCCTAGGCCAAGCACCATAGGCATGATGAGTTTTTTCCACGAGAATATTTATGGGAAGGCTTGTGGCATTCTGTCCAAACACTGGAATTGGGGGAAAAGCCAAGGCGGCAATGGGCAAAATATCCCAAGTCCTCCATGGGGTGCAGGTAGACTATGGTGAGCAAGGAAATATGCAAGGGAACAAGTAACTTGGCCTGGGGTTTGCAATTTCCTCCAAGTAAGTGGTGTCCTTGAATTTTATTAAGGAGATGTTATTGCTGTGGTTTTGTTTCCCTGTGGAGATTGTTATAACGAAAATGAACCATTAAGGGTTCATGGTGAAGTCGGGAGACTTCACAATGAACCTGTAATATATATATATCGATTTTGCCTTATTCGAGACGTTATAAATTATTTTGGAACTGTATTCTGTTGTGTTTAAATCGACCTTGCTGGGTTGGCTGCAAATTGATTATTTAATGATTTTGGTGGAAGAATCGGTGTAGTGTTGTGACCAATGATGGTTAAAAATAAAATTAGATCTCTGTTGGGCAGGGTAAATAAGAATACATGTTGATTTATTTAAACCCGTTTGGGCAAAGTAATTATTGTGGGGTTCTGATTTTATCAAATCATAATTAGATTTTATGAATTTTATTGCGTTGTATATGTGGTTGCAAAGGTGTCAAAATGGTGCGCCTGTTGCTATTTTCACCTTGTTTTGGGTATGGCAGATCTGCATATTGTTTTCTTTCACAATTTTGGTGTAGTTCGGGTGCTGTGAATAAATCCAGTTGGGTCGATTTTTGTATTGGACTAATAATTTTATTGCCGGAAGCTTATTTCTTTTTCATTCAAACCCCTGGAGGCTGTTATAGTTGTTTTAAACCCGAGGTGTACCCTCCATCGATTTGATGGGTCGTGTCCTGTGTATAATGTTTGGTTTGTCATTGTTTTGTGTTTCTACCTTTGGGGATCAGGGTGATGGTGCGTAGCTTCTTTAATATTTGGGACTGCCATTTATAATATTTTAGGACCAAGGAATATGGTGTAAACCCCCGTCGATTGTTTTATTAATTTTTAAATGCATATAGGCCGTGGGGTGTTGATTTGGGAATTTGTTGTTGGCGGTAACTGTTCATGTTGGAGGTTGGTGAAATGCACTTTCTTGGACTCGGTTGTATTTTATTAAATGTTGTCTTGAATCTGAATTCTCCTTGTGATTATGTTGGTAGTTGGATTACATGGTTAAGATCTCTAAGATTGTTCCGGTTGTTATGAACGTTCACAAATGAATGAGAAGATTTGGTCAGTGGTAAAAGTGCTTGACAGTCCAAGCATTGAGGCACAGAATTCAAAGACTCGGATTTACCACTAAATCTGTTTCCTTGAGTTTTAAGCTAATACCAATAGGCTGGGCGGAACTTATTATGCTTTCTTGAGGGAAAGTCACCTTCATTGTCTCGTTTGAAACTTTGGTGTTGAAGAGCTATTATCTCCTATTGGTGTCGGTTAGTGTGTTGAACCTGTTGCTTATTGTCATTTGCTTTATTGTTTGCTTGATTGTTGTGAAGTGGACTATGGCTCAGTGTCACTCGTATGCTCATAACTTCCCAGTAAAACCCAGGTGCCTGATTCCACCATCCAGCTGATGGTTGGGGTGGTGTGGGCCACTGATGGATGGGCTCATTACACTGGACCTTCGAGTTTTGTCATCATGCAGATTGAGTACTCATCTCTTGTTGACTTGGATCTTCGTGCTTGCAGATTTGTTGTTCCAGTGTGTACAGTGTATAGTATACTTGCAGATGTTTAGAGTTGATCTCAGTAATTCTCATTAATTCTTATGATTATGCCATGAATCTTGTATAACTGATTGCGATGTAGAAGCAATATCATGTTAGCACTTTGAATTTGACTTGCGTGTATGGTGATCCATACCGCAATACAGTTTAACATCACGATGCACAAGAATCAAATATCCGTTGACTATATACTTGTTACGCTTTATATAATTCTGATTTTTCATTCCTATTGTATGGCTGTAGCATTTGTACTCTCGTAGATACATTTTGGAATTATTGCTGAAATTGGAAGCTTGTTGCTTTCTGATTGTTATTTAATAATTGATGAATCAGGAATGAACAGCAGTGTTTGATGGTTTCTAATCCTTCTTGATGTATATTCAAAAATGTTGTATCCTTTCATTTTTAGCATACTGAAGTGTATTATATTGACGTAGTTACTCTTGTTTAATTTTAGGTATGAGGAGTACTTTACCTTGAAGGGCAACGCATGCTTAAACCTTGGAAACTCTTGGTTGTTTTAATAACTTATATGGTTGCATATAAAACTATGGAGTTGGTTTCAGCAGCTCAAATGATGCATTAGCTCCATTTTATTATCATTAGAAAACCTTATATTATTTGTTGACGGTGGGAGAACAATAACTATGCTTAACACCCTTGTTTGATTTGTGCATATGGTGGTGCATACCTTGTCACAAGGAAGCATTACGATATGTAGTTATCAAATGCGGGTTGCAATTACACTTGGTTTATGCTATGGAAATCCAGATTTCTTTCTTACTTATGGCATAAGAGTTAATGCTATGTTTTGATGTCCGGGTTGAAATTGCCATAATATTTGGTGGCAAGAATAAGGCTGAAATTACTTCTCTTGCTATAATGAAATTTTAATATTCTATATATGGAGTTGTAATTATATTGACTTGAAGTTTGTTGCTCGTAAAACTTGTAGCTAGACATGCTAAACCTCTTTGTGAGTTGACTGGGTAACCTAATGCCTTCAACCAGTTTTATGTATTTCTTGTATACTGTTGTGAGTAGAGGAGTTATGTACAGCCATCGTGGTAGCTGTCCTAATCTCTTGGGGTGACTCTATTTTATTGTCCTTTGATCATGTTGACTTTTAACAGATATCTTCTATAGCTGAAACTGCTCTTGTAACTTCTTTATAACTATGGGTGTTTCAGTTGCCTTGTAAAAGTATTAGGGCTTATGGTGGTTTTAAAAATCTTAATGCGGAACTTTTAAATAGATGGCAAGTTTAACCATGTTTCAGTTTCCTTGAGTTCAACACAATAATTGAACAATTAAGGATTGATAGATGGGTCTCCTTATCAGACCAAGTTGTAGGACTTATGTGAACAATTCAACTTGTATTACTCCTTTGAAATGGGTCAAACTTGGTGGTTTTAATAATTTATTTAATCTGATCTAAACAGTATGAGAAAGTACTTGGTGTTATTTTGATTCGGTACTTATGAGAAACTCATGGAATTATGGTGTTCGTTATATCCTGTTAGAGCTGGTAATTTGGTAAAGTTCCTACAGGTGTATTGATCAGATGATGATCGCCTAGTTGGTTTTAAATCATGTTAATGGTTATTCGAACGCTTTGCTTGAATATATTATGTCCTCCTTGTTTGGTCATGTACACTTGATAGGTGGCGACCTTTCCAATGTTTATGGTTTCGTTTTGTGTGCATTTATATTGCATAATATATTGAAATGAAGAAATTCTATATTGCTGGAATGTGCTGATTCAATTCAATGAAAGTTAGGAAATGTCCCTTTGTTGCTTTTCATTAGTGAGCCCATGGATATGTTGGCAAGTTTGCCTTGGCACGCAGTGTCTATACTTTAAGGTGCTTGGAGTTAATTATTTTAAATATTATGAACTCGATTTTATGTTCACTTATTGCTAAGACAATCAAATATAGGAGGAAGATTTTATTTGGGTATTAGCTATGCCAAGTTAATCTAACAAGTGCTGGAAAAGAATCTAATACAGCCGCATTATGTTATGGTAATGTGGGACTGTTTAGTTGGCAAGGAAATATTGCATCTGTTCACGCTTTCATACTGACTAGTGGTTTAGGCCTGAGGTAATGTTTTGTCAATAACTACTCTCCCTATTAAAAGGGCATGATTTATTTGTACTCCATTTTGGCAATGCAAGAATGGAGGCTTTTATGCAAATGGGCAAGCTAATAAATGTTTTCTTCTTGACTAGTTGTTATATAAAATCGTTTGAGACTAAGTGGTGTCGTCGGACCCATTTTTGGTAATGGTAAAGTTACCAATAATAATCCCTTGTTATCAAATTCTCTCTCTTGGCTTATGGGATTATTATTATCCAATAGCTAAGCGTGCTATAAACTCCTTGGAAGAGGTGCATGGTGCCATGACCACAAAGTCCGTGATTCGACTTATGGAATCTCGACAAGTAGCACTATTGAGTTACTCGGTCTACCATTGGTTACATTGGTAATCGGTTTGGTACCTCATGCTGGCTGGTCAGTTTTTCTTGAGTTCCAATCTATATAGATGTAAATGAGGACCCTCTTGGGACGTCTTTCATATCTAGTGATTCAATAACTCGAGGGTTGATGTTTTATCTTAAATAATCTTTTGTTGCTGCCCTTTATATCGTGCTTGGGTTTAACATCGAGTTAAATGCTAGGGTTGTCTGCTCTAGTACTCCTTGTTGTTACGTACATAGTAGCTGCAAGTACGTCAAGGAGTAGCTATTATCTTCAACTTTTAAACGGGATTCTATTAGAAGACGGATATGTTTAAGTAGGGTTAACTGACCGCTAATGGTCCTATTGGTGGGAGATACTAGCACTTGTATAGAGTTTGGAGTTTATCAGTGTGCTCACGTACACCGATATGCCCCAAACTGTATACTCCTTATTGAGGACGTGTTCCCATATAGAACTCTTTGATGGTGATTTAATCCTAGTTAAGTGTCTACTACCGACTAATAGAGTGTTGGTTGTGAGCACCCTAGTGTGCAATCCATTAAGATGTCTCACATCATCAAGGTGTGTTTGGGCCCACATGCAGTGTCATTTCGTACTCTGAAAAGAAGTAATTCCCGAAATATTTTTTTGGGGGTTGTTTCAATAATGTAGCTTTTCCATTTATCTACCTGCCCATTTGCTATCATCAGCAAATCAAACCTGTTCCAGTGAGATGATAGAGGAAAGTATAGGAGCAAACCGGTCCAACATACGCTTTGCTATAATTTTATATGCCGCATCAAAAAGTGAAATAGGCTTATACGCATCAAAATGCTCTACTTCTTGCATTTTTGTAATTAAGGTGATAAAATTCATATTCATCCCTCTACTTGTGGATTGTAAGCATCTTGATTCCTCCACATCTACCAATGAACCATTCCTTAGAATATCCCAAAATGCTGGAAAAACTCAATAAGCAAATCATCAAGCTTTGGGGCCTTCCCTCCTAATTATTGTAGTTTCCAATTCACATAATTTGGATTAGTCTTATCAAACTCAAAACTAGCTTCAGTAAAATGGGTAAGTACAACGTTTTAGGCTTTAAAGTTTGCAGCCTTCTAGATCTATGATAGTGTGTTTGCCACAACGGGCTAAGCCTTGTCCAAGAATCAGGGTTTGAGACCCAAATCTTGCTAACAATTTTTAGAAAGACCATGCAGTGTAGAACTAGAAACTCTTCTCCCTTCGTCAAAAACATTATTTAGATACAGATCTCAGACGACTCCAGGTAGAGGAGGTTCGGAATGCTCATGTTCAAATTGTAGCTAACAGGGACAAACACAAGTGGATTGTTATCTGAGACTGTAGGGCTATCATTTGTGATTCTCCCCCTCCTAGGTGGTCGCAATTTAGACCATCTACATGATGGCAACCTCAAGTCTAAATCGGCGGCATCTCCATCGCTTGTGGGCACAACAATGGTACATTATGGTCTTCTCTAGTTACCTTTCATGATGTTGTTGCTTCATGAAATATCTTCCTTCCTGAGACCCAAGAGAGCCCTAAGCAAGCCCTCATAATAGTCACAAGTGATGCTTGGGTCTCAACCTCATAGTTCCCATGTTCGAAAGTTTGGGTTGTTTGGAAGGGGGAAAAGTTTGGAAGATTGGGGTTTTACAAAAAGTTTGGTTCAGTTCAGATAAATTAAAAAAAAATATAACATACATATTAAATCTAATATTTTTAAATACATATATTTTATATAATTATAAATATATAATATAATATTAATATTTTATAAATTATAATATATAACTATAAATATATTATATATTATATTAATATTTTAAAATTATAAAATAATAAAATATGACTATTCCCATATTGAATGGATATGAAGGTAAAATCTTAATAAATCTCAAAATATTAATGCCCTCGTTATTGAACAAGCATACACTAAACCTAATAAAATATCATACTATTACATCTATACGCTGTAATAAATTGTGCATCGTATTATTATTTTATTTCTTAATTAGTGATGCATATGAAATACTATGTTATGACACCGCTGCTCCTATTTCTTCATACAGTTGTGTGTCTCCTTCAAACCCTCCCATTGCCATTGCTCCTATTGCTTCATATCTGAATATAACACACAACACCAGAAAATTTTCCAGTGAACATTGATTTGTGTGGCAGATGATGGAAATCATTCCATAATGGAGACGAGCTGAAGGCTCAAATGTGCATAGCAAAAATTGTTTGTCAGTCAATCAACTTCAATATTTGATTAATTGCAACATTACAAATATATATATATATATGAATATAAATCTAACAGTACTCCCTAACAATAGTTAGTTGTTCTAACAAATAACAACTAACACAATCCTAAAATATCTCCTCACAATATTGCTACGTGATTTGTTTTAACAAATCACTTACAAAAATATATTACTAATCTAAATATATTTTCCAATATAAAATATGTTCACACTAAATATTTCTAACATTCTCTCTCCTAGTGTGAACTTAGGGACATCGGGTTTGCCCGAAAATGCGACCATTACATAATATGAAACTTATACATTGGAGAGGAGAATTAATTCAAAATGCCTTTTGAACATAGGCTTATTTGACATTTCTGTCAAAAAACGATTAAACACGTACAATAGAGACAACTATGACAAAATACTAAATGTTAAAACTAATTGACACCTAACGACTTAATCTAACAACTTAACATATCCTAAAATATAAAATACCAACTTTGAAAAATAAAAATAAGAACTCACAAAATTGACATTAGGCATACAATGACACAAATTAAAACAAAAAACCAAATATGAAATAAACAATTAAAGATTAAAAAAATTTCACTAATGACAATATTTAACAACTTAATGACAATCGACTTAAATAAATATTTCAAAGCTAATAACAAATTACTAACTATAAAATATAACTCTAATGTAAACAACAAAAACTAAACATATAACTAACAAACCCTAATCACTAAAAACATAATTAATTCAAATACTTAGACAAAAATATCTAAACATCAACCTAAATCGATAAACTAAAATCTAAGTTCATAAACCTAAAAACCTAAAAGGATACCTAAAACCACTAAAAGAGCAAAAACATAAATTTATAGAAAACTGCGGGCTTGGACTTGAGAGATGAAAACCTAAAACCACATGTTAAAGAAAAAAACTATGGGCCTTCTATGAAAGGCAGTATTGATGCTAAGGCGGTGAGTTTTGAAAAATTTCGTACACATCGTCGCCTAGCTTTTGGTGTTCTGTCATCCCCTGAGTGACGAACCATCATTGAGAGATGTTGTTCGTGGCCGAGACAAGAATGATTATTGAGCCGAATCAACTCATGGAGGCACAAGTCTTGCATGGACGTTGTCATTGATCAGGGAGCTCACAACCATGGAAATTAGATGGTGTGGGTTCGAGT
Source organism: Torreya grandis (assembly GCA_037957365.1). Lineage (NCBI taxonomy): Eukaryota > Viridiplantae > Streptophyta > Pinopsida > Cupressales > Taxaceae > Torreya > Torreya grandis. The sequence goes on from JARHVA010003906.1 coordinate 1,237,144, forward strand.
TCCAAATGTCAAACGATGAGGGTTAGCTCACTATGTGGAAAATAGATAGATTCCGTCTTGTGGAGAGTGATCTGGTGTGGTCATCAAACTACATATTCATTGAATAGGAGCTCAGGTCTACAAGTCACCAATGTCGAGGTGAGTGAAAACCTATCGTGTCCATGTTGTTGCAGAAGACAAATCGTCGATTTGAAGCATGAACTCACAGTTTGATGCTACAATCAAGTGGTAGAAGGATGGCAATAGAATCCTTGACAATATTGAAGTGTAATGCAAGATGCAAATCCAAATATCTTTTTTTAATAGAACCACAGGAGATCAAAGCCAATCCCAGATGCAATACAAAGTAGATATCAAACCCTCATATGCAGATCTTCATTTTACAGTCCTATGTAAATAATATACACTGTATATTATTATTATTTTTTTTTAAATTTCAAGAGACATTTCCTTTTTTTTTTTTTTTTTTAATTCCACAAACATGGAGCAAACATCTCCAAGAAAACAAATACACACGGATAATAAAAATCAGAAGCTCGTATATATATAAAATATATATTTTTTCCTTATTGATTTTTCTCAATGCAACAAGGAACATAATGGAGTGTTCAAACTATGAGTAGGAGTGGAAGGATGGAAAGGAGGAGAATCCATGTAAATGGTGGAGCATTGGGAGGACACGTGATCTTCACTGTTCAACCAATAACAAAATGCAAGAAGGGGTGGACAACAAAACAATGATTACTACAAGTGGGTTGCACTGCTTGGTCATTGAGTTGCTTTGGTGCAAACACAAACGAATGGAGGAAGCAACAATGCTCAGAGAGGCCACACAAACCTGCTCTGATACCACTGATGGAAATCATTCTTGTTGACGCGGTGGATTGCACCCTGTGAAAGGAGGCTCAGCTCTCTTCATCCATGCGACACAATGGAGACATCCCTCTTGCTATGGGTGGCAAACGTGAGGGATGAATCTCTAGATTAGGGGCTAGCTCCCCTTGATGCACCTTGAGGCCCTGGATTTCCTACTGCTAATAATGGAGGGGATGAAAAGGGAGAGAAATACTGAAATCAGAACCTAAACTAAAGCGGTGATGCACCAAAATGATTGGTCTACTCAACTTTGACAGACACTTTACACTAAGAACAAGTTGATATACACTTCATTTGACACGAGAAACTCTTCTACATCAGCGTTTCAACAGGGGGTCCTATGGAGATACAGGGAGGAAGAACTACCAGAGGTATTCTAAAACACACTATGGCACCCTGTTCACATGCACCCATACTCTGTTGTGGACACTTCTTGCTGACCTACAAAAGAAGAACTCACAATACACTAGACATGCTGGAATCATTCTTTGAAAGCATGAAAGAAAATGACTTAACACAAGACAAAACCATAAACATATGCAAAAGTGCAAACTCAAATGGAGGTTAAAATGTTGTCTTGATTCAAGGTAAATTCCTGCAAGCTTCACCATACAAGCTAAGAGATCCCCTTTCTCAAATGAGAGGTTACAAATATATAGAATGCTGAAAACAAGGTGGCTGACATCACTAGGAATGGAGACCCATGTTGAGTTAAACATCTGCTGAAACAAGAGACCATTACTATTGTCCCTTTCTTCGAACTGCATATGGGAGCCATGCTGTAGATGTCCTAACCGCCACTTCTGATGTCCTTGGGTTGCAAAAGCATGGGATACTCCTTCCAGCAACTAACAAAGCCATTCCCAAGTTGTTGTGGCTGGACTATGTCTTATTCAATGCTCCAGACACAACTAGCTGCACATTGAAGGCTTGGCATCAAAACACGGGATATTGATCTCTATAGTTCGAAAACCAATCTTTTTATTGGTTTTCGATAGATACTATTCCACCAAAATGTATTAATTCATTTTGCTGAGTGTGCCTATGCCACTTGTCTTGTTTTGAATGGTCATTGATTATGCACTTTGACTTTATCAAGTTGTTGGAACTGTTCTGAGCTTTGTCTTTTCCGCTCTCTACTTGCCCGTGTTTTGTCTCTTTCTGCCTTCCGCACCTATTCGGGCTCCTGGGTCTGCATTCTTTCCTTTTCTACGGGTTTCGGGCTTCAGGCTTTTTGGGAAGGTCATCTCGGACAAAAGTCCAAGATAATCTTTCCGAGGGAAAACTCTACAGTTTCTTTCTCTGTTTGCTTCTTCTTTTTAATTCTTCCTTTCTTGTCTCTTCCCTTTGTTTACTCCCTACCTTTGCCTTTTCTTTGCGGGTCTTTTCTGCGAGCGGTCTTTCCTTCAACATGTCCTTCAAACAAAATATCCGGAGGTTTGTTCGAAGGAATTCCTTCGGACATTTTGTCCGAAGGAACTCTCCTTGGCTTTGTTCCTTGCCTTCTTGGCTTGCTTCTTTGCGTTGTCGGCCTTCAGGCTTTCTGTGACCATCGAATTTCTTCGGACAAAATGTCCAAAGGAATTCCTTCAGACATTTTCTCTGAAGGAATTCGACCTTGGCTTGCCTTCTTCGGTTTTCCTTCGGACAAAAACTCCTTCCACTTGTCACTTTTCCCAAAGGGCAAGTGCCCTTCGGGCTTCTTGTCTTTGCCCCTTTGCTTCAACCGACTGCCCTCTGCAAAGGCATTTTGAGCCTCTAGTTGCCCTTTGAAACTTTTGTATTGGTCCTCACGCCGACGAAAAGCCCTCTGCAAGGTCCATTCTGCCTTCAAACATACCCTTCGGAAGTTTTGTAAAGGTCCATTTCATCTTTGAAGTGCCCCCCCCGCAAGAGCACATACCCTTCGAGGAAATTGCAAATGACCCTACAGAATGCCACGGTGCCCTTCGCGAAAAAGCACTTGCCTTACGAAGCATCTAAGACCAATTCGGGCTCTTCTGAAGGACTTACTCAAAAAGCTTTGAAGCAAAGACGTCTCAAAAACCCGATTGCTTCTTCCTTACCCTTTCGGTTTTGTGAATGACTCCAACTCATGAAAGATCATAAGTCAAGTAATCCCACAAACCTGAATTGAACTACTCTGACCCTTATCAGGTTTCTCTTCAGCTTCGACTTATAAAAGTCATAAGACAAGTCCCCTCGTAACCCCAAAATGCACTGTTCTGACCCTTTCGAGTTTCTAAACTGCTTTTACTCATGAAAATTAGCAAGTAAAGTACTTTGCAAAACCCGACTTGCACTGGAACTGGCCATAGACCCTTTCAAGTTTGTCAAGTGCTCCTGCTTATTACTTGTAAAGCTTACAAGTAATGTTGTTCTGAGAACCCGATTTGCTCTGAGTGCTGGAAAAGACCAATGCTTGATGAGACAACACCTGCACCTGCACAAAAGCAACTTTTCCTTGATTTTTAAAGGGTTAAGACCTGGTTTCAAGGCAAAAGGTCATGAAAAACAAGGTTTCGAGGCAAAAAAGAGGGGGGGTGCCCATTTTGGCATGCAGGATTCACAAAATGGTCAACAATTCCATAATGGAGACAAGCCGAAGGCTCAAATGTGCACAGCACATTGTTTGTCAATCAATCAACTTCAATATTTTATTAATTGCAACATTACAAATATATTTATGAATATAAATATAACAGTACTCCCTAAAATAGTTAGTTGTTCTAACAAATAACTAACACATTCCTAGAATGTATCCTCACAATATCGCTACGTGATTTGTTTTAACAAATCACTTACAAAAATATATTACTAGTCTAAATATATTTTCAAATATAAAATATGATCACGCTAAATATTTCTAGTAGCTTTTAAATCACCTGCAAGTTTAGCAATTACAATATCGTTCGCCTTGACGCAGCTTCAACCAACAGGCATCCTTTTAGGGTTTTTTTTTTCATTTTTGGTTTTCTTTCATGGAGAACAGGATTTCAACCTATATTAAAAAAACAGCAAAAAAAATGCACTAAGGCCTCCAACCAAACAGGATAATTTCAGTCCAAACCGAACCTAGTCTAGATTCAGCAAGACTTGGTATTTATGTCAACCTGCCAACATGACACTCGTAGATCTAGTGGTGTTCACAGTTCTAGTGGTGTGGCTTGCCTCATCTGCGATAGTCTCTGATCTATCGTTGTTGGCCTCTTATATATATTTTAGATACAAGTGATGTCTTCATTGTTATCTACTACTTCCCCCCATTTCATCTTCTTTTGTGGTACATATTGATGGAGACCCATTCCTTGACCTTTATTCAGAGATCTCTCATTACTCATCATTAGGTGTGTTATTCTTCTAGGCAACTTTAATGCAACCATCATCGCAACACATTATCCACCCCATTCACAAATCATGGGCGTTTTTTGACCCAAACAACTAGAGGTCTTATGATTGGACATACATTTGCCAAATTATATGCCATTGTTTTGGAAGTGAAGCTTTATGAGGACCTAGAGAACAGGCAATAAAGAGTGAGGGGGCAAGCAAGCCTCAAGAGAGAGTTCCAAACCACCGACCACATTTTTACACTTCGGGCTATTATTGAAGAGGCTCATCATCAGTGCTTCAAGGTCTTTTGTTGCTTTGTAGATATCAAGGAGGCCTTTGACTCAATTTCAAGACATTTGCTTTTCTAGAAGCTATGTGATGTCAGCATTTTAGATTCTCTTATCATCACTGCCATGAGGCTCAATGAGATAGTTGTTGGTCAATTCCGTACTTCTCATGGTCTTTCTAGATTTGTGAAGAGTACTATCAAGGTCAAGTAGGGGTGACATCTCTCATCAATACTCTCCGGCATCTATATTGATGAGCTAAAGGATTTTCTTCAACAACATACCCATGTCGATGATGGTTCCATTTTACATAATGTGGTGATAGCCATATTTCTTTTTATTGATGATGTTGTCCTCCTTTCACACTTTTCCAAGTGTTTACAAAGACAACTTGATGCCCTTGCTCATTTCTATAAGCTTCGTCAATCGGTGGTCAACCTTAACAAAACTATGGTCGTGATATTCAAAACCTCGAAAGGTCCCCTTTCCAAATTTCAGTTCCTCTACAATGGGAACCTTTAGAGATCACATCAGCATACACTTACATGAGGGTCCAAATTTCAGGACCATCTTTCAATATGAAGTATGCCTCCCATTCACATCTTTGTAAGGAACATGCCTCCCTTTGTCTTGGAGCACCAATGTTTTCAAATCCATTTCTAAGATATCCCTTCAAAGATGCACCTCCTCGATGTTGTCATCAAACCTACGATTTTGTATGGATCTAAGTTTTGGGGACTAGTATGGGTACCACTAATTGGGCTTGTATTGAGAGGGTCCGAACTCTCATGCTACAACATACTCATGCTGATGATGGTTGCATCTTACATAATGTGGTGATAGCTATACTTCTTTTTATTGATGATGTTGTTCTCCTTTCATACTCTATTGAGGATTTAAAAAGACAACTTGATGACCTTGCTCATTTTTGTAAACTTCATTAGTTGGTGGTTGTAGAAACTTAAAATTGGACACACTAACGATTTTAACTCTGACAAATTTGCGCTAACACCATCCTAATTGTCTAATCAGTCTTCTGTTTGCACTAACATCCGTAGTCCACTCACTATTCATCCCCCCTAGTCAATTAATCTTTTCTTCCATGATCACATCCAATCCTAGAAAAATCACATCACATCACATTAGTTAATTAATGTTTGTTAATTAGCTAATCTAATCAATAATAGAAAATTGTGGAATATGCACGATTACTATTTTTCATAAATCAATAAATCATAATTTCCATCTCAAACTTGTGATGTCATCAAATGACCCACTTGGCAAATTAAAAATCATATTTCAAAAGTCAAAGTGTCCTTACAAGGCAAGTTTAATGCAAGGTAAGAAGTGTGCAAGCAAAGTCTATGACATGCTATCACACACTCCATCCCTCTTCAATTCCTCCTCTTACACACTTTATCCCTCTTTCTTGCACACTCCACCTCCCACATTTATGGGGAGGACTAATCCTCATCCATTGATCTTCAACCTCATCCGACAATCCACATCCATTCAAAAAATCTATAAATGAAAGGGCCACCTTCCATTCTCAAAAAGCTTTCAATTGACAACGAAGTGTTGTTCAAATATCCTTACAAAGCTTCAACCACCCATGTCATGCATCATCAAATCATCAAGTTAGCAAGGGGTTATGGTGTCGGATTGCTCACGTGCATTATACAAACCTTTTGCAACTACATGTGAGCATATCACTCTTTTCGGCAAGTAGATTGCAAGGAAAGGTATAACTATTACATTTACCTGTTTATTTATTTGTTATTTTCTTCGTCTTGCTCAATCAGATGATGCATGCCTAGGTTAGAGGTATGTTTCAATTGTTTTTGATTCTGTACTACCTGTAAACTAACATTTGCAATCGTGTATTACATATCATATGCCCAGTGAGACTGGCACCCCACAATCAGCTTTGAAGACATCTTATCCTCGTTCTAGGCCAAGATTTTGTCCAAACTTTAAGCTAGTTTCCCCTAATTTCCTTCAAATTTGCCAAAATTGTCGTTTTCGGAATAGTAGCAGAATCACCCTGCTAAGTGGCGGAAACGTTCCCAACAACAACGGAATTGTGATTATAAATGGTGGAATTGATTATTGTCTATGTTTAGTTTGCATCAAATTTGCCAAAATTGTCGTTTTCAGAATAGTAGCAGAATCGCCCTTCTAAGTGGCGGAAACGTTCCCAACAACAGCGGAATTGTGATTATAAATGGCGGAATTGATTAGTCTTTATGTTTAGTTTGCATAATCAACGAAATCGCCCTGCTTAACAGTGAAAATGCATTGCAAATTAGCAAAATCAACGAAATTGTTTTGCATAGTGGTAGAATAGTAGTGTATGGTGGCGGAATCGCGACTACCCCAGTTGATTGTCTATTTTGTAGAAACAATGGAATCAAGGCTCAAATAGGCAGAAAAGCTCTGCGTAACGGCAATATTGTGACTAGTAATAGCGGAAACATTGTTTTGTGCTTTGTGTATTCATTTTCTATAGTGACTAAATCATTCTTAGTAGTGACGAAATCAATCTTAGTAGTAACGAAATCATAGGTTGTAGCAGCGGAAACGCTGTGTAATAGCGGATTTGTTAACCATAACAGCGAAATCGCATTTTTCTATTCTTTGTTTATGTTTCCTATAGAGTTGCGAAATCGACTTGAAAAACGACGATATTGAGCTACAGAGCAGTGGAATTGCACTGCAGAATGGCAAAAACACAAACAGAAACTTAAAAATCAGCTTTTAAGACCTCATTCACTTGTCAAAGATCAAATTTCAAACTACTAATCCATTGTGCTGTAGGTTTTCGCTAGTTAAAGATATGAATTAATCAACCAAACACTCGTAACACTTAGTTTGGTGCTCTAAAAAGAACAAACATTTGAATTTGGTGCTTAAAACAATCTTGTTTGAGTTTTACTTGTATGTTTGTGTCTTTGTGTGTGATGGCTTGACGTGTGTATGCTCTACCCTTGCCCAATTTCAGGGTCCTTGTGTAGACACTAAATTTGAATTAAATTTGAATTATATAGCACCTTAGTCTTGAAAATTTGGCAAATACCTATCATGGTTATACCCTTCAGTTCTAAGACCTTCCCAATGCTGAAAGGCTCGCGTTCGCTATCTTTTTGTGCCAAACTGCTATCTCTTAGTCTAACCATGTGTTATTCTAATGACTAGGCCTTCTATTGTGTGCAAAATGCTTAAATCCTTATCATTATCTTTTTCTGTCAGTTTTAGACTTGCCCCTGTTTTCTAGCTTTCCGAACACTTATGTCCCAACTAGACACCTATGTCGACGCAAGTGTCCCTTTTCCAACCAAGTGTCTAGTGCCCAAAAAACATCCAATTTGCAAATAAAACGTATCCATATGGTCAACCTAAGTGATTTAGTGCAAAATATTTTCAAAAGGGATTGGTATATATACAAGATCAACCCTCATTCATTCCTCACCTAACAAATACCGGGAACTCACAAGACAACTTACCAAGAAGCACTCAATCAAGAATTCAGGTGAGCAAGCCTTCCCTATTCGTCCCTATTTCCATATTAGTCATAGGAGCAGTATCCCCACAAATCTGAAGTACTGAAGGAGCATCGCATGAGCTATATTTGCCAAGTTACAAGCTAGGTCACTGTATATACTTGCTTATCACACATTGCATCCTTATGCACACACAAGCCAACATGTAAAGAAAAACTACATAACTCTAAGGCCTTCTTCGAAGTATTGAATATGTAGGCAGTGCCCATTGACAGAGGGGTCCTCAGGATAGCTCGACATTGTGTGCCCACTAACCCATTTTTCCCACAGTCACTCCAAGGGTGAGAAAGTTAAGGTTTGATCACTTGATGAAGAGCGACAACTTGTGCGCGCAATCTCAAACATCAGAGGGAAAGCGACAGAATCCCAGAAGGCTCCAATTGGTCACATCTAGATCCAATCAGTATTCTGAACAGGACACACGCGTCCGGTTCAGACACCAACGTCGACGGAATTGACCAAATCTGACGCAAGCGTTTGAGGCCATAGAAATGTAAAATTCCAGAATCTAATGATTGTTCCAAGATCCTAATGCAATCCACCTCCAATCTAAATCAACCCAGATCTACATGCGCAGAATAAACCAGCTAATAACTCTTGCTTTTAATTTATTACAATATCAATTAATAGTTGCTCTTTCTATTTTTTGCATATCTCAGTGTTATAAATTCAAAATATTGTTTATCTAAGTTTGCAAATAAATTGGCCTGCTATAAACCTGTTTATCATCCTTGTGCTTATTTATTTCTATATTCTTAATCCTAGATAACCCCTCATATCTAAATTTAGAGTTAAACATTTGGTGAACCTGACGTCTGTGTCTTTCAATGCAACTCCTAGTGTGCTCTAGGGGTTTTTTTATTTTTTTGATCTCTCACTTATTACAATTTATTTCAAAAAATAGAATTTATTGACCTAAAATCATGTTTAATATGGCTAAAAAAGAACTTCCTTCGCCTAACCCTAAACAAGGTGATAGCTACCATCCCTCTAGCCAGATCCACGCTATCACTCCTTCAAGGGGTAAGGTGGCCCATCCTATAATGCCAAAAGACGGTAGCGAAGGAACCCTTCCTAAATCCCTAAATAGTACATGTATTCATATTCAATCCGAAGCACCTAGGGTTTGTGCTTGTGAATCCCTAAAAGATCAAATCACCAATATGAGAAAGTTAATAAAAGAGTTGCAAAATCATATTACATACATGCAGAATTCAAAATATGTTAGTGTTAATCATGTATTTGCATCTTCATCTAACAATGTTAAATCCAACAAAGTTTCAGATCTAAATGAAAAGCTACAACAGAATGCATCTAAAACAAGTGATTCAAATACTATACCAAAGGCTACTAAGAGTCCAAGTGAAATCCTAAGAAAAATACTTCGAAACAAAGTGATTTAGGTACCATCTCCACATCTTATAAGGAGATCCAAATACTATTGTGCATACCATAGAATGCATAGGCATCATATTGATTGTTGTTTTGCATTGAAAAACAATATACAAAAGATAAATGATAGTGGTGATCATAGCATTGATACATCAATCAAGCAAACCACTCACATTATGAGTACCTCTCCAAAAGCACAAGTACAAAAACAACAAATATGGGTACCAAAAGACAATTCAGAGCAAATTCAATTGCAAATGTCTAACCTAAAACAAGAAAAGATTCAAAAGGCCAAGCTAGAGCAAGATATGTTACAAAAAGATCAAGAACTTAAAGCACAGCTTACATCTTTTCCTAGTTTGCAAGCAAATATTCATGACTCTTCTCTATCCCATGACAAGATGCAACATTTTGACAATGATGAACATACTCAAGAAAAACAAACTTTCCAGAAGGAAACTCCAATGTATAGTGCAGTTCATTATTCATAAACAAATGATCAAACGAACATATCACATGTTCAAGAACAACCTAAGAAGTTACATCTTTTCTATACTAATAACACAAAAGATTGGTATGATCCTAATTCCATAGAGGATTGGTATGATCCTAATACCACAGAGGATTAGTACAATCCTGATGATATTGATTGTGGAGCATATGAATATGACACACGATACAGAACCTTCACAGAGACATCTCCTTGATGATTACATTGGCTTTAAGTAGCACATTTACTTGTACATACACCTAAAATCAAATATTCCAACAAATACCAAAAATAATCAGCATGTTCCTAGTACTATTTTTTATACATATGTTGTTTGCTCCATGTTGGTAGATGACATAACATTTTATTCTATATACACAAATATTACATGTATCTTTTGAGTGTGATACATGGATACCCAAGCACGTGATATATGCACATACGGATGTTGGGCCTTTCCTCTACTCGCGTCATCTATACATTGGGGGCATCTGCTTCTTCGATCACGATACACCCAATTTATTATTCTATGATCAATTTTCATTATCATGTTTGAGCTTATGTACTTGCATGTCTTTATCCATGCTTATATCTTTCGCAATGTACTTCATATGCTATGTACTTAACGTTTTTTGCTAACACATATATCCAAGGACTAGAATGATATGTTTATGTTGGTTGCTTATGATTCCATACTTTCTTTTTTGCATTTCCTTGAGCGTCTTGCCTTGTTTGTTGGTCTTGTTTGTTTGAGCATTTGAATATGCTCCATTGATTGTCGCCACCATGCCTTTCTTGCCTATTTGGACATTGGAATATGTCACTCTATGTTGTATGTGGGCATTTGAATATGTCATTTCTATGCTTTGTGGACATTTGACTAAGTCATGTCCCTTCAATTGTGCGACATTTGAACATGCCCCTTGTATGAAGTCTCCTTGGACTATTTGTCTTTTGATTTGATTTTTGAGTGTTCTTGTATGTGTGCTTGATTGTTTGCTAAGCTTGTTGAACACAACTATCTACTAAGAGGGAGGGGTGAATCAGGGGATGAGCTAAAACTAGTTGATTAAAACTTTTCAAGGAGATATCAATTCATATGCATATTAAAGAACAAATATAGAGAGCACACAAACACACAAAAGCACAGTACACCAAATTTATATGTGAAAAACCCAAAGGGAAAAACCACGGTGAGAATCATTGCTAGAATCTACTGTTCTAATCCAGCCTCACAGTTAAATGCCTCACTGGCAAACCTCACTGGTTACATTCAAAAGCACCCACTCTAAGGAAGCACCCACTTTCTAGCTGAGCACCAACTCAGTCTGTCTAATGGCACCAACCTATCAGATTTATGAAGCTACAACTTCAGAATACAAACACAGATTCATACTTTAATCCAGCACTATTACTCTGTTACAAGTCTGGGTTGTAACTGCTCAAACTCTGCACATTCTTTGTGTGACTTCACTTTCTCTCTGCCTCACTCTCTTTTTGTCAGGATATGTTCTAGTTGGACACACTTCATTCCCTTTTCTCTCTGTTTTTTAACTCTATCTGCATATGTTTGGATATATTCCTTTTAGACATGCTTCATTCCCCCTTTTTTCTGCCATTTTACTCTGTCTGCATGTATCTCTTTATCGACAGCGTTTGAGTCACTCTCAAAATTGCAACGGCAGCAGCAGCACAATAATGTTTTAGAAGTCGTGTATATATAATGGATTTTAGGGGTTCACATCTTCAATTGCATTCATACTCCAACTGCACTTAACTGGTTCTCATTCAATGCAACTTTTACTTATACGCTTTTCGTGTCTTGGTTCATGCATCACATTGCAATGGTCAAGTCTCTTTACTATGTTTGGCAACTGCTGGATTCAAGTCATTACTGCATCGTTTCCTTAATCGATGATTGATCGGTTGGATCGATCAATCTCGGGCTCCATGTAGACTGTTTGAGCTCACCGTTTGTCTGGTCATGTCTTTAAACGAGGATTATTCATCTCGTCATTGGCATCATTCACTGTCTATCTTGAACCGTCAGATATTTCCACTTTTGAAATAGAACCATCGATCTCTCTTGCATTAACCATCGAGCTCTTTCTCGCATCTCGATATTTTCTATATGATTGGTTCGCTTTCGCTCCTTTCGATTAAATTCGATATGCTCAATCTTTAATCTCGCCTTGGTCCTTTGGCAATATTGCAAGTGTCTTATACTTCAGCCAAAATATCCTTAGAAAACTTTTTAAGCATCCACTTGGCCTATATTCTTTCCAAAACAATCCAAGTGATCCTTCAGAAGATTTGTAATGGTCCTTGTGTCCTTCGCAATTGTCCTTCGGCATTTTGTCAACTGTCCTTCGGAACTTGCAAGTGTCCCTTCTTCATTCAGACTACCCTTCGGACAAGTTGTTGCGGGCTTTTGTCAAAGTCCCCTTCGGAACAATTTCTGCGGGTTTTTTGTCTGAATCCCCTTGGGACAATTTCCGTGGGCTATTTGTCCGAGAGCCCTTCAAAACAATGTCCCCAAAAAAATGCCTCAGTGTCCTTCAAAACTTCTTGAATTGCCCTTCAATTCTTGGCTCATATCTTTCGACACTTTGGTTTAGGACACATACCCTTCGGGTTTTTTGTAAAGGTCCACATACCTTTCAGCGTTTTACAAACTACCCTTCGGCATTTTTGCAAGCATCTACATACCCTTTGGGTTTTTTGTAAAGGTCCACTTCCGAAGCTTTGTTCGAGACCTATTTCCTTCCAACTTTTTGTCTGACGAGAACTTAACCATTTTTTTGAAAGAACTCGACGAGGCACTTTCTCCGAAAGAAAACACTTCCTTCGAATCTTTTGTTCGGAACAATTGTTTCGAAAGAATTCCCAAGTTGAGAAGACCAAACATTTTCCCGAAAGAATTCCCAGGCTTGTAAAATCGACTGTGGAAACATTAGCACACACAACCGTATGCATTAGATCTTAGACCACCAAGAGAAGGCGCAACCCTGACTAACCTAGTGTGATTTTTTCCTCCAAATGATGCCATATATGCAAAAGTAATCACCAACAGTGTACCTAGCCATATTCAACAAGCTAGCAAAGGCATTCATATGACTGCTCTTGGAAGTCAAGATGCACATTCAACTTCATGAGAACTCTACACCTGGTCTATGCAGCTCAACACCTTTGTCATTAATGCATGATAGCACATGATGCCTTTGACATCAATGACAATTCTTCAGACCTCAATGACTATATCCAACAATCTCCCCTTTTGTCATTGATAGCAGCACATCATCAGAATGACTTAACTTCTTTGTCTTCATTCTGCTTTCTCCCCTTTGACATTACTGACAAAGAATTTGCCATAATATGTCAACACTCTGCTCCTTTTCTGGCAGCTTGGCTGTTATGATCCTTGGACCTAGCTGGTTAGAGCACTTTGAGAGAACCTCCCCCTTTGGCAATGGCACATTTGCCTAACTCTTACTCGGACACATTCAAATCTGATTCCTCAAGATCCATTATTCCTCAAGAGATCATGTATATAGCATTGGTCTGAAAGACCAATCAATAATCGACATATCTCTCTATAGATAGGCATAATGATCTAGAGCCAACACATCTGTGTCTCCTCCTTTGTTATCACATAGCAAAGGGACTGCAACTATCTCACCAAATTGTCTTTTCTCTTAATCCAAGAATTAATAATATTCCTTCAATACTCCCCCTGGATTCATGCCCTATCACTAAAAGCTAGTGATATGGTGTGGGAGCCACTACTCCCAACTTCTCTCTTAGATACACAAATTGCTCCTTGGAAAGAGGCTTAGTAAATATCTCTGCAATTTGGTCCCTTGTTGGCACATACTCAATTTTGACTTCTTGATCTGCAACCTTTTCTTTTAGAAAATGATATTTGATGGATATATGCTTGGTTCTAGAATGCATCACTGGATTCTTAGATATGTTTATGGCACTTGAGTTATCACAAAAGATAGAAATAGGTTTTTTGTATTCTACCTTGAAGTCTCTGAGAGTTTGCTTCATCCACAAGACTTGGGTGCAACATGATGTTGCTACTACATACTCTGATTCTGCCATACAAAGCGTAACCAACTCTTGCTTTTTGTTCAGCCATGACACAAGTCTATTTCCAAGGAAGAATGCACCACCACTAGTGCTTCTCCTATCATCCACACTCCTTGCCCAATCAGCATCTGCATATGCAATCAAAGTGAGATCACTTGTAAGGTACCACAGACCATGGTCAATTGTGCTCTTGATGTATCTAAAGATTCTTTTCACAGCATTGGCATGTGATTCCTTGGGAGCTGCTTGAAATCTTGCAACCATGCATACAGCTTGCATGATGTCTGGTCTTGATGCAGTTAGGTACAGCACGCTGCCTATCACTGATCTATACATAGTATTATTCACATCAGGGACTCATCTTCTTTGCTCATCTTGCATCCAGTTATCATGGGAGTACTAATTGGTTTGTTGTCTTCCGTTCCAAATTTCTTGAGCATCTCCTTTGCATACTTGGTTTGAGATATGAATATCCCTTCATTGGTGTGTGCAATTTGTAAACCAAGAAAGAACGAAAGTTCTCCCAGCATAGACATTTCAAATTCACTTTACATTTGTGTGGCAAATTCTTTGCACATATTACTATTGCCACCTCCAAAGATGATATCATCTACATAGACAACAATAATCAGCATATGCTTACCTTCTGATCTAAAGTACAAATTATTGTCTGCACATCATTTGCTGAAGCCTTGTTGTTGCAGGAATTGATCCAATCTTGAATACCATGCTCTAGGTGCTTGTTTCAGACCATACAGTGCCTTTTTCAATGTGCACACATAATCTTCTTCATCCCTAGCTGAAAACCTTCTGGTTGTTCAATGTAGACTTTCTCTTCTAAGTTTCCATTCAAGAAGGCTGACTTTACATCCATTTGATATACTTTGAACTTCTTATGAATAGAAAATGCCAAAACATTCTTATGGCTTCCAGTGTTGCCACTAGAGCAAATGTCTCTTCAAAGTCTATGCCTTCTACTTGTGCATATCCTTTGCACACCAATCTTGTTTTGTTTCTTATGACAGCTCCATCTTCATTGAGTTTGTTTCTGTAGACCCATTTTGTTTCTATCACATTCTTGTTTGAGGGTCTCGGAACTAATTTTCAGGGTTTGTTCTTTTCTATTTGACTCAGTTCTTCTTCCATGGCTTTTAACCAGTTTTCATCCTTGCTGGCTTCACTAAAGGTTTTAGGCCCAATTTTTGAGAATATAGCAAAACTTACTTGCTCCTTGTTCATTGCAGCTCTTCTCCTAGTTTGAACTCCCTCATTTTTGTTGCCAATTATCTGCTCCTTGGGATGTTCATTTTGAACAAACTTTGTAGGTTCCCTTTCTCTGTTTTCTTCTTCATGCTCCTAATTCTGCAATTTTGATCTCATCAAGTTCGACATGTTTAAATCCTTCTTCAACCTTGACATTGATACTCTCAACTATTTTATGCAGCCTCTTATTGTAGCATAGATAGGCTTTACTTTGAGTAGAGTAACCCAAAAAAATTCCCTCGTCACATGTTGACTCAAAGCTGCCTAGTTTGTCCTCCTTTCTTCTGATGTCACATTTGCTTCCAAACACTCTGAAGTATTTAACTGATGCAGGTTTTTCATACCATAGTTCATATGGTGTTTTATCACTTTTAACCCTCAGTTGAACTCTGTTCAGGATGTAAATTGTTGTTTGGACTGCTTCTCTCCAATATCCATCAGATAGTTTGGCCTCTTTCAACATTGTTCTGGCCATCTCCTTAACAGTCCTCTTCTTTCTCTCAACAACTCCATTTTGCTGTGGAGTTCTTGCAGCATAGTAGTGCCTTTTAATCCCATGCTTCTCACAATAGTCTATGACCTCATTGGAGGTGAATTCTCTACCTTTATCTGATCTCAAATATTTGATCTTTCTTCCCATTTTATTTTCAACCATGGCCCTAAAGATCTTAAATCTCTCAAAGGCTTGAGATTTGTCCTTCAAAAAGCTTACCCATGCCATCCTTGAATAATCATCTACGAACAACATGAAGTAATAAACTCCTTTTGATCCTCTTGTCTGGGTAGGACCACAGAAATCCGTATGGATTAATTGGAGAGGCTTTGTAGTCGCAGATTCTTTTGTTTGAAACTTGACCCTTGTTTGCTTGCCTAATTGACATTCTCTACATGTAGTATATGTGGGTTTGGTTATCTTGGGCATATGTCTTACACACTTATTCGAACTTACTTTGACTAGATTATCAAAATTGACATGTCCCATTCTCCTATGCCACAACCAGCTTTCATTAACCTTTCCTATGAGGCGACTATTATTGTTTACCTCAACAAGATTGTAGATATTGTTTTCGGTCATTTTCCCTTCTGCAACTGTTTTGCCAGATTTATTTAGCTTGCAGCGTTCGGCATCAAATATGACCTTATATCCATTGTCACACATTTGGCTGACACTTAGTAGATTATGCTTCAGTCTTTTGACATAAAGAACATCATGTGTAGGAAGCTTACCATCTATGTGCAAGGTTCCTTTGCCCTTGATCTTAATTGTTGTATTGTCTCCCAAACTGACAGTTCCTTCCTTGCATTTGCTTAGCTTGGTGAACTTGCTTTTGTCACCAGTCATATGTTTTAAGCACCCACTATCTATTACCCACAAATTATGCTCTTTGGCGTGAAGTATTGTTTGAGCAAGCAAGGATTGGTTTTTCACTTTCCATATCTTCTTAGGTCTCTCATATGTCCTTTTATTTCCTTCATTAATGACTTGTGAACCTTTGTTCTTATTAGGAGACTTGTCTTTCTTTACATTGCTTGTTTTTGACATTACAAGATTAGTCCTACAATGCCTGGCTATATGACCAAAATTATTGCAATTGTAGCATATTGTACTTGAATCTAACAGAAGAGCAAATGAGTTTCTACTTACAAAATTAGTTCTCCTTGTAGGTACAACTCTACATTCAATAGCCCTGTGACCAAACTGATTACAGTTGTAACAATAACCATAAAAGGATGAATAATACCTGGTCATAACATTCTTTGGTGCAGTATATTGAACTTTCATACACTTTCATTTCTTCAAATCTGCCACTCTAGTATATCCTTCTGCATCTTTTATTTCAAGCTTCTTTTTAGAATTCATTCTTCTCATCTTATCTTTGTTTGGATCATTCTTAGTGTCCTTGTTGATCCTCTCTTTCTTTGCTTCTGCTCCTATTTTGAATTATCATATAGGTTGGTCGACGTACTAGTTGATGAGCCATTTCCTTTCTCATATCCGAGACCAGATTTTTCATTTGAAGGCTTCGGACCGCTAATTAACTCATTAAGAATGTCTGATCCTTTTGGCAACTTTAGACTTTTGTCTATTTGACTTTTTGCCTTCTCAAGTTCTTTTCTCAAAACTACTATTTCTGCCTCAAGCTTCATGCATTCTTTGGATTTTGTCTATAGTTCCATCTTAACTACTTCTATTCTTTTAGCCTCCTCAAGTTGAGTCTTTAGGGTCACTATCATTTGATTACATTTGTCAAGTTCATTTTGCCCAAGCTTCTTCTGTTTTGAGTTCTCTTTTCTTAATTTCTCAATCTCTTCTAGAGCACAAACTAGCTTGCCTTCTACATCAATTTCACATTCCTCTTCTTCATCCCAATCTTCATCTTCGTCCTGTTCTTGATTTATGGGAGTGGATTCTTCTGCCATGAACAGGAATTATTTTCCCTTTGCTACAAAAGCACAGTCATGATCATCATCGGAGCTATCACTATCACTATCTTTCGTTGAGTCACTGTCTTCTTTAGTGTATAGCCCTTTCTTACTCTTGAAGAAGTTCTTCCTTTTTGCATAGTGAGGTTTCACCTTTTTGTTGCTCTCTACTTGCTCAGAATTGTCCTTTTTATTATATGGATATTTGGTAGCAAAGTGTCCTACCTTACCACAGTTAAAACATTTGAACGGTAGCTTGCCTTTATATTTTTCTGATCCTCTTTTTAGTTTTTTAACAAAATTAGCTTCTTCTCCATTAGACTCCTCAGATTCAAACATAGAAGTTTCTTCTTTTACCTGCTTTGCTACTTTGAATGCAGCTTCTATTTTAGAGGTCTCTGTCTCTCCCATTCGCATTTCATAGGCTGTGAATGTTCCATGCAACTCATCAATAGTGAGTTTGTCCAAATCTCTTGCTTCCTCTATTGCAGAAATTTTCGAATCATATCTTGATGGCGGCGATCTTAACACCTTCTTGACTATAGTCGACTCTTCCATTTCTTCACCAAGACCTCTGATAGCATTCACTATTTCATCTATCCTGAGGAGGTAGTCGGCAATCTTTTCTTCTTCATTCATCTTAAATGTTTGTAGTTTGGCTTGTTTCACTCTGTCATCTCCTTCATAAATACTCTTTAACTTGTTCCAGATGTCTAGACAATGCATAACTTTGACAAATTATGAGTTTGACAGTCCACAAAGAATAGCATTCTTTGTTTTAGCTTTGTTTTCATATGCCTTCTTGGAACCCTGATCAATAGGAGCTACAGCAAGAGCTATATATCCATTTACTACAGACATCCATACATCAAATCCTAATGAGGATAAATATGTTTCCATCCTTATGCTCAAAAAAGCATAGTTAGATCCATCAAACAAAGGAGCCTTGTTTGATGAAGATCCTTCTTGACTAGCCATTGTGTTCACTGACGAAGATCTACCTGAGCCGATTAAGCTTCTCCTAAGGAACCCTAGGCTCTGATACCAATTGTTGAACACAACTATCTACTGAGAGGGCGGGGTGAGTCAGTAGATGAGCTAAAACTAGTTGATTAAAACTTTTAGAGGAGATATCAATTCATATGCATATTAAAGAACAAATATAGAGAGCACACACACACACAAAAGCACAGTACACCAGATTTATACGTGAAAAATCCAAATGAAAAAACCACAGTAAGAATCGCTGCTAAGAATCTACTATTCTAATCCAGCCTCACAGTTAAATGCCTCACTGACAAAGCTCACTGGTTACATTTAAAAGCACCCACTCTAAGGAAGCACCCACTTCCTAACTGAGCACCAACTCAGTCTGTCTGATGGCACTAGCCTATCAGATTTATGAAGTTACAACTTCCGAATACAAAAGCAAATTCATATATGAATCCAACACTCTTACTCTATTACAAGTCTAGTCTATAACTGCTCAAACTCTACACATTCTTTGTGTGACTTCACTTTCTCTATGCCTCACTCTCTTTTTGTCAGGATATGTTCTAATTGGACACACTTCATTCCCTTTTCTCTCTGCCTTTTTACTCTGTCTGGATATATTCCTTTTAGATATGCTTCATTTCCCCTTTTTCTTCTGCCTTTTTACTCTATCTGCATGTATCACTTTATCGACAGCGTTTGACCCACTCTCAAAATTGCAACAGTAGCAACAGCACAATAATGTTTTAGAAGTCGTGTATATACAATGGATTTTAAGGTTTCACGTCTCCAATTGCATTCATACTCCAACTGCACTTAATTGGTTCTCATTCAATGCAACTTTGACTTATACGTTTTTTATGTCTCGATTCATGCATCACATTGCAATGGTCAAGTCTCTTTACTATGTTTGGCAACTGTTGGATTCCAGTCATTACTACGTTGTTTCTTTAATCAATGATTGATCGGTTGGATCGATCAATCTCGGGCTCCGTGTAGACTTTTTGAGCTCACCGTTTGTCTGGTCATGTCTTTAAACGAGGATTATTCATCTTGTCATTGGCGCCATTCACTGTCTATCTTGAACTGTCAGATATTTCCACTTTTGAAACAGAAACATCGATCTCTCTTGCATTAACCATCGAGCTCTTTCCCGCATCTCAATGTTTTCTATTTGATTGGTTCGCTTTCACTCCTTTCGATTATAATCGATATGCTCGATCTTTAATCTCGCCTTGGTCCTTTGGCAATATTGCAAGTGTCTTATCCTTCAGCCAAAATATCCTTCGGAAACTTTTTAGTCATCCACTTGCCCTATATTCTTTTCGGAACAATCCAAGTGATTCTTCGGAAGCTTTGTAATGGTCCTTGTGTCCTCCGCAATTGTCCTTCAGCATTTTGTAAACTGTCCTTCGGCATTTTGTAAACTGTCCTTCGGCATTTTGTAAACTGTCCTTCAGAACTTGCAAGTGTCCCTTCTTCATTCAAACTACCCTTCGGACAAGTTGTTGTGGGCTTTTGTCAAAGTCCCCTTCGGAACAATTTCCGCAGGTTTTTTGTTCGAGTCCCCTTTGGGACAATTTCCACGGTCTTTTTGTCCGAGAGCCCTTCGAAACAATTTCCCCGAAAAAATGCCTCAGTGTCCTTCGAGACTTCTTGAATTGCCCTTCAATTCTTGGCTCATATCTTTCGGCACTTTTGTTTAGGACACATGCCCTTCGGGTTTTTTGTAAAGGTCCACATACCCTTCAGCCTTTTGCAAACTACCCTTCGGCATTTTTGCAAGTGTCTACATACCCTTCGGATTTTTTGTAAAGGTCCACTTTGGAAGCTTTGTTCGGGACTTATTTCTTTCCGACTTTTTGTCCGACGAGAACTTAACCATTTTTTCGAAAGAATTCGACGAGACATTTTCTCCGAAACAAAACACTTCCTTCGGATCTTTTGTTCAGAACAATTGTTCCAAAAGAATTCCCAAGTTGAGGAGACCAAACATTTTCCCGAAAGAATTCCCAGGCTTGTAAAATCGGCTAAGTGTGGAAGCATTAGCACACACAACGTTATGCATTAGAATTAGACCACCAAGAGTAGGCGCAAACCTGAGCAACCTCGTGTGATTGTTTCCTCCAGATGATGCCATATATGCAAACATAGTCACCAACAAACTGTGTACCCAGCCATATTCAACAAGCTAGCAAAGGCATTCATATGATTGCTCTTGGAAGTCAAGATGCACATTCAACTTCATGAAAACTTTACACCTGGTCTGTGCAGCTCAACACCTTTGACATTAATGCATGATAGCACATGTTGCCTTTGACATCAATGACAATTCTTCAGACCTCAATGACTATGTCCAACAAAGCTTGTATTGTTACTCTCGAAACATTGCCATGATTTACATTATGCATCTTATGACTTGATGTAATCACATACTATGTACCTCATTGCTATATCTACCTAGACATGCTACTCATTTATGCTACATGATCCATACACATTATATAATTATCTTATCATTTTGGGGTAAGGTAACTACTAGTTTCTACTTCCCCACCTCAAAAGGAGGGCATATCAATGGGGGCATATCATAGAGGCATGGCTTCCACATTTTCACAGTTTCAAATTTCAGTGGAGGCATGCCAAAAAAACAGCATAACCTCCACACTTATTCAATAATCAGCATCTCTAGATTACAATGGGGGCATGTTATGGAAACATGTTCTCTACACTTACATCTGTTCTCAGATTCTACAAATTCAGTGGGGACATGTCATAGGAACATGTTCTCCACACTTTAAAAACTTTCAAATTTGGCCAAATTTCATAGTTATATGATACAGATACACATTTGTGGCAACATTCTATACATTGATAAAATTATTATACCCAGGTTTTAGCTTGGGACATATATGAGATGCATATGCCATGCAAATGGCACCTTAATTGCAAAATCAAATCAACTTTCAGATAATTAAATCACTCAATCTCACCAAGATTATAAGTTAGACCTGATTAAATCATCTAACTTCACCAAATTTATAGGATGGAGTGATTAAATCATCCACCCTCACCAGATATATAATGTGAGTTGATTGGATCACTCACACTCACCAAGTTATAAGTATGATTGGGTAGCACGATTGAAATAAGCTCAATGGCCGTGTGGCAACTCACCTTTTCGCCTAAGTTGGGGGCATGTTGTCCTCCAATCTCTATATATTTATGCACTTGCAGGTTTCCAAATTGTCCTAATCTCAGCTCCAAGGCTTCATAAGAAGGCATCTCTTCAAATCAAATTGCCAAAAGGCAAGATGGTTGCATCGACACATAGGTTTACTCTTAACCTTGCTCTCTTTACTTTCAAACATTTTAAATTATTTTAATTTTATTGCACTAATTATATGCTATAACATGCTCTTGGTTGCAGGTCTGTCACCAACAAAGCACTCAAGTGGGGCTCATTCAAAGACAAGGTGTTATACACACACAGGTACGCATTTCTTTTCCTTTAAACTAGCAATTTCATTACTAGATTAAAGGGAAGGCAAATGTAGACACTAAATTTGAATTATATAGCACCTAAGTCTTGTACATTTGAAAAATACCTATCATAGTTGTACCCTTCAGTTCTAAGATGTTCCTGCTACCAAAAGGCTCACGTTCGTTATCT
This sequence comes from Torreya grandis, assembly GCA_037957365.1. Lineage (NCBI taxonomy): Eukaryota > Viridiplantae > Streptophyta > Pinopsida > Cupressales > Taxaceae > Torreya > Torreya grandis. The sequence continues at coordinate 1,259,530 of JARHVA010003906.1, forward strand.
CTTTGTGCCAAATTGCTTATCTTTTAGTCTGACCATGTGTTATTCTGATGAGTAGGCCTTCTATGCTGTGCAAAATGCTTAAAACATGATCATTATCTTTCTCTGCCAATTTTGGTCCTATACTTGTTTTCTAACTTCTTGGATGCTTGTGTCCCAGCCAAATGCCTACATCAACGCAAGTTACCTTTTCCAACTAAGTGTCTAGTGCCCAAAATTCATCCAATTTGCGAATGAAACCTCTCCTTATAGTCGGCCTAAGTGCTTTAGTACAAAATATTTTCAAAAGGGATTGATATATATACAAGATCAACCCTCGTTTATTCCTCACCTAGCAAATATCGAGAACTCACAAGGCAACTTACCAAGAAACACTCAATCAAGCATTCAAGTGAGCGAGCTTACCCTATTCATCCCTATTTCCATATCAGTCATAGAAGCAATATCCCCACAGATCTAAAGTACTAAAAAAGCATCCCATGAGCCATATTTGTCAGATTACAAGCTAGGCCACTGTATGTACTTATTTATCACACATTGCATCCTTATGCACACACAAGCCAACACATAGAAGAGAACTACATAAGTCCAAGGCCCTCTTCGAAGTATTGGCTATGTAGGCAGTGCCCATTGACAGAGAGGTCCTTGGGACAGCTCGACATCGTGTACCAACTAACCCATTGTTCTCATAGTCACTCCAAGGGTGTGAAATCTAGGGTTTGATCATTTGATGGAAAGCAAAAGCATGTGTGTGCGATCTGAAGAAATCATAGGAAAGGCAATAGAAAATCCAGAAGGACCCAATTAATCGCATCCAAATCCAGTTAGTATTCCGTACAAGACACTTGCGTCAACGCAACTGTCCAGATCCGACGCAAGCGTCCGAAGCCATAAAAATGCAAAATTCCAAACTCTAACGATTGTTCTAGGATCCTGATCTAGTCCACTTCCGACCTATTTCAACCTAGATCTACATATGCATAGTAAACCAGCTAAATACTTTTGCTTCTAATTTAGTACAATATCAATTAATAGTTGTACTTTATATTTTTAGCATATCTCAGTAATATATATTTAAAATATTGTTTATCTGAGTTTACAAATTAATAGGTCTGTTATAAATCTGTTTATCGCCTTTGTGCTTATTCATTTCTATATTCTTATCCTTAGATAACCCCTCATATCCAAATTTAGGGTTAGACACCTGGGTACTTAAAACACTCAAGTTATCTTTTCCTCGCAAAGAGAGACTACATATGCTCTTGTCTTGCCCCTTGTGGGAACCTGAGGATCAGAAATAGCTTATCTTCCTTTTTTCTTTTTTGCTATGCGAGTTGGACCTTGCCCCCTAACTGTGTCTTTAGGACATGAAAACTGGGATTTCATCCCCTAGCGTACATACCAACCCCATGTTTTGATAGGGTATACAAATTGAGAGCAGTTGTTGATATTGGCTATGTAGTTGTGTGTTTTAAGCACAACCGTGAAGGTAAAGAGTTTATCTCTGACACCAGGCTATCAAAAAGCACTCTCGAGGAACGATTTCCAAGGACACGCCACTGAAATCTTATGGTTGGAGTGACAGCGAAAGGACTAGACCCTTTCGTGAAGCCCGTTATCGCCCTCTTCCACGGAATTGGACCCCATCGTACTGCAAGGTATATAGGGGGCGCACCTAGATAAGCTTGTTTATGCCCAGCTTAAGACCTTCAACCGCAAAGGACACCTAGTGCAGGGAAAACAACATTCTCAAAGATTATCCATCACATATGAATGCTTACTAAGGATTAGGAGACCAACCTATTCACTAATTTGTGCAAGTAGATCGATACGCTGGAGGTCACGTTGCACACTCATTTATCACTAAGCATAGGGCTTGTACTTGTGCTTGCTTGATTGTTGTCAATACCCATCTTGTGTGTTAGCCTATATACTTCAAACAAGTCAAAATTTTCCTTAGTCCAATCTTGTCACATCTAATTACGCATTGAGGCGTTACCCTACCGAAATCAAGACGGTTTATCTAATAGTAACATTACGATGTATGCATGATATTCTTACTCTATCCAATTTGAATCACATCCAAAATCCTATCAGAGCCATTTTGACCAATACCCAGTTCCAAATTAATTATTCAAATTTGGTCCACCTTTTCCAAATCAAGTCAAATTAGGTCAAACCTTTTGAAGTCAACTTTCTAAGTCAAAAAGTCAAATTGTGAGGTTTATTTTGACCAAAGTCAACATCAAATCTGGTCAACTTTGTCTGAGTCAAATCAAGCAAATCCAAACACCTTTGACCAAGTCTAATCAAAGTTAACATCAAAGTCCAAATCTGGTCAACCCAATCAAAGTCAAACCTAAGTCCAAAGTCATAACATTAAATTCAAAAGCCAGCTCCAAGGTCATATTTGACCAAGTCAAAACATCCAAGTCAAATCGGTCTATTTTGACCAAGTCCAATTACGTCAAATTTGACTAAGTCCAATCAAGTCAAACTAACTCAACTTTGACCAAGTCCAATCCAAGTCCAAAGTCAAACATTAATACAAAATCAAATCGGATCGATTTTGACCAAGTCACATTAGTTCCAAATCAATTGAACATCCAAATTTTAATCATGTCTTTCTATTCAATCTCTCACCCCTGTCGTTTGGGAACGACAAAATCACAACATCTATCTTTTCTTCCATCCAAATCAAACTCAAAATCCAATCTGAGCTTAATCAAATTAAACATGGAACATCAAATCCCATTTAGACACATAACATCTCACAATACTAATCTTGCTCTAGCATCACCATCCCAACGTCAAGAAATGTTTGACCAAATCCTACAGATTATCCAACAAGTATCCCTTCTAGCATCCCTTCTTGGCCCTTCATCCACTAGTCCAATATCCAATTCTTTGAGTCACAAACATCAAACAATCTGCTATCTAGCACCCATCCGGCCTTAAAGCCACAACAAATCCAACAATCCAACCATGTATTGTCATTGCCCCTCTAAGGATCATCATTTACTGAAGAACTAGGTACATCCAAGTCCATGAATCATCCATTAGGGATATGCCAAGATCCCTTTTCCAATCATGATCAAACTCCTCCACTTCCAAGGAAAGGTCAATACAATTGCTCTATCCTTGACCAATTCATCTTCAATGAAGCCATTTTTGTCGAATCACCCATCTTGATCAATCCCAAACCATTGTTGGCCCACCCATCTTTAAAGAAGAACCCATCTGTGATAAGCCAATTTTCGACGAACTATCATTTGGCCAATTACTCATCCTTGATCAACTTGCTTTTGACCAGCCACTCAGTTTCAACCAATTACCAGTCTTTGATGAACCTATCTTTGACAACACCATCCTTGGCCTATCACCCCATCTCCCATCACATGTCGAAAATTCCATCACCCAACACCATTTGCCTCCTGGGGTAATAGTACTTGTAGACAACAAATATCAAAGTGCCTTCCATTTGGATAGGCCCAACATTAACAATAAATAAACATCAAAATCCTACTAGTTTGGTACCACATAATTTATCAGATCCAGTCTCCTCACAAATGAGCAACTCAACGGCAAAAATTATTCAAGGTTATGCAAAGACACCCCCGCGACTTGTTTTCAAAGCAACAAATATTCTATAACAAGCAAAATCCTCCAAAGCATGAACAACAAAGGCAAAGGCCTTGGCCTTCATGAGCAAGGGATAATCGAACCTATCCATAGCCGTGTACATAAAGGATCTCACGGCATCGGCTACAAACCATTGGTTCATAAACATAAATGTGTTGGTGATACTTTCCTGGTTTCTGAGGAAGCTTCATCCAACATTGACACAAGCTCCATTCATAGTCCCTACGAGGACCGTGCTACCACCCATCCTCTTATCAATAACATTCATCATTTTGACATTCAATCTCCGACACCAGTCGATTGGAACCGACAAAATCACTTACCGTCAACCTTTCTCCATAGCAATCAAACAATGGCAAAATTCATGATTGGCATCCAACCAAAAGAGCATAAAATTGCATCAGCACATCTTGGGGAACGTAAGCATTCCTCGATCAAAATGAATCCAAGAATCCAGCAAATCAAAATCCACAATCAACATCCCCTAATGAAACCTTGTTTGAGGCACTACAGGACAATCCAACAAATGAAAATCCAAAATCAACATCCCCTAATGAAACCTTGTTTGCGGCACTACGAGGCAATCAAAGGCAAAATCCTAAGGTCCCCATTCCATTTGTTTTAATGACATGAACCTTCGGCTAAAGAATTATACTAAATATTGTTTCAAAAGGGTCATTATGACATAAAACTTATCCCAAATGCTTTTAACTAAAGGTTTTATCGTGTTTATAAATACAATTAAGCCCTAGGTCAAAGCCTAGTATTTGGTCCATATATTACTTTGACCCCTTTGATTTCACTTATGAGCCTTAAAATCCACATCCATTGCCCTTTGAAAAGTATCCCCAACATTGGAGAGTCCAAAAGGCATTTTCTTATAAGCATAGGTACCCCACTTAGTTATGAAGGTAGTTTTGTATTGATTGTGCTCCTTCACCAATCAACACAAAATTCACAATAGACATTTGGTTACAACCAAAAAGTGAGGACCTTAAAACTAGTTTTTCATTTTTTATTTTAGTTTAAAGAAATTTAGGGATGATCAATCCCAAGAAAAGTATCGCATCATTTCTCTAACTTAGAATATGGCCATATGCACCTTTTTTAAAGCCAATAATCGATTTGTGTGTTGATGAATTATTTCCAAGATGAAACCTCACTGATATATCCCATGTTGGATGGTAGACTTTACCAAAACATTATTTTTTAATGTTGTCTACTGAGAAGATCATACCTTTAAAATTAAATTATAAAACACATTTATTCCAAACATGTTTGATAATGAAACCTTGTTTGAGGCACTATGGGACAATCAAAATCAAAATCCAAAAAGTCAAAAATCCAAGTCCCTTAGTGAAAACATCTTTGAGGCACTATAAGACCAAAATCAAAATCAGGGAAATGTTCCCAGTCTCGTAGAACGTGAGATTGTTGGTCCCAATCCCCCTTCGCATCATGATCCCCACATCCCTCCAGATCCTTCCAACAATCAACAAACATCCTCCCTCCAATACAGCTTCCACTTCACCCTTATTGGCAGCACCTCTTTCATAGGGGATATGACGACATCCTGATCAATTTGGATGAAGCCAATCTAGAAATCAATGAAGTTCACATCTCTAGAACACATACTTGAAAGATCAAAGGGTCAACATTATGCATCTTGTAATCCTCCAATGAGTTGAGATGCTAAAAAATCAAAAAAAACAAAAAATTATTAAATAAACAAAAAATCAAAAGAGAAATAATTCATCCAATGGTGAAAACCATGCTTATGGCGCGTTAGGCAAGTACCATGATAAAAACTAGGTTGCTAACGTCATATGTAAATAATCAGGTCTACAAGTACCTTCACACTTTGGGGCAGCCCTAACTGCATCCTCTTCCATTCCATTTGAACCATTCATATCCTATCCAAATCCTCATCATGTATCCATCATGCCATGCCCATCTTTCTTCTCATTTTGACCTTGATAAGGAAGTGGAAGAAGTCTTGAGACTTGTTCTAAAACCATCTTGGCATATCCTTCAAACGGTACTTTGATGACTGGACACTTGGTTCCTGTTGGCCATTTTTGGCCCACATACCAAAATTTTGCCCTAGTGTGAGAAGGTGGACATTCAAGTAAAATTGGCAAGTTCAGAAAACCTCGGGTTCTCCAAAGAAGAAGTCTTTGGGCTTTCAAAGCTGTAAGACTTCGGGTTTCTGAGGGCACAATGCAAATCGGGTTTCCAGTAGTGCTTGTCTTCTAAATGTTTTATAAGTAGAAGTTATTCGGGTTGACAAACCCGATTACTCATGGACAGTGCATTTTGGGTTCTCCAAGGAGCACTACTCAATTACTTCATAAGTTGTGAGCAGTCAGACGCCCGAAATAAGTAAAGGGGCTTAACAAACCCAATTTGGTCTCGAAAAATAGTGCTTCTCGGGTTCTTCAAGGGACAAATCTTCTCCAAAAGCCAAGGGTCATTTCCGAAAGAAGATGGTCCCAGCGAAAAAACCCAAAGGTCCTTTTCACTTTTTCGAAAGACCAGTCAACTTTTCTCGAAGGTCACTTTCACAAATCCGAAGGGCATTTCCTTCTCCAAGTGGACAGTTGCAAGTTTCCTGAAGGGTATGTTACCCTTCAGAAGGACCATTTCAAAATTCCCGAAGGGTATCTTTCCCTTCGGGAGGATCGTTTGCGGAGTCCGAAGGGACATACAGGAAGCCCGAAGGGTCTCTCACCCTTCGAGAAAGTCCATTTTGAAAAATACGAAAGGTAATTTCCAAAGGAAGAAGGCAAGAAGGAAGCTTCGGACAAAAGTCCAAAGGAATTCCTTTGAGAGATTTGCCCGAGACAAATAGGAGCCTGTAGAAGCCCGAAGACTTCAAGATGGACAAGTCCAAAGTAAGTAAGCTTGGAAAACCCGAATTACTCTGCATAGAGTAAATTGGGTTTTTCCAAGTACTTTACTTAAAAAGCTTTATAAGTAAAGGATCTGGGAAAGTCCGAAGTTGGAGAGATCAAAGAACCCGAATTACTCTACATAGAGTAAATCGGGATTCTTCAAGTGCTGGACTTAAGCTTGGTCCAGTAACACGAGAGTCATGATGCAACGAATGAAAGTCTGCCACGTGACGTACGTTGGAGCAAAAAGGGCCATTCAGTAAAGGACAAGTGGCACAAGGACGCCCAATCAACGTAAAGAGGAGTCCAAGTGGCTGGCAGCTAGGAATTTATGAAGGCTCTCGTCCTTCAATATGGTTCGCTCACGACAAATGACCGTCCAGCTAAAGATAGCATGGGTCGGCTTGAGTTCCCAGGGATGAAGACCCATGTCCTTTTCAACAAGACACATGAAGGGGAGGATCGCAATGTCGTTGTTTAAATGAAAAGATCAATTCAGTTGTGCAAAGAAGAGACATCTCAGCTGCTAGTAGCATGGCTCCTCAAATACGCCAAAGAGAGACTTGAAGGCGGGAGGGACTCGAGAAGGTTGTTCAGCGATCTTGAGCAGCGCATTTAGTGGCACAAGGGAGGACAACGACAGGGATCCCAGTCATCAACGACTTCTTCCCTCTTCCCATCTTCTCTTCCCCCTTTTTTATAATATAAATAGAGGCCTTGGAGCCAAGAAATTATCTCTGGACTGGGGATAAAGTTACTCTGCCAAAATTGCTTTGTAATAGACCTTTTGAAGCAATAAAGATTAATTTTTGCCTCTCTTTGTCTGAAAATCGTGTTGAGTTAGCTTGTGTACAATGGTGTTGTGAAGAAGTATCTTCTTAAACTCGTCCTTTCTTACCTATTTTTAGGTGTTTTTAGTTAGTTGCAGGTCTGGACTAGAGTTCTTTCCGCCATTAATGGATGCTTAGTGTGGATTTAGAAATCCCTCTTTGCTTCATGTATGGTTCAATGAGCCTAGTTTACGAAATACTTATGCAAATTAATTGCTTGTGAGGTTGTGTAATCAAATCTATCTTATGCTAAATCAGTGTCATTTCCCAGACCAAGTGGATCATTTCTTTTGGTGAATCACCTCCCTTAGCTTAGATTTCTTTTCATGTTATTCTCCTATCCCTTTTCCTTAGCCATAGTAGATTTTAGTGTGGGAATCAAGCGTTGAAGTGTAGCACTTGAGGAACTAGCCTCATTAAAGAGCCTAGAGGTTCAACCTCACCATAGGATACCCACATCCTGAGGTTGTCCCCATGCTTGTAGCTGGAAGTGAGAGAGCCTAAAGAACTCTCCCACAAAGGGTGCAATTCCAAGCTATAACAGTTCCCACATCACATGGTCCCTCAAGATCCCTTATCCATTCCTTGTCATCCCCCATCATTGTCCCTTATCATCTTTTCATCTTGTTCCATCGACTATAATCTCCCATCCCAGTGTTAGAACGGGTTTTCCCTTTGCTAGTGACCCCTTGTAGATACTTATCCCAAAAATCCAAAAACATTAGATAATCCGAAAAATCCAAAAACGTCATAAATCACAAAATCCCTACAAAATCAGAAAAGGCCAAAAATTTCCAAGCGATGTATAAAGCCACAAAATCCAAAAAACATTTGTCTTGTCCTAAATCCCGTCAAAATCCTTAATCAAATCATTTAAACTACCATTGGGATGTGTCCTTCCTAAATCCACCCTGCTTGGGGCAAGCCAAGGCAATCATTCATCCAATCCAAGCTCGTCGCTTCCACCCTATTTGGGAAAAATCAAGCATACAACTCATCACCAGGATCTTTTATTCCTATATTTGCCTTGCTTGGCAAATATCATCATTCCAACCTTCATCAGGTATTTTCCTAGGGGCACCATCCAACTATCAGTATCACTGAGTCTTCACACGTGGATTTTGACTTGATTAATGACAAGATACTTTACGTCGCTTTTGTTTTCAAGTTTGTGTGTGTTTGCTTGCTTGTTTGCTTTTCCTATTGTGCCTTGACTCAATCCATATGCCAACAGTATCATCATGGTTCTTCCATATCATGGTGCCCCCTGTCATGCGCTTGTACTTGAGTCCATCCATTAACATACAACAACAATGACATCCAGATTTTTCCATATCATGGTGCGTTCGTGTCATTTGTCTATCAAATTGGGGGTCGGTCCTTACGCACACTACGGCCAGGTCATCATGGTGTTTTATATCATGGTACATATAGTTTTGTGCTACATCAAAAATAAAGTTGCAAACTATATGTGGAGACGCGCTAAGGCAACAGTTTATCCCCTTGCAAAATCGTCTTTTTAAATCAAATCATCCATCCCTCTTTGACATTTGTCAACATTAGATCAACATCCATTTCTCATCATTTTCTCATCACATTCTTCCCTTTTTGAGAGAACTACATCGGCCTGAGGTCTATTTGGACTATGTAAGCAGCGCTCAGTCACATGAAATTTATGAAGTCAGCTTGGCCATTCTTGTTCTTCCTTCCACATCCATTCCTATCAGCATCCCTTTCTTCTAACTAACTATCTGTATCTAACAATCATCCCCGCGGCCCATGTGTGCAGACATCACTTTGCCATGTCCCCTTCCAATCCTTTTCTCATCCAAAATTTATCCAGTTCCCTCTAAATCTTGTCACATCATTCTCCAATCATTATTTCAAATTTGGGGCATCCTCATGTGCCCAATTTTTTACGGCTTCTTCATTCTTTGAAAATTCGTTACACCCTTCGCACATACGTTTGTGTCCATCCTATCAGCTTCATATCATCCATCAACGTCATTCATCTCATCCTTAATCCAAGCAATAAGTTAAATCCTTGATCTATGCTTGCAAATTAGTCGATTAATTAATCAATCTTTCGTCCATCCGATCCAAGCTTGCAGCTTTCGCCTTGCTTGGGGCAAATCAATCCATCATCATCAGCAATCAAACCATGCATGCATTGGCTTGAGTGGGTTAGTCTCATACATGGGTTAATTTCATCCATCGTCATCACATCCCACCCCTCTTTCTTCCTCACCCCACCCATTGATTCTCCCATTCTAGCTACTTCCTCTCTTTTTCGAGAGCCCATCCGCGTCCTTTATACTCGCATGTCCTCTCAAGGAGGCATCAGATTCTTTCATCATCATCATCTAATTTTCGTCCAAACTGTTTCAGCTTCTCCTTACTTTGAAAAGTCGTTACTCCACCCATTGTGTCTCACAACGCCTTCTCAAGGAGGGGCAAAATGTAGACACTTCAAATCGAACACTTCAAATCAACTTTAACTATCTTACTCATTTGCGCTAACACCATCCTAAATCATCTAATCAGTCTTCTATTTGCACTAACATCCCTAGTCCATTCACTATTCATCCTCCCAAGTCAATAAAACTTTTCTTTCATGATTGCATCCAATCCTACAAAAATCATATCACATCACATTAGTTAATTAATATTTGTTAATTAGCTAATCTCATCAATAATGGAAAATTATGGAATGCACGATTACTATTTTCCATAAGTCAATAAATTATATTTTCCATCTCAAACGTGTGATTTCATCAAAGGACCCAATTTAAAAATCATGTTTCAAAAGTCAAAATGTCATTCACAAGGCAAGTTTAATGCAAGGTGAGAAGTGTGCAAGCAAAGTCTATGACATGCTCTTACACACTCCATCCCTCTTCAATTCCTCCTCTTACACACTTCATCACTCTTTTTTGCACACTCCACCTCCCATATTTATGGGGAGGACTAATCCTCATCCATTGATCTTCACCCTCATCCGATGGTCCATGTCCATTCAGAAAATCTATAAACGGAAGGGCCACCTTCCATTCTCAACAAGCTTTCAATTGACAATGAAATGTTGTTCAAATAGCCTTACAAAGCTTCAAGCACCCACGTGATGCATCATCAAATCATCAAATTAGCAAGGGGTTACAGTGTCGGATTGCCCACGTGCATTATACAAGCCTTTTGCAACCACATTTGAGCGCATCACTCTTTTCGGCAAGGAGATCACAAGGAAAGGTATAACAATTATGTTTACTTGTTTGTTTATTTGTTATCTTCTTTGTCTTGTTCAATCGGAGGATGCACACCTTGGTTAGCGATATGTTTCAATTGTTTTTTATTTCGTACTAATTGTAAAACTAACCTTTGCAATCGTGTGTTACAATGGTCAACCTTAGCAAAACTAAGGTCATAATATTCAACACCTCCAAAGGTCCCCTTTCCCGATTCCAGTTCCTCTACAACAGGGAACCTTTAAAGATCACATCAGCGTACACTTAATTGGGGGTCCAATTTTCAGGTCCATTTGCATCTTTGTAAGGGACATGCCTCCCTCTGTCTTGAAGCACCAATGTTTTCAAATTAATTTCTAAGATACCCCTTCAAAGATGCACTTCTTCGATGTTGTCAAACCTACGTTTTTGTATGGATCCGAGTTTTGGGACCTAGTTTGGGTACCACTAATTGGGCTTGTATTGAGAGGGTTTGGACTCTCATGTTACAACATGTGATCCATTGCAAACAGGCAGTTCCTCAGTGTATTTTCAAAGCTGAGTTTGTTGTCTAGCTTTTTCGCCTTGAGGGTATATTTAGGGTTACTTTCTATATTCACAAACTCAAACCCATGGGCATTCAGCTTTAGGCTGTGAGAGGTACCCATTCTTGGCCCTTCATTCTTCAAATAGGACTACATCAATGGGCCTCACTAGATACCGACACTATTGGTACTCTAGAACTAGTTTGCTCCTTTAGTCTATCAACATCTTCATTGATAAGCTAACTCCTTTCAGATAGTCTATCAAAATCTCTATCAATAGTCTATCATCATATTCCATGTGAGAACCAGATTTGTCGCCTTTGCTCCCTACAAGAAGTGGAGATTGAGGAGCATTTCATTTTCAGATGCCCTATTTATTATGAGATCGGGGGGAAATTTCACAATTTGTAGGAGTTGGATTGGTTCTACTCACAACTAAATGTTCAGGTATCCTTGAAGATGTGTCGTCATATCATTGAAAGAATTTTGTCATGTATTAATCTCATTGTGCATTTCATATGATGGGTCCCAATACCTATGTACTCATGTGACATTAGATGGTCATAATAAAGGGGCTTAGGTGGAGCCTTTGTCATAAAGTCTTAAATTAGGGTACATGTTTTGACTATAAATAGAAGGGTTCTCAAGTAAATCTTTTATAAGGCCCTAAAATAAAGTCAAAATATGTTATTGGACTACAGCCCACTTAAGTTATAAAGTGGATTGTAAAAACTTTGTTAGGTAAGAAGGGTCATTACGTTAGTTGTGCAGGTCCCTAATGTTATAAAGAGCTGAATGAATCTTGATTCGATCATCAAGTTAATATTTTACACCTTTCATTTTGACAATAACACAAAGAAGTCAAAATTGTTCAAACATAAAATGTAATGTTTGGGGTTAGTAATTATTACCCTTGGGAAGGAACCACCTGCATGATTGTCATATAACTGACCGAAATTGGGACAAGGGTATGGATCACCGATACCAGGTCTCTTTTTCTTGTTTTTCCTTTTCAACATTTTACTGCCAATAGCATTATTTCATTGAAAGAAGATAGTTCTTTTTGTTTTGCACTTCAATTCAAGTTCAATGGTATTCCTTTTCAACATTTTACTTCCAGTAGTGTGAGTCCGTCGAAGGTAGTAGATAGATAGTTCTTTTCCTTCTGTATTTCAATTAAAGTTTGTCGTGGGAGATGGTTAATTTCTTTCAGCAATTTACTTTTCAATGGTTACAAGCACTTTGACAAGTGGAATCCAAACTGCAAGACCTTTGTATAATTCTGCACAAATCTCGGATTGAGATTTGGTGGTGAAAATTTTGCTCATCAGTGGCTATTGAGTTGTGTCACCCTGCTAGCTTATCCTACTTTAGGGGAATGTACCTACACATTTAGCAGAGCATCATAAAAGTTTCTTTGAGGCAGATTGATCTAGTTAACAAACAGTAGGCCGAATGAAAAGATCATTGCAGCCATTTCAGAAGCCAACCTCACTCGATCGGCTGGTCTTCAGCTTATCAGTTTCTATCTCAAGATGCTCACTTTCTTTGCACAATCTACTTTTCATTGGTTAGAAGCTCTTTTACAAGTGGAATGCATACTGCAAGGCTGTGAACAAAACTTGAATTGGATTTTGGTTATGAAAGTTCTGCTAATCACTGGATATTGAGTTGTGCCATCCCGCAAACTTATCTCACACTAGGGGAATGTATCCCACACATTTAGAAAAGCATCAAAGAATTTATTTCAGTCATCCTGGTCTAAATGTAAGGATCGTCGCACAAGGTTCATAAGTCAAGCTCCACATGTGGTTGGTCTCCAAATCATCAACATCAATCCTTGCCTTTGTGTGTAGTAGTTGGGCTTCACCTTCCCAGTACCACAATTAAAGTTAGCAAAATTCATAGATTATAGGTAAGAAGAAAAAGAAAAAGAAAAATAATTCTGGCTGGGGTGTTTCTCTCATGATACACCAACAGGTTGGGGCATGTGTGGTAATGATAACGATCCAACTTCCAATGCTTGCATGGTAGCCACAAACAGTTAGTTTTTATTGTTCATTCATTGGAAAAATATATCTCCTTAATATTTTTATTAATTTTGGACAAAATCTACTTGGTGGTAGTTTTATCAAGCCATTATTAAAAATAAATGGCTGAAACATTTCCTAAATGTTATTTTGAATGTTGTTGTGCAGGTGGGCCCCACACACACACATGTGAATCATGTGTTTGTATAATGAGCCCAACATTGCTTAAGTAAAGAAAATTGGAATACATGTTCAAACCCAGCAGGCTTGGCCCATAGATGCATGCGGGAGGCAGTGGTTCCATGAGTCTCAGCTCCCTCGGTCAACAAAGGGCATCCACCATTTATGTGTCCTCAATAAAGTGATATATAAAGCATGTCCAATGAAAAAATAGGAATGAGTTTATTCTAGGAAATAGGATAAGAATAAAGCATAAAGTTGTTGAGCACACACCACACTGAGGGGGGGTGGGGCCGGGGCCGAGGCCGGGGTGGGGTGGTGTTGGGGGGCAAAATCAATGTGTAATAATAATTTACTTTCTTTCTAATTAACTTTCATAAAGAAGCCATTCACATAAGAACAAGTAAATGTACAACACAAAATTTACGTGGAAAACCCTCGATGGGGAAAAACCACACTTGAAAAGCTGCTTCGATCTAATATCCAAATCTAGCCATAAGATTAATAATTCTTTTTACAAAAGTTTTGTAGGCACCAACCTACTTGGAGACACCAATCCCCAAGGCCAAGCACCAACTTAGCAAGAGACACCGATCTCTTTGAATTGAAGCACCAACTTCACTGCCAAGCACCGACTTAGCGAAAGACACTCATCTTTCTGTTATGAGGCATCGATCTCACTTTAACAATTTTCACTTTCTCACTGTTGCTTTGTCAACAAATGATGGCACAATCAAGTTTTGCTCTTTCCCTCTTCTCTCTCTTCTTCCTCTTCTTCTCCTTGTATATAATAGAAAGAATTATTTCTTATCTTTTTCTCCAACATCCTTTCACCTTATATAGCCTCCAAAGGCTTTTCTCAAAGGAGGCGTCCCATCCAAGAGGTACCTCTTCACCAAAAGATGTGACCGTTGACATTTCTGTCGACATTTCCATTGACAATTCTGTTAACATTTCCGTTGACATTTTAACATTTCCGTTCACTTCCGGCAACAATTTCATTTGACACTTCCATTCACTTCTGGCAACAATTCCATTTGACATTTCCAATCATATCCGTTACAATTCTTTTGACGTCAATGACAATTATTCCAACAATCTCCCCCTTTGTCATTGATGGCAAATCTGTAGAGAAACAACCCCCTTGTTGTAGTTCTCCTCCTTTGCTCCCCCTTTCATTAATTCTACCCCTTTGACATCAATGGCGAAGGGATGTTTATCATAGTTCCATCCACAAATAAATCATGGGAAACATCCATGTCATCTTCTTCAACATCACCACAACTAAATGATTGTCTTTTTGCTCATCCCTATCCTTTTGCATAAGGACTTCTTCTTTTCTCATTTGCTCTCCTTGAATTTGATCAAATCAGGGTATTTTGACATCATCTACATCCATCTAGATTATCTCTAGTTGCTCAAGTGGTAACTCCTCTTTTCCACTTCCCTTTCTATCTTCATATCATGCTCCATATGTTCATTAACATTCCCAGCTTGATCACTTGTTGGATCTGAGCTACCATCTGCAATCTGCACTTGATGTTGGCCCATGCCTGTTGTACGATGTTCTGCACCCTGACTGATTTCATTTTGCTCTATTTTTGCTTCTCTAACTTGTTTCTAATAATGGTACCATCACTTGCATCATCACTCTCACAAAGAATATTCATTAGTTGATTTTTCTCCGTCTTTTGAATGCATATCACCAAAGAATCTACGGAGCTGAAAGATAATGCAATGATTAGCTCCTCCTAAATTCGTGCTTCTTGTGAGCTTAGTGATACCTCTTGTGCATGAAATGCAGTTTGCACAAGCATAGATCTCTCCTTTTTTTCTTGCTCCTGCTTCTTTTTCCATACTTTTGAAATTTCTTCCTTTTGTTTACTCATGGCTTCCACTTTCTTATTCTGCCTAAGAGCTTTCATAAAACCACTTCTACAGAATCGTGCTATATGACCAAAGTTATTGCAATTATAGCATACAATGTCACTTTCTTTGTAATTCGATAATGGTGCAAATGAGTTATAGTTTCTACTAGAAACTCCATAAGTGTCTTTTCCATAGTTCCATGCATATTCATTTCTTGCATGTGCATTACACTCTATTTCTCTATGACCAAATTGATTGCAAGAATAAAAATAACTATAGAAGTAGCTTGTGTACCTTATCACATTGTTCTGCCTCGATGGAAATGATCTTCTGATATCTCTAACAGGGATGTTATTACCTCTGTTTTCTCTATGAGGAGGATTGGCATGCTCTCCTTATTCACATGCTTTGTCTTCTTTTCGCTTTCTATATTCACAGACCTCTTAAGTGCATCCACATAGCTCTTTGGCTTCTCCATATTTACTTTCTTTGATGAGTCTGTAGATTTTGAACTTTGCCCTTTTTTAGTGTTCTTTTGGTTCTCATCATAGCCAATGCCATACTTGATGAACGGTGACCTTTGACTGTTTAGCATGTTACTCAACACTCCGATACTCTTCTCCAATTTTTATATGTTCTTCAAGTCATTTGTTGTCTTCTCCAATTCTAATTTCAAGGCAATTATTTCAGATTCTTGAGTTTTGCACTCATCCTCCTTTGTTTTCAATTTGGCTCTTATTTCCTCCTCGATTCTTTTCATTTCCTCTAATTGAGTTTTTAAGCCACTGATAACCTTGTCTGACTCTTCAACATTTTGTGTCATCTTTGTTTTCAATGCAATATCTTCCTCTTCATATTTTTGAATTTGTACTCTTTGTTTCAAATTCTTTTTATTCAGCATTTTATCTCTCCCAAGGCACAAATCAGCTCTTCTTCAAGATCTACCACTCCATCATTACATCATCCTCTTCTTCTAAAAGGTTTGTACTTACAGAGGCTTCGGGTTTTGTTTCTATTGTCATGAACAAGGTTTCCTCCCTGTCACTGTTTGATATTTCTTCATCGCTCTCCTCAACTGAGCTACTATCCTTTTTCGAATAGAGGCTTTTCTTGTACTTATTGAAATGTTTCTTACACCCACTTTGTTTGAAGTTTTTCTTTAAGTGAGGCTTGCTTTCCTTCTATTTCCTTTCAGCGTTATTATTTTCTTCATCTTCACTATCATCCTTATGAGAACACTTGGCAACAAAATGCCCTATCTTACCATAATTAAAGCATTTGAAGGATAACTTACCTTTGTATTTTCCAAACCCCTTTTTAAGCTTTATGACAAACAAGGCCTCCTTTTCATCTAGTTCGTCACTAGTTTCATCGCTTGATTCAATTTCTTTCTTTTTCGCCTTTTTTGAGGCTTTGAAGACTTCCTCCCTTTTAGATGATTTTTCTTTTTCAGTCCTCATCTCATATGCCGTGAGAATTCCATGTAACTCATCCATTGTTAATTTGTTTAGATCATTTATTTCTTCGAACGTAGAAATTTTTGCATCGAATCTTAAAGGTAAAGATCTTAGTACCTTTGGGACGATTACAGATTCTTCGACTTTTTCACCAAGCCCTCTAATAATGTTGACAATTTCATCTACACGAAGTAGATAGGCCGCAATGTTTTCATCATCTCTCATCTTCAAACTTTTGAATTGTCTCCTGTGAGTTTGAAGCTTGGCCATCTTTACTTTGTTATCTCCCTCATAGATGGTCTTAAGTTTATCCCAAATCTCTTTAGCCGAGTGGCACTGCATTGCTTTTACAAACTCAAATTCTGACAGACCACACAAAATAGCATTCATGGCTTTTGCGTTGTTTTCACTAACTTTCTTTCCTGTTGTATCTGTTGGTGGAGTCTGGGGCGCTATGTATCCATCCACAACTGCTCACCAAATGTCAAAACCAAGGGCCATTAGATATGTCCTCATCCTCATACTCCAGAATGCGTAATTTGTCTTGTTGAAGAATGGAGCCTTGTAGGTGGAGAAACCTTTCTGAACCTGATGACTAGCCATGTGTGCTTCCGGGATCTACCTTCTAATGGTTAAATTGATCCTGAAGGAACCTCGCTCTAATACCAATTGTTGAGCACACACCACACTAAGAGGGGAGGGTGAATCAGTGTGTAATAATAATTTACTTTCGTTCTAATTAACTTTCATAAAGAAACCATTCACATAAGAACAAGTAAATGCACAACACAAAATTTGCGTGGAAAACCCTCGGTGGGGAAAACCCACACTTGAAAAGCTGCTTGGATCTACTATCCAAATCTAGCCATAAGATTAATAATTCTTTTTACAAAAGTTCTATAGGCACCAACCTACTTAGAGACACCAATCCCCAATGCCAAGCACCAACTTAGCAAGAGACACCGATCTTTTTTTATTGAACCACCAACTTCATTGCCAAGCACCGACTTAGCGAAAGACCCCGATCTTTCTGTTTTGAGGCACCAATTTCAATTAAACAATTTCCACCTTCTCATTGTTGCTTTGTCAACAAACGATGGCACAATCAAGTTTCGCTCTTCTCCCTCTTCTCTCTCTTCTTCCTCTTCTTCTCCTTGTATATAATAGAAAGAATTATTTCTTATCTTTTTCTCCAACATCCTTTCACCTTATATAGCCTCCAAAGGCTTTTCTCAAAGGAGGCATCCCATCCAAGAGGTACCTCTTCACCAAAAGATGTGACCATTGACATTTCCGTCGACAATTCTGTTAACATTTCCGTCGACATGTCGACATTTCCATTCACCTCCGGCAACAATTCCATTTGACACTTCTGTTCACTTCCAGCAACATTCCGTTTGACATTTCCGTTCACATCTGTTACGATTCCTTTGACATCAACGACAATTATTCCAACAAAAGCTATTCTTGGAAGTAAGATGAAAATAAAGATAAAGCTATTCTAAGAAGATACAAAGAAAAGAAAGCAAATTTCTACTCTATGAAGATAGAATAAAGGCATAAAAAGGAAGAAAAAGAAAATGATTGCTTAGGAAGATAAAGCAAGGGTAATGTTATTTTTGGAGACGCTTCCTATTTTGTAAGCATACCCAGGCTTAAGACTTATTGTAGTAAAGATATTATTGCTTCATGAAAATTATATGATCTGGCTGACCCGACACCTTATACATTGAAGATCCCTTGTTTTCCCAAGGGAGCGGCTTGCCTAAGAGTTTGGCCTGTTCTGATTATTGGAAATTATGAGAGTAGAATTTCATTGATTTATTATAGCAGAAAGTTCATTTAGAAATCAATTCCCTCTCCAGATCGTCCAAAAATCATATTTCAAATTTTTTGGCAAATTTCTGTTTCTAGAATTTTCAGTTTCATTTTCTATTTCGAATTTCAGCTTGGAAAATTTTTGGCAGATTTCTATTGTCTTTCCAGATTCCAGATCAACTTTACTCTCAAATTTCAGCTGTGATCGTTAGAGTTTGTGTATGGGTGTGTGTGTATAAACATATACATATATTTAATATTATATATAAATAATAAATATATATGTCAGAAACAGGAACTGTGAATTAAGCACATATACTCATGTTTAGAACATGGCCAGCCCTGTTTTTGTGCCTTTTTGACTCGCTGTGTAGCACAGCAGTCAAAATCCTGCAAGCAAATGAATAAATCAGCACACAAATAACACGCAAGAAGAGTAGTCGCCAGTTACACGCAAAAAGAATACTATTTACACCAAACAGGGGAAGAAAAATAGAAAATACATTTTAAATTTTATTTTTTCATTGATCAAAGAGGTTTTAAAGCAGAGTCCTCAACCTTGGGACACAAACAGGAGCCCAGCCCCTACACATGTTAATTACTTGCACACTTTGTGGCCCACTTCAACATGGTCGCCTTGACATGGGAAGGAAGCCCAGCGGTTCTCGGAATGAGATTTGAACAGAGGTCATTATAACACTTCACCTTTACCGTTCAATCACACTTGCTGGACTTTCTAATTTTTTAATGATATTATACAATACTACAAAAATATTTGCAATCATAACCATGTTTATGAAATCCTAAACAAAGACAATAAAAAAAAAACTTGGAAATATTAATTTAAATTTACAGCAACTGTCTAAAACAAATAAACACAAAACCTTCCTAGAGCTTACCGATCAAGATTCTAGAGTCAAATTTATGTCTACATTTTGATAGTTTGAATCTAAAGGAATTTATATGTCGTAGTCCTCACCATATATAAATAGTAGCAAGGCCGGTTGGGTAATCCTAAATTGGTCACAAGGTCAAAACCAAAAAATACAAAATTTGAACAATACATAACGTAAAAGGGTAAAGAAACCTTATTCTAAAAGTTATTATCGTGATCGTGTGTATATATATGGAGTAACGAGATTGGTTGGATATTCATGAATTCGGTCAGGACCTGAATTTGGTCAGGAGGTGGAAACCAAAGAATACAAAATTTAAACAATATATATGGTAAAAGGATAAAGAAATATTTTTCTAAAAAGTCATCTTCATCAACCTATATATAGGCAAGGATGGTCAGGTAACCCTGAATTTCATCAGGAGATTGAAAACCAAAGAAGTTTAACAAAATGAATAATACATATGGTAAAAGGATTTAAAAACCTCTTTCTAAAAGACGACGTCATCATCAGATATATAGTGGCAAGGTTGGTTGGGTAATCCTGAATTTGGTCAGGTCAAAACCAAAGAATACAAAATTTCAACAATATATGAAGTAAAAGGATAAAGAAATCCTCCTTTGGGTTTTGCATAAGTGGACCATAAGGCGTACGGCTTGGCCGGTGACCTAAAAAATACTACCTTGTTTCAACCAGTTTTTATCCATCCCAAAAATTGAGACAGAGTTTTATCCAGAAGCCTTTAATTGTGAAAGCTTGAGGTATCTAATTGCCTTTTACCTTGTCTATACAAGAGAAACAAAAATGGGCGTACCTGTTTAACGAGTTGTGCACTTTTTTCCGAAATATGGTTTGTGCCAACCAGATAAACCTCGGCCCCATTGACGCTGTTGTGCAAGTAACTCACACTCCCATCCTCTGGCAGTCCATGAAACCCATAACGCCAACTCCACGCACATTCATATTGCCGTTGCACAAGAATGGCATTTCTCCGCATGCCTCCCACAAAAGACCGACATACAATCGGCAGCTTAATTGCTGCCATTGCCATTAAACCCTAAATCCCTGCAACTAACTGAAGCTTAGAAATATACTCTTCCCTTGTAACTTTCGGCATTCAAGCACTGTAGAATGAGATTTCATTCGTAATCTGTAAAGGATTGAACTCTCCCATGCGATATTCCTTCTCAAAGACCTCAAGGTTCTAGCGCCCTGTATTGCACACTGTAGAATTTTCAAATGGGAATTCGACATAATAGACACCTAGTATGGAAATTCGAATGATGTACAGGCTTTGAAATGACACTCCGAATACCTGTTATGATTCTATTCTTTGCTGGCCGTTTTTAAGTAAGTTAGCCTACTTTCAGATTCATCCAAATAATAATTGATTTGACCTTAGTACGAGGGGAAAGTGTTGCTCACGAGTTCGAAACAGTTAAATTTGACAGCTGTTTAGACGTTTTTTAAGTTTTTAGTCATAAAATATAATCAAATTGTTTTTTTAAATTATATTGAAGGAAGGGCAAAAAATTATAAAAACCGTCATAGTGATGTTCAAGGTAAAAAAATAATCAATCTAAAATATTAATAGATAGATGGTAGGCCTATACACTATTAGTAGTATTATCGGGTGAATCGTAGTACCAGCTCTCTACACTCCATCGCAATTGATGGACCAATCATATTCTCAGCCACACAATTGCAGATCCAGCGCAGCATCGACTCCAAAATTAAAGGATGTGCATGTTGAGAACACGTGATACAATGACAATCATCAATTTTAAAGGAAGTAAATCTCATTCGTTGGATGATCCGAACATTAAGAACTCGTGAAAAAGCTTCTTCAGACTTCATTTATTTTAATAGTGAACATGTTATTAACGTGTGATAGCACAACCACCGTTGATTTTATAGATATATGAGGAAGTTAACTAAAATCAGTATTTAATAAATTATCAATGCACAACACAACCAAATCTAAATTTGCCGTAGATTTATTAAATGTTATTTTTCTCAACTCCAGTTTGGGAATGTTGATTCTCCATTAACAAATCACAACCGTAACAACTTCCAGCGACCACTAGCACCTCTACATTAATTTTCTTGGGAATCCTGAAGCTTCTCAAAGAAGCTACTGTTTCAGGGTTGCACAGTTTGAGTTCAGTGGTCACTATTCGTTATACCCTGTGCTATTCTCATTTTCATTATTTTTGGCATTAGTTTTGAGATTCATCCACATTGTTATACCTTGAAGACTAGGGGAGTGTATTTCTTTGCAGAGAAGGTGTGCATGAGCGATGACTACTTGAAAAGGACATGGACAAAGCTTAGCTTCCTTAGTGATATTATCAAATGTGGTTGTAGTTTTATTTTCTCTGTAAGTCCATCTTACCTTTATGTTAACTATAACTCCCCCTAGCTCACATAATAGTTTCCCTTTATTAAATTTGCTTTATTTGGAAACTGTGATGACACTATAAATTGGTATAATTATAAATTTATAAGAGCAAAAAGAATAAACATGGAATTTTTTCATACAAAGCTAGTCATACACAAAAAAATAAATCTTTGTTTTTTGTTGTGTTTTGTAATTATTTTATTTAGTCAATAGAAGCCAGATCTTTTGTAGCAACATTCAATATTTAAAGATAATAAATAAGGTGCATGTAGGTTTTTACCATTTTGGGTTTTCATTTGAGTGCAACCCAACAGATCAGGTTGTGTATAGATCATTGAAATAAAAGTTTTCAAATAGTACATTGATGCACATGAAAGTTCATATCATATGCAATAACCAAGAAAATTAGTTGCCATGTGGCCATTTCAGCTTGGTATGTAATAATAATCAGCCAAGCTAGAGAATGTTTCCCTGTAGTTTAGACCAATTAGAAACATCATGTTTGGCCACAAGTGACAAGACTCTATCTTATTTTAGTGTTACTTAAGACAACCTTACACAAGATATCATGTTTTGAGCTTTGGATATAGAAGTATCAATTGAGACCTCTGCTGTAAGGAAGCTCATAGATAGAATGCGTATCCAAATAAAGTAGCCTAAAAAAATTCATAACAGGGTAAAGCCATCATTGAAACTTTACATTGGCTTATTTTTCTATTCAAAGTCACTCTAGTAAAAAATACAAAGCGTTGGTGGTCTTGTAAAGAATACTTATGGTGGCAAGCTAAAGATTAGAATGTTTGGCAAAATCCTAGAATGCATTTTTATTCATGTTAGAAAATATAAAATGAACAAAAAAAACAAGATGGTCATGTAAACTCAATCTGGGAAGAAATGCATAAAATCAATCATGTCAGTACCAGTCAATATATAGGGTTCAATCAATATCTTCCACTTTTTCCATGTTACCTTTCTTCACAACAATTTGCTATTATTGATTTATTTCAACTCCAATACTGTCTCTTGTATGTGTTCCTCACTAGATCCTTTCCTCTTTGGTTCAACGTTCATCTTCTACTTGTGGTTATTCTAAGACTGTGAAAGGGTTATCACATGAGAACTCAAATGAATAAGAGGACTGATTCATTTTCAAGTTCCTTATTTTCCACCATCTTTAACCCCTTTCCCTGTTATCTTTCACTATGATATTGGGTAGTCTCATTCTTATAGTTTTGTGTAGTGTATTGTTATATGCATGTGCTTGTTTGAAATATGCCTTGCATTTGGAATGGATTTTCTATGATTAACAAATAGATTGTGGTTTCTTTTCTATGCCTTCCATTTGGAATGGATTTTTTGTAGTCAATTGCCTACTTTGAAGTATGCCTTGCAAGCACTCATCCTTTTCTAAATACCAAGTTATTTATTTTGTGTACATGAAACCCTTATCAAAATTTGCTTGGTGAGTTTGTAAAATGGAGTCAAGTATTATGGTAAGAGAGTATATAAGATTGGTGGTTTCATTTTAATGCATTGTTATATTATTTAGTAAAAATAAATTAATATTTATCAATGAAGCCCATTTTAACATAGAGAGTATTATAGTGGAATAAAATCTTTGACTTATGTAGGATATGTCATTTTGTTTGTAAAAATTTGTAATGAAAGACTTGCAAAGCTTCACAAGATAACAATTATATAATTTATGATAATTATGATATGAAAATCATGCAGGTAAAAAATGAGAAATGAACATCATGTGCAAGGTGACATTAATTTAAAAACTGTCACAATTTTTTTCTTGATGAGTAGGGGTGATCGTCAAATTTAACCTCTGCTCCCAACTCTACCTAGTGTGTCATTCAAGTCCCATCCAAACCTTATGTGGAGAGGGACCACTCTTTGTGCATTCCAATTTTATAAGTGCGTAAAATTTTGGAGGGGCTTTCTTGGTATATATAATTTACGATTTGGTTTTATAGTATTGTAATTGTAAAAATAGTTAGTAGGTGCTGCAAAGATTATTTAAGAGTAGATATGTACTGGAGTAGTCATAAATTTTTAAAATTATAAAAAGTTGTACTTGTATAGAAAATATAAGAGATTTGAATATGAAAAATAATTATAAAACAAAATTTTATTGGTTGTAAAGTGTTTTTTGTAACTAAATTTTCTGTGCAGGTGGTATAAATTCTTGCTCCTAGTCTCTCCCCGTCTAAAAAAATCTCTTTTCTATGAAATTGTTGCTCCTATTTTTTAGGGAAATATTCTATTTTTTATAGTTCAAGAAATTTAAATTGGCATGGGACCACCTCTAACTATAAAATAGTTGCAATTGCCTCTTTCATGAGACCATCCTATTGTTCAATCATATAACATATGATCTTATGACATCACCATTTTTTATTTGGTATATTTAATTGGAGGGAAAATATAATTAGAATTGTTTAAAAAATAAGATGAACCATTAATTGTGAATAAATGATCAATTATTGAACATCTTATATGGCATGTTGTAATTGGATCTTACAAACTATTATCGAGTACATGTTTATACTATAATGTGATGCTTATATAATAAATATTAGTCCCTTTTTGTTTTAAAATTAGTCCTTTCATGCATATGTTATATCACAACTAGTAGACCAAATTTAATAATTGGTCTCTCCCTAATCGAAATGGCATTTTTTCAATAGAAAAGTTTAATGGTATGTTATGTCTCCCACTTTGTTTAGATTATATATTGACAAGTTAAAAAAATAGACAAGTATGGGGTTCAGAAGGTAGAGATGAATTTTGATGCCTATCTCTACATATTTTTGGGGGTGTGAGACATATTTTACACTTTGTTTAGATATTAAATCATCTTACGTAATGTTTAATATAATGATGCCCATAAATGTTGATAAGATGTCATTTTGGTTTCCAACTAACTTAAGTAATACAACGGAAATTGTTATGCCAAGAGGTGTTGTACAATGGCATCCTGGGAAGGTGGGCTATAATATCTTTAATCGTGTTTAATTTTGATTTTGACCTTAAATTTGACATCTATTTGATCGTCACTTTCAAGTTTTTCCTTTTTCCTTGAAGAATTCAATCAAAAGTTGAAATAACTCAGTCATATGGAGGAGTTTGGAGCCCTTTTTTCATAAATATTTTTTGAGTTTGACAAATTGGTGTAGTTAGATTGTGGTATGTGAAAAAAAACCAAGATAAGGGTATTGAGATTGATATCTCTCAACATTTCTCAAATAAAGTAATTTAAGATATATGTACTAGTTTACAACTCATTTATAAAAATTTATATAATTAACATACACATCTTACATAAATATATGTAAAAGACGTTGAAAGATATCATTCTCGAGATATTTATATTTTATTAGATTTGTGACATGTGTAAAATAGGTGCCTCGAGAATGATACCTCTCGAGACACCTATTCCACACATGTCACAAATATAATAACATATAGAGGTCTCAATAATGATATCTCTCAACGTCTTTTACATAGATTTATCTAAAATATGTATCCTAGTTTAAACATCAATGAGATAAAATTCCTCCTTCACAATCTTGTCCACACATTTTCCCTCTATATAAAATACAAAAAAATTATGTGTCATATTACACTTTTCTCCTCTATATAAAATTATTAATGATCCATAACATCATAAACCTCATCCGAACAATACTTATCCAAAAAATGCTTATAAAATGGCAACATAAGCTGAAAGCAAATATCATTAACAAAATTAACAAAATATTTCATCTTAACATTGTTAGCTAACAAGGGATCGAATAAATTGGCATAGGCATCGTTACTCTTGAAATTCAAATAGTATTTTTAATAATTCTAAAAAATGTTTTCCATATCTTCTTTAGCTTCTTTGAGCTTTTTATAGTAAGGCCTCCTTTTGTTATAAGTGTTGTTGATCCTAAATAAACACAAAAAAAAAAACCCACAATAATTACTAATCTAAAACAAAAATAAACATCAATAAAAAAAATTATAAGAACATGTGGATACCACAACATTGCATCTATAAGTTCGAGGGAAAACATTAAAACAACCAAACTAAAAATAAACTAAAATGAATTGAACTACCAAATTAGTGGAGGCACGTCTTGCAAGTTACATAGATTTTAACTTTCCTTAAAATAATAATGAAAGCATAAATAAAATAAAAATCCTTTACAAAAATAATGATAGTGGACAGTTATAACCTAACACATAAAATTTCAAATAAAATGAATCAATCAATGCTTAGAGCCTACAAAATTTAATGTCCCAATAAAGACTCCAAAAATATGTACAATGTGCCCACTATAAGAACTAATAAAAACAAGTGGCAGTTTCTCAAAACATCAATACTATGGTAAGTTGGTTACTTTCTATTGAAATTAAAATGGATGAAGAATAAAAGTGTATTACTTTTCTTTATTATCTATCCAATTCTTTGGATAATTTAATTATGGCAATAGTTAAAAATGCATCGACATTAAAACTTTTAGGACATAGTGGGAACCTTGTTATTAGAATAAATGAGATAGAAATCTACAGAGGTCATCAAATAAACGATAATAGTTTTTAAGAGGTTGTTCCCAAAAAATAACTAAAATAAAGTTTGGACAATCAAAGTCTCGATGTAAATATAAGACTACAAGAAAATATAAGAGAAAATGTTGGAACTATGGTAAAACAGGGCATTTTAAAATAGACCTCAAATATAAAAAGGTAGAAAAAGGTAAGTCATCTAACGATTCCCAATCTGTAAAAGTAAAATCCTCTAGTGAATACTTGGGGGATTTATTATTGGAAACTTCAAACTTGCATCCATATGATGGTACATTGTTAATTGAATCAGGGGTTTCTTTTCATATGACCCCTCACATGGAGTGGTTATGTGAATATGAAAAGATCAACAGAAATAATGTCCTCTTAGGAGACAACTTGACATGTATAAGATATCAATGGAGAGTCAAGGGAGTGTCAAGTTGATTTTTAAATATGAAAGGGTTAAAACCCTCCACGGTGTTAGGCACATTCTAGGTTTGAATAGAAACCTAATATTTGTAAATAATATGAATGATGTGGGTGTGCAAATAGTATTTAATAAAGACAATTGCAATGGTAATACTAAGAGAGTCAATATAGGAATGTTATTCAAGCTTGAGGTAAACTTTATAAATGATAAATGTAATAGTTTTATGATTCTTGAAGTGATCAATATTTTAGATCAGGTTCCTACATCTCTTATAGATAAGATAATGTTGTGGCATCAGAGTCTAGAACACATTGGATAGAAAGGCCTTCGAGCATTAAAATCTAGAGGTATGGCTGAAGGAATTTATGACTGCACATTATACTTTGATTTATGTAACCATTGTATGTTTGGTAAGCAAACTCGAGTAAAGTTTCCTAATAATGATATAAAATTATAAAATATTTTGCATTTAGTGCATAGTGATGTGTTTGGACATGTGAAGATTCTATCACTAGAGGAATCTATGTATTATGTTTCTTTTATAAATGACTACTCAAGAAAAACTTGGGTTCATTGCATCAAGGCTAGATATGAGGTTTACCATAAGTTTAAGGAGTTTAAGGCTCTTATTGAAAACTAGACAAAGAAAATATCAAGGTCTTGATGAGTGACAATAATGGAGAATATTGATTAAATAATTTTCAATGATTCTTTAAGGATCGTGAAATAGAATAGTAAAAGATAACTCCATATACACCACCACAGAATGGAGTTACAAAAAGAATGAATAAGAATATGATGGATAAGTTGAGAAACATGTTCAATGGTGCAGGATTCAGATGAAAGTTTTGGGTAGAAGCAATAATGATTGCTTGTTATTTGATCAATAGATTTCCCACATCAGTGTTGGTCGATAAAACTCCACATGAAGCATGGAATGGTGTGAAACCCTCTCTCAAACATCTTAGAGTTTTGGGGTGGGACGCTTATAAGTATATTCCAAAGGAAAAAATACTAAGCTAGATATTATATATTTATTGGATATGGTACTTGTATGAAGGGATATAAGCTAGGGAACCCTAAAATAAAGAATATTATTTACAGTTGCAGTGTTATCTTTAGAGAGGTAAAAGGGGCTCCAAAACAAGAAAGATAGCCAAAGGATGAACATGAACAAATTTAATTTGAAGAAGAAGAGGGATAATAAGTGTCTAAATTTGTGGCA
Organism: Torreya grandis; assembly: GCA_037957365.1. Taxonomy (NCBI): domain Eukaryota; kingdom Viridiplantae; phylum Streptophyta; class Pinopsida; order Cupressales; family Taxaceae; genus Torreya; species Torreya grandis. Next base: position 1,287,525 of record JARHVA010003906.1, read on the forward strand.
TATCCCTATCTTAGCCCACAATTATACTGGGAGAGAATTAGAAGAGAGAAGTAGGATAACTAATTTAATGTGTTTCTTGCTCACTTCAACTAGCATGTATTTATTGTATTTTACTTTCAGCAATCATTGGGCTTATAACCAATTATGTTTGCTATGTTTTTTTGAGTATCTTTGTTCTGATCAAGCCAATTTTGTTGGATCTTAGACAATGATTGCATGTAAAGGTTCTTTAAGCATCATAGTGTTTGGGCATGTTGTATTATAAAGCTAAGGACATAATGATTATTTCATTTGGCTTATGTTTCATGGTGTAAAGGAGTTTCGTTTGACCCATGATGGGGCCATGGTCACATCACATTGTAGTTTGGTATTTGAATTTTATTTGGATCATTTCAAACCATTTTGTCAAGATGATAGAAAGGAATTCAAGGAGTTCATTGTCCATTTTTAATTTGTTAATCTAGAGCCATAGGGAGGAGATGAAGAATGAAAAGAAAGAATACATTTAGGGTTCCCCACCCTTAAATATGTGCATTATATGTTGTTGTAATAATTGTGAGAGTTGTTTTTAGTATCCAATCTCAAAGGCATTGATTTCCTTGGTGGTTGTGGGATCCTACACTAATTTATATGATGGTTTGGGTATGTTTCCAAAATGTGTGATGTGTTATAATGAAATCTGGAAAGGAAAATGAAAGGCAATTTGGGAAGAAAAAGAAATGAAGGAATAAAGTGGGAAGGTGGAGCTTGATCTCTAGTTACATGCATGTTTTTTTTCCTTCTTTGTTAGACTTTTGTGCATTAGTTCTTATAATAAGTGTGGTAAGATCTATATACAATCAATACCCTATCTGGGGTATAAACTCATATACATATACTCAAGTATACATAAATGAGGATATACCTCTATTTAGGGCAAAACCATGACACTTTTAGGGTCCCTTGATGTATTAAAGTACTTCCTATGTCGTGGGTAATGAACAAACTATGCATGTGAATTGGTGAGATAAGAATCTTTGTGTTCTTTAGTATCTCTCTATGGAGGAATGACCTTGCATGGATAAAATGGTAGAATCTATATTGATTTTGTCGTTAGTTTATTTGACATTGTGATTTGATTAATGCATTTTGGTTATTTGAAAAGGATAAAACCCTAGCTCCTACATCTATGATCAACTATGTTCCTCCTTACTTAGATTAACATCTCCTTTTGAATTTTGGATATGTGATGCCATTGACCTAACTCAGGGTTTTATGTGTTTTGTGGTTAGAAATGGTTTTATTCAACATCCAACTATTTATCTATATTGTAATCTTGTTTACTTTTAGGTGTGTGACTTTCTTCTCTGGTGATGATCAGTTACTTATATCATAGCATATAACTCCACTCAAAGTATTAGTAAAACATTTTATTTAGAGTAAGCGATGATAATATAAATGGATAAATTATTTTATAGTCTTTCTCTATTGATTTGTTGGCTTTATTGAGTTTATCTCCTACCTCTATGTCATTGTTGTTCTTATTGGATTTAAGACTCTAAAAGCAAAAGAAGGGTGGCTTTTGATCTTGTATTATTTTGTGGTATTGCTCATTTGGACTTTGTGGTAGCATGTTAATAATATGTGGCTAATCTCTGAATTTAAGCATTGATAATGTGTTTTTCATTTTGTGTTTGTTCAATGATAGTCTATAGCAGACTAGATATTTAGATGTATGGACTCCTAAAAATAAATAATGATTGTTTCAGCTCTTTGACTTGTTTGTCTTTTAGGCATTGTTCCTTATGACTCCCTTGGGGTGACTTATTGTATTTTAGTGGGAAGACCTCCTTTATGTTAAGTTCCTTGTGTGCTTCAAAAGGTTTCTTGATGTTAAAACTACCTTCTTTTACTAAGTACATATTTGTATGATTGATGTAGACTTAAAGAAAAGGAAGTTTGGATCTTTGTAATGGGGAGTCGAAAGGTCAACCTCCATTGATGGTGCTTCAAGATTTTGTTTGGCTTCCTTGCTTATCTTTATATCCTTGTTCTTACATGTTTCTTACAAGCTGGTTAGGAGGCATCTTGAGTTATGATATTCTTCTCATGTTTTTTATTATGGACATGATTATTGGGTTAGTTTGTGTTTAATTGATTTTATTTTATTTTGTGTTTTATTTTTTTATGTGTGTTCATTTTGCCTGGGAGTCTGTGTCATGTCCCTTAGCTTATGCCACATCCCTTCACCTATTATTTTCCCCCTTCAGTCCTCCCTTTGGGAAAATAAAGTGGCCAAATTTATTGTTCACCATATGGTCGATGGTGGGCAAGGCAATGTCAGTCGTGCGAGGAGTAATGTTGAATAAGATAATAATTGAAAGAATCATGCTCTGGATTTCTATACGGATTGCATTGGAAAAACTGGTAGTGAGGATTATCCAAAAATAGGAAAAGTTTTTGTGGAGGAAGCTAAGAAATCATTCTTTGACGTCCTACATTAGGAGGTTGCTAAGCACTTTGAAGGAGCAAAGTTCATGGTTGGCTAGTTCGAATCTACTAAGGATGGAGTGGGAAAGGGAAGTGTGGGAGAAATTGGTAAGTGTTCTAGCTCTTCCATAATGCTCTTCCTTAACCCTAATCTCTCTATGGAAAATGATTTGTTGAATGAAGAACCTAGACTAAAAATGTTGGTATCTTCTTTGTCCATCTTAATAAAAACTCTCTTCCTTCCTAAATTTTTTTGATAATTGGTTAAATTTTGTTTGGGGAAAAAAATGGGAATATATGTGAGCTTCTATAGAATGTTTCAAAAGGGTGTCTTTTTTGTTACCTTCAAGAATTCAAATATGCAGAAAAAGTTATCAGTAAACCATTATGGAATGTGGGTCAGTCTCTTTTTAAAGTTGTCCCATGAGACTTGTGTATAGATTGTAAAGAGCTTGTGTTTAAGACTTTACCCAGATAGGTGGATATCGAAAATGTTCTTCCATAATTATGGATTTTTTTGCCTCATGTTCTCAAACCCCTTAGAGATGTGCTCAAGATTGAATATACTAGACATCTTTGGCCCACATGAATTCTAAGGTTTTAATTACCCTAGCTTTTTGGACATTTTTCCTGAAACCCTTACTTTTAATCTTGGCAGATGTACCTGTATCTACCCTATCAAAGATCTAGGAGGTCTCAATGCTTATTTCTTCTATAAAAGAGATGGTCACTTAAATAAATATTTCCCTCTTATTGTTAAAAATTAGGTAAGGCCTTAAATCCTAGCCCCAATCTTGACAACGATGAGGGCCTTGTTTATCCAAACCCTCCTAGGTTTGAGAAGTTACATCCTGATAATAATCCTCTCTATGATAGTGAACCTTTTGAAGACAAAACATCCCCTATTATAGATGGGGGAAAAAATCACATGTAAGAGTCATGAAATTATGTTGATTGTCATAGCCTAGAAGGTATTGGTCAGTTCGATTTGAATAATGACACTATCTTGAAGCTTGGTTTTGTGCCAATTGTTGAGGAAGAGATCCCCCCATGAGATGCTCAATAAGTTAATTTTTCCCTCTTCATTTCAGCTATGTTATGGGGTTCATGATGAGCTCATGGTTGATGTTATTCCCTTCTCTATAGGGAAACCTATTGAGAATGTTATGGATTTTCCTAAAAAAAAAGGTATGTCCCTTGACAACAACATCACTTGCCTTCCATATTATTTGATGGACATCACTCCTCTTGAGTCTCCTCTAGTTATTGCTTTTCTTCCTTCTCTCTGGCCCCCAAGGCTGGGGAGACAGACCTAGTGACCCAAGATATGGAAAAAACTAGACAGTTAAAGGGTCGAGAAAGAGGCTAAAAACACAAGTATATGCCCTAGTCCCAAATAACTCTCATTTGGTAAATAAAGTTAAAAAAAATCAAAATATCCTACTCAAGTACCAAGTGATGCCTCTATAAAAAAAAGACTAAAGAAAATCAAGTTCCAGAGTGTTTCAATAGTCTCTATCAAAGTAAAGTGGGGAATAAGTCCCCTTTAGTGGAAAAGAATGTCTAGTTTTTATGCATATTTTAAGTTGGAACGTTAGGGGTTTGGAAACCTCTGATAGGATGCCTATTGTTAGACAATTCAAAAACACTAGACATGATCTAGACTTCCTGCTCCTCTAAGAAGTTAAAGCTATCGATTTCATGCTCTCCTCAACTCTCAATTTTATCTAGACCAACTATGTTCACTTCTCCATTAATCACCAAAGATTCAAAGGAGGTGCCTCTATTCTAATTAATCCGATATTGAAGGACTATATTGTTGAGCATGGTGTCTCCACCTATAATCATGTTGTTTGGGTGACTCTCCTAATAAATAATCATATGTTTGGTATCTGCAACATTTATGCCCCCAATGACTATAATCAAAGAGTGGAGATATGGAACTGGTTGGCCTCTAACCTCAAAGATATCCCTTGGATATTTTGGGGTGACTTCAATATGATTGAGGAAAGGAAGGATAAGCAGGGAGGTGAATCACACTCTTAGAAAGGCAATGAACTCTTTTTACTGTTCTAAATTCAAGAGAAATCATAACGTTGTTGATCCCCTTAATAAAGGTAGGTAGTTGAGTAAAGGCATTTAGTTCACATGGCTTAATAATTAGACTAGCTCCTAAAATATGTATTATGGATTGGACAAATTCTATCTCTATCAATATTATTTTGATATTCCTCATTATCTTGATGCTAACTTGGTTAAGGTGGTTCTAGGTACTATCCCTGATCACCCCTTATTTAAATATGTGTTTTCCTTAAGGATAAGAGGTTAAGTGATAAGGCAAGTTTGAAGGGTCTTTATAAGTTTAATGTCTCCCATCTTGAAGATCGGGTTTGCATGGATGGCATTCACTCTGCCTAGAATGTTGACAAAGGTACATGGAGTTCTTCTTCTAAGATAGATAAGTAAAACAGGTTTATGAATATGTATAATTTTTTTGATAGATCTTATGGACAGTTTAAAGCTAAGAAGAAGAGGAAATTTACTAGAGAATCTCAAGAGAAGTTAATTCAAGCAAAGCATGCTCTTCAAAATGATCTTGTGAACCCTTTTTTGCTATCAGACCTCTCATCTCTTAAACATTAGATTAGACAACACCATATGTATATAGCTAGGGGTGTTCATGTTCATTCCATATTGAATTGAATGTATTAGGGGGATAAAGGCACTAAGTTATTAAGTTCTTAAAATCCAAACATCAAAGGAAAAAAATCCAATCAATTATCTTTGGGGCAGTGGTCTCAAATGACCCTAATCTGACTAAAAAGGCATTCTTTGAATTTTATTCTTCCTTAATTTAGTCTGATGGGTCAAATGACCAGATTGTTAGGAGTAGAGAGTTGTGTGCCAAAACAATTCCTAGGAAACTCTCCCCTGCTTAGGCTTCCTTCTTAGATAGTATCATTTCTATTAATGAAGTTTTAAGTGCTATTGAATCTTTGAAAGATGATAAGGCCCCTGGTATTGATGGATTCCTAGTTGAGTTCTATAAAGCCAATAAAGAATGGATTGCATCTAAGTGTTTGAATGTCTATTTGGAAGTCATTGATGTTGGGTCTCTTGGGCCTAAGATTAATAGGTGTGTCATCAAGCTCATTCCCAAGGAAAGAGACTAGTCCCTTGTTAAAATTTGGAGACCAATTACCCTTATTAATGTCTTATAATATTTTGGCTAAAATTTTGGCAAATAAAATCTCTTCATTGCTTCCCTCTATTATATCAGAGACTCCAACTAGGTTTGTGGCAAGCAAATATATTTTGGATAGTCTAATGACAAGTTGGGAGGGGATGTACTAAACTTGAGACTTTCATCATAATGTTCGAATGATTCTCTTGGACTTTGAAAAAGCATATCACATAATTGAGTGGCCATTCATTGAGTCTACTCTACGGGTGTTTGGTTTTCAAGACTACTTATTAGAATGATTAATGTTCTTTTTAAATATGCCTCTACTGTTATGGAGTTTAATGGGGAACTTACTGAGGTAATGGACATGTAGAGGTCTATTAAACAGGGATGCCCTCTTGATCCTTTCCTCTTTTTCATTATTGTTGATGCCTTTCATTATCTTGTTCAGTGTGGAAAAATTGGCCCTCTAGTTGTGGGTATCACTCTCCCCAACAATTGTGCCCTTGTTGATGTCCTCTTTGCTGATGACACCTCTCTCTTTGTAAATATATCCCATGACAATCTTCTCAAAGTTGAATTAAGGCTCAATATATATTCCCAAGCCTTGGGTTCTAAGGTTGCCATGCACAAGTCTTTTATGATGGGGTGGTCTGATGAACCTCTTGATGGCATTTATGAGTTGAGTTGGGAATGGAAAGGTCGTAATCAAATTGTTAGATATTTGGGTAAACCCTTTGCTCTCAACCCTTCCTTTAAGCAAATGTGGAAATGGTTGTGCATCAAAATTTATAAAAAGATTGGTAAATGGCAAAGTCAAGTTTTATCTCTCCCATGAAGAATCTAGGTTTACTAGAAGGTTTTGTCCTCCTATAGTATATACTATGTCTCTTATTGGATGTTTAATAAGTACCAAATCAATTTATTGAAAAAAATTGTAAGGGACTTCCTTTGATCTAATGGTAAAGGTAATAATAAAAGACATGCAGTTGCTTAGAGGTTTTATTACAGGCCTAAATGCATTAGTGGGCTTGGTATAAAAGATCTTAGAATTTAAGGCATCATTCTAGCTACGAAGTGGAACATTCAGTCATTTGATGGTAATGAACCCATGAAAAGTTCTCATTAGACATAATATTTTTAGAGGGTTCCTTAAAAAGAAGTCCTAGATGGACTAGGTTACATATGGCATATCTTCTTATCAACCCTTTCTCAGTCATAGTAGTTGATTCTCCTTGTTTTGGGTCAATTTGGAAAGCTTGGGATTTGGTCAAGCATTTTCTCACTACAAAACATGATTTTAGTTGGTTTGGGTCCTATTTTCAAGGGTACAAATCCATGTGGTGGAACCTCTCCCTCAATGGTCGGCCCCTTTCTCACCAGGCATTGCTTTGCCTTACAATGGTTCCAAAAGGTCTACAAAGTTTCAAGGATCTCTTCTAATTAGAGGGATGGGACTTTTGAGATATAATCAAATTTAGATATCATATTGTCAGGATGCTACTACCCACTAAGGGCACACTTTATTACCTTTGTATTAGCAACTAAACACGAAATTTAACTAGAATGAATAAGTAACTAAAAATATGAAACAACACAGGATATGAGAGACAATACCCAATTGTATTAATACTCATTCAGAAGAAAATACAATAAAGAAGATGCCACACTTCTTCCCACACCTCTAGAGCTCCCACACTTCTAGGGTTCACCTGTAATTCTCCTTCAACAGTTTACTCTCTCAATTACGGTCACAACAATCAACTCCAATACAGAGTTGTTGTTCACCTCCACCAGTCAGTAACAACATTGCCAGTACACCAAGTACACAACCGTACTCCAAGTAGATCTTCCCTTCTCTTGTTGCCACCTGTAAGTCAACAGACCTTACTTACCATGTAGATGTCTCTACACCCTAAAGAACCCTTGTCCTTGCCTCACCAAGTCCTTATGATTCTTCAACCAGTACCCTGGTGGATCTCCTAGTAGAACTTGCACAACTTGCAACTCTCCCTGATCATACACACTCAGCACCCCTTTAGAACTAGGAGGAGCTACTCTTACTCTCTCTACAAGCACAATGGCTTTCTAGCACACTTTTACAATACATCCCATGAGTCTATTATATAGATCTCATGCATACAATAATTAGACTTTCTTAATTACAATAATTAGACTCGCAACTCTAAGATTAAAAATAGTCTTTACATGCAAACTGCCTGTCCAAAAATAGACCAGTCCGAAACCTACATGCAAACTGCATGCACACACAAGTTGCCGACGTCGGCTCCGTCCTGACCGATGTCAGCCGACTCATAACCGACATCGGTTGCTTCTGCACTGTAATATGACCGACGTCAGTTGATCAGATCGACGTCAGTTGCCCTGCAACTTGTTTTGCAACTCAGCAACCTCCCAACAACCTCCTTCCCTATTTGCATCAGTGAAGCTTTTAACTCCACAACCTAACAATCTCCCACTTGGAGATAAATAGCTGCACTGTACCTATACCTATACACCGTCTAATTTGTTTCCTCGCTTGTATCCCTCTTCAAGCTCAATCCTGAAGACCAACCACCACACAACCTGTGGTGCACCCCCTGTCATCCAAGTAACCTGCCGCATCCGAACCTACAACTCCATGTAGTGAAGACCTTGACCCTGTGTAACATGAATCCTTGCTGCTGGTCCCTCTCAGATACCTGAGAATCCACCTTCCCTGAATTGGCTCCAAACTCTCTGCCAACTCCCACTGCTTGGGAAAACTCAGGTCTACACCAGACCTTATGTGATTTCGAACACTGTTCTAAGCTCAACTTGAACTGTCCAACCCTTGGTGTGCTTACTGGTTCTGCATCCTGCGTATTGAACCTCGCCAACAGCTTCTTCACATCAGCTCCCACTGGAGATAAAATCTCCATGTCTCTTATGCCAATGAATTTTACTGCTCCCAAATTCTTCATGACATACCTCTGAACTAACCTTACCCTTAGCTCAGAAACTCCCTGCATGTGTAACCTTGCAACAAGCAACCACACCACATACAGTAACATAATAATGTTGCAATCATCATCCAACCTGGTAAAGACAAACACAATGGTTACACTGACATTGACTAAAGCTATGCTTAGTCATACACCTGTCAAATCTGTACCATTGTCCTACAGCTCCCTCAAGACCATATACCCTGGCCTTCCGTCTCACCTGTCTATTCACTCTCTTCTTTAACCTGGGAATCCATTCATCTTTCAGTGCTTTCATCCTGGCTGGCAACTCTACCAAATCTCCCACTTGGTTCTCTTCTAAAGAATTCATGCCATGCTCCCACTGTTTCCTGGATTCTACCTGCATTGCCTCTTCACGTCTTCCTGGTTCTTGACCATCAGTAAGCAACTAGTAAGAAGGTGAACAATGAATATGAGCTCCACTTACCCTTTTAGTCCTCCATATAGGCGTTTGAGACTCCTTGACAGCTTGTTGTCTGCCCAACATTCATTTTAGTGACCAATTTCGGCCATCTCCCAATCTGCACCCGATCGACGTCGGTTCCCTGCGACTGACCCTTACTACCGACATCAGTTCCCACTGACTGACGCTGGTGTCCCTATTGCTGACGTCAGTTCATGTATGACCAATGTCGGTCTTCATCTACCCGACACCACTGACTCTATTGATCTACACATGATCGATGTCGGTGCCTGTCTATTTGACATCAGTTCCTCTTGATCGACGCCGGTACCTGTGTTCGCCTGTGAGTGATGACTTTTTACCTGTGAGCTCCCTTTGGATCAAAACCCTATTCAAATTAACACGGCCCTGCTTAGAATAATTCAGTCCCCTCAGCTGATCTCTGTCCGTCATCTCCTCCATGAACACCAAGGCTTTCCAGTTCTTAAGTTTGTCAAAAACATCTGTCTTCCGCTTAAGAACATACATTCCCTTCTTACACATGTGACCAAGCCTACAAAGCCACATCTCTGCAACAGAAAGTGAATCAGTAATATAAGTAGATAGATAAAGGATACCTACTTTCTTACCACCGTCTAATTTAAGTGCATCCGCTGTGAGAGTTATTGTTCATCTCTCATCACCCAACTTTCCTGAAGAAATTAGACTCATCTCCAAGACTGGAACCTGCATGACCTTCTTCAACACCTGTGTGTTACCCGTCTGTAATTTCAGCTTCACTTCCCCTTTGGCAACAATCTGACAAGGCTCACCAACCCCTAAATAAATCTCTCTAAAGTCTCTCTGGACATACCCATGAAAAGATGCTCTATTTCGGGCTGCATGGAAAGAGGCAACAGAATTTATAGACCAAGATTCTACTTTATCCAGAGCAACCTGTGCAACAACACTTGCAACATCTACTTCTACACGCTAATCTTCTACCGACCAATAATCTTCCTTTGCCTGCTCTTTCTTTCCATCAATCTGACCATTCGTGCTATTCAATTTCTCCATTCGTAGCTTACTTTCTTCTGCCATTGCTATACTCCCACTCAATCAAAAACCCCTGAGAATGACCTGTAATCAAACAATAACCTGCTCCCTGCAACCTTAGCTCTGATACCAACTGTTGTTAGGGTGTGGAGCTAAAAGCTTCACCAAGGAGCATTCATTATCAGGTTCGGGACTACACAGACACCGGCATCGATCAGGAGCGACCGACGTCGGTCATAGGCAGTTGTAGAGATGTCGACGTTGATAGAGGGTCGGCCGACGACGGTCACAGACAAGCAGGAGGAACTGACGTCGGTTACCTGCGTGTCCAGAAAGCTATTTCCGTGGACAGAAGCGAGTGTTTGCATGATGAGTTTGAGTTGTAGTCTCAAGCTCGCGTCTCTATTATTGACAATGCTATTTTTAGAGCCCTTGTTCAAGTGGCTTAACTGTTTGTTGGGTGTACATGCTCAAGTCTCCTAATTCTATATGTAGAATTAGATCTTCTTAGCTTTGTAGTAGATTATTGTAGTTGTTGGAGTTATTGTAATTCATTGTGTGAGAAGAATAGTACAGAATTGAATCAATCCAGGCTTGTTGGAGTTGATTGTTCTTAAGAGAGAGAGCTCTTGAGGAATAAAGATCTATTGAGAGATCTATACATCTAGGAGAGGTGTGGAAGAAAGAAGCTTTCTTCAATTGTATTCCTTTTGTAAAGAGTTTGTTAATACAAGTTTTCAAGGTGTTTTCTTGTATCTCTTGTTATTGCTATTATCATTCTAATTACTTGTCAATTTGATTTAATTCTGCATTTATTGCTGTCACAATTGTAATCTATTGTTGGATTGATCCCTCAACAAGTGGTATCAGAGCCTAGGTTACAGGTTCAGAGCTTGATAATTAGTATCAAAGTTCAAGTTCACTAACAGGTGGTTCAGATATGTGTAGTGTGTATTGATTACAGGTTCTCACAGGAGTTTCTGTAGGGATTTCTGTTTGAGTGGGAGAAGCAATGACAGATGAAAGTAAATTGAGAATGGAAATATTCAATGGCAAAAACTACCAACATTGGAGAATGTAGATAGAGGATTATCTGTATCAGAAAGATCTCTACTTACCGTTAGGAGGTGTTGCAAAGAAGCCCAAAGACATGGAGGATGAAGAATGGGAAGTTCTTGACAGAAAGGCTCTGGGGTTTATAAGACTGAGTCTAGCATCCACTGTGATATCTAATTTATCACAGGAAAAGTCTACAGTAGAGTTGATGACTACGTTAGCAAATTTGTATGAAAAACCCTCAGCTTCTAATAAGGTATATCTTATGAAGCAGTTATTTAATTTGCATATGAATGAAGGTGGATCTGTTTCTACTCATTTGAATGATTTCAATGGTATTGTGAATCAATTAAGTTCAGTGAATATAGTGTTTGATGATGAAATAAAAGCTCTTTTGATATTATGTTCTTTGCTTGAAAGCTGGCATGGCTTAGTAATGGCAGTAAGTAATACTGCATCTGCATCAAATATTTTGAAAGTAGAGGATGTTGTTAGTGTTATCTTGAATGAGGAAATACGCAGGAAAAGCATAGAAGAGGCATCCGGGAATGCTTTAAGTTTTGAGAGTAGGGGAAGGCAGAAAGAAAAGAGCAAGAAAGGCAAATCAAGATCCAAGTCAAAGGGGAAAGGCAGATCTAAATCCAGAAATGGCAGAAGGCCACAATGCTGGAATTGTGGAAAGATGGGGTACATAAGCAGAGATTGTTGGTCAAAGCCTAAGGAGGAAAATTAGCATGAAGGAAAGGAAGAAGCCAAGATTGCAGGTATTGCACAAGATGCTTTAATTTTCTCTCTGCATAATAATATAGAATCTTGGGTATTAGATTCTGGTGCATCTTTTCATGCTACTCCTAACAGGGAATATTTCAGTGACTATATCCATGGAGATTTTGGAATAGTGTATCTAGGGGATGATGAGCCCTGTAAAATAATTAGCAAAGGTAAAGTGCAGCTGAAGATGCAGAATAGCAACACATGGGTGTTGAGAGATGTGATGCATGTTCCTAGCTTGAAGAGAAATTTGATTTCTGCAGGAAAGTTAGGGGATGAGGGTTGTACAGTAACTCTCACAGTAGAATCTTGGAAGGTGACCAAGGGTGCACTTGTTATGGCCAGAGGTAAGAGAGAAGGTACTCTCTATTTGTGTAATTGTGTTACTAACAAATCTCCTTCTGTATTATCTACTTCAGATGTGGACGCTAAATTGTGGCACTCAAGGCTTGGCCACATGAGTGAGAAGGGGATGTCAATTCTTAAGTCCAAAGGTATGTTTTTAGATTTAAAAGGCATAGATCTAGAGTTTTGTGAGCACTGTGTATTTGAAAAATAGAAAAGGGTTAGTTTTCTCAAAACTAGGTCTACTAAGAAGAGGCACAAGTTGGAGCTTGTTCACACAGACGTGTGGGGACCGGCTCAGGTTGCTTCCATTGGAGGATCACAGTACTATGTATCTTTCATAGATGATGCTACAAGGAAGGTATGGATCTATTGTATTAGAAAGAAATCTGATGTATTTGAGACTTTTAAAGTTTGGAAAGCTATGGTTGAGAATGAAACAGGTAAAAGATTAAAGTGCCTGAGATCAGACAATGGTGGTGAGTTCTGAAGTCATAAGTTCAAAGATTATTGTTACATGCATGGAATCCGTAGGCAAAGGATGGTTCCAAAGACACCTCAGCAGAATGGGATTGCTGAAAGGATGAACAGGACAATAATGGAGCGTGCAAGATGTATGAGATTGCATGCCGGTTTGCCCTTACAGTTCTGGGCACAAGCTGTTGACACTGCAGTATATCTGATTAACAGAGGACCCTCTACAGCTCTAGATGGTGGTATTCCAGAAGAGGCATGGACAGGTAAAAAGGTTGATCTCTCATATCTCAAAGTTTTTGGTTGTGAAGCCTTTGTGCATATAGATAAAGAAAATAGAAAGAAGCTTGATGCTAAGTCTATGAGATGCACGTTTATTGGCTATGGCTCAGATGATTTTGGTTACAGATTGTGAAATCTAGAAACTAACAAGGTAATCAGGAGCCGTGATGTTGTTTTCAACGAAAGAGTGATGTATTGTGATCAGCTAAGGAAGTTGAATCAGTCTGAGCAGAGCAATGGTGAATTAGACGAGGTGAAAGTCCAAGATGAGCTCGCGGGAAAAAGAAATAATCACTTGCAGGAAAACACAGAGACCGACGTCGGCAGGTTAGGAACCGGCATCAGCAGGACAGAAACCGGCGTCGGCCATACAGAGACTGACATTGGCCATACAGGTATCGAGGTCAGTTAGTCAGAATCGACGTCGGCCAGTAACAGGTCTCCAGGTGACTGAGGTCGGTCACTGTCAGAGAATTTAGGTGGATAGCGTGTTGTGGACGAGTCTCAAACACCCATTAGGAGGTCAGAAAGGGTGAGTAAGCCTCCAATTAGATATTCTCCTTCTTTATTTTATTTATTGCTAACTGATGGTGGAGAACCAGAGAGTTTTGAAGAAGCAATACAGGTGGAGTCCAAGAGTCAGTGGGAGCGTGGCATGGTTGAGGAGTTGGAGTCCTTAAGAGAGAACTAAACATGGGATTTGGTTGAATTGCCAACTGGTAAGAGAACACTAAAGAACAGATGGACCTACAGGTTGAAAGAAGGCGAGAATGGACAGATGAGATATAAGGTCAGATTGGTAGTGAAAGGATTTGCACAAAAGCCAAGTATCGACTTTGGTGAGATTTTTTCTCTAGTTGTTAAAATGACTTCTATAAGGGTTGTATTGTCTTTAGTTGCTTTCGAGGATTTGCATCTTGAGCAGCTAGATGTTAAGATAGCGTTTCTTTATGGAGACTTGGATGAGGAAATTTATAGGGAACAGCCAGAAGGATACGAGGTCAAGGGTAAGGAGAAGTTTGTGTGTTGATTGAAGAAAAACTTGTATGGCCTCAAGCAAGCTCCTAGGCAATGGTACTTAAAATTTGACAGGTTTATGACTGAGCATGGCTACAGTAGGTGTCAATCAGACCATTGTGTGTATTTCAAGAGATTTGATAACGGTAGATATATTATTCTATTGTTGTATGTAGATGATATGCTGGTTGCAGGATCTCACATGCAGGATATCTCAGAGCTTAAAGTAAAATTAGCTCAAACGTTTGCTATGAAGGATTTGGGAGCAGCAAAGAAAATCCTTGGCATGAGCATTAAGAGAGACAGGAAAAATCACAGGTTGATATTGTCTCAAGAAGATTATGTGGACAAGGTGTTGAAACGGTTCAATATGCAAGATGCTAAACCGGTAAGCACACCTTTGGCTGGACATTTTAAGTTGAGTAAAGAACAATGTCCTAATTCATATGATGAGGTAGAGTACATGAGTAAGGTTCCATATTCTTCTGCAGTAGGGAGTTTGATGTATGCAATGGTGTGTACTAGACCGGATATTGCCCAAGCAGTGGGAGTGGTAAGTAAGTATATGGCCAATCCAGGAAAGGAACATTGGAAAGCAGTTCAGTGGATTCTTAGATATCTGAGAGGAACCAACAGTAGGCACTTCTGATATGGAAGTTCAGATACTTCTCTACATGGTTATGTAGATTCAGATATGGCAGGTGATTTGGATGGCAGGAGGAGCACTACAGGTTATGTTTTTACTGTAGGTGGAACGGCGGTTAACTGGATATCTAAGTTGCAGAAGGTTGTTGCCTTGTCAACTACAGAAGCAGAGTATATTGCAGCCACAGAAGCTAGCAAGGAGATGATATGGATGACACGGTTCATGGATGAGCTTGGTAGGGAGCATGAGAGTTGTAGATTGTATAGTGACAGTCATAGTGCAATCCATTTGGCTAAGAATTCAGCCTTTCATTCAAGAATAAAGCACATACAGCTAAAGTATCACTTCATACGATAGGTATTGGAAGATGGTGAGTTGAAGCTGGAGAAGATCCATACAGATAGGAACCCTGTTGATATGTTAACAAAGCCAGTTACAAAGGAGAAGTTGAATCTTCATTCAACTTCTGTTGGTCTTCATGATTGAGTTGAAGATGGAGGAGCTAGAAGATGTTGCTGTACAGGTACTGGTGCAGCTGTTTATCTCCAAGTGGGAGATTGTTAGGGTGTGGAGCTAAAAGCTTCACCAAGGAGCATTCATTATCAGGTTCAGGTCTACACAGACACCGGCGTCGGTCAGGAGTGACCGACGTCAGTCACAGGCAGTTGCAGAGACGTCGACGTCGACAGAGGGTCGACCGACGGCGGTCACAGACAAGCCGCAGGAACCGACGTCGGTTACCTGCGTGTCCAGAAAGCTATTTTCGTGGACAGAAGCGAGTGTTTGCATGATGAGTTTGAGTTGTAGTCTCAAGCTCGTGTCTCTATTATTGGCAATGCTATTTTTAGAGCCCTTGTTCAAGTGGCTTAACTGCTTGTTGGGTGTACATGCTCAAGTCTCCTAATTCTATATGTAGAATTAGATCTTCTTAGCTTTGTAGTAGATTATTGTAGTTGTTGGAGTTATTGTGAATTATTGTAATTCATTGTGTGAGAAGAACAGTACATAATTGAATCAATCCAGGCTTGTTGGAGTTGATTGTTCTTGAGAGAGAGAGCTCTTGAGGAATAGAGATCTATTGAGAGATCTATACATCTAGGAGAGGTGTGGAAGAAAGAAGCTTTCTTCAATTGTATTCCTGTTGTAAAGAGTTTGTTAATACAAGTTTTCAGGGTGTTTTCTTGTATCTCTTGTTCTTGCTATTATCATTCTAATTACTTGTCAATCTGATTTAATTACGCGTTTATTGCTGTCACAATTGTAATCCATTGTTGGATTGATCCCCCAACAACTGTCAGGATCCTACTACCCACTAAGGGCACACTTGATTACCTTTGTATTAGCAACTAAACATGGAATTTAACCAGAATGAATAAGTAACTAGAAATATGAAACAACACAGGATATGAGAGACAATACCCAATTGTATTAATACTCATTCAGAAGAAAATACAATAAAGAAGATGCCACACTTCTTCTTCCCACACCTCTAGAGCTCCCACACTTCTAGGGTTCACCTGTAATTCTCCTTCAACAGTTCACTCTCTCAATCACGGTCACAACAATCAACTCCAATATAGAGTTGTTGTTCACCTCCACCAGTCAGTAACAACGCTGCCAGTACACCAAGTACACAACTGTACTCCAAGTAGATCTTCCCTTCTCTTGCTGCCACCTACAAGTCAACAGACCTTACTTACCATGTAGATGTCTCTACACCCTAAAGAACCCTTGTCCTTGCCTCACCAAGTCCTTATGATTCTTCAACCAGTACCCCGGTGGATCTCCTAGTAGAACTTGCACAACCTGCAACTCTCCCTGATCATACACACTCAGCACCCCTTTGGAACTAGGAGGAGCTACTCTTGCTCTCTCTACAAGCACAATGGCTTTCTAGCACACTTTTACAATACAGCCCATGAGTCTATTATATAGATCTCATGCATACAATAATTAGACTTTCTTAATTACAATAATTAGACTCGTAACTCTAAGACCAAAAATAGTCTTTACATGCAAACTGCCTGTCCAAAAATAGACCAGTCTGGAACCTGCATGCAAACTGCATGCACACACAGGTTGCCGATGTCGGCTCCTTCCTAACCGATGTCAGCCAACTCATAACTGACGTCAATTGATTCTACACTGTAATATGACTGACGTCGGTTGCCCTGCAACTTGTTCTGCAACTCAACAACCTCCCAGCAACCTCCTTCCCTGTTTGCATCAGTGAAGCTTTTAGCTCCACAACCTAACACATATTCCCTTGTCTCAAAGGAGGACTTTCTCTATGGTTTATAAGGATCTGAAGGGAAATAATACCATTTCAATTTTGGACAATAAGGATGGATTTTGAAAAAGTATCAAGTGGTTTAATGGCCCACCTTTATATGAGTTTTCCACTAAAGGGCTATACAACAAGTTTTCTTTTCCCAAGCCCCCCTCCTTGTACATAACTATATTTGGTAGGTTTTTGACCCTCTTTGAAGCTACTCCTTTAGGTTTAATGTCTCGTGGGCTTCTTGTCTAGAACCTAAGAATTCTTTGTTTCATTGTCTTCTTATTTACAGTAGGTTTGTTGTTAGTGAGGTCATTTCTAAGTACTCCGAGATCCGGCCTTTTTCTTTGGTCTATGGTGAAGTTGAATCTTTAGAGCATCTATATTTTACTTGTCCTTTTGTTGTTAATATTTGGAATAATTGTTTACAATGCTGGTCTATTATTTTTGGATGTGATCTTACTTGGCTGAATATTGCTTTTGGATATGTTCGTCATAAGATAAAAGTGCATCCTTTCTTCCATAAGTTCTAGCTTATTTTTTCAATAGAAATTCTATGGTTCATTTGGAGATAAAAGAATGAATAAGTATTTAAATTGAAAGATATATCACTTACTGACTTTTCCTTTGAATTCATTAGTAGAATTGTTTCTGTGCAGATTTTTCTTAGGTTCAATATCCTACAGGAAGTGTTGGAGAAAATTCTTAGTATGGGTATGCTAAAAGTTACTTCAGACTATCAACTAAGTTCTAGTGGATTTTTGAAATTATCGCCCCATCCGAATTGGAATCTCTCCCATAACATGGCTACTAAATTAAAGGTTTTAGAGTATGAGTGGTCTTGAATCAAAGATTCATATTTTGAGTAGGCCAAGGATCCTATTCATGGATGGATTGCCTCTTTAGATTCTGATAAAAATAGAGTGTATAGTTGGTTGAATGCAGCTCATAACATGAGTATTGATAGTGTCAATCCTATTCTATAATCTCAAGGGAATTGTGATGACCTTAACTCCTCCAATATTGATCTCATGAACTTAGATCTTGAGCAAGATGCTAAGGGGATGAAACTGGGTTAGAGCTTACCTCTTCTTCATAGTGTAATGAGGAACAACAAAGGGAAACTTGGAAGATCATTCATAAATAAATTAATGAGTTTTATAGCAAACTTGATAAATTGGTTGAAGTTGGTGGCCAAAAGGAAGTTGATGATGTCCTCTAGTTTAATAAAGAAAATAGAATTGCTCCTCTACTCGATAAGATCTCTCGATACTTACCCCTGGAAGTGGAAACTCACTCTACTTCTCAGTTGGGACCTATAAACACTATACAATATAGACTTAGTTATTTGGCTAAAGATGGTTCTGATGGATCCTCTAAGGGTGTTGCTTCTAGGAGGACACTGGATGTTCCTGCACAACTGACTCTTACTTATGGTATTTTTTGGGCCAATCATGGTCCGTGACTCTTGTGTTTATTTGGCTCATACTTTTATTCCTTTCTACTGTTGCCTCTTGTGTGCTTGGCTTTTTTTTATATTGATATATTGATAATGCTTTGAACATGTTTTTCTATTGTGACATTGGATTACCCTTGTGGCGGTAGCTTGTTTTGTGTACCCTCAGGTGTATTGACTTATGTTAACAATCTTTTAATATATAAAAAGTACATGTTTTTATTAATTAATGTATGGTAGCAAGGTAGTTAGTAGACTATATTATGCATGATGCACTCTACCCTTTTATAGAATGTTGGGATCTAATTTAATTGTCTATAAAACATACTACGTTTACATCATACATTCTTGTTGAAGAAATTTAGACAACACTTAGTAAGAGTATGACTACATATGCCTATTACCTTGATGCTTGACACTTAAGGAATAATAAATATAGTATTGCAAGTGTTTTATTCCCATGCAATATTATTAGTAAAAGTTCAATGTGTTGGCATTATGGAAATGTTTGTATCTATAGACACTATTTATGAATTATATAGCACCTCGGTCTTATACACTTGGAAAAGACATATTATGGATGTACTTTTAGCTTCTAAACCTTTCCTACTACCAAAAAAATCACATACACTATCTCTTTGTGCCTAATTGCTTATCTCTTAGTCTGACCAATGTTGTTTTTATGACCCAAGACTTCGACCTTGCCCAAAATATTATAAACATGCTTATCTTTTATCTTTGTAAGTTCTTAATATGCACCTATTTTGCAACTGCCTAGACATTTGCATCCTAGTCAAACACCTATGTTGAGGCAAGTGTCCTATTCCAATGCTTAATAATCTAT
This sequence comes from Torreya grandis, assembly GCA_037957365.1. NCBI lineage: Eukaryota > Viridiplantae > Streptophyta > Pinopsida > Cupressales > Taxaceae > Torreya > Torreya grandis. The sequence continues at coordinate 1,306,790 of JARHVA010003906.1, forward strand.
TAATATGTTTAGCATATACATATCCTATTATATAACTTCAAAAATCTAAAAATATGTTTAGCATTTACATATCCGATTAGCTCTTTGGCATATATGTTGTTGGTTCCATGTTGGTAGATGACATATCAATATTTATTATATACACATGTATTTCACACATATTTTGAGTGTGATTCAAGCATACATAGATACATGATCTATAACGCACTTTTAGATGTTGGAGTTTCCCTCTACTCATGTCACCAAGACATTGGGGGCATCCACCTCTTTGATCACGATACATTCAAGTTATATCATTCTATGGTCACTTTATGTTATCATGTTTGAGATTATATACTGCACATGTCTTTATCCATGATTATATTTTTCATAGTATACTTGATATGCTATTTAGTATACTTGACATGCTTATTTCTTTGATGCAAGGTATTCCACAGGAGCACTCCACTTTATATAATCCACTATAAAGGCTAAGGTCTAGAGGATCTTTTGCAAACTTTAAGGACATTATTAATTTGTTAATAGGAAGGAAGGTGGAATTGATATTATGGCATTTAAGAATTCTTGCAATCTTGTTAGAAATACCTTCCACATAAGGTAGGAACGCCATTGGGTGTCCTGCTATAGGGTATTTTTTTTTAAGTTTTCCTAAGTTATCCTTGGCTTATTTTATAGCCCCAGTAATTTGTTTCCCAGTGTAACCATTCAACTTGAAAACCTTTTTTAAGTGTTCAATGTCCCCCTTAATGCTATCTTAATCATAAATTTTGAAAGCCTTAGTAGTAATGGTTTTCAACACCCCTACTTTTTGAGGTGGATGATGGTGTGAGGAAGGATAAACGTAAAGGTATGTATGGGTGCCTTTCCTATAAACCTTATGATAAGGAACCTTATGAAATAATATTAGAATATAAATTAATATCATATAGTTTTGATTTTCACCCTAGGTAGGCATTTTTTATCTTCATGGTTATTATAATAAGTGAAAAGTAAACCTGATTTTACTTTTCCCATGTTTCTCCACTTTTTAATCAAGGTGGTTAGGATGTGCAACCCATTCCTTGTTTTTATGGTGGTTTCCTTGATTCTATGGATTAGATACTTGACTTGGTCCCACATTAAGTGGAGATTATGAGTCCTATATAAGGATATGTAATCTCTCATCTTGGGGAAGAAGATCAAAGGTTCTTTTTGTAGAGATTTTGTGCATAATATTATTGTGTTCTTGCTCTAGTAGTTTCTTGCTTTGTTCACTGAGTGAAAATGCTATCTGTTTCCATATCACTAGTATCAGAGCAATCCTAGTTCGTGTGGACTAGGGTGTAAGCCCTTATGACAGTAAATTTTTGGTGCATTTTACAACCATTCTGACTACACCAATGCATCTATAGCACCTTAAAACATAGGTGTGCATATGTAGTTTGTCTAGCTCTAACATTTGAAGCTCAAGAAATCAAATCCCCAATTTACTAGGTACAAGTTTTTGGTTATTGTTACATTTTCAATCAATATATTATTTTAATTTTATGTTAAAAACATTAGCTGCAATTATATTTTTTGGATTCCTCTCTTTGAGATCTTTTTGAAAAGTATTCATTTGCTAAAAATGGATGAACGAGGCACTCATGGCATACATTTGAAGACTATAGTACATTCTAGTATGATCTACATGTTGTGTAGTCGTTGATCACTAGCCTTAACCATCAATGTAAACCACCACATGTGACTAGGGTAAAATGTCAGGGCTTAACCACTAGTGGTCACTTCAAAGGTGATTTGGACTTGCTATCACTCTAGAGGTGATATCTTTCAAACCGTGAGGGTTATAAACCTCTAATTTTTTTGTTGGAATTGTGATTCTGATGCAGACCTAGTAATGCTATTTGATCATTGTTTTGGAGCTCATTTTATTATTTAAAAAGTACATTTTCTTCAATAAAACCTTATTTTCTATAGTTTAAAAATACCTTTATGGACTCATACATGAGATTCGTAAGGAATTTTTAGGTACTATTTTATTTTTAAATGTATATTTTTTGAAGAAGAATGTTGTGAAATACTTGATTTATAGCTATACTATAAGGATTTATAAAAAATTCTATTTATCCACTTCTTTTTCTTTAAGAATTAAGTAATGTAACTCACAGTTGCACAATTATAAGTAGTGTGAGAAGGAGAAAAGTTTCTTCTAATTGGTTGTATTTTCAATAGAGCCCGACACCTAGTTAGCCTTTGATCTTTTGATTTAATCTTATGGATTTCACACGTTCTACGGTTAACCCGACTGTACAAGAGTAATTTCTCCAAATTGTAAACGTGGTAACCACATTAATCAAAAAAGTAAACGAGATCAATGCCGCACAGATTGAGCCACCTTTTGCTCATCGAGATCCTAATCATTCAGCTACTCCATATAATATTGCTAAATACGAGGTACCCATTTATGAGTCTCATAAAATTGAGGTGCTTTCCAGTTGGATCATTGATATGGATATTTGGTTTGAGTAGAATGTGATACCAACTAGTGATCGAGTTGAATTTGCCAAACTCAAGCTCTCTGAAGTGGCCAAACTCCTCATCATCGACCGATGGGAAGGACAAAATCCCATTGACACTTGGGATGATTTGGTTCATGCATTGAATTCTACATTCTTACCTACCAATTATGAGGAATATTTACAAATTAAGTGGCTCTATTTGAGATAGGGACTTCAAATGTTAGTACAAGACTATATTGTGCAATTCAATCATTTGTGTATTCAATTGTAGGTACAAGATGATGCTACCTTTTTAATTATCAAGTTTAAATGTGGTTTATTATCACATATTTATAGAGAGATCAGGTAGACACCTTTGGCAAGCCTAGATGTTGTTTTCAAGCATGCTTAATTGGTAGAAGAGAAGTTTGCCTCACAATGCAAACTTTTTAGGTATTCATTATTCACCACGGATTCACGGCCTTCACACTCTTACTTATTCCTCATCTAAAGGTACACATTCTTCTTCTTCTATTTCATAATCTTCTACTTCGAACTCTTCCCATGAACATAAGTTAGGAAACAAGTTTTGTACTTATTGTAAAAAATGTGGTCATTTGAAGCTGAATGTTTTAAGTTGAGAAATAAAAACTTGAATGTCAATATACATGAGGATACACATTTTGATCCCATCAAAGTTAATGGTGATGAAAGTTTTTATGAATAACTCAATGGTAAACTCAATATCATTACCTTTATGCACAAAAGTTCTTCTTTTGAGTCATGTGATAGTTTGTTCATCACTCAAGCTCATCTCATACTTTTTTTATGGATTATATCATCGATAATGGCTCGTAAAAAAATTTAATCATGAAGTATATCATCAACAAACTACACCTTCCAGTTGAACCACATCCTCATCCATATTCCTTGGGATGGAAGGATAGTGTATCTTCCACATGGATGATACACACTTACAGTCTCTTCCTTATGCCCCACTCTATAGGCAGTCCTTCTTGAAAAGTGAAGAAATCAAAAGATAGTTACAAGATCTCTTGGATAAAGGCTTCATTAAGCCAAGCAATTTTCCATGTGCTTCCCCAATATTGATTATTTTTAAGAAGGATGGGAGTTGGAGACTTTGCTTTGATTTTTGGGCTTTGAATCTGATCACCATCAAGAATAAATATCCACTACCTCACACAGATGATTTGTCAGACCAATTGCAAGGGGCCAAGTTTTTATCCAAAATTGATCTCAAAAGTGCATACCACCAAGTTTGGATAGAGGCTTCACATACTTGGAAGACAACATTCAAGATGAGAATGGCTTGTCATGCCATTCAAGCTTACCAATGCCCTTGTAACTTTCATGTGGTTAATGAATGAGGTATTTAGAGATTGTCTTGATCATTTCATCATCATTTACCTTAGTTACATTCTCATTTTCTTTGAGACTTGGCAAGAGCATTTGCAACATATTGATCATGTTCTTCACACATTGAAGGACAACCAGTTGTATGCCAACAAAGGAAAGTATTCTTTTGGTCAGACTCTAGCCAATACCTTGGTTTTATGATTGATGTTCATGGTATACAGGTTGATCCAAGCAAATTTAAAGTTCTCATGAAGTGGCCTAAGCCTTCTAACATCACTAAGTTGCAAGTTTTTCTTGGACTTGCTAATTTCTATCACAAGTTTATATATAGCTTCTCATATTGCCATCCCCTTTGCATCAACTTCATAAACCAATTAAGAATTTCATTGGATAGAGAAACATGATCATGTATTCATAGAATTGAAGAAGAAGTTGTGCTTGGCACCTGTTTTGGCCCTTCTAGATTTGACACAACCATTTGAGTTTGAGACAGATGCTTCACAGTTTGCACTTGGTGCGGTTCTGAAACAAAATGATCATCGAGTGGCATACCATTATGGGACATTTTTTACAACTAAGAGGAATTATTCCACTTGTGATAGAGATTTATATGCCTTGGTACAAACAATCATTTTTGAGGCATTACCTTCTTGGCAAAGAAACAGTGGTTCACATAGATCATCTTCTTCTCCAATCTTTGTAGTCTCAAACCAAGATTCAAGAAGCTCGACACATGAAGTGGGCATCTTTATTACAATAGTTTCATTTGGTAATCAGGTATAATAAGGGCAACACCAACACAATTATAGGTTGTTTGAGTTGACCTCCCTCTTCCATTACCCTCACTATTGTCACCACTTCACATTTGGGGTTTTCTTTTTGGTCTTCTCAATATATCACTGATCTAGATTTTTGAAGTTTTTTCAAAGTCTTCACCATCCAACCTCTTCTAATATGCATCCATTTCATGATTTTTATCTTAAGGTGGGGTTGTTATATAAGATTGACAAATTGTGTGTACCTCATGATCATCGACAGTCTCTACTAAAGGAGGCACATTCTACTCTCTATAGTGGTCACTTTGGGAAGTAGAATACTCCATCACTTGCAGTGGTTCTTCTATTAGCCTCACATGCAGAGATATATTCTTGACTTTCTAAGATAGTTTGTAGTTTGTTGCAGATCCAAGCCTACCAATTGCAAGCTTGGCTTGAGTTTTCCTCTTCCCATTCCTTCTCATCCTTGGGAAAGTATTTCCATGGACTTGGTAAGTGGTTTTTTATTGACTCAAAGGCACCATGATTGTGTATTTATCATTTTTTATCAATTCAATAAAATGGATAAGTTCATTCCTTGTCATAAGACCAATTCTACCAGTGACTTAGCCCAATTTTTATTTGACCATGTGTGGTGCTCTTTCAGTCTACATACCAACATCATTTTTTATCATGATTCTCAGTTTGTGGACCATTTTTGGAGATCCCTATGGAAGATGTTAGGTGTTCCTCTTAACTTCTCCATAGCTTTCCACCCATAGTTAGATGGACAAACTAAAGTGGTCAATAGGACATTGATACAAAGTCTACATATTTACCACCATACTTCACTGGCTAAGTGGGATTAGAGCTTAACCCACATAGAGCATGCAAACAATTAAGTATTGCCCTTTTCTATAGGGTAGTCACAATTTGAAGTTTGTTTTGGTTTCCAACCATTGGCTCTTAATGATTCACCCTTGGCTTTACCATTTCTAAGGACATAATATTTTTAGAGGGAACAAGATAAGGCTAATTCCTTTACTCAACACTTACAGTCTTTCAAAGTAAAAGTTGTTCAAATATTGGAAAAGACTCGTGAGATGCAACAATAATAAATGGATCATCATAGAATTCCTCATGACTTTCAGGTTGGTGACAAAGTTTGTCTACATCTAGATAGGCATAGGTTGTCAGAAAAGAAACACAACAAGGTCAAGCCGATCTGCTATGGCCCCTACATTATCATTGAGTAGCTTTCTGAGAATGTTTTTTTCTTGGATCTTCTAGGATTGTTGGTAATCCATGATGTTGGCAATGTGGATCTTCTCAAACACTATCATGAGCTAACATTAGAGTCTGATATTCCTATCAACCATCATATAAATATATCACCAAATGCATAGATGTTGTTAATAGCTGATCGAGTTTTTGACATGATAACTCGCATGACCCGAAATGGGTCTTCCACTTTTTACCTTGTTGGAAAATAATGTTAGCTTCCTCACCAAGTTTGTTGGTACTCTCATCATTAATTAGCATAATACTTTCCACATTTGGTCCCAACATTGGTGGCCAATGCTTTTATGGGTGGTAGGAATGATACAAAAGCTTAGGAAATAATATTATAATAGAAATTAATATCATATAGTTTTGATTTTCACCCTAGGTAGGTGTTCTTATCCTCATGGTTATTATAATAAGTGAAAAATAAACCTGATTTTACTTTTCCCATGTTTCTCTACTTTTTAATCAAGGTGGTTAGGATGTACAACCCATTCCTTGTTTGGAGGCTTGTTTCCTTGATTCTATAGATTAGTTAGTTGACTTGGTCCCACATTTAGTGGAGCTTGTGAGTCCTATATAAGGATATGTAATCTCTCATCTTGGGGAAGAAGATCGAACGTTCTTTCTATAGAGATTTTGTGCATAAGATTGTTGTGTTCTTGCTCTAGCAATTTCTTGCTTCATTCACTGAGTGGAAATGTTGTCTGTTTCCATATCACCTTCTTAGCTAGAGAATCATCTTATCTCTTGGTAATGAAGACATTCAAGAAAAGAAGGTTTGCATCCTCCTCAATTTCTTTTGTGAATTAGATGTTGGGTAACAAACTATTTAGATGGGCATGGAAAGCTTCTAAACTATATATGCCATGAGGCCAATATAGATTAGTGTCATCAACATATATCTTCCACCACTTGGGTTTAAGAGGAAAGGAATGAAGAGCTCTTTCCTCAAACTTCTCCATAAAGAGGTTGGCTACAATAGGATAAATGGGTAAACCCATAGCTAAACCTTCACATTGTTTATAGATAACACCTTTGAAGGAAAATAAAGTGGACTTGAGACATAATGATACTAAATTAGTAGTTTCTTTGTCTGTGAGATTCAAGACCACTTCTATCACTTCCTCTATGTGGACTTTCATGAAGAAGGATACCACATCAAAATTGACTAATAAATCATATTCTTGAACCTTCTTATCTTTGAAAAAATACATGGAATCACCAGAGTCATAGATGAAAGAGGAAGTATTTCCCACTAGATGTTTCAATCTATTCAAAAGGAATGTTACAAGACAATAGCTAGAAGAGTTAGTGGTGTCAACAATAAGCCTTTAAGGACAACTATTTTATAGATCTTAGGGGCACCGTAGACTCTTGAAGTGACCTCCTTATTGGGAATCAACTTCTTCTTGGTTAGGGTGTCTAAAGAAGAGGATTTAATATCCTTTATCACATTATTTACAATGTGAGAAAAATGGTTAATGTCAATTTGTTTATAGATACCACTATTATTAAGGTGGTCAACCGTTTTAGAGTCATAATCTCTATGATTTAAAATAAATGTAGCATTACCTTTATTTACTTTGAGAATCACAAGGTATTTATTTTAGTTTGAAGAATTAAGATCCCTCCATTACTCTTTCGAGATGTTAGTATAAGGAGGTTTCTATATCATTGATTTATCTTGGGATCTAGTTAGAACCATAACCTGTATCTCAGGCATAGGTTTTAGAAACCTATACCCTTGACAATGCATGTGGATTACCCTCTATTAGATCTAAGTCCACACTAATTATCATTATTATACCAAGCAAATATACACATGATGTATGTTATGGTATCTTGTTTGTATCCTTGTCTATAGTGAGAATGAGGATTTTTATATTAGTCATCCTAACCCATGGATAGAAGATGTCTGTAATAAAATACTAAGAAATATTAAGTCCAAGGGTAAAATTTTAAATTTTTATATGTGACAAGGAGAAATCATAAATCAGATCTAAAATCCAAACCCTATGATAGGATAAATATGAAAACCTAATAAAATTGAAACCCTAATGTAGGAAAAAACCTAGGAATTTTCACACTCAACTCAATGATCATGTTCAACAAAATGTTTTACTTATTTTGGATCACATACTCTTAAAATAATAAAATTAGTGTAGATTCATATTATGTAAAATAAAGCAATAACATAAAAATTTAAAATGAAATGGATAGATAGATATTACACTTAGAAGATTTGGAGCTAAAATGCCAAGAAGAAAGAAGTGTATTTAGCTGATTTCTATATTGTGTCCCATACGTAAGTTGTCATTGATTCTAAAAATGTTTTGTATGTGCTTTGTCACTGCTCATATAAAAAAATAGTGTCTCAAACCTTTCCTAGATATTATCAATAAAGTTTGATGCTTGAGGTAATTGGTATTATCCAAGTTTTTAAAAGAATGTCCCAGTATGTTGTTCAAGTATGTATCTCCTAAGACCCTTGCACCTATGTCTATAAGTTCTTATTATGTTTGTATTCTCCTTAGATAGATTATGCATTCATATTTATTTTCCTTCTCCTTTCATCAAAACCTTAGATATGATTTTAACTAAAAGATGATCCTTGAAAAATGGGTTATTATTTTGGGTTGGACAACACCGATCACTCCCCACTAATTGGTTATGTTTTTTATATATTCAAATACTATGAAGATGGCTCAAACCACATGTAGTTCTCCCACTTATGTGTGTGTGAAATATTGTGATGAATATATAATGCAATGTAATATTTGGTTTTTGACACTTGGCACAATGTAGATTTGATTGTCATGCATATTCAAACTTCACTCTAGGGATTATCCTTTGAGGGGTTTTAAAAATATGTATGCATTTATGATAATATATAAAGAGAATGTTAGTTGATTCCTAATATGTTTTTGTACTTGACAAGATGAGTATATCCTTAGGATTAATTTGTATTTATAGTTGATTATTTTGTTATTACCTGATATGACCAACCCATGAAACTTATTTAGGATGACCTAATGGAGTCTTACCAATTTGAAAAATAACCATTTAGTGTTCATGGATAATGCCAACAAAGGTAGACACGTGGTAACTATAATTGTCTAAGTATTACTAGTATTATCATGGGAGTATAAATTAGTGATTAGAGATATATAGAAGGTTTGTTTTAGATTCTAGTATGATATTGTACATACTAAGATAATCTTTAATGTGTATCTAGTGAATAGAGTTGGATAATAAAATAGGAGGGTAGATGGATAGAGGAAAAGTGTGCTCTAGATTCAAATGTAAATCCACAATGTAAACGTATGTGAAAGTGTGTCAAACAAAGTCTCTAATACAAAATTTATGTGTTTAAAGATGCCTCCATTTTAATCTAGTATTGAAAATGCTAAATTAAAAGGATAAAAGAATAAATTTGGTACTTGTTATAATTACACTTGGTGTTGATAGGTATGCTTAGAATATCCCCTTTTCTCCATGTGGAATCTACAAAAAAACATGTATAGATCAATTTATTCTCAAAATAAGTAATCATAAATAATCTAGATCATTGAATCCCCTAAAATTGAAAATCTAAGGAATAAATATACTTGAGGGTATGTGAACTAGGTTGATACTTTTTAAACTTATTTGGATAATACCAAGGGTTATTCAAGCCCCAATGAGATGAAACCACTAAAAATACTAGTTGAGGGATTTAAATTCCCCAAGTACCTTTAGAGAGGAGTGTTAAAAGTTTAACGACGTAGAAACCTCAACCACACTACTCTAGATATCATAATAATTATTTTATGGAACCCCAAAATAGGTTCATATGTAAAAGGATTAACTGTTGTAGATAGAATATAAACCTAAATTATTTTAGTGTCATCATTCCTAACCTATCCACAATATAGAAAGTAGAAAAGTGTTTACATGAATAAAGTAGATGACCCAATATGATCCACATGTATCTCAATGTTACATGTAATGTCAATATATATGTGACCTAATGTCATAAAAGACCTCAAAAGTTCCTCAAGATATGATAAAATTCCTTACATATGTCTAATATTTTGGATTTGACCCATCTAGATATCATAGTTTATCTCAAACTATGAATTGTCTGTCTATCTTGGCCTGAAGCTATAAGATAAGCCCATTGTATGCCTCAATTTGATATCAGGGATGATGTTTGTGAACCACTCTGTTAAAGTGATATATGCACTCATGAAAATGCAAGAACTTTCCTGCAAACCATTACCATAATGATTGTGACATTACACACATACTACACAATAAATAATTAAACAAAATAGTCTCTCATTATTACCTCAAAATTAAATGTATAATACATAGCCTCTTTCTCCAACCACCTAAGAGATGGCTCAAGGAGTGCCTAATAAATAGGCAATGATTTAGTTTCAAAACAACTATTTAGTTGTTGTGATCTACTCAAAATATCTTGGATTGACTAAATAGGTCTATACCAAATATTATCTATGCACACAATAATATAACAACTATAACAAAATCTAGATCAAACTTAAATCCATTATTATGTGTACACACTCGCTCTAACACCCTCCCTTAAGCATAGAATAGGGAGTGAGAAAAGAAAAATCAAAGGGACTGAATGAGTTCTAGTAACTAGGCCTGATTAGGTACCAACGTACAAATGCACAGTGAAATACTAAGTATCCCTATGGTAACTAATCCATCTTACCAAAATACATGGATGTTGAGTCAAAGTAAACACTAAGTAAAATAATAACTAGTACTTTGTATGAGGCTCACTTAGTAAAATATAATGATAAAAAAATTGGGATAAAAGAGTCACCATGGACAAAATATATCACTACAAGGTACCCAAAAACAAGTAAAACCAAAATTAAAGTGGAGAAAATAACTTATGCTACAAAGAGTCCCATAAGCATGACTTAAAAACTCAACATAAGGCTATAGTAGGTACATTGGATGGAATGAATCCCATCAAATGAAAGATGCATGCAATCAACTACCTCTAATAGAAAATATGGTGTGCTAGGGACTAGTAAGGAGCATGACACCTAAAGCAGTATGTGTAACCCATCCCACCTCCTCCGCCACCTGCCTACCCACACAACCCAATAATGATAAACTAGGTGTAGTGGCTCAAAATATATGTGAGTGGGAAATACCACTAATCAAACACTAAAATACTGACACTAGGCTGTAGTAGACCATCTATGCTTTATAAGGAGAATAACCTCCACCATAAATTTGAAGGAGACTGCCAACATTAAAGAAGATATCCTTGATGGTGATGGTAGAGTCATAAAACCAAATAAGAAAGTGCACACCATGGAACACACACACATGAAATAAAAATTACATGACTCTCAGTGTGACTATAAATAATGGTCCCATCCAACAAATAATATCATCAAATGACACAAAACTCCATAATGCAGTCAATGCATAAAAGATGTTATATGTGAAATGAGAGATGCAAGCTATAAAAACAAAAAAATTAATAATAAGGAACTCAAACAACTAAGGAGCATCAAAAGTTAGGAGGAGCAATGTGTGGTCAAAGAATTTAAATATTGGAATAACTATGTTTGTAGTGCCCTCACCAAGAATGCTTCTGACACTGCCAATAATGATAAAAAATCCAACCTAGATATATACAAATGGTGGATGAGGATGCTTGCATATGGGTGGGTGAAAATTACATAATATAATAATATGAGGTGATATCCAAAATAGGTTCAAGATTATTAGGGCTTATTTTTTCTTGCACAACACATCCTAGTTCTCCTAAGAATTAGGGAACCTCTTTTTGTTTTTGTAGTTGCTCCCGCTTGCACTCATGATTTATTGGTCTTAACACTCTCAAATTGCCTTGGAATATAAGATAACTTTGTATCAAAAATTAGGTCTTGCAATTATTACCATTGGATATACCACACCTATGCGAGGAACTTTCATATAAAACACTTAGTGCCTAGCTATAGTTTACCCCTCCCAATTTGCATTTGAAGTTTGGCTTACTTAGCTCTATGAGCCCCTTTTGGGGGTCATAACAATTTTCATGCTAGTTCAATTCTTAAAACCTATCATATTGAGATGATAAATCTCATGTGAATATTTTTTGTATTTTGCACTTGGTCCCTAAATGCATTTCAGATGCACTTATGACACTTGCAAAATATCACTAGACCAGGTCACATTCTGGTCTTCCTTAGAAAAACTTGCCTCATTTTCCAAACTAGTCTATCATGTCAAAATTTATATCTTACAATGATAATCTCATATTTTTATCTATTATTAATCTTCAGGTTAAAATTGTCACTCTGGTTGTAATCAAAACTTTTGGAGTTGATTTGGTCTTAATTAAAAATTCTAAATTTCATAGACGTAACTGAAACTTTTTATGAGATCAGGTCTATATTTTTAAAATTATCATTTTCTAAACCTAACTAATTTTTTTCATGAGATTAGGTCTATGTTTTCAAAATTTTCATTTTCTAGACCTAATCATAACTTTTTATGAGATTAAGTCTAGGATTTCAAAATTTCATATTCTAGACCTAATTGAAACTTTTCGTGAGATTAGATTTAGGATTTCAAATTTTCATTTTCTAGACCTAACTAGAAATTTTTATGAGATTAGGTCCATGTTTTCATAATTCTCATTTTCTAGATCTAACCAAAACTTTATATGAGATTAGGGCTAGGATTTCAAAATTTCATTTTCTAAACCTATACAGGGCTTTTTATGAGATTAGGTCTAGGATAAATTTTTCATTTTCTAGACCTAATCAGATTTTTTTTATGAGATTAGGTCTAAGAATTTGAAAATTTGAAAAAATGCATTTAATGACTTGATTTCATATTTTCCAAAGCTTGAATAGGTTTGGGAAGGCATTTTGAAACTTTAGTTAGTTTTTTGGCCATAACTTTCACTTTGTGTGTCAATTTTTTGAACCATTTGAACTGTTGAAAATATAACTCTACCATGGATGTCTTGATACCTTTAGTTTCAATAAATTATTTATGTGCATGTAATTATTATATCTTTAAGTTGATTAATTGGTTTGAGAGTTTTAAGTTGTGATAATTTAATATATTTTTTTAATCTTTTTGTAAGTTGGAAAAGTCCACTAAGAAAAAGTGGTCTGGCATCTAATGAGATAGTAGGTTGGTGGCTATATTAATGGTACCCACCTATCTTTTGAAGGGAAAAAAATCTCTATGGAGCTCTCTTGTTCTATATATTGTCCCATTGGACTCATTCCAAGGGTTGGTTTTTTGTTGCTCTAAAAAACTTAAAGTCTTCCATATTTTAAAGCAATTTTAGTGTAATTTTTGTTGGTTGAATATTTTGTCGATCAGCTTACTAATAAAAAAATAGGTCTGATTAGCCAAAGTAGGAAGATAAGTCATCCAAATGTGTAGTTTTACCACATCATAAAGACACTGATCTCTCCTCTCATCAAGGGGAGGTTCCCTATATATATATAAACATAAAATAATATTCATGGGTGGGACTGCAGAAATTCAAATTTAGACATTTGAATTTTGGTTCTCTTTACATGGTCAATGATATCAAATACATGGAATGAGCTAGGAGTAGAGGATGGGAGTTCATCCTTTTGATTTTTTTAAAGGTGGAGGATTGGACTGCGAAATTGAAGTAGAAGGCATAGGAGCATTTGGGGTATTTACCTTTCTTGAAACCACCAGGTCCTTTGGCTAGAAATGAAGAGTGGATCCTCGCTTAGCAATTGAAACTACTGATTGAGGTCGCTCCTCTATTTTCTCTTTATCAGCTTGTTGAGCTGATTGATTTTTAGACGTCATGAATACAGCATATGACCCCTCAGCTGCATGGCCTTCACTTCTGGGTTCATCCTGATAGTTTAGGAAACCAATATGGGAGTCACCAACTAATTCTTCTTCTTCCTCAATGAAGAGATTAGTATCATCTTTGGGATTTAACTCGAAATGGAATGAAAAATTCGTTTCAGCTTCAAGATATCCAACTGTCGAGTTGTTTGGAGGTGCTTCAAGGGCGAGATTCCTCTGTGGAGGAGGAAGGCGATTTTGCTGTCCCTAATTCTTGGCAGCATTGCCTTGATACGCCTGATTCTAGAAATTCCTCCTGGGCATATCTCTGTATGTAGGAGCAGATGACATCCCTTGCACCATTTGCTTTCTCAGAGCTAGCATTTATTTGCTAGCTTTTGTACCATTGGGTTAGTAGTGACTATAGGGGAGTACTCAGAAGATGAAGAGGATTTACCTTTATTAGGGTCTCTCCTTATCTTTTCTGTCAAGATAAGGTCATCTTCTACCTCAGTAGCCAAGTCCTGCATAGCAACAAGGTCTACGTGTCTGGCCCGTCTTAGTAAGAAACTCACTTCAGGCAATTGTGAGTTGATGAAGAAGCATTTGAGGTTCTAAGGTGTTGGCTAGGCAGCCAGGGGAATCCTGTGCCTCAGCTTGCCGATCCTGGAAATAAAATCCCTCATAGGTTCATGAGGCTCTTTCTTCATCTGAGTGAGTTGGGCCAGCAAGGCATGTGCATCTTCTGCAGGCTTAAACTTGGCTTCAAATTTGTCTTTCAAAGTGTCCCAATCAGTCACTAACCCAACCTACAACTGATTGAACTAGTCAGTAGCAGTGCCTTGTAATGTCTCCACGAATAGCCTGACTGCTATATCTTCAAATCCCACCCTTATTACCCCGCAGGCTATGCTAAAAGCCGCAATGTGTTCATCAAGATGAACCTTCCCATCACTAAATAATTTAGGGAAATTCTTCCTTGAATTGTGTGGAAGCTCATGCAGAGGTGGAGTCAAATTCAGGGGACCAAAAGAATTACCCCAGGATCCTTGAGCCATGATTTGATTATGCAAGAGTGGGATCACTAATCCAGGTGGAGTGTGAGCAGGCAAGGCTTGACCAGTAGTTTGTCCAAGGTGAGATTGTGGAGGAAACAACTCAAAATTATTCTATTGCACCAACTCAAAAGTAGGGTCTATAACAGTTTGGGAAATTTGGCTTCTGGTATATCATGGAGTTGCCAGATTGCAGAACAAAAATTGGAAAAGAGCAGGATCTACTTCAGCTTGAAGTTTGAGACTTCAAACTGTGCACTCTTCCCTAACGGAGTCGCCAAAAATTATTGGTTGAATATTTTGTTGATCAGCATACTGATAAACAAAATAGGTCTGATCAACCAAAGTAGGAAGATAAGTCATCCAAATTTGTAGTTTTACCACATCAGAAAGACACTGATCTCTCCTCTCATCAAGGGGAGATTCCCTGTAGGTATACTATATATATATAAACAGAAAATAATACTCATGGGTGGGACAAACCATCCATCTCTCTTTTTTCAGAGATGATGCGCACGGATCAAAGGAAAAACTCAGGGGAAATGATAGACAATACTCCTCTTCTTTTAGAAGTACTATTCAACAAACCACAAGAATACTCCTATAAATAAAAGCAGAATGTAATTGAGGGCGTAGTAACCAGCAAATCGAGATACAACACAAAGTCTCTACTTGAAATGCTCAAGAGTAATATACGAAGGACAATGAGGGCACAAAGTCTTCTCAAAGTCCTTTACACAGTAATGAAAAGAAAACACACTGAAGGCAACTATGGGGGCACAAAGTCTCTCCATAATTGATTCTTCAAGACACCTTCCTGACTAATTTTACTAATTTTGCTTGTTGAATTAATGGAACAGAAAATATATCAAAGAAAAAGACATAAGAATAGTTTCCTTAATAACAAAGAAATCACAGCACACAGTCTGAAAAAGACCCTTGCTTTCTTATTCCAATAACAAAATATGATTAACAGACTGAGCACAAAGTCTCAATGATGCCTCTCAATTTGGGCAGAGTTTCGTTGTCAAAAAATAGATCCTTATTACAATAGAAGAAAGTCCCTTATATAGCCTCTTCAAGAAGGACTTGGGAACAATCAATACATCATTTTGCGTAGGAATCTGTTAAGAAGACATGCTGGAACTTAGGGGCGCTTTACCCATTTGATTTTATCAATACAAGGAAATAAGTCGTGCTTATTGAAAGTTTGTAACTTTCAATGTTCCACCTGGTGATCTGATCTTATCTTCATCGTTCCTCCTTGTCCAGCTAATTGAATCGGGTCCTAGATTTAATTTACTGTTCTGTTCTTTCTCCGCTTTCTGCTGGTCTTGGCTTTGAGATCTGTGATTGTATTTTGATCTATATGTTTAAAAGATCAATGGATAATTCACTGAGTTGAATTTGACATTTTTGGGCGCATCATTCCTTTGTCATCTTTCAGCTTTTTTGTTTGGCACTTTTTCAGATTGAACTTGCCCTTTCGGGCCTTAAGCAAGGACCTATTTTGAGTCGGGAAGAGTCTCCCGCAAGGGTATCTACCCTTCGGGTAGTCTTTGAATAGCCTTCAGTCTTCTTTGGGAAACTCTTTGAACTTTGGCGATGAACCAACTGTTGAACCATTCCATTGAACCGAATGTTGAACCATTTGACATTGAACCAAGGCTTTGAACTAACTGTTGAACCAAGACGTTGAACCAAATGTTGAACCAAAGGATGAAACAAATGTTGAACCTACTGCTAATGCTTGCCGATGGAAATTTCTATTTGAACCAAGGCGATGAACCAATTCTAAAAATGACCAATTGTTAGAAACTGATTCTTTTGATTGAATCCACCTACAAAAGTTGTGAAGTCCATTGAACTTGTAGAAATGAGCCTGTTTGCAGTCCTTAGATTTCTGAAAAACTTGAAAAATGAGGAATTTGAATGCCCAAGACAAAATTTAGAAAGGGAAGAGACTATTTTGGTCTGTAGGACCAAAATAATTCAAATGTTGTCCCAAAAATAGCTGATATTTTTGGGGGACAACAATTTTTTCCTTTCATTTGTTGTCTTACTATTATGTTAGAAAAATTTGGGCTCATTAAAATTGTAAATAATCATATTATTGTGCTACTCAAGTGGATCTATGAATTCTATTTGAAGTTGTGGAAGAAGATTATCATTTTCTACACATGTAATATGGTGGGTTTGTGTTTCTCTTTCAAGATTTACTCTCCTTAGACTCTTGCACTTTCTTTGTACCTAGTTGTGTGAATGATGACTAATACAAAGATTTGTTTTCTATGTTGTCTACATCAAGTGTATCAATTTATCTCTAATATCACAAGATTTTTCTTTCCTCTTACCCTCTCTTTTGTTATTTTTTTATAAATTGTTTAGATTTAGGGTTTGAATGCAATCTATTATTATTGTTTTATCCTGATTACAAGATTTTTTTCTATTATTGTAAATGCATTATTGAATGCCAGTATAATGAAATGAATGAGCAAAAAAATCAACCATGTTCTTGTCATTTGAAAACTCTTTAAAAGTTTATTTTTATCACATATTTAAATCTTAAACGTAATCCACTTCAATGTCAATTTTGATTGTAAGCAATTTATCCATTGTTTATTATGTTATTATTGACTCTTTGAATATAATGAAATGAGTACACCTAAATCAGTTATTTTTCTTTCAAGTTGAAATCCTCATCAAAAATGATTTTTATTTACATGGGCAAGTTAAAAAATATAAATTTCTTTGTTTTGGTTAAATGAGATCCATTCATTTGTTGAGCAAATGAATGCATACTTTATCATTTCTAAATCTATTCAAAACCTATAAAATAAACAACAAAATAATCATTCTTTTCTTATTTGTTTAAGTACATAAAATATTGTTAAAATATTTCAGAATCAACAAAGGCCCCTTATACAGAACAATTTATAATGAATCAACTGAGTTAGATCTAGTTTGTCAAGACCTAGTAGATATAAACCTTGGAGAAAATTTTAGATGTCTTTTCAGGATAGGTTAGATAGTCGCCATCCATCTTAAGTTGGTGTGTTAAATAACCCATCAACAAGGATGATGATTGTAATCTTAGGTTTTACTAGCTTGAAGGAAGGAAAGGTAGAGTTCATATGTAGTTCATTATCCTTTTAGAGAGTGGAGCGTACAAAGGATGAATCCCTGTCAACAAATGGTCCTAGTGAAACATCTACATCATAATCAATGCCATGCTGAGCAATCTATGCAATAGGCTATATATGTGTAGCAATGCCTTTTAGGTGCTTACCAATATGCACAATTGTAGTATTATGACCCATCAAATGAAGCATGTGAGAGCCAAAAGTAATAGTATGCTTCTCAAAAGAAGTATGCATGTATGTAGGTGGAACTTGATTGGGATATACATTTTTTACAGAAATAGTAGGCCAATAAGCATCAACTGAAATATTAGGAGCAATAAGAACAATGGGTTGCTCAGGATATGGTAGATCATATTGTAAAAGTACATCAAGTAGATGCATGACATATTTAGGTTTATATGTTGGACTATAAATAAGGACATAAATGTCCATATCAGGGTGATGCTGCATGTTAGCAATTTGGTTCTATAGGGAGTGAATAAGGGAACCCTTGCTATGAATGAGGGGGTACAGAAATAAATTTTGCTTTACTAATTTCTTGTTCACTTCTTGTAGTGCTAGAAAAGAGGTTTATATAGAAGGCACAATAGAGGAAATAATTACAGTGTTAGATTGTGCATCCATATGAGAAATAAAAAAGGTGTATGTGCCTCTTCTATGTCATCAATAAAACATGGTGTAAATGCAACATCCTAACGAGATAATTACTCAATAATAAATAAAGGAGAAGGAGATATCAAAGGTTTCTTATGCATACCACCATAAAAAATCACATTCTCACAAATAATAGAAGACAATAAAGGAATATCAATAATCTCACCAAAAAAATCCTCACTATAAGGAGTAAAAAGAAGAGGAATAGTTGGAGGTGAAGTGACCTCCCCAAACAATACTGCAATAGGTTCCAAAGCTTCCTTAGGTGACGTGACATGCATAATATGAGATTGCAAACTATCTAACATACATAGGCAAATGAAATAAAGTGCTTCATATTTCAAGATGCAAGCCACACAATATCTTCCTCATCATTAAAGTATGGAAAGTCACCAAACACAAATCTTCATAAGCCTTTCCCCTGTAAATGCATATGCATTTTGGTTTTCTAAATGGTATAATTAGAAGCGCTGAGGGGTTCAATTATACAAGAATCCATATCTTGAGATAAGAAAAATCAGAACAAAATAATCCCTCACAATGGATGTCAGTCAATATTGAAAATACATCCGTGAATATAATAAGTGGAAAAAAAGACAACACATTAAAAAATGGGATATCAAACTCTGTAGAAAATGTTTCAGTGAGTTTGAAAAGTGTGATAACAAGTACAAAAGTGTGGGCTAAGAGAATACAAGTGCAATTAAAAACATACTTCAAAAATGAAGGTGAAAACAAGAAATAAGTTTGTTTTACCTATGAAAGGGTCTAACTTCTTGTCAAACCGGACCTCAACCTCCATCTTTGACTGATACAATAGAAAGTATGTGCCAACATAAAAAATGTGTCCTTTAATAATAGCTCACCATGTTTATAATAATGCTCACCCAAGGTAATATAAAAAACACCACCTATACAATAAATCTCCCTTAAAAGAATTCAAAAAAAAAAAAACTTCTTTTGAAAATTTCCCATTTAGTGGAGTTTATAACCTTACTTATAAAATTTTACATCCATCAAAATTAAATTCTTTAAAAATAATATTAATAAAAGAAAGTATGATTTTTATTCCATGCTTTGCAAAGAACTATAAGAATAGTTTAAAATAATAATTCTTACACAATGAATTAATAAAATGTAAGAATTTTTATTACAATTTTTAGATTTGAAAAAAACTATTAAAATTAATTATTTCTTATTTTATTGCCTACGTAATAATTTTTTCATATTGTCTGTAATATATTTTTTCAAAATTTAAATCAATTTTTTTAAAATAGAGATATGTACAGGTATTTATGAATTTATGTAACTAAAAGACAAGTGTGCATCATGTCTCCCATTTCAATGTAAATTATGCAAATTATTTAATTAAATAAAATTATAAAATTAATTTTAAAATAACTAATTTTTGTTCAGCTAATTTAAAAATTGAAATACATATTATTCTATCAATTTCAAAATTTAATAAATTTTTTTACAAATAAATAATAAAATATTCTATACATATTATTTAAACAATTCCATCAATAACATCATAAATAATGATTAATACTAACAAAACATACTACCATTAATAATTATATTCATTCAAATAGAGACCTCAAATGATAATGACAATAGGTTGAAAGAATTCCTGGAAGCATATAATAATAAAAAAATAATATTACATTTCATATCAATGACGAGAAGGCCAATATAGTTTTAATCCCGCAATATACAAATACTTTTTAATTGTTGTTTGACTACAAATCGTTTTAATCCTCTTATATCATGATTTAGCCAAGGCATCAACCTCAAATACATTTATAGAATCTCCTTCTTCTCGAGGTACTTAATTTTCATATTCGATAGGTTTGAATTGTTTAAACATTTTTAATACAAGAGAAAGAGAAAAACAACGACGACCAGACTTTAATATCTAAGCTCTCCTAAGTTCCTGTCTCCGTGTAACCCTTACTTTTAAGTCAGATTACAGGAAATTTATAGTAGGCTAATGAACTCAATTCAGATCAATTAACTTGTATCTGTAAGTCCACAAAGTATGTAAAATTTTTAACCATGTCACACCAAAGAGTTTTTCTGCATAATCTCCAAGGAATACATTTTATATTGTTCAGAGTTGCACATCCTCACAAGCAAAAACTGTAATGGAAACCGTTTAGCTTTGGCAGCATACTCATCTCAAATGGAATGCTGCCTTATCAAGTGCCAAATTTTCTGCTCAAGTTTGTCATTGCTCTTGAAAATCTCCATATCCAATACCTGAAAAGACACATCTGCTTGTAATTAATTTCATGCTGAAAGTATGTTTAAAGTGTGAGAGAATAGATTATTACATTACTAAAAAGGGCGTGAGGGATTTTGTCATCAGTGGCGAGAAATGTGGCAGTGAGTATTTGAAGGCCTCCTTTTTGAACTGTAAGGAGAAGCTCAGAAAATGCCATCTGCTCTCTCACAAGTGTTTGTTGTGACTACTACAATTGATCTTACATCGCATACATTCACCGCACGAAATGTCTCACATTCATTGAATGGCACAACATTGTCTCTGTCACAGTACTGCTTTTCTTTCATTTTTAGTTCATCTCGTTTCTTGGCAAGCTCATCGATGTTCCCCTGTAGATAGCGGATATACTCTGTGGCCTTACATAGCTGATCGGTAAAAGCAGTGTTGCCCTGCACCACAGTACAAGAATAATGGCCAAAACATTCCACAAATCTCCAGTTACATATTAATCTGTGTGTAGATTTTTCTTTCGAAGGAATTTTCTCTTAGCACTCACAAGGTAACTTTTTATTAGAAAAAACAGATCAATTCTTGTATGAATACCTGCGTACATGAGACTCACATTTCTTATATTAAAGAAGTCTAGTGATTAAAATATAGTGCTTAAATCTGGCACGTAGGAATGCTTTGGTTGAGTTGTTTAGAAAAATCGTTGTTACTGATGCCCATACCTGATGACGACAATAAAAAATAGTGTAAGCGATGCCCATGTCTGATTACGAGGCATGTTCTTCACATAATCGAGGAACCTGCTTTCACCTACACCTTTTTTCAAACAACAATACTAAATCCAATGGCTCATTTAAGTATACATTAAAGAGTCTTTGGTCCATCTTAATTTTCAACTCTTGAAACTCTGGAAACAATGAAATCATTATGCATGGTGAACTATTTTAAGCTACAATATTTTGGCCCGTGAATTAAATATGTTGAGTGATAAGGCAATTTTATCCAGTGAAAAATATATATATTTTGAATTATATATAACTAGATAGGTAAGGCTCACAATTTTTTTAATAATAAGATAATATATATTTATCACAATTTTTTTAATGATGAGATAACAAATATTTATTATTTAAAAAAAAAGTAAATTATTTATAAACATCAAAATTATATCTTTTTATTTGCTCTTACATAATTTTTGCTTTCTTTTTTAATATATAATTTAATTATTTTCATTTTCTTATAAAAACGAATACGATAATATTTCAAGTTATTTATATTTATTAAATATATTTTATAATATTATTTATTTAAATATATATAAATAATTATTTTTATAATATTGATTCATATATAAATAATTAATTTAATATAATTTATGATAAAAACAGTGTAAACAATAATAATATTTTAATTTCTATACTAAATTACAATATTATTGTTATATAATCAATACAAACATTTAACATATATTTTCTAAATATTTAAGTTTAAAAAATTTAATTGTTGATTAGTTTCTTTTTCTTTTCTTTTTATTGGTATATTTGTTTGTTTGATCTAAATACAATTAATTATAAATTTACATACAAACTTAAACAAAAACTACTATCAATACAAAAATAAGGACTAACCCTTATGCTCTTCTTGTTGATGTTGGAGTGACCCTCGACCACCACTTGTCATATGTCTTCACAAAATTTATTGAAAAAGAAAAACAAAAATTGTTAGAAACTGAAGATGAACTGGAGATAATTTCTCCATCCACAACTTAACTACCAGTTCCACCTCAGTTCTCATGCATGCAGGAGTTAACATTCAGTTAGTTAACTGACAGTTAGGAATCAGTTAGTTCAAAGTAGTTAACAGTCAGTTTGTTTAAGTAGTTAGAGGATTAGCTAGTTGCAGTTAAGCAATCAGTTTAGTTTCAGTTATTTTTTTGCTTTCAAATCTATTTATAGACGCCTTGGGTGCAACGTTGTATGCAAGAAAAAAGAAGATCAATAAAAATTCTTTTTTGAAGAATTGCAGTAGCAATCAGTGTTTCAATTCTTGCTTTCTTGATTTTTAAGCTCTGTTTTCTCCTTCAATTTGGTATCAAAGCCAAAGGAGAGTTCGGTTTAGGAGACGCACAGTCAGCAGAGCCATCCTTGTGAAGCGCAGCCAAAGGAATAACAACAGGTTAGAGAGCGCAGGACCCAGTAGGTTAGAGTCGCACAACAGAAGCACAGTCAGGAAGAAGCAGTTTGAAAGTGCAGGTTTCAAAGTGATCACCGCAGCAGTAAAAAAAAATTGCACAGGTTGTTTGTGAGAGCGAAAGTCCTTTTTGAAAGCGCTATTTTTTAAGTTTTAATGTTTGCAGAGCTGAAGTCAAACTGGTTGCCCATCAAGAAAGGAGTAAATCGTGAGTTGAAGATAGCCAGCAATGAATGCAAGAAGCTGCCATAGCGTGGAAGTTGACGTGGAGAGAAAAGCACGTAGCAGAAGCAAGGAGATAGCGGTGAAGGAAAGGGTCCAAGATTGGAGGTTAGCGATGTAGCAAATAGTCAGCATGCAAATCGATGAGACACAGATATTTAAAATAATAATAATAATAATAATAATAATAATAATAATAATAATAATAATAATAATAATAATAATTTAAAAAAAATAAAAAAATAATTTCAAAGTCAGATCATGGAAAAGCACCAGTGGATAAAGTCAAAAAAATGAAGAAGGAGGATTTAGTCACTTCAGCATTTGACATGGCAACGAACAACAGTGTTTCTCAGCCTCAAATTCCCATTTTTACTAGTAAGAATTACGATTTTTGGACAATTAAGATGAGAACTTTGTTTTGCTCACAAGAAGTTTGGGATTTGGTAGAAAGTGGTTTTGTAGAACCACAGGACAAGGTAGCCCATCTGACATTAACTTGAGCACAAAAGGATGAGCTTAAAGAGAATCAGAAAAAAGATGCAAAAGCTTTATTTATAATCCAACAAGGACTGGATGAATCAATTTTTTCCAGAGTTGCAGTAGCAACGAGATCCAAAGAGGCTTGAAAAATCTTGGAGAATACCTATAAAGGTAATACAAAGGTAAAAATTGCTAAATTGCAATCTCTTAGGCGAAGTTTTGAAAATTTACAAATGAATGATTCAGAGTCTATAAACCAGTTTATGGGTCAAGTGTTGAATATCGTGAATCAAATTAGATCTAATGGAGAAACTATAACGGATCAAAAAATCATAGAAAAAATACTTAGGAGTTTACCCAATACATTTGATGCAATAATTGTAGCTATTGAGGAAACCAAAGGACTTGGAACAGTTATTAGTAGATGAATTAATGGGTTCTTTGCTAACACATGAATCCAGAATGAATAGGAATAACAATACTTCTCTTGAGAATGCTTTCAAGTCACAGGTATCATTTGGTAGAGGAAGAGGAAGAGCAAGGTCAAACCTCAGAGGAAGAGGCAGAGGCAGAACTGGAAGGAACAATCCAGATCAAGGTGAACACAATAATCAAAACTACAGTAGCAGAGGACGTGGCAATAATCACTTCCAGCAAAGTTCACAGAGGTTTGATAAATCTAATATTCAATGTTATTATTGCAAAAAATATGGACATTATGCAAGTGACTGCAGAAGGAAACAAGGATATGAGAACAAGCAGAATGCTAATTACACAGGTGAATCTAGTTCTAGTCCAGGTGAATCTAGCTTATTTCTCACTTGTCATGTTACTCAAGAAAAAGCTAGAGACATTTGATTCTTAGATAGTGGATGCAGTAATCATATGATAGGAAATAAAGAATTTTTTGCTAGTCTTGATGATTCTGTAAGATCTGAAGTTAAATTAGGAAATGATATCAAAGTGGATGTAATGGGTAAAAGAGTAATAAATGTTTTGGCAAAAAATGGTGAAAGAAGGTTTATACCTAATGTTTATTTTGTACCTGGACTAAAGCATAATCTTATGAGTATTGGACATTTAGTACAAAAAGGTTAAAGAGTATCTTTTATGGATAATGTTTGCATAATACTGGACAAGTTTCCAAGTGACAGGTTGATAGGAAAAGTGAAGATGACCAAGAATCAGATGTTTGCTCTTCGAATTCAGTGCATCCAAGGAGAAGAGGAAGCCCACTTCAAAACCATGCATCTAGACCAATCATGGCTATGGCACTTAAGGTATGGACATTTACATTTTGGAGGTTTGAATTTGTTACAGAAGAAAAATATAGTGAAGGGATTACCACCAATAGAAAACCTAGGAAGTTCATGTGACAGTTGTATTTTGGCAAAACAACATAGAGAGAGCTTTCTAGTAGGAGCCTCATATAGAGCAAAGGTAATATTGGAGCTAGTCCATAGTGATTTATGTGGACCAATGCAAACTCCATCATTTGGAGGTAGTACTTATTTTCTAACCTTCATTGATGACTTTAGCAAAAAGAAATGGATATATTTTCTCAAAAATAAGTCTGAAGCATTTGGAAAGTTTAAAGAATTCAAGGCTATGGTTGAAAAGCAGAGTGGCTGTTACATCAAGGTACTTAGATCAGATAGAGGAGGTGAATATATGTCTAATGAATTTCAAGATTTTTGCAGATATCATGGCATCAAAAGGCAATTGACTACAAGGTACACACCACAGTATAATGGTGTAGCAGAAAGGAAGAATAGAACAATCATGGAGATGGCTAGAAGCATGTTGAAGTCCAAACACTTGTCAAATCAATATTAGGTAGAAGTAGTAGCATGTACAATATATATTCTGAATAGAAGCCCAACAAAGAGTGTCAGAGATCGAATTCCACAAGAAGCGTGGAGTGGTAAGAAACATAGTGTACATCATTTCAAAAATTTTGGTTGTGTTGCATATTCTCTTATACCATCTAAATTGAGAAGAAAGCTTGATGATAGAGGTGAGAAATGCATTTTTATTGGCTATAGTAAAGAATCAAAGGCTTATAAGTTGTATAACCCCATTTCAAAGAAAGTGATTATTAGCAGAGATGTTGAATTTAAGGAAGAAGAAGCATGAGATGGTAGCACCATCACAATTAGAGCACCAATTCCACAGAATGGAGAAGAATTTGAAGAACAAAATTTGCAAGGAGATCAATCCTCTCCACAAGCAGGAACAAACACTCCAATAAGAACACCTAGGAGGTTTGAACAAGGTGAATCATCTAGTCATGCATGCCATCCTACTCCAAATTCACAAGTGATGAATCAGATCCAACTCTTGCTACTTTAAGATCAAGATTGAAAGGTAAGAAAATGAGAAACTTGAATGATATTTATAATAAAAAAGAAGAGAAATTAGATTTGTGTTCAAATTTTGCTCTTTTCATTCATGATCCTATGTATTATGAAGAAGTAGTTAATGAGGAACATTGGCTAAAAGCAATGGATGAAGAAATGAATGCCATTGAAAGAAATCAATCATGGGATATAACTAATCTACCTAAAGGTAAGGATTGTATAGGAGTCAAATGGGTTTATAAGACTAAATTTAATGCAGATGGAAATGTTGAAAAGCATAAGGCAAGGTTAGTAGCAAAAGGTTTTGCACAAGAACATGGAATTGACTATAATGAAACATTTGCTCCAGTTGCTAGACTTGATACTGTTAGAATGGTTTTATCAATAGTTGTTTAAAATAATTGGCATATATATCAAATGGATGTAAAATTAGCTTTCTTGAATGGTTTTCTAGATGAAGAAGTATATGTGAAATAGCCACCAAGTTATGAAGTGCAAGGACATGAAGAAAAAGTCTACAGATTGAAGAAGGCCCTCTATGGTCTCAAACAAGCACCAAGAGCATGGTATAGCAGGATTGATTCATATATGACAAACAATGGATTCAACAGAAGCAATAGTGAGCCTACTTTGTACACAAAAATCAACAAAGAAGATCAGATTTTGATTGTGTGTTTGTATGTTGATGATTTGATTTTCACTAGAAATTTGCTTGTAGACACATTTAAATCAACAATGAAGAACGAATTTGAAATGACAGATTTGAGATTAATGAAGTATTTTTTGGGCATAGAAGTTGTACAATCAGAGAAGGGATTTTTTATTTGTCAAACTAAATATGCAAAGGATGTGTTAAGAAGATTTAAGATGCTGAATTGTAAACCAGCACCTACACCAGTTGCTACAGGGACCAAACTTAGCAAAGAAGACCAAGGGTCTAATGTTGATTCTACAACATTCAAAAGACTAGTTGGTAGTTTGATGTATCTTACAGCTACAATACCAGACATCATGTATGGGGTTAGTTTAATCTCAAGATTCATGGAGTCACCGAAAGACTCACATTGGCAAGTTGGAAAAAAGATATTGAGATATGTGGCAGGAACTATAGAATATGGAATTCTATACTCCATAACTAATGATTTTAGTTTGATTGGTTTTACTGATATTGATTTTGCAGGTAGCGTTGATGACAGGAAGAGTACTTTTGGACATGCCTTTCTTTTAAGCACAGGGGTGGTCACATGGGCATCCAAAAAGCAACCTATAGTGACACTTTCATCCGCTGAAGCAGAGTATGTAGCAGCCACATCAACAGCATGCCAAGCAACTTGGATGAGAAGAATATTGAAAGATTTATTACAAGCACAGAAAGAGTCAACACCAATCTTTTGTGACAACAAATCAGCAATCACATTATCAAAAAATCATATTTTTCACAAGAGGAGCAAACACATTGATACAAGATTTCACTTTATCAGAGAGTTAGTGAACAATGGAAAAATCCATCTGAAATTTTGCAGATCTGAAGATCAATTGGCAGATATATTCACAAAGGCATTAGCAAAGGAGACCTTTGATTATTTAAGACAAAATTTAGGCATTGTAAATGTTGAAGTTGTTATTGGTAGAAATTAAGGGGGAGTGTTAGAAACTGAAGATGAACTGGAGATAATTTCTGCATCCACAACTTAACTCCCAGTTCCACCTTAGTTCTCATGCATGCATGAGTTAACATTCAGTTAGTTAACTGACAGTTAGGAATCAGTTAGTTCAAAGCAGTTAATAGTTAGTTTGTTTAAGCAGTTAGAGGATTAGTTAGCTGCAGTTAAGCAATCAGTTTAGTTTCATTTATTTTTTTGCTTTCAAATCTATTTATAGACGCCTTGGGCACAGAATTGTATGCAAGAAAAAAGAAGATCAATAAAAATTCTTTTTTGAAGAATTGCAGTAGCGATCGGTGTTTCAGTTCTTGTTTTCTTGATTTTTAAGCTCTGTTTTCTCCTTCAAAAACTCAGAAACTCACATTTGAAAAAACAAACTCAGCCAACTTGGCAAGGAGGTCGAGGGATGTAATGATGTTAAGGGTTTCCTTGCTTGTGTTGATGCCACCGAGTTGGAGAGAGTTTAATATTCAGGAATTGGTCGAGTTGAATGTCATTACATAGATATTCCAGAGACCCCAAACTCCTTCACATTGCCGAGATCCCTCACGAGCTGTCTGTTGTATCAACGTCAACACTGAGTTACACAGCGCTTGGTTCTGCTTCCACATGCAAGGATTAGGATACAACTGTTGGAGTGAATCAGCGTACGGTAGCCGTTAGAGACGGTGACGGAGAGAATGTAAAAAGGCTAAGAGCAGATCTTAATAGCCATGGCTTCTGGTGGGAACCGATGATGATGCTGTGGAAGATTTGATGTTATCTGTGCATTAGATAGCTCGAGATGTAGAATGCGGGATTGCGAAAAAAGGTTTGTAACTTTGTTAGAGATAATCTCCAATGTATGACCCGATACCAATGCAAATTGAGACTTGAACACAACTAAGGCAACACAAGAGACGAGACGAGACGAGACGATACGAGAGTAACAAGAAATGGCGTTCACCAAATGCTCTGATGAAAATCTTGAGATGTAGTGCTCATAAACAATTCGCAATGCCACGTCCAAATATAACCAGAATGGATTAGATCCAATGCAGGTTTAAAACCGATGAAAAAAACAAGTAATGCAAATCTAGGCGAATATGTTTTTTTTTTTGCAAGCCTGAATACAAAATTGAGATCCGATGCATGCAGGCAGTGAAACTCGATGCATTGAGTTACAATGGCGAGCTCAAAACTGCATATCAGTTGTACGGCATGTCGTCGTCGGAGTTGTACCACTTGCAAGTGTAAACTGACTTGCAATGCAAACCAAAAATAATACAAATCTTCCAAACCCTGTAGCGTATATATATCACAGCGAACAGCTGTGCACTATAGTGGTCGGCCTTTCAAATACTACGAAAGGCTAATAAAATGCAGCATTATTATTTAATTAATGGATTGAACAGCTAGGTTGGGTAATGGCTGAAAAATCCACTTTAATACCACGTCGAAGCGACACATGCACTTATCTAAATATAGGATATCTCCTGAAAACCATTACCACAATGATTGTGATATTGCACACAAAGTACACTATAGTTTTTAATTATTACCTCAAAATGAAATTTACAATCAATAGTTTGAATTGTTTAAATAAATACACATCAAATATTGTTATTATACATAACAATCCAGTAATTATAACAAAATTCAAATTAACTTTAATTTTATGAGGGAGTGTGAACATGTCCACTTTAACACACTCATCTCAAAAGAAAGAATTATGCATCTTATATGTTAAATAAATAAATATAGTTTTCTAAAGTATGTATATAAACATGATAAAATATGTCATCATAGAAATATTTTGATCATTAAAGCAGATAAAATATGTGTTAGGGTGTGGAGCTTAAAAGCTTCACCAGGGAGCACAATTATTGGTTTCGGGTCTACACAGACACTGGCGTCGGTCAGGAGCGACCGACGTCGGTCACAGGCAGTTGCAGAGACGCCGACGTCGGCAAAGGATCGGCCGGCGGCGGTCACAGGCGAGCAGGCAGGAACCGGCGTCGGTTACCTGCGTGTCCAGAAAGCGATTTTCGAGGACAGAAGCGAGTGTTTGCATGATAAGTTTGAGTTGTAGACTCAAGCTTGCGTCTCTATTATTAGCATTATTATTTTTAGAGCCCTTGTTTAAGTGGTTTAACTGTTTGTTGGAAGTACATGCTCAAGTCTCCTAATTCTATATGAAGAATTAGATCTTCCTAGCTTTGTAGTTGAATTGTAGAAGAATTCATTGTGTGTGAAGAACAGTACAGAATTGAATCAATCTAGGTCTGTTGGAATTGGTTGTTCTTGAGAGAGATAGCTCTTGAGGAATAGAGATCTAGTGAGAGATCTATACATCTAGGAGAGGTGTGGAAGAACGAAGTTTCTTCAATTGTATTCCTATTGTAAAGAGTTTATTAATACAAGTTTTCAGGGTGTTTTCTTGTATCTCTTGTTCTTGCTATTTATCATTCTAGTTACTTGTCTATCTGATTTAATTCCGCGTTTATTGCTTTCACAAGTGTAATCTATTGTTGGTTGATCCCCAACAAGTGGTATCAGAGCTCAGGTTCACTAACAGGTGGTTCATATCTGTGTAGTGTGTATTGATTACAGGTTCTCACAGGGATTTTTGTTTGAGTGGGAGAAGCAATGGCAGATGAAAGTAAGCTTAGAATGGAAAAGTTCAATGGCAAAAATTACCAACATTGGAGAATGCAGATAGAGGACTATCTGTATCAGAAAGATCTCTACTTACCGTTAGGTGGGGTTGCAAAGAAGCCCAAAGACATGGAGGATGAAGAATGGGAAGTTCTTGACAGAAAGGCTCTGGGGTCTATAAGACTGAGTCTAGCATCCACTGTGATATCTAATTTATCACAGGCAAAGTCTACAGTAGAGTTGATGACTACGTTAGTGAATTTGTATGAAAAACCCTCTGCTTCCAATAAGGTATATCTTATGAAGCAGTTATTTAATTTGCATATGAATGAAGGTGGATTTGTTTCTACTCATCTGAATGATTTCAATGGTATTGTGAATCAATTAAGTTCAGTGAATATAGTGTTTGATGATGAGATAAAAGCTCTTTTGATATTATGTTCTTTGCCTGAAAGCTGGCATGGCTTAGTAATGGCAGTAAGTAATACTGCATCTGCATCAAATATTTTGAAAGTAGAGGATGTTGTTAGTGTTATCTTGAATGAGGAAATACGCAGAAAAAGCACAGAAGAGGCATCCGGAAACGCTTTCAGTTTTGAGAGCAGAGGAAGGCAGAAAGAGAAGAGCAAGAAAGGCAGATCAAGATCCAAATCAAAGGGGAAAGACAGATCTAAATCCAGAAACGGCAGAAGGCCACAATGCTAGAATTGTGGAAAGATGGGGCACATAAGCAGAGATTGTTGGTCAAAGCCCAAGGAGGACAACCAACACGAAGGAAAGGAAGAAGCCAAAATTGCAGGTATTGCACAGGATGCTTTAATTTTCTCTCTGCATAATAATATAGAATCTTGGGTATTAGATTTTGGTGCATCTTTTCATGCTACTCCTAACAGGGAATATTTCAGTGACTATATCCATGGAGATTTTGGAATAGTGTATCTAGGGGATGATGAGCCCTGTAAAATAATTGGCAAAGGTAAAGTGCAGCTGAAGATGCAGAATAGCAACACATGGGTGTTGAGAGACGTGATGCATGTTCCTAGCTTGAAGAGAAATTTGATTTCTGCAGGAAAGTTAGGGGATGAGGGTTGTACTGTAACTCTCACAGCAGAATCTTAGAAAGTGACCAAGGGTGCACTTGTTATGGCCAGAGGTAAGAGAGAAGGTACTCTCTATTTGTGTAATTATGTTACTAACAAATTTATTTCTGTGTTGTCTACTTCAGATGTGGATGCTAAATTGTGGCACTCAAGGCTTGGCCACATGAGTGAGAAGAGGATGTCAATTCTTAAGTCCAAAGGTATGCTTTCAGATTTAAAAGGCATAGATCTAGAGTTTTGTGAGCACTGTGTATTTGAAAAACAGAAAAGGATTAGTTTTTTCAAGACTGGGTCTACTAAGAAGAGGCATAAGTTGGAGCTTGTTCACACAGACGTGTGGGGACCGGCTCAGGTTGCTTCCATTGGAGGATCACAGTACTATGTATCTTTCATAGATGATGCTACAAGGAAGGTATGGATCTATTGTATTAGGAGAAAATATGATGTATTTGATACTTTTAAGAATTGAAAAGCTATGGTTGAGAATGAAACAGGTCAAAGATTAAAGTGCCTGAGATCAGACAACGGAGGTGAGTTCTGCAGTCATAAGTTCAGAGATTATTGTTACATGCATGGAATCCGTAGGCAAAGGATGGTTCCAAGGACACCTCAGCAGAATGGTATTGCTGAAAGGTTGAACAGGACAATAATGGAGCGTGCAAGATGTATGAGATTGCATGCTGGCTTGCCCTTACAGTTTTGGGCACAAGCTGTTGATACTGCAGTGTACTTGATTAACAGAGGACCCTCTACAGCTCTGGATGGTGGAATTCCAGAAGAGGCATGGACAGGTAAAAAGGTTGATCTCTCATATCTCAAAGTTTTTGGTTGTGAAGCCTTTGTGCATATAGATAAGGAAAATAGAAAGAAGCTTGATGCTAAGTCTATGAGATGCACGTTTATTGGCTATGGCTCAGATGATTTTGGTTACAGATTGTGGAATCTAGAATCTAACAAGGTAATCAGGAGCCGTGATGTTGTTTTCAACGAAAGAGTCATGTATTGTGATCAGCTAAGGAAGCTGAATCATTCTGGGTAGAGCAATGGTGAATTGGACGAAGTGAAAGTTCAATATGAGCTCACGGGAAAAAGAAATAATCACTTGCAGGAAAACACAGAGACCGACGTCGGCAGGTTAGGAACCAACGTTGGCAGTACAGAGACCAGCGTCGGTAGGACAGAGACCGACGTCGGCAGGATAGGCATCGAGGTCGGTCAGGAAGAACCGACGTCAGCCAGTAACAGGTCTTGAGGTGATCGAGGTCGGTCATTGTCAGAAAATTTGGGTGGACAGCGTGTTGTGGACGAGTCTCAGACACCCATCAGGAGGTCAGAAAGGGTGAGTAAGCCTCCGATTAGATATTCTCCTTCTTTATTTTATTTATTGCTAACTGATGGTGGAGAACCAGAGAGTTTTGAAGAAGCAATACAGGTGGAGTCCAAGAGTGAGTGGGAGCGTGGCATGGTTGAGGAGATGGAGTCCTTAAGAGAGAACCAAACATGGGATTTGGTTGAATTGCCAGCTGGTAAGAGAACACTGAAGAACAGATGGACCTACAGGTTGAAAGAAGGCGAGAATGGATAGATGCAATATAAGGCCAGATTAGTGGTAAAAGGATTTGCACAAAAGCCAGGTATTGACTTTGGTGAGATTTTTTCTCCTGTTGTTAAGATGACTTCTATAAGGGTTGTATTGTCTTTGGTTGCTTTTGAGGATTTGCATCTTGAGCAGCTAGATGTTAAGACAGCATTTCTTCATGGAGATTTGGATGAGGAAATTTATATGGAACAGCCAGAAGGATTTGAGGTCAAGGGTAAGGAGAAGTTTGTGTGCAGATTGAAGAAAAGCTTGTATGGCCTCAAGCAAGCTCCTAGGCAATGGTACTTAAAATTTGACAGGTTTATGACTGAGCATGGCTACAGTAGGTGTCAATCAGACCATTGTGTATATTTCAAGAGATTTGATAACGGTAGATATATTATTCTATTGTTGTATGTAGATGACATGCTGGTTGCAGGGTCACACATGCAGGATATCTCTGAGCTTAAGGTGAAGTTAGCTCAAACGTTTGCTATGAAGGATTTGGGAGCAGCAAAGAAAATCCTTGGCATGAGCATTAAGAGAGACAGGAAAAATCAGAGGTTGATATTGTCTCAAGAAGATTATGTGGACAAGGTGTTGAAACGGTTCAATATGCAGGATGCTAAACCAGTAAGCACACCTTTGGCTGGACATTTTAAGTTAAGTAAAGAACAATGTCCTAATTCATATGATGAGGTAGAGTACATGAGTAAGATTCCATATTCTTCCGCAGTAGGGAGTTTGATGTATGCAATGGTGTGTACTAGACCAGATATTGCCCAAGCAGTGGGAGTGGTAAGTAAGTATATGGCCAATCTAGGTAAGGAACATTGGAAAGCAGTTCAATGGATCCTTAGATATCTGAGAGGAACCAGCAGTAGGCACTTACGCTTTGGAGGTTCAGATACTTCTCTACATGGCTATGTAGATTCAGATATGACTGGTGATTTGGATGGCAGGAGGAGCACTACAGGTTATGTTTTTACTGTAGGTGGAACAACGGTTAGTTGGATATCTAAGTTGCAGAAGGTTGTTGCCTTGTCAACTACAGACGCTGAGTATATTGCAGCTACAGAGGCTAGCAAGGAGATGATATGGATGACACGGTTCATGGATGAGCTTGGTAGGGAGCATGAGAGTTGCAGATTGTACAGTGACAGTCAGAGTGCAATCTATTTGGCCAAGAATTCAGCCTTTCATTCAAGAACAAAGCACATACAGCTAAGGTACCATTTCATACGGCAGGTATTGGAAGATGGGGAGTTGAAGCTGGAGAAAATCCATACAGATAGGAATCCGGCTAATATGTTAACCAAGCCAGTTACAAAGGAGAAGTTGAACTTGCATTCAACTTCTATTGGTCTTCATGATTGAGTTGAAGATGGAGGAGCTAGAAGATGTTGCTGTACAGGTACTGGTGCAGCTGTTTATCTCCAAGTGGGAGATTGTTAGGGTGTGGAGCTTAAAAGCTATACTAAGGAGCACAGTTATTGGTTTCAGGTCTACACAAACACCGGCGTCGATCAGGAGCGACCGACGTCGGTCACAGGCAGTTGTAGAGACGCTGACGTCGGCAGAGGATCGGCCGGCGATGGTCACAGGCGAGCAGGCAGGAACCGGCGTCGGTTACCTGCGTGTCCAGAAAGCGATTTCCGAGGACAAAAGCGAGTGTTTGCATGATAAGTTTGAGTTGTAGACTCAAGCTTGCGTGTCTATTATTAGCATTACTATTTTTAGAGCCCTTGTTTAAGTGGTTTAACTGTTTGTTGGAAGTACATGCTCAAGTCTCCTAATTCTATATGAAGAATTAGATCTTCCTAGCTTTGTAGTTGAATTGTAGAAGAATTCATTGTGTGTGAAGAACAATACAGAATTGAATCAATCCAGGTCTATTGGAATTGGTTGTTCTTGAGAGAGATAGCTCTTGAGGAATAGAGATCTAGTGAGAGATCTATACATCTAGGAGAGGTGTGGAAGAACGAAGTTTCTTCAATTGTATTCCTATTGTAAAGAGTTTATTAATACAAGTTTTCAGGGTGTTTTCTTGTATCTCTTGTTCTTGCTATTTATCATTCTAGTTACTTGTCTATCTGATTTAATTCCGCGTTTATTGCTTTCACAAGTGTAATCTATTGTTGGTTGATCCCCAACAATATGTAATCCAAATTAAAAGACATACAAGTATTAATGATTAATAAATAAATCAATTAAACATGCAATGTTAATAAATGCAATAAATGTATGATATAATCATAGAATCACTTATAATATAAATATACAAGATATAAATTATGACACCAAACTTTTAGTAACAATCATATATGTAACCACACACATATGCATACCCCTACACACACACATTATCATGATCAAGAAGCATAAAATAATAAAAGATAGGCATGGTTATTACCCAACATATAAATGAAATGGCCATGATATCAATTAGAAGGTCCTATGAAACAACTTACACATGACATGACAAGACATAATTATTGCACCCATAACACAATCAATATAATACACATCAATAATCAAGAAATGTCAAAATAATCAATATCAAACATGTATGAAGAAAAAATGTTAGTTTATATATTCAATCAATATCGTCATTCAATTTAACAAAGTACAATATTTATAGAAAATAACACTCTGAAAAATATGAGTAAGAACAAGTCTTATACAACAATCTATTATTATCAATAGATCAATATAAAAAAAAAACCTTAAGAATCTATGAAGATACCTATACTATAATAATCACACTATAAATATGAACATAAATAATATTTTATTTCAAACTAAAATTTATTATATTGGAAGTAGTCTCTTAAAATATATAGGTATCTGTTGTTACTTTAGTTTTTGTTCTATCCAAATTGAGATTCATATTGTTTTACCTATTATTGTTATTATTTTGTGTGTGTGTGTGTGTTTTTTGGTCATAGATGTTCCGCATTTAAAATTTATGGCCATCTCATGTTCCTTATAATCACTATTTTATTTTACTAAACAAAATTGAATTAATAATTATACCTCTAAACTCAAATCTACTTTATTTACAGTGTAAAATTTTTAATATTAATTTTTTTTTAAAAAATTGTGATTGATGATGAACCAAAACAAATATAAAAAGAGAGATAATAATGAAAATGATATTGATAAAAGAATTTGAAAAAATATATTAATTAGGAAGGATGGAAATCAAGAGGCCAATATTTACAATAAAACATCAAGCAAAAAAGCTTCATTAAAATGTATCAAGTCTTTTTTAACTAAGGGGTATAAACAAACAATGACATCACGATTTTTTTTTGGTGGTTTAAAAGAATATTTATAACCCTTTACCACCAAAAAAGAGGTGGGGTTCATATTTAAAAAAAACAAATTTGCTAAGGTGGATGAGGGCTTTGAAAAATGGTAGGCGAGATATTTGAAATGCAAGTTAGAAGTTTGGGAGAAATGGGAAAATGTTAGCAAGTCCAATGAAGACAATCTCAAGAAAAATTTAGAGGGAATGATTACAACTATGACATAAGATGTAAGATTCATGTAAACAAAAATTAATTTACATACATTTATAGATGCAACTATCATATCATCCAATCAAACTTATTATATTCATACCTTCACACATTGTCACATGTGACAAATAATTAATTCAAGCAATCATATTGACTTTCACATGACAACATGAGAGAAAATTATAACTCATGAAAATCACACGAACATACATATGATATCATCTACTTATACATTAAATGCTATTCAGTTATGTAATGTACATATGTATAATTATCTTAAGTGATGTTTCCTACATTTAATGTCCCTCCCCCATGATACTCTTCCTTCGCCAAGCCATCAAGATGTCCATTCCAAACATACACACCAAGGAAATATGTTTCTTTTGTATTAATAATGTATAACATATATATTATTCATATAACACACAATCTCCACATCTAAATTATATATAAAATATAATGTTCTATATACCAACATCATGAGAAAGAACCTATACTCATTCAACCATCTTTAAAAATATTATCAAGTAGTATCTTGTTGTTCTCTATATCAATAAGTGCACATTAATCTTGCTCAATATATATAAAGTACATACTTATACCCAAGTGATGAAATCATGGTGAAAAAAGTTCATACTTAAACCTAAGTTTAGGACCTACTATGTCATTTACCATTTTTGTTATAAATCTTAAAATTAAATTCACATACTTTCTTATTTATACAAGGATTGTACCAAATAATGAAACTAAATAATTAATCCTTAGCTAAGTGAAAAATGACTCTAGTTACCCAATCCATATTAGTGTGCCTATCTATTGAAAGCATGGTTCATCGTGTAATCAATTTTAATTTCATACTAATTTGTTCCATATGTAGATATCCAAAAACATTCAACCTTAAGTATTGTTGGACCATATATCCCATCAAGGTCATCAAAAGTATATACATGTAGTACAAATGAATCTAAAGGGCTAATCAATGTCATAATTGTATAAACCACTACAACGAACTACAATAGTCTTAAGATTGTCATATTAAACAAAATGCGTTACAAATATAATCACATATAAATCAACAAATCATTAACCTTAAATTCTTAGGTATAATTAATATTATAATAGACCACTATAGTTATAGAATGCATTTATACTTATCCTTTTGCTATACTGGTTAGGGTTTCAGAAAAGAGATTTCCATGCACATTTGATTATCATAAAGGTTGTTTATCCTTATTATCATCTCTGGTCTTTAGTCTTCACTACTTATTAGTGTTTTTCATTAATCCCCAAGAAATTTTTATGCCAAAAGATCCCTTTTCACTATTAGAGGACATAATGCAGGGTACATTCTTTGTAATCATTCCTTATAAGTCACATGAATCAATGTAAGCTAATGCATTAATACATCAATGGTTGTCTCACCAATTATAACACAAACGCACATCTAACTCACTCATATCCAACCAATCAATAATTAAAATAGTGAATAAGAGGGCTATCATTTGACCCAATATAATTTTATTCCTACAACACTAAAGAATATGCATATTTATACCCATATATTTCCAACAAGAATTAACCCGAGCCTATTAAATAATATAACATAGATTGTAGTAGTGTCTTTAGAGTCCAAGTAATTACAAGTTTAATCTCAAGTAACTTAGCAGATGTCTAACTAAAAAATGGATTAGTACAAGAACAAACATCATGCTTCCTTTATTATCAACTATGTATGCAAAATAAAACCAAACATATATATATAAGATAAAACAAGGTGTATATATAACATAAAATTAGTTATATATACAAGATAAACCAACTGTATATGTAAAATAAAACTTAATATATATGTAAGATAAAATTAGTTGTATATGTACAACATAAATCTAGTTGTATATGTAAGATATAATCAACTATATATACAAAATAAAACTAATCATATATGTAAGATAAAACCATATATATATATATATATATATATATAAAATAAAACTAATTGTATATGTAAAATAAAAATAACTATATATACAAAATAAAATTAATCATATATATAAAATAAAACTAGATATATATGTAAGATAAAATCCCTTGTCTATATAAACAAGATAAAATCAATTGCATAAGTATTCCATAAAATTCATCAATCAAATACATTTCCAACCATGTAAATATTCACTAAAACTAAATTACAAAGGCAATTTCCAACAATGTATAAACAATGATTGTAGAAACAATGATCTAGGGTTTAAATGTAATTGACTTAGTTTAATAAGAGTAAAGTGCATACAAGGGATTCACAATAACATAATGAACTATGTCAATCATGCTAATTTTTTTTAAGACTTACTTCAATAATATAGTATAGTATTGATTCTTTTAAAACAACATATTACATGTAAAAGTTATAAAATTTTAGTTCTTTTTTTCCTAGACACAAATTATTTTAACAAAACAACATTTATAAAAATCAAGGTTAAATGGGTTATAGAACTCTTCAAACTACTTCTCAATAAATATATATTTTTTCATTTTTTATAAATATATTATCCTTTAAATTTATATTATTTTAAATAATGTGAACCAAAAAATTAACATATAATTTATATGATTATTTTTTTTCAACATCAAAACTTACAAAAATAAAAATTCATTATTTTTCAAACCATTAAAAAAAATGATATAAATTTCATCAAAAATACAATAAATAACTAAACAAATTAAAAAACCAACCATTTTCCTTTCATAAAAACATGATAAAACTATTTAATGTCCAACAAACATGCCACATAACATACATAAGTGTATATATACTACTATGCCAATAATTTTATATAGACATAAGAATATATACATCCCACAACAAATTTTAGTACGTTACTTGCACCTATTTCCAAATTTTCCTTACAAAAGTCTTAGAAACATAAGCAAATCAAGAATCTCAAAAAGAAAGGACATCCATGTAATAAAATTTTTTATTACAAATAATAAAAATTATTATAAAATAATAATAAATATTTTATATTGATTAATAACTTCATTACTTTATTTTATGGGCAATAATTTTTTTTGACAGTCAAATAGATGTCAAATTAAAAGTCATCATGATGAGATGTAACATCCCTCCCTTTTAGAGGTAGCATCACCCTAGTATGTCGTAATAAATAATCCACTTGAATACGCATCAAACCAAGTCATATCCATCTATGTCATTGAGATGGATGGAACATTTGCAATTTTATGAAGAAGAAAATTCATAATGAAAATCTCATGTTTCTTCTTCCCCCTTAAGAATATATTATCATGCCTATAAGTTGGAAATACTTAATCTAGCTTGCAATCCTTTATAAATACAGGGTACATATTATTGAGTTGACTAGCCCCAAGGCCATCAAATAATGTATTAACTTATTTCGAATTTAATGATCCATAAAGATTTTGAAGGAAACATATGTCTGTTAGCCTATTCTTGATGTACAAAATGGGTCCAAGCTACTGCAAGCTACCCTTCATGCATTGCTATTGAGGTTTAACCCCTAAATTTTGGATCCTACAAGACTCAACCATGCCCTGAACATAAAAATAAAAACGTAGTGATATGCCCCACACAGTTCCATTTTCTTCTTATAGATGTATTTTTATAGGGTTTCTAAGTAGTACACTTTTCCCAGGGTCCTTAGTCTACTAGTTCTCACCTAGTTGCCTTGTTTGGTATGGCTACAAGGTTGCCATTTACAAAATTTCTTTACCCAGGTCAATTTTTTTATATTTATGAGTGACCTTACCACTTTGAGATAAACATATGAAAATTTTTAGAAAGAAAGAGGAAACCTTTATGAAAAAACTGTCAATTACTATCGACACATGTCCTTAGAAAGAGATACAAAACTAGAAAAAAAGTTATGATGTTAATTTTAGTGTTTCCTCAAATGGTGAAATAATGAATCTAGATAGTCACCAAAATATTTTTTCCATATCTAGAAGAACAATTAAAAATTATCCAGCTCTTCTAAGTAGGTGCATTTGAACATGCATCCATGTGACAGATAGTAAGAGAGAATATTCTAAGCATTTCACCATCCCAATCTTAGATCGAACTAGTCCTCTACATATTTCCTTATCTTAAAGTTTGGTCTCATCATCCAATGAGTATGCCATGTAATCATCCATGAATCCATATTTTACTTTATTCATTTTCAAAATTACACACAATCAACAAGTTTTTCTCAATGTAAACATTGAGAATGTAGGAGATCATTTCTAAAGCCAAGATTAACTCATGTAATAAGTAGAGAAGGAGAGTATCATTGATGGATTTTACTCTAACCACAAAGACTTTTTTATTATCTATACACCTCTCATCTATCAAGGGTGGCATTTCATATTCCCAACACATCTCTCATCTATTGATAGTGGTCGTACCCTTCTTGTGAAAGGTAAATATAGAACATATGGTGAGGAAAAAGGAAAATCTTTATATAAGTCAATGTTGTATCTAAATATATGCAGAGAAAATCAAGTATGATAAGGAACTAGAATTCACTATGTATACATAAATATGAAATAAAACATTTTTGTTAGATAAACTAGGTATACATGCTTACAAAAATAAGATTGGAGTTAACAAACCACCTTAGTGCATCTAAAATCAATAATCTACTTATGACTCATAGTGTTACTAAATATTTCCATAACCACTTTGGATTATTCTTCTAAATTCCAAAACTCAATCCCTAAGTTACATAACCTACCCATCCTAAAATTTCTTTAGCAACCAATGATCTCTAGGAAGCAAGGTAAATAAGATCTCCAAAAAGTGCACAGAGGATAATGTATTGCACCAATGTCCCATTACCACATATGCAATAAAATATCTCAGTCAAACTTTGTTAGAGATAATATATTTTATTTATGGTAATCACTTAGTCTCAAAGTTCTCCTTGCCAAGGCCCATCTCTCCACAAGATTATTTCTCATAGATTTATTCCATTGGTATAAGGCCTACCAAAATTTTACCTTTATTTTTATCCTTGTTATCTAGTATTTGAAAACATGTTTTCTCTAAACTACGTATATTATAAATGTGAATGAGAACACTAAGTTGAGCAATCAACCTATGCTTTGATATAATAATGTAACAACTCTCTTATCGAGAACCAAAAAAATGGGCCTGAATTTTTTTTATGATCATTATCATTCATAATTAAAAAAAGAGTGTTAACTAATCACAATTTCCACCCTTAAATTAATCACTAATTTGATTAATTTAAACTTGAGTCAATTTGCTTAAGACCTATGGCCCAAAGATCTAATCCCTCAACCTAACATAAATCCATTAAGTTACTTCATGACCTCAGAATATTCCACTAACAATTTACTCTATTCCCTCAATCCACCATTCTTTGATTCATAATTGAATGGATACACTATATAATTTTACCAAAATTATTCTAGGGTTATTCACATTATTAACTCACTAAGGGCTTCTCACCCAAGATCCATCCCACTCAGATACAATGTCATAAATATGTATTTAAGGGTTTAACTTTACCAACTTCATCTGAGTTGGTCATTGATTTTAATTATGGTCATCCTACCACATGTAGAGATAAGGCATAATGCCACCTCCATAAGGTATCCTCTTTGGTTATTTTTATAATTCTTATGACAATCATATGTATAAGGTTTTAAGGTAGCTCAAGTTGTTCTTATCATGATTTAGGTACAAGGTAATACCAACATGACATTCACTTCCACTTATCGCATGCTAAATAAGATCAAATGCCATACAACCTTGAGGTATAACTATTGCCTAAAGTTAAGGCATGCTCTCAGAGTGGAAAATACAATGTTATTAACATTGAAGATCTAATAACACCCACTAGGTAAGGCCTATAGTGCAACATTCATTGCATCACACAAATCAAAGTATATATCTAGGTTAACATATCATTTTAGATGGATCTAACATGATCATCAAAAGATGATGAAAAAAATAGATCATTTATACTCAAAGTATCTAAAATATGGATGGATACAAGGGTCCATGCTATTTGATATATAATAAAAACTATAGTTTACCATTTGAAAATAAGCTTAATAGAGTTTGTTATTCAGGACCTAGCTTTATGACATAATTTTTTCCATTAGGTCCACAATAGTCATATGTAAATAAGATAAATATATAGCTAAAACCTACTCATTACAAGTTTAGAACAACATAGGTTTAATGGATTACCTTTATGATATGATTTAAATAATTTATAGGTACAACTATTTATCCATGAATTGTATTCTAACCTAGGCCTGCCAAGTTCAATAGCTTTAATTATTAAAGGAGAGAGGAGACAATAATTTACCTCAGTTAATATTTATTGTGAAACAATTATGAAGCTTTATCATACTAATACACCTTCTCTACTATTTGTAGTCATATATATAAGTTTAAATATTATTACACCTTCATAAATACCTAATTCAAGAAAACTACCAAAAGAGATAATTTGGCAATCAAGCATACACGAGGATTCCTAATATTACATTTAAGCATATTTTATTAGAGAAAAAAACATATTATAAATTTAAAAAATAACACATCATAGTAAACATATTTATTAACATCATACAATCCTAAGTTCTTTACAACCTCTTAGGAACCCTACTTATTTTGAATGATATATTAGGAACAACTATAAGGGTTTTTGAAATCCAAAGCCTTGTATCAAGACGGGGTAAAGAACCTATTATGTGAGCCAAGCACAAATCCATTAGACTATCAACATACAATCCCCACATCCAAGTTATATATAAAAGAGAGTATTTTATATACCATAATTAGGGATACAAATGTACAATTATTCAACTATATTACAAAATATTATCAAATAATATTTTATTTATTTTTCTATAGATCAACAAGTGCATTATTAATCTTGTTCAATATAAAAAATATGTACGAATACCTAAGTGGTGAAATGAAAATGAAAATAGATCCAAATTAAACATGAGTTCGAGACTATGCCATTCACCCTTTTAAGTATAGATCTTAAAAATGAATTTGCTTACTTTCCTATTCATGAAGGGATTGCACCAAATAATAAAACTAAATCATTAATCCTTAGATGAGTGAAGAATGACACTTATTAATCCATCAATATTAATGTGCTTATCTAACAAAGGCACATTTCATCGTGTAATCAGATTTACTTTCATTTTAATGTTTCCATATGCAGAGATAAAAAAACATTCAATCTTAATTATTGTTAAACCAATTATCTCATCTAGTTCATCAGAAGTGTTTACATGTAGTATAAATTAATCTAAAAAGGGTTAATAATTGTCCTACTTGTATACATTACTACAACTAATGTAGGCTCACACTTGATTTGTCATAATAAATATAATTCATTGAAAATACAGTCACATACATGTATCTCAAGAAGTCTTTAATATTAAAGTTTTTAAGTATAACTAACGCATACCACTACAATTAGATAATGCATTATTTCTTATCTTTTTTCTATACCAGACATGGTTTCATAAAAGAGTTTTTTATGAACATTTTATTGTCATAAAGTTTGTTTATCATTATTGTCTTCTTTGGTCGATAGTATTCATTATCACTTATTTTTATTTATTTTTCAGTCCCAAAAAAATTTGATGACCAAAAGACCCTGTTTCACAATGACATAAGGTAGGATACCCTCTCAGTACTCATTACTTA
Source organism: Torreya grandis (assembly GCA_037957365.1). NCBI lineage: Eukaryota > Viridiplantae > Streptophyta > Pinopsida > Cupressales > Taxaceae > Torreya > Torreya grandis. The sequence goes on from JARHVA010003906.1 coordinate 1,351,083, forward strand.
TGAGTCACGAATAAGTGTAAGCTAAGTCATTGATACATCAATGGTTGTATCACTAGTTATAACACAAATACACATCTAAATCTTTCACATCTAGCCAATCAATATTTGAAACATTGCATAACATGGGTATCATATGACCCAACAAAATATTATTCCTAGAACAATAAATAATATGCATCTTCATACCCTATCTTGCCAATAAAAAGTAACCTAAACTTACATATTAATATAATATTGGTTGTAGCAATCTCTTCAAAGTCCAAGCATTTACGAGTTCAATCTCAAGTAACTTAGTAGGTGTCCAACTACAAAAGAGATCACTATAAGAAAAAAACATCATGCTTATTTTATTATCAACTTTGTATGCAGGATAAAAATTTAAATGTGTATGTAAGATAAAACTAACTATATATGTAATATAAACCATATGTATATGTAAGATGAATTCAACCACATATGTAAGATAAAATCAATTGTATATAAAATATAATTTAGTCATATATGTAAGATAAAACCAATTATATATGTAACATAAAATTAGTTGTATATATAAGGTAAAACCAATTGTATATGCAAGATACAACCATATATATATGAAAGATAAAATCAGTTGTATAAACAAGATAAAACTAGTTGTATATGTAAGATAAATCAATCATATATACAAGATAAAAGCAAATGTATATATAAGATAAAATCAAATATCTATGTAAGGAAAAGCCAGTTGTATATACAAGATAAAACCAACCATGTAAGTATTCTATAAACTTCATCAACCGAAAACATTTACAGCCATGTAAATATTCACTAAAATTCAATTATAGAGGCAATTTTGAGCCATGTATAAAAAATGAATGCAAAGACAATGATCTAGGGTTTAAATGTATTTGAATAAGTTTATTAAGATTACAGACCATACAAGGGATTCAAAATAACATAATGAAATAAAACATGTTAAATAAGCTACCATTTCAATCAAGCGAGATGTTCCTAGGACTTAATTCAATAATATAGCAATGAGTCCTTTGAAACAACATATTACATGAAACTGTTGTAAAATTTCTGTTTTTTTTCTTTTCTAGGTAAAAATTGCTTTAACACGACAACAATTAGAAAAATCAAGGCTAAATGGGCCATATAACTCTTCAATTTACTTCTCAATAGGTATATATATATTTTGCATTCTTTTATAATTATATATCCTTCAAATTTGCACTATTTCAAATAATGTGAAACAAGGGGTCAATATATAGCTAGCATGCCTATCTTTTTCCAACATCAAAACTTACGAAAGAAAGGATTCATTCTTTTGAAAACCATTAGAGGAAAGGTTAGAAATTCCATTAACGATGCAGTAACATTTCCAATATCATTGTAACTGAAGACACTAAAATTGACATTTAATACTAAAACAATGCACTTGTGACCATTTTTTATGCACATTTAACCTATGCTCAATTCCATGTTTTCAAACTGCTATTCCTCTAATTCTAAGTGGATGACCCTCTATCTTAAGGTAACTCTGATATTAAATGCTCCTGTTTCTCATTCAAAGTATCCTAGACTCATTACTTGAAAGATTTATACTTTCAATTTAGCCATCTCTATTCCTTCGACGAAACCATCCTTTAAGACAATTTCATAGGTTGATCGTGTCTAAATCTATCAGTTTCATCCTCTCACTAATTAAAGGATAATTTCCCAGATTAAAATTCATCTTAATGGGTCATTCCACATGTTTCACAATCTCAATTTGAGGAAATCCCAAAATGTCCACTATATAAGCACATTTTTAACCAATTTGTTCACTAGATGACAAAAAGGCTTCCACTTTTTATCTTCATTATGCAAGGTTTATGCAGAGATATCTTAACAAAATGAGCTCAACCATTCGACCTATAATTTCTATATCACTTCATGTAAGAGGGTTTTGGCCATTCAATTAAAACAACAAACAATTTGTCATTCTCTTTGTACAAAACTAGATACATTTTGCCTATGTGGCTGAAAACAATAATGCATCAGAAATTTATGGGATGCAGGTTTGAAAATCAACCATATCCATAAACCCTTTAAAAGAAAATAACAATTTTCAACTGAATACGGCACCCTTTCAAATTATCAAGATTATGAGACATTTTGCAAGCCTTTTAAAAGGAAAATAATTGTTTTCATGCACAGATCCTTGAAAATAATGACTTAAAACTCACCACAATATGCACAAGAATGGCTTCGAGATCAATTTCCAACCACACTAGAAACCTGATAGTCACAAACTGAAATATTTTGTCATTAATGTGAAAAGGATGCACAATACAACTTATATATCAGTTATTTCCATAGACTAATGCATGCATTGCCTTCTTCCTTCAAGAAATTCACTCAAAATGTATACAATGCATGTTTTTTTTTAAGAAACTCATTCAAATGATATCGAAGAAGATTTTTTTTACATAAGCTCTATCATGGCGCAAACAATTGAAAATGCATCTTACAAATACAAATATAACTAATTGCATACCTCTTAGATGATGTGTACAAGAAATGAGATTGAAAACAACAAAAATCCTTTACTCAAACCCAATACGTGAACTTGCAGAGCTCGACTTCCATGTTGTGCTTGGAAAGAATGATGTGTAAGTCAAAAAACCAAGTCTATTTGTCAAGACGGTTACTAGAAACATCAATTAATGTGAATGGGGTGATGTGCCCGCTAAACTAGTGGATGACAACCCCTGCCAAATATCCACTTGGTAAAACCAATACCAAATCAGTCCCTAAATCCTTAGCAAGCGTCTAACAACATTGCCATCTTTGCCATCATTCAATATCCACTATCGAGGTAAGGACAACCTATTAAAAACTCAAATTAATAATCCATTGTGAAATCAAATCTGCCACCCTTACATTAATTTGAATGATGTTAAACCATTGGTCGACAACCAATACTATATATCATTTAAAACTTTCGAATCAAAAATATGATCTATACATTGATTACAATCCAAAGCAATATACCACCTATGCAATATATACAAAGTTCAAAGCATTTCAAAACAATATGAATTAATCAAAGCATGTCTAATGGCCTTCGAGCCCTTAACAACGACCACTGATATGTTAATTGACCCATGCCAATAATGCCCAAAGTGGCTATGGGGACTTAAAACATGAAGTCAAGTTATATGTTATTAAAACCAACCTTATATATATCCGAGAAATGCCATGATATATATAACCTTGACAAATGTGTAAGGGGGTGTCACAACCTTATACAAAAATGTGTCGCAACCATGTAATTGTGCATTCAAATTAAAGACGTGGAACGATCAAGACCAACAACCCACCAATTCTAAATTTATTATCAATTTACCAAAGCTCACAACAACATCGTTATCAAGAACATGAAACCTTAAAATTAGTTATGGATGCAAATATCATAGAATTCACACATCAAACATGCTTATGCGAAGTCTACCACCTTTACAATAACTTGTAACATGTAATAAACATATCAATCTATATCACGAAACTCCAAGGTTAAGTGATGATAAACAAAAAGATACAATCAAAATATGTTGGAAGCTATTGTTCGAATCCAAATGAGAATACCAATCTCATAACAATCATAATTACATATTAATTGAACATTAAAAACAAGATACAAACATACTACAATTTTAAATGTGGTACATATGCTTTTAATAACAATTGATTAATCTTATGTTACAAATAACCTTAAAATAATGTTACGAATATTCAAACCAATCAACATAGCAAAATTTCATATTCAAATATACGTAGAGACGGGATGAGATGCACACCCTCTAGGCCAAATCGTTCTAGAGGATAAGTGTCAACCATATTCACCATTAATATTGGTATAATATAGTCTGCAGGGGGCCTTCTAAGGAATACCATGCAGAAGTGTCTGCAAAGTACCTTGGTTTCTCCATTTGAATTAGCCCATGAGATGTCAACTGTTCCAATTGAATTTTAAAAAAACAGCGTTCACTATCATTTTCAAATAAAATTCAAACATTGTGACGTGGATGGAATTAAGAATGCTGCCTTTAGGGCTGTCTGCTGCTCGTTTTTGTATGCACAGGATCTTGCCACAGAATCATAACCCTTATTCTAGATATGCGCATATAGACAGATTATTTGATCTCTTGCTCTTCATCTTGTTCACACACTCTGTAAACTGAAATACATGTATACCCTCTAGCACAAAACACATAGACAATGAAGTCAACTGAAGTAAGGCCAGCCAATAAAAAGTAGAAACGATCCATATGTCCTCTGTTGAGGTTTCCAGGAATCCAACCGGGACTCTTCTCCTTATTCGTAATATCCGTTACAATTGTTACCAGCAAACTGCTAACATAATTTCCAAGTGAAATGGAGATCATGCAGAGGGCACTTCCAAAGCTTCGGAGTGCATCAGGTGATTGGCTATTGAAAAATTCTAGCTGACCCACATACATGAACACCTCTGAAGCTCCTATTAGAGCGTACTGAGGAACCTGCCAGAAAATGCTGAGCGAGCTTGGGCTATGGTCCTCATTGCTGACTCCTTTTAGTCTATACAGCTCTACGACAGCAGCTGCCACCATGGCAATCATGCCCAAAATCAAGCCAACACCCATCCTTTGCAACTCGGTTAGGCCCTTTGGATTGCCTGTGATCTTGAGACCAAAAGGGACCAATGCCCTTCTGTATAGCACTATCCATATCACAACACTAAAAATATCAAACATGGACATTGCAGCAGGTGGGACATTGAAGCTGCCTAGGGAGGTATCCATTGCAGCACCTTGTTCGACAAATAATGATGCCATTTGAGTGAATACAACTGAGTAAATAATTGTGCACAGCCAAATGGGGAGTAACCTCAATATGCACTTGACTTGTTCGACTTGAGTAACAGTACAAAGTCTCCACGGATCTTTGGGTTTTCCTTCCACTCTGTCACCTTCTGTGTCTATTGCTGCCTTGTCCAGAAACCTACAAAAACCATTGCAAATCAATCCCATTCATCAGAAAGTAAAAAATATTCTTACAACATACTTTATAAAGGGCTTACAAAAATGTCGCAAAACAACTTACTAAGGTTCTAATTTTCTATCAAGAATGGGATGAAAATATTTTGGACCTGCTACTGTTTGAAGGAGCACAACAATTAAAATGCTTTGTAAGACAACTGATAAGGGAAACAATGTAATGGAGCGAGCGCTTTTCGGCGTCCTCCCTCCTCAGCCTAAAACCTTCGCTTTTACGGTTTTCCCTGTTGGAGCGCGGCTCAGATGGCGCCGATGCCCAGGGGAGGAGTGATAGGACGCAATGGCGCCTCTGGCTCATAACGTGGCAGCTTTTGTTTGCGGTTGGTGCTTCAGGATTCACTCTTTTTGTGGTTCGGTAGATGGTTTCGTAGTCGTGGCCCTCTGTCTAGGCGCTTGCCCTTGGTGGCGGCGGCAATCATTCTGTCTTCAGGGTACTGCAGCCGTTCTTCTACCTTGGCTCTGTTTCGACGGGTGCAGCTTTGGCGGCGACGGCGAAGGCAGAGGTCGGCTCTGGTCGTTCTTTTGCGTTTACCTGCGTTTGCCAACGGCCACTCCTCGGTATTTTCCTGGCTTTGACGCCGCTACTCTAGGGTTTGTCCTTGGGGTTTAGTCTTGTCAGGGTTTATTTTTCACTTGGCGTGGCTTTGCCCCGGCCAGCAAGGGAGTTGTGTGGGCAGCTCTTGCACTTGATTAGTTTTGTCCGGCCAGCAAGGGAGCTCAGAGGGCTTTTGGTCTGTTCGCCGTGCTTCGCCGGCGTTATTTTTGTTTTGAACTGGTTTTGTTTTGAACCGGTTTCTTCCTCCTGCAGGGAGTCTGAGCTGTGAATACCTACTGGCTGCCTTAATGTCTAACTTTTTGTACTCAACGATTTTCTATTTATACTTTATAGTAATTCTGAAGCGTTCCAATAGTAAGTTGCTTTGTAAACCTTACCTTAGTTGAAGTTTGTTGGGTTTTGTGTTCAAGCCTTTTGAATAATTTACAGGGATGCATGGAAGATGGGGTTAAAGTCAATTTAAAAAGGTTATATATGAAAGAGTTTTCAGAGCTTCCAGAAATTAAAGAATGGAAGGGTTGGTTGGAGCATTTCTTAGGCAGATCAGTAGTGTTTCTTAGGTAGATCAGTAGCTCTGGCCACGTTCCATGCAGACTTTGTGAAAGAGATGATGTTTTTGGCAAAATCCACATGAAACATTGTGAGAGCTACTCATATATCTAAATAAACACTACTGATCTACATAAGCAAACATTCACACACACCTTTTCGTTCTTGAATTTTTAGAAGTTATTGAAAACTGTTCTCTGAATCTTTTTGAAATTATGTCAGCCAACCAAATCGTCCACACATTGTTGGTTTGGAATTGGAACTATGCAAAAGACTTGCATGCATGAGTCAGCAATATCTCAGCAAAACTTCCAACTGGTGAAGCTAAGTTTCCTATAGAGTTATGTTTCTATAATAGTTCGCAATTTTTACCTCCTTCCATTTCTTCCTCATATTTAATTTATTGTTCCAACTTGTTTTCTATTGCATAATCTAATTAATATACTTGTACAAAAATCCTGATCTATAATTGCAATGGCAAAAAAACAGGCATTTTTTTAAAGAATGTATAATGCACATCCTACGCAGATGCATTGCCCATTGGCTAAGTTCCTCCTCTAAGCTCTTCCTCAAGCTCCTTGAAATTCTCTCCTACCTTCTTATCTAAGCTTTTGCTGTTTTTACATGTACACCAATCTTTATTTCCATTTATAATCTTATATTTCAGTCTAATATTTGGATAACTGTTTTCACAAATTTGTAATGATTTGGAAATAACAGGTGCTCAAAGGCAGCCTCATACATATTGTAATATTTGTTAACTTTGAGGTTTATGTGTACAGTACACAGATCTGAATCCTGCGCTGTGCAGTATTTTTCGACTCCCACTGAAAGCACCCTCTTTACTAGGTAGCTCGTGAAGCTTCTTGACATCTGATGGGAGCTTCAACCTCCATTTCCATGTTGCTGCTACAAACACTTGACCAACACGAGGTAGTGGGTTTCCTCCTGGCATTTGATGCCTATACCTTGGCATCCCCACCGGAAACACCACAGTGGAGATCACTGCTGCTACAGCCGACAACCAGAATCCTAATGGCCACATACCATCATCCTCAAAGTATCCTATTATCGTGTTAGAAAACAGAGAACCAAGGTTAAGAGCAAGGTAGAACCAGCTAAAGAAAGTTACTTTTGATTTTCCTTCGGTTCCATCATCTTCATCGAACTGATCTGCTCCAAAAGTAGCTATAGAGGGCTGGTATCCTCCATTGCCTAAAGCCACAAGATAAATAGACGAGTAAAACATTCCAATTGCCAAAGGTGTTGCATCCTCACAGCTCAAACTCCCGTCCCCACATCCAGCAGGTTTTAACAAGAGAAGTTGAGATGATAATGCCAAAAGACTCAGGCCCTGTTCATCATTAAAGGAATACAATTTAGAGATCTCTTTGAGGCTTGTCATATACAAAATCTGCAAATTATTTCCCTTTACTTTTGGAATGTACCATATCTTATAATTGAGGCCTATTTACTATGCTGACCTTATTTTTACAAGTGTACATTACAAAATGTATAAATAAAAATTCCCCATCTTAGTTTTTATCCCCATATTAGGGTGACTGCACAGGTGTAATTGACAAATTCACATCTAATGTCTCCACATTTTTCTAGCATGAAGGAAATTATACTTGGCAGTTTTTCAGGCTTACAGAAGTAAATAGGCGCGAGCAAAATAGCACAAGCCCCTTGAAGTCCTTTGGGCATCTGTCTGGAAATGTAGATCAACCAGTTCTAGGTTCATCAGTCCAAAGAGTAGAAAATCAGCATGGAATTAACTTACCACTACAAAAATGCCGAGAAAGCTAGTGCATGTCTTGTAGCGCCCCATGTATGAATCACTAAGAAATGCACCCACAAGAGAAAACATATAAACAGTTCCAGTCCACTTGCTCACATTATTTGCTGCCGATGCATTACTCTGTTTAATTACCCTTGTCAAGAACAGAACCAGGTTTACACCAACTCCGAAGAATGCCAGCGTGGCAAATCCTTGTTAACTGGTAAGAATCATGCACGAGTACAATAAGTTAAACTTATCCTCTTGGTGCCATAGGCAGCATGGCCATACTGAGATTGTCTTACTGATTTGTATCCATATACTCGGGAGTCAACCATAATTATTTTCCTTTATTATCATTTATAGTGTATTTGATAAAAATAGGCACAGAAGTTGGAGAGTACTTAATATCAAAAATGCAGACTTCCAGCCACCGGTCCTGGCTTTGATAGCTGGTCTTCCAAATCTGTCAACAGTGCCATCTTTAGTATGTTCAGTGTTCTCCTCTCCTGCATATGGACGTGAACTTTTACGGATACTGAAATTGAAGCTACTATGCTTGTTTTCCTGCGAGAATTCAAGCCAAGTTCATTTAATTCTCTATGTTTTCAATGTACACAATTTTAAGAAAACATGGTTGCTCAAAACAAGCTATACTAGATACAATAGTTTTGTATGGTTGTGTTGTTTGGGATTAGGCCATTGAAAAGAATTTTGAAAAAAGGTTGAAAGTTCAAAAACTATTTATGATATAAGGATTAGGAGTAAAAATGCAAATCCCTTGTTCTATGATGTTGGAGGAAATAGATATGTTACCACTAGATGGAAAAACAAGATATCAATTTGTGACAATAGGGATTTCAATCTTCCCCAGTCAGTAATTATCCAAAACAAGAAGACATTTTGACAAATCATTTGAGAGAAATGGACTTTGACAGGTGATAAAAAAACATAGATTTTTCTCATAGTTCTTTCCATGAATCTGTTTTCAATTTGTGACATATTTAATCAAATTCTTTTCATGATCCTGTTTTCAATTTGTGACATATTTAATCTAAATAACGTAAATGGACACAGAGTATTATACCTGGTAATGTTTGTGTCTCGAGAGAAGGGTTGGTACCATGGCAAGACAAAATTTATTAAAAAATGGGATACTACACAATTTGGTATTGTTTGCGACTCGAAAAAGTTTGGTACCATGACAAGAGGGAATAGATTATATAACGTGGACCAGAAATGATAGAATTACATGAAGAATTTTTCGTCAATAGAGACTTGGAAGAGGAGGAAATCAAGAAGCTCTATTAAATTCTATATATGATCAATCTGCTAATCGCCAACACATAACAACACCCTCAAGAAAACATATTTGTACTTAAAAGATATCTAATTTCTCAATTTGAGCTTAAATCTCATCTCCTCGAAGTTGAAACAAGATGGAAAAAAATAATTAAGAACAACTATGCTTGGTTTGCAGGTAAGAAGAAATCGAAGATGAGAAGCACTAGATGAGAGTGCCTTACTATATTACACGAGAAAGTAAGGCAGAAACATTTCGAAGTCATGAAAATTGAATAGCTTTCATAGATCTCGTTGAGTTTGTCATCTTTTCACACACATTTTTAACATTACACATGGCTTATAGTGGCACCCTTGAGGTAAATGACAGATGCATAGTGTAAATAATATTGTAAACATTTGCACCATGAAGTTTACCGTAGCTTTTTGTACTACTCTAGAACTTATTATAAATGCCAGATGCACTTCTTACTCCAGGTCATAAAGGGTCTCCAATGGAGGTAACTAAAAATATTCCATTCCATTGTACTGGCCTCAAATATAGTCTTTCGAACTTTTCTTCATGGATAACTACAATGTATGCCTTACTCATTCACAACAATATTCTTTACATATTTATTATCACTAAATCTGCCCAACCTAAAGTCACTAAATGATATAATGAAAAATCATAATTATTTGCATATTTATTATCATAATTATGAAGTGTTTCTTAATCTGTGCAAACCTTTTTACAAGGCTGGTATGGAAACTTTTTGGCTAGTTGGTGCTTGGTATTTCCAGAGTTGTTTCCTTCCATTTTGCTTGTTAATGACCTGAAATAAAAGAGACACAGTTATCACAAAGCTAAAAGGAAGTACAAAAAGGTTGCCAAATTTAAAGTTAAAAAAAGATTATTAGCAGGATCATCACCTATATCCAAGGCAACGTTCAAATTTCAGTCTTGAATATCTAAGAGATCAGCCGCTGATTCTTTTAGTAAGATATATTGAAACACAAAAAAATTAAACTGTCTGCTTAAATTCAATGTTTAAAAGATTCCTTTTTTAACACACTTAAAGTTATGTTGGAAGCACAATCCCCAATAGATTGTAAAGGATGAGCAGCAAATGGGAAGTTCGAGTCCTAGCTGGTCTAGTAAAGGGAAGATTAGCAAATAAGAAGTTCTAAGTTCGTAATTTTTTTCACCTTTGCAATGAGGATAATCTCTTCCAAGTCCTAGCTGGTTCAACAAAACACGAGTAGCAAATGGGAAGTTGCAAGTCCTAATTGGTCCAGTAAAAGGATGAGTAGCAAATGAGAATTTCTAAGTTCGAATCCTAGTTGATCCATAAAAAAGTAATGTACACTTGATTTTAAATAATCCTTAATGCAAATCAAACTTAATTTGAAAGAAATTATTAATGCAAATCAAATCAATTGCAGTGGTGTCGAAATTAGATCAAAGGAACTGTATGCAAATTTATGACAAGTGAATTGATGAAGTATAATGGCAAGATTTTGCCATAAGATCATAAGGTACTTGTTTCAAAAAAAAAAACCAAGCATCTCTCTTTTCATCCGTTACAGGAACTGATTAAACAAGCCTAAATAGATGCAGATAATAACAACTTACATGCGAAGTTTTAAACAATTTGGTACACATTCATGTAACATTTATAGTGGCAACTCGAAACTGAGAGGCAAGTTGGACAGCGACGGTCGATGATGTTGAGAAGTTATTTTAAAACTTACATCCAATCGGGTCCTAAAACATATTATCTGGTCAATGAACACATGTCAAGAAAATGTTTGAAGAAGACAGATGTTGGTTATATGCAGGGTGAAATATCAGATTACAATTTTTTTTTGGCATGCCAACTTTTACATGTCCAAATTGTTGAGCAAACATGAATATCTGTTTTGTTTTTTACCTGCTCTAATAGGCAACTAGACTATATATGTATGAAAGCAATGTTTATTATGTGTTTAACTCACAGCCTCTATTTCTGAAGTCTTTATAAAATATTTCCATTCAATTCATTCATTGTAGAGGTGTACCTCATATAGATATGTTAGAGAAGTTTATTCACCATTGAAATATTGGCATAAAAGATTCTATCTTCCAATATTTGTTAGGGAGTGCATACTTTGGCATAAAAGATTCTATCTTCCAATATTTGTTAGGGAGTGCATACTTTTGAGTTGGAAAGGTTGATTTCATAACTACATTCAACTGTTATGAGTTAGTAATTTGATTCGTTCTATCATAAATGTATAACGTTGTTGATATAATTAATAAGTTATCTATTTTATATATAGAATTAAGAAATATACATTTTAACAAATTTATTTAGGTCTTGAACTCAATCTCATCATTTTTATTTTATATATTTATGAGAATTTGTATCTTATCATTAAAAGATTCTCAAGTTCTTGATTGGTAGTTTTACTCGTCCCATCAAAATTACCCATCATGGGTAATGTAATTGCTAAACACATATAAAATGATCATATATAAATTACATGTGTTCGTATTACTACATTTTTAAATTGTGGAAAAGTGATAACTACATATTGTGTACATAACCAATGAACCATGTTAGTATTTATGCAATATATAATTACTCAAATTATAGATAGATGTTGTGTACCTATGCAATTTATAGATACACTTGTGCCATTAAACTTTTCAACTTCTTACGTGATTCTTTTGTATTATATAAAGTAAGTATTACTTAAGGCTTAATTTTTACTAAGTAGTTATATTTTGTTTTTAATGTTTCATTAGGGTTCATGGCCAACCATTATTAGGAATTTGCATTGGGTAGGATGTGTTGTCAATGGACATAATATTTTAGTTAGATGAGATAATTGTTATATATTCATTTTAAAAATTGTCATATGTTTTATATAGTTTGTGTTATATGGATTTCTAGATGATGTAAAGGTGTTTTTTTTAATTGTTGTTGTCATATGTTCCATGAAGTTTGTGCTATTTAGATTTACAAAAGGCATCTTTTTTGTCGCCATTGATGTTAATAGATTTAACTTATGTTACAAGGTATGCCAAACTTTATCGCAAAAATTCGAACTTCACAGAACTTTATCTTCATTGAACCCTGAACTCAAATTTTATTCATTATTTTTATGTGGAAATTTTTTGACATGCTTTTGATATATATATATATATATATATATATATATATATATATATATATATATATATATATATATATATATATCGATTTAAAGTAGAAGATAGAAAGCTCTTTCTAATTTGTTTCTTTGATATATTTATACATTTAAAAAAAATAGAAATTATGAAAAAATAGAATTATTCATTCTATCTTCTATTTTAAATCTATTTATATATATATATATATCGATTTAAAGTAGAAGATAGAAAGCTCTTTCTAATTTGTTTCTATGATATATTTATACATTTAAAAAAAATAAAAATTATGAAAAAATAGAATTATTCATTAACAAATTTAAACCCAACTTTATCCTTATCAAATATGAACTCAACTCAAATCCAAACCTTATAACTTCAGGTTTAACATTATCTGACATATTAAAGATATCAAATGTGTGAGAACTCAAGATTAATTTTAGGGAACTTAAGTTGCTACAGTCAATAGTAAATATAACTCTCAGTGGATAAGATATTTGAACCTTTTCAGCCAACACTGTGTTATTGCGAAATGATTTTCTTGCCTCTTTCTTTACACCATTGATTAAGTAACATTTACGTCTTAGATCCTGAGCTTTCTCTATCAGTCCGCATGGACAACTTCAAGTTGGCAAAGCGACCAATATGATCTATATAATCATAATTATAATATTCAGATTTCTTTCCACGTTGGTCATAGGTTTCCAATCTCCATCTCCCTGCTCTGATTTAAAAAACCTATGATAAGTTAGATCAAATTTCATAAATAATATGTCGATCTGAATCTGAGTAAAATAGTGTTATCAGCCACGTGAAGGAGAAATGGACATTATAGTATTCTAATGTAGCATGAAAGGGATTTGGTCTTGGCTGTAATGCACAATAGCTTATCAGGGAATTAGATTTGAAAATAACAGATTCACATCGTGTCAAATTATCTCATTGGGATTTTCTTAGTTTGACAAGGATTCCTAAATTTCTTTCGTCACCAACTATTTTGACAGCTACCAAACAAAAGAGATGCGCTTATTAATTCATGGTATACTATACAATGACTCAGCCTATTTAGGCAGCACATTATGCCTGCTCCATGCCCGCACCTCTGTCATTTCAGTAACTTTAAAGAAAGCCTTATCCCATTCAATGTTAACGGACGCAATGATAAAAATTGAGCCCATCCCAGCCCAAAAATAAAATAAAATGTTATACATTATTTATTTGATAAAGGAGTGTAATTTAAAAAAAAAATTTGAGAAAATAAGAGTTATATTTAGAAATTCATATATATATTGATATTGATATTGATTTTGATTTTGTAGCCACCACCATTAATATTTGATAGATATGATTTGTGATTCTCAATTTCAAATTTGGCATGATTAATTATGATGTTAGGGTTATCTATAAGTATATGGTTTGTATTACGATCATGCAAAGTGCACTCCATTAGATATTTATTTTTTGTAATCTAAATTAGTAAAAAATAAAATAAAACAATGGATGTCGGTAAGGTGCATTGTGGACCTCTATCAATCAAGAAAAGAACCCTTCTTACAATCAACATACATTGCTTCGTTAGGACTTGGAGTTCACCTCCCATCCACCAATCACCAAACCAGATGGAAAGAGAAAATTTTAGTTTATAGTGGACTTGATGAGATCAATTTCCATAAAATTTAATTGGAAGTAAATAAAAATTACACTTTTACATTTGTTATGCTAGCAAAACACCTATGTAGTCCTTATTTTCACAACATTTGGCATCTTAAAGCTTTGATGATAAAAAAATATTGAATCATGAAAAAAAACTTTTTTAACTTAAGAAACATAGGGTTGAGTTACTTCATACAATAAAATTCCAAGAGAAAAAAAAATTGGCGAGTCTTTGATTAAAAATAAGTTATTTTGGATCATCAAGAATGGTAAAAAGGTCCAATTCTAGACTACTTCTTGGGATGGTTATCTCCCTCTTGTTGAACAATATCCCTACTTTCATGGGCTCATGAAATAGGTGCATCATGAAGATTGAATTAGGGTTTCCAAGTACTCTAATAGACCCAATAGAAAATGGGCGATTGAAAGGAAGTGGATTTCCCCTGAAGATTGGATGATTCAACTTTCATTGAACTCTAAAATCCAACTTCTTCATATTCTTAAAGACAAAGATCTTTCTTGTTTAGATGACGATGACTAATTGGCTTGGGGAGGACAATGTAATTAAATCTACACTTTGGCAGATGGTTATCGTTCTCTTTGTCATCCTTCAATTCAACCTCTCAAAAATATTTTAAAGCAACTTTGGAGTCATAATATGTGGCCTAAAATTATACTTTTCATCTAGGTTCTCCTTCATGGTAGAGCTCTTACGGGAGATCAACTTACAAGAAGGGGATTTAATGGCCCCTTTAGATGTGTGCTATGTAGGGATCATGAGGAAACTTTTTCTCATGTTTTTTTTTGTGTCCTTTCATTATTGAGCAATGGAAGCTCCTTGTGAGTCTTTTGGGCATTCCATGGATAGGGATTTCGTCCTTGATTCAACCCCTTCAGGATTGGAGCTATACTTTCTAGTTTGATATCTTTTCCAATTAGATTCTTTGGGTTAGGGTATCTTTTGTATTATGGAACACATGGAAGGAGAAAAATGCTATAATTTTCAAGCAAAGGGTTATTGATAGTATTTGGATTTGGCAATACACTCTTAATAATATCAAAGAATCAGTCTTGCACTTGATAAAACACCCTGCAACACTTTCCCAGCGTGGGGCGCTTCTTCTTCATGCTCTTTACATTATTCCTTCTCCCCCTTACTCCCAGACAAATTCTATTAGTAAGGACCGTTCCATTATTCCAATCCCATATTTCAATAGAATCTATATAGATGGTGCTTCGAGGGGAAATATTTGTTATGCTAGCATTGGAGGCATTGTTGGGTATTTGGATATTCTATTGATTTTTTTTTTGCCAACATTGGTATTACCACAAATAATTCAACTGAAGGACAAACTATTGTGGAAGGTCTTAAGACTGCCTGGACAGTAGGGTGGAAGAATGTCCGGTTGATTGTCGACTCTGAGTTTGGGATTAAGTAGTTTTAGATCCTAGTTCTAACATCTTCAAGGATTGGAGATTTTGTAGAATTTTCTACAAAATTCAATCGCTTTAAAATAAATTTGATAGGGTTATTTATTCTCATGCTTCTCGAGGTTTCAATAAAGTTGTGGGTGCATTTACTAATTAGGCTCTTGATCAATTTGAAGTGAAAGGCTTTGGTCCTCCTCCCTTATGGTGGCCGACAAAGCTAAGGAATGAGCTCTTATGCATGCTAGCCCTGGATAATGACATAATTGATTACTAAAGTCTTTGTGATGCTGTCTTTTCTCACTCAGTTGGATGCTATTGTTTTTGGTTCTTTTTGGTTGGCTATTGGCTTCCTCTCCATTACTCTTTTTGGTAGTGGGGCATGCCTCTAATTCTGGGCTTGATTAGAATCATGCTAGTTTTTATTTTTGACCATAGTTTTTGTATAAGCCATAAGGTTTCAGTGTTGTTGGTTTTCTTGGCCGGTACATGCATGAATCAGTGTCTACTTATTTTTTGGTTAGGCATGCTCTTTGAGCATGTTGAAGGGGAAAGGCCAAGTGTGGAACCTAGATGATTTTGGTAGAGGAGACACCCCTACCTCCTTGGGTCTTATTTGAAATTAGAAGATAGAAAGTTCTTTCCACTTTGTTCCTTTGACATATTTATACATTAAAAAAATAAAAATGACGAAAAAAAAATGTTCGAACTTAAAGACATTTTTTTTTGAAACTTTATTTATTAACAAATTTGAACAAAATTTTTATCCTTGTCAAATATGAACTCCAACTCAAACCCAAACCTTAATGACTTAAAGTTTAACATTAACTAACATTTGGAAGATATTAAAATGTTGGAGAACTTACGATTAATTTTAGGGAACTTAAGTTGCTACAGTCAATAGTAAATATAACTTGTGTGATACTTTGAGCGGATAAGATATTTAAGTGTTATTGCGAAATGATTTTCTTGCCTCTTCTTTACACCATTTGATTAAGTAACATTTACGTCTTAGATCCTGAGCTTTTTCTATCCGCATGGACAACTTCAAGTTGGCAAAGCGACCAATATTGCCTATAGAATCATAATTACGATACTCAGATTTCTTTCCACGTTTGTCATAGATTTACAATCTCAATTTCCTTGCTCTGATTTAAAAACCCTATGATAAGTAAAGCCAGATTTCATAAATAATATTTCGATCTGAATCTGAGTAAAATAGTGTTATCAGCCACGTGAAGGAGAAATGGACATTATCGTATTCTAATGTAGCGTGAAAGGGATTTGGTCTTTGCTGTAATGCACAACAGCTTATCAGGGAATTTGATTTGAAAATAAGAGACTCACATCGTGCCAAATTATCTGATTGGGATTTTCTTAGTTTGACATGGATTCCTAATTTTCTTTCGTCACCAACTAACAAACAAAAGAAAGAGCCTGTAACTTCCGATGCTCCTATTAACAATGACTCAGCCTATTTAGGCAGCACATTTTCGTCCTGCCCCAGGCCCACACCTCTGTCATGTCAGTATCTTTTAAGAAAGCCTTCTCCTATTCAATGCTCACGGAAGCAATGATTACAATTGAGTCCATCCCAGCCCATCAGATGGGCCTAAAAATAAAATAAAATAAAATGTTATACATTATTTATTTGGTAAAGAAGTGTATTTTTTTTTCGAAAATGAGAAAATAAGATTTATATTTAAAAATTCATATTTTTATATATTGCTATTGATATTGTAGCTATCACCATTAATATTTGATAGATATGATTTGTATTTTTGATTTTAAATTTGGCATTATTAAATATGACGTCACGGTTATTTATAAGCACATGGTTTGTATAACGATCATGCAGAATGTACTTTATTAAATATTTATTTTTTTATAATTCAAATCAACGAAAAAAATAAAACAACAAGGGTTGGCAAGGTGCATTGTGGACCTCCATCAATCAAGGAAAGAACCCTTCTTGCAATCAACTTACACTGCTTCGTTAGGACTTGGAGTCCACCTCTCGTCCACCAATCACCAAATCAGATGGAGGGGGAACATTTTAGTTTATGGTGGACTTGATGAGACAAATTTTCATAAAGTTTTGTTGGAAGTAAATAAAAATTACACTGACTCTTTATACACTAGCAAAACACCCACATATTCCTTAGTTTCACAACTTTTGGCATCTTAAAGCCTTGATGGTCATATTAGAGTTTGAAGCTCCTAGCCCATGGAAAGGTGTGAATTTCGATAACTATATAAATTACCCCTTCTTTCAATCCCAATGTACATCACGATATGATGGCTAAGTGTTTGAGAGTTAATTTCAAAATTTGAATGGAAAGAAAAATGTTGCATGCTATGATTTGTGAATCCTCTTATTAAAAAACTATATTAAATATTTATACATTTTCTTTGTCTATTTTCTTGTGCCACTGTGGCCTCATAGAATCACATTGACTTTAAGAATGGAAACAATTTAGGTCGTTAATACCATTTGCCAGTGTATGTTTTGTAGAGACAAGCTCAAATTAAAAAACATAAGAAGAAGAAGAAGAAGAAGAAGAAGAAGAAGAAGAAGAAGAAGAAGAAGACTTGTGATTGTAACAGAGTTTGGCATTATGTCTGCCAGTTGCATCTGATAAAAAATTTCTAATTACTTTTTAGCATGCCCATTTTGTGCAAACCTTGCAATAATTGTAGTGTATCACACTAGATTTCTTTGAGACATTTTGTCAAACACTTTGCTTGTGTCCTTAAAATTATTGCATTTTGCAAACATATCTATGAGAGCAATATCTACACTAATAATAGTGTCTAACCCACTTCTGATTATGTAATCATGGCCACCCTTAAACTAACACATACTTTTATAATGACGGGGAATGTAAAAATATTTGGTTTCATGGTTTCACAACTTAGATAAAACACCATACACAACATAATGTTCATTTAATATTGCATTCATAGATATGCCCTGATTTCCTTAAAATATCCATACAAAATCATAACTCCCTCATTCAAGGAGATGAACCCCCTTGATTTATCATCTCATTGCATTGACACAATCCAAAAAAGGTTAATTTATTGAATTAATGCCTTGTTTTTGTCTTGTTGATGCATTTGTTTATTTAGCTACACTCTTATTATTGAGATTTATTCTTTCTAAGATAAAGACCAACTTAAATCATGAACACTCAAATTTATTATTTTTAAGCGAAATAACAACTTAAAGCATGGACACTCTATTTTGAATATCTTGTGAAAAATAATTTGTTATTTATGTTATTGTAGTTTACACTCACCTGCACATGCTCCAAGAGTCTAGAAAACAACACATGGGGAAACTAAGGATTTTATTTGCACCTACTTTTTTTTTTTAAATTTATGAAATTATGTTATGCTCATTTCTTGGTTGGGACTAAAGATTCATCATAACACTTGTTTGATAGAGTTTGGGCTTAATATATAATATATCTTGTAATTGATTGGAGTGAGATTACCTTGACCTAGATATTATTATATGTTCAAATATAACCACTCATTAAAAAAAAAACTTTTCTTAATTTTATGAAGTGTTTGTTTGATATATTCTTGTCATGTGAAGTATAAATATTTATAGAACTTTTCATCATGGAAGGGTCAGTCGATTATATATCTTTCACTTAGGCCTTCAAATTTGATCATTGTATGAAAGATCGAATCAAATGGTGAAATAAGGGAGAACAATTATGGTAGCTGTTTAGGAGGTGATTCAAATTTGAATATCCTACCTAAATAAATTCAAAATCATCTAAATGTGCATCAATTTTAAAAATTTAAATCACATTTAGATGATGTCCAAAAACATTGTGAATCCCATATTCCTGCATTTCTTGCACAATGTTGTTGAAGTTGTGCATCCTGCATTTCTTGCGTAGTGAATATGCCTGCATTTCTTTTGCATGCCTACATTTCTTATGTTGTGAATCCCTGCATTTTTTGTGTAAATTTATTGAAGTTGTGAATGGATTGTAGAAAAGGATGAAGGAAAATATATCATCAATATGTTAAGGTAATCAGGAACCATTTTTTAAATAGGGTAGACTATGTATCATCATCTTAACCATTTACACATTTCACTAATGTTACCATGATATGATTTTATTTCATCAATGGAATATTTATATATTCAATGTTTTTGTTGATTTTGGTAAAAGATATTACACAATTGTTTCAAAATATATGTAATATAACTTATTACATTGATCTCTAATAAGTTTTTGTCAATTTATGTTGAAGTTAGAACATTTGGATATACTAAAAGTGAAAAGTGATTAGTTTAAAGTGGTTGATTAACTTTATAGTTCCTTCCCTTATCAACAAATGTTTAGGGTGATTTATTATTAAGTGGTTCTTTTATGTTATTATTATTTTAAAAAAAATGATGAAAATATATCATTAGGTTAATGATTATTCATGGATATCATTTTGAAATAATTTAAACATACACAATTAAAAATTTCATAAAAACAAATAAGATAAGAAAAATACACTACTTTATGTTGGTGCATACTACTTGCACTCACATCATAAATCAACCAAAAAAATAATCATATTTGCAAATAAACTAAATTTTACTCAATTAGCAAAAATTTACAAACATAAGTGGTCTATACATCACAAAAATAAGAGTTGTAGTCCAATTTTACACAGTACTAGAGTGAGGTTCTTCTAGTTTGAATTGTGGATTATGTGTTTTTCATGGATTTTTGTGTTTCTTCACTATATTTTCTATGTTTGTCATCTATAAACAAGGTGGATATTCCACACTAAGTTTCACCAACACAAACCCTTTCAAGTTAGGGTGTTTCCCTCAAGTTCTATGCCATAGAAAAACAACTAAAATGTTCTTTTAATATGTATTCTTGCTCTTAAGACTGTAATATATAACATATAAAAGAATAAATACACACTCTAAACATGCTACTACTCCATATATGACTGCAATAAACATGATTGTATAGAGGTGCAATGCCAAATTTGAAGTTACTTAATCATAGGGTTGAATTTTGAGCTCTCTTAATTGTTTGTGTATTAGCCTAGTTTTAAGGAATGTAAATATGTAAGCAAAGGAAATAAACATAATAACTATAAAGAGAGATAACATAAGACATACCCTAAAGAATTTCAATGTGAGAAAACCCAAGTAAGAACAAAGCCATACTTATACATCTCCACTATGTTCTGTAGTTTACAAGATTTTCAAACTCTTGGGATTACAAGGAAAATAACTTCATACACTCATAAATGATCTCTACAATATTATTTGGAAGATTTGAAAGAAAACTACTGAACTCAATTTTTTCTAGATGTGTAGTATTCACTCTATCACCTCCAGTTACGAAACAACGAGAAAAAAATGAACATATATTCAAACATACAAAATAAGCAATGTGAATCCAACTTCCATCCATCTCATTGCACTTATTATTATTATTATTATTATTATTATTTCTCATCTGATATCCTTTTGTAATCTACCTTCTAAGACCTATATTTAAACTACCTCAGGTCTAGAATCCACCCATCACTTGAAATGAATAGAAAAGCATCAAAATGATTAAAATTCCCATGTTCTCGTCTGGACCCTGAGTCTAACAATCCTAGCTCCAGAGTCTAATAGTTAGGATCCTGAGAAACCCTAGAGCTAGAGGATGCCAACTTTAAATGGTCATAACTTTTGCATACGACCTCAAAATGATGTGTCATTTTTTTGAACTTGTCTAATTTTTTGAGGGGAATAAAAATATGTAATTAGAAATTATTTTTGAAACCCAATATATATTATTTTATCTCGTACAAAAAAACCTAACATTTTCTAGGTCATAACATTTAAGAGATTACACATATTTGATAAATGGATGTTTTTTACAACTAAATTGAATGATAAACATGATAACTTTTTTGATCACACACCCAAAATTTAAGGATTTTGGGTCTCACAAAATTTATAAAAGAAGATGAGTATTTACCTTTTATCACCCAAGTGAGAAACCTATCTTATTATCCTCTTGGATAATACCCATTTCAGGGTCTATTCTGATCATCAATTGGATAGTACCATTCTCAGGTTCCAATTTTATCATCTCTTGGATAATGCCCTTTTCAGGTTTCAATATATTCAACTCTCCAATTCAAAGGTTTTTAGTCCCACAATTACATAAAATCAAGAGGTGAGCACTCATTACTCCATTCCATTAAATTCCATTTGGATTTTCTTGCTCTCCCCTTATTGATGTTATTTATTTCATCTACAATTAAAAAATTATCCCATGTCTCTTGGCCAATAGGAGAAAGGATATACAATCAAAGGTCAAAAGACCTTCTTTGTTTCACATGGAATGCTTAAAGAAACATCAGTTTTAAAATAAAAAGAAAAGGAGACATATCCAAGTAAAAATATTCTTCCTCAAGCTTCATGTGTTACCTTTGGAGTATTTTATTCACTCAAGTACAACCATAACTTGTTATCATAAGGAAACTATGCTCAAATCCTTGTTGAACATGTCTTACTCTGCACTTTGTAATTCTCTTAACTTTTAAAAATGTAATTTTTGCCAACCTGAATGCTTAGCCTTTTTCATGTCCCTTGGATGGTTGGTATATCAAAAACTTTTGGTAAATACCATCACATCATATAATCCCATAATGTCTTGCATCAACAAAAATAGTAGTGGAAATTTAAACCACCTTACTGCCAATGAATCAAGACAATATGTCCTCTAGCACTTGTTATCCATTTAGTGGGAAACATATGCACAATGGTCACCACAACAACCACCAAAATAGAACACAAAAAAAACTAACATTTGTGGAAATATATTATCATACCTTTTATGATAAAATCTATTACTTGATATGATACCAATATGATCGATAAACTAGGTGGATATTCCACACTAAGTTTTACTAACATGAACCCTTTCAATTCAAGGTGTTTTCCTAAAATTCTATGCCATAGAAATACACTTAAAATATGTTTTAATATGTATTCCATTTCTCAATACTATCATATACAACATATAAAAGAATATCTCCACACTCTAAACATGATATTACTCTATATATGACTGAAATCAATATGCTTGCATAGAGGTGTAATGCTAAATGTGAAGTTATTTAATCATAGGGTTGAATCTTGAGCTCTATTATTTTTTTTCAATTATCCTAATTACAATGAATGCAAATATGTAAGTAAAGGAAACAAACACAATAACCGCAAAGAGAGATTACACAAGACATACCCTAGATAAACTCAATGTGAGAAAACTCCAATAAGAGTGAAACCATGCTTCCTCATCTCCACTTTGTTCTATAGTTTACCAAATTTTCTTCCTCTTGGGATTACAAGGAATATAACCTCATACACTCATAATGATCTCTACAATATTCTTTGGAAGATTTGAAATAAAACTATTGAATTTAGTCTTTTCTAGTTGTGTAGTACTCACTCTATCACCTAAAGCTAAGAAATAATGAGCAAATAATGAAAAAAGAATCAAAATTAGAAAATAAGTAATGTAAATCCAAATTCCATCCATCTCATTGCACTTGCTATTGTTTTATGATCTTTTCTTATCTCTCCTCTATTCTCCTTCTATAGTCTACCTTTTAAGACATGCATTTAAACTCCCTTATGTTTGGAATCCATATAGCACTTAAAATAAACATAAAAGAATAAAAATGTTTCAAATTATCACATTCTCAACTAGCTCTAGAGTCCAACAGTCATGGCTCTAAAGTCCAATAGTCAAGCTCTCGATAAACCCTAAAGCTAGATGATGCCCACTTCAAATAGTCATAACTTTTGCATTCAACCTCAAAACGACATGCCATTTTTTTAACTTGTCTAATTTTTTAATGGGAATCCAAATATTTAATTACAAATTACTTTTAAAACTATAACTATACTATTTTAGCTCTTACAATAAAAACTAACATTTTATAGGTCTTAACATTTCATAGTTTACACATATTTGACAACTAGTTATTTTTACTAATTGAGTTGGATGATGAACATGCTCAAATTTAAGATGTAATGTCCCCTTCTTAGTAGTAATCCTTTCTATTGCCCGTCAGCCTATTTTAGAGACCTGTAGGCTTGTTAGAAGTGGAAATTAGGGTTTCCAATTTTATAGGAGGTTCTAGTGGAGTTTCTAAGGCTTGCATACAGGAGTTTGGCAGTGTGCTTTGGGGATCTTGCTAGGTTTTTAGAGAGCTTTAGAATGGTGTAACATGCTTCTACATCGGATGATTTTCCAAACTTGCTATTTTTAGTAAGTTGTGATGGCTACTTGGATTGAGGATAAAATGAGGTTGGAGTCACTTACTATTTTTAGTAAGTGCTATTTATGGCAGTGGTTTGTGTAGCAGTAGTTCAACATCTCAGTGCAGTTTCTATTTTGAGAAGAGAAAAATGGGTAATTTGGTGCTCAACACTTTTGGGCTCATTTTTGGTAAATGTATTAAGATGGGTCATTTTATATTTGAATATCATTAATGGACCCCATGCTTAGGCAAATGACTTTAAGTTATTTTTAAAAAGTGGGTTTCATGTTGGATGCCCCACTTGGGGAATTAAATATTTTAATGTTATATTATTTGGCTATGTACCTTAGACACCTAGGAAGGTGTGAAGAAAAGGAAGTTGAAGGGTCATACTCAAAGTGCTATATATACAAGGCTTTGCTCCATCTTTTGGTATTCATTTTTTATACAATGAAGTGCTGCTGAAATGATTTCAAACCTCTAGCTTTGAGGAATGCATACCTCATAGCCTCTCTTAGTTTCATACTTGCAAGATAGTACTTAGCTGATTCAGTGACTTTTCTTTATCTAGAAGTGTAGATTGAGCTTATTGATGATGGATTTCTTTGATGTTTTCTGATTTTAGAGTGGATTTATCAGTTTTTGGTGTGCTAGTTTGGTGCTTGCTATAACATGTTTTGGGTCATAACTTTTAGAGTGTTTTTAATTTGGTTTTGGGTATTGAAGTTGTGTGTTCTCCTACCTTGGTCACTCCCTTTATCTAGTTTTCAAAAATTTTGGTAGTCTTTGATTTTCTAGAGCTGATCGCCCTAGTTTTGGTGGCTGCCCCTTTTCCTATAGAGCTATGGAATATGTACATAAAATATGGTGAGCTGATCGGTGGAGTTTCTTATTTGTAACTTGGACGCCTCCCTCCTAGGCTTCTTTTTCACTCGGTTTGAGGTCATTTAGAGGTCTTTGGAGTGATTTATGAGCATTAAAGTGAAATTCATACTGACTGGTTTGAGTTTTTTTATTCATTGTCCCTTTATATCAGACTTGATATTTTCATCTATTTTTCTATTTACCATATGCTAGATATCTTATACTTGATTGGAGATCATTCCATAACACTTTGGTGTTCAGTAGAGTGCTCATATTGTAACACTAAATTAGTAGTACTGATCATCCTTCTATACTTTCATTTTATTTATATTCCCATTGAATAAGTGGAAGTGGCCGGCTTTGCTGCCAAGTTGTTCTTTAAGTTTTGTACTTACTTCCACTCCCACTGAATAAGTGGTCAAGCTATTTAAATTTTAGTTGTTTTCCAATCCCACTGGATAAGTGGTTAAGTGTTATCTTTAATATCGTAATAACACTTCCAATGAATAAGTGGAAGAGCTTTCATGGTCAATTATCTGCCTACATTTCAAGCATCTAATATTCAGAATGGTCGACAAGCCACCAATAGTTTGTAATTTCATTTCCAATTTTTTTCTAATGATCCCCTTGCAACATATGCTCTCACCTCACCCTCATTAGGATCTAGGTGATCAGAGAGTGAAAGGTTTCCTTTCAAGTTGGTTTTATTTTAGAGCTAATATTAACGGGTGCATTGTTGTTTTCCATATTGTGTGTGAAAAAAGAAAAAAAATCGAAGGGGGATATTTCAGTGGTATCAGAGCTAGTTTTCCTACTAGCCTCTGAGATTCTATGATCTATTTTTCAAAAGAGTGATAAAGAAATTAGATACTACATCAGAGGATTGAAGAGACAAAAATATCAACCCCCACCTATTCAAGACGCAGACACTTTCTCAAAAGTTTTGAGGAATAGTGGTGTTGCAGTTGAGATCATGGCAGAAAAAGATAAAAGACCAACCCATGAAGAAGATGATAGAGATTCAAGGATGGAAAGATAATTTGACATTATGTTAGACATGATGTAAAGGTTTCTTTCCAAGATGAATCAATAAGTAACCCCTAAGCAGAAACATATTGGTGAGAATAGTCATTCTAAGACTAATGAGAGAGATAAAACTATTGGTCAAAATGTTGAAAACTCTAGGGGATCGGTCTCTAGACCCCTCATTCCAATCTTCATGCTAAGGGAAGAACCACAAGCAAAATCCAAAATACCATTGGCAGATGAAGTAAGGAATAACTACATGGAGTATGCCACTCTACCAACTGAGATCCATGACATTTTGTCCTTGGAACAATACATGAATCAGAAGAAGAGAAGAAGGATGACATGATTATCATGCTCCTGTGGCCCCTAGAATAGATTACCAACAAGCCCTTGGTAAAGTTACTTTGGCTCATTTTGATGGAAGTGATAAATGTTCTACTAGATCATGGGTACAAAATTTGGATAACTACCTCTCCCTTAGACCTATGCATGAAAAGGATGCCATCAAGTTTGCCACCTTACATTTAGATGGAACTGCAAATGAATGGTGGTATCATGGTTTGGTCACCCTCCACCATAACCTTATTCACACTTATGAGGATTTTAACAACAAATTGATATAAAGATTTGATACCAAGGATCCTGAAGTCAAGTTTAGAGAGTTGGCACAATTGAAACAACATGGTTCACTTGACTCCTACATTAAAGATTTCTAGAGGATTTTTGTGATGGTTCCTAGCATCACAAAAAGATGACTTGTAGTACTATTTACAGAAGGATTAATGTAACCTTTGAAGGGTTGGGTTAAATATTTTGATCCACCCACTCTTGATGAGGGTATCAAAAAGTTTAGAAGCATGGAGTTGGCTACCCCAAGGCCTAAATTTCAGTCCAAAACCTTTGCTCACAAAAAGGATAAGAGACCCTCCTTGCATCTACCCCAAAAATTTCTCCCTAATATGGATGATGAGCTCCGTGAAAAACTTAGGAAGGATGGTTTATGTTATAAATGCAAAAAACCATGGGTCAAATGCCATATATGCTATGAAAAGGGCCATTTACATCATATGGAGGCATGTTCTGATTGTGGATTAGAACCTGATATATCTGAATAATAGTGTGAATCAGTAGACAAAAAAGAGGAAAATGCCCCAGAAGATATGGGAGAAGACCATGGGAGTGGGGGTGCATTGGCTCAACTCTCAAGATTTCAAAAAAATGAATCTTTTTAAGTCTAAAGAGTGATTGGAGGGAAGTGAATTGTTTCTCTAATTGACACTAGAGAAACTCATTACTTCATTGATGAAGGATTGGTAGCCAAGAGAGGCCTCAAGATGGAGAATTTTGAAGGCTTCAAGGTAATGGTGGCTGATGGATTCACAATGTAATTCAACTGAAAGATACCCAACTTGTCTATGAAGTTGGGTAACCATGAGGTGAAAGATGATTTTTATGTTGTTGGCATTGGAGATATTGATGTAGTGCTAGGTATTCAATGGCTATGATCTCTTGGAGAGATCACTCTAAATCTGCAAACCATGGAATTGAAGTTTCAATTAGATGGGAAGAATGTAGTGCTAAGAGGGATGTCCAATGGAAGCCCTCACATTATCTTTCAAGAGGATGGAGAGGCTGATTCATCATGACATGGTTGAGTGGGAAACAAAGTATTTGATCATGCCACTTGATCCAATAGAAGATAAGAGACACTATAATCCTGATATTCAGTCATTGATCACCAAGAAAAGTAAAGTGTTTGGTAGCATACCTCCTGGGAGACGTCATGAGCAAGGAATTGAGCATGTCATTAAGCTCGAAGAAGGAGCTAAGCCAATTATTACAACCCCTTATTGGTACCCAAAGAAGCAAAAAGATGAGATCGATAAGGCCATAAAATAACTTTTGGAGATGGGACACATTTATTTAAGTAAGAGTCTGTTTGCTTCAATAGTTGTGTTAGTCAAAAATAAAGATGGAACTAAATTCATGTGTATTGACTACCATGCATTGAATCAAAAGACTATAAAAAATTGGTATCCCATTCCTAGGATATATTAGCTCATTGATGAACTATGTTCTTTTCTAGGATTGATCTTAGATTGGGCTACCATCAGATTCAAATTAGAGAATCAGATAGTGAGAAGATGACATTATGATGTCATTATGGTCATTTTGAGTTCTTAGTCATGCCCTTTGGGTTGAACAATGCACCAACTACATTTTAGTCTTACATGAATAGAAGATTTAAAAAGTAGTTGAGGAAGTTTGTGTTGATCTTCTTTGATGATATTCTCATTTCAATAAATCTTGGGAAGAGCACCTTATGCATTTGGAGGAAGTGCTTAACATTTTAGAATCAGAATGTTTGTTTGCTAAAGAGTTCAAATGTGAAATTGGAATGATGGAGCTGTTATACCTTGGTCATATAATTGGTTCTAAGGGAGTTAGAGTTGATCTTGAGAAGATCAAGGCCATCTTAGATTGGCCACCCCTAGAGAACTTGACATAATTGAAGGGGTTATTTGGTCTTTGTGAATTATACAGAAGGTTTATGAAGGGCTATTCTCAGATGGCTGCCCCTCTTACAAATCTCACCAAAAAGGGGGCATTTGTATGGTAAAAAAAACACAAGTAGTTTTTGACAAGTTTAAGTAGCTCATGAGTTCTTGTCTAGTGTTGGCTATACCCCATTTCACCAAGCCCTTTGAGTTGTAATGTGATGCATTAGGAGAAGGAGTTGGGGCTGTTTTAATGCAAGACAAACTTCCCATTGTGTTTGAGAGCATAAAATTAAGGGGTGTTGAGAGGACATATTCTATTTATGACAAGGAAATGCTTGTAATCATGCATGCATTAACCAAGTTTAGGTAGTACTTGGTTGAGAGCAAATTTGTAGTTAAGATTGATCATAACAGTCTGAAGCATTTTATGCATCAAAATGATTTAAATGAGAGGCAACAAAATTAGGTGAGTAAGCTATAGGCTTATGACTTTGACATCAAGTACATCAAAGGGAAGAATAACATTATGGCTGATGCTCTATCTAGGAGACCCCATTTGAGCTCTTTAATTGAGATAATGGCTGATTGGAAGGAGTAGATCATTGCTGATTATGCTAAAAATAAATTTTCAATCAACATTATTGAAGGTATTCTATATGATGAGAGGTATCGATTGGTTGATGGGTTGATATAGTATAAAGGTAGAATCTTCTTGGTGCCTAAATCTAAGCTTAAGAACAAGATTTTTCAATCATTTCATGACATTCCACTTACTAGTCATCAAGGTTATTTTAAGACTTATAAGCAAATCCATGAAATATTTACATGGAAAGGGCTGAAAGATGAAGTCTTATGCTATATTAAGGAATGTCTTACTTTCCAAATGAAAAAAAATGTGCACACTTTTCTAGCTAGTTTGTTACAGCCCCTACCCATTCCCAATCAAAAATGGGAAAGCATATCGATGGACTTCATCACAGGGTTGCCAAAGGTACAAGGAAAGGATTGCATCTATGTTGTGGTTGACATATTAACTAATTTTTCTCATTTATTTACCATCACTAGCTCATTTACAACTCAAGTCGTTGAATTGTTCTTTAAAGAAGTATTCTGGTTGCGTGGATTGCCAAGAAATATTGCTAGTGATAGGGATAACAAGTTCCTAAGTGTGTTTTGGCAAGAAATTTTTAGATTAAGTGGTACAATGCTCACTCCAAGTACTAGTTATCACCCACAAATTGATGGTTAAACAAAGATTGTGAATAAATGGTTGGAAGGTTATCTCTAAAATTATGTATCAAGACATCAAAAGGCATGGATGAAATGGCTTCATTTGGGAGAGTATTGCTACAAATCTTCCTATCAAATGTAAATCAAGATGTCTCCATTTATGGATTTATATGGTTATGAGGCTCCTAGTTTCGTGGACTTGGTGTTTGGTGATAGTATAACTCCTTAAGAGAGGGAGATTTTACAATAGAGTCAAGACATCTTAAGATCATTAAAGGATAATCTACACCATGCATAGACTTAGTAGAAGTGGTATGCCAATCAAAAATATGTTGAGCACACATTTGAGGTTAGAGACATGGTCTACTTGAGACTATAGCCCTACAGACAATCTACCCTCAAGAAGATTAGACCGAAAAAGGTTAAGCCACATTTCTATGGCACTTTCAAAGTCATCAGGTGGATTGGGGAAGTGGCTTATGAGTTAGAATTACCATCAAGTAGCAAGGTACATAATGTTTTTCATGCGTCACACCTCAAAAAGATGCTTGGGCATAATGTTGTTGTTACTTTAGAGTTACCTCTATTGGATGAAGAAGGACAATTGGTGTTGATCCTAGAAGAGATCATTGATGTTAGAGAGCACTCTTTGAGGAAGAGGTTAATCAAAGAGTATTTGGTGAAGTGGAGGAACTTGTTGATTGAGGATGCTATTTAGGAAAGTGAGCATATTTTACAACATCCAAACTTGTGATTGCTGGAGGACAATCAATCTCAAAGAGGGTAGACTGTAATGTCCCCTTCTCAGTAGTAATCCTTTTTGGTGCCTGACAACCTATTCTAGAGACCCATAGGCTTATTAGAAGTGGAAATTAGGGTTTCCTATTTTATAGGAGGCTCTAGTGGAGTTTTTAGGGCTTATATATAGGAGTTTGGTAGTGTGCTTTAGGGATCTTACTGGGTTTTTAGAGAGCTTCAGAACTGTGTAACATGCTTCTGCATCAAATGACTTTTTTAAACTTGCTATTTTTAGTAAGTTGCGATGGCTACCCATATTGAGGATAAAATGAGGTTGGAGTCACTTACTATTTTTAGTAGGATGCTATTTTTAGTAAGTTTTATTTCTGGTAGCACTTTATGTAGCAGAGGTTCAATAGCTCAATGTAGTTTCTATTTTGAGAAGAGCAAAATGGGTAATTTGGTGCTCGACACTTTTGGGCTTATTTTTGGTAAATGTATTAAGATAGGTCATTTTATATTTAAATATCATTAATGGACCCCATGCCTAGGCAAATGACTTTAAGTTGTTTTTAAAAAGTGGGTTTCATGTTAGATGCCCCACTTGGGGAATTCAATATTTTAATGATGTATTATTTGCTTATGCACATTGGATGCCTAGGAAGGTGTGAAGAAAAAGAAGTTGAAGGGTCATACTCGAAGTGATATATATAAAAGGCTTTGATCCATATTTTGGTATCCATTTTTTTATATAATGAAGTGTTGTTGAAATGATTTCAGACCTCTAGCTTTGAGGAATGCATACCTCCTAACCTCTCTTAGTTTTATACTTGCAAGATAGTACCTAGTTGATTCAGTGATTGTTCTTCATCTAGAAGTGTAGATTGAGCTTATTGATGATGGATTTCTTCGATGTTTTCTAATTTTGGAGTGGATTTATTAGTTTTTGGTGTGCTAGTTTGGTGCTTGTTGTAGCACATTTTGGGTCATAACTTTTGGAGTATTTTTATTTGGTTCTAGGTATTGAAGTTGTGTGTTCTCCTATCTTAGGTTCCCCCTTTCTCTAGTTTTTAGAATTTTTGGTGGAGTCTTTGATTTTATAGAGCTGATCACCCTAGTTCTAGTGGTTACCCCTTTTCCTACAGAGCTTTGGAACACATGCATAAAATATAGTGAGCTGATTAGTGGAGTTTCTCAGTTGGAACTTGGACACTTCCCTCCTAGGCTTCCTTTGCACTTGGTTTGAGGTCCTTCAGAGGTATTTAGAGTGAGTTATGAGCATTAAGGTGAAATTCATACTGGCTGGTTTGAGTTTTTTGTTCGTTATCCTTTTATATCAGACCTAATATTTTCATCTATTTTACCATTTACCATATGATGGATATCTTATACTTGATCGGAGATCATTCCTTAACATTTTGGTGTTCAGTAGACATTTATATCTTATTATAAAATTCAATTGGTGCTCACATTATAATGTTAAATTAGTAGTACTTATCAACATTCTATATTTGCATTTTATTTGTATTCCCATTGAATAAGTGAAAGTGGCCGGATCTACCACCAAGTTGTTATTTAGGTTTTGCAGTTGCTTCCACTCCCACTAAATAAGTGGTCTAATTATTTATATCTCAGTTTGTTTACTCTCCCACTGAATAAGTGGTCGAGCTATTTAAATTTTATTTATTTTCCACTCCCACTAGATAAGTGGTTGAGTGTTATCTATAATATTGTAATTACGCTCCCACTGAATAAGTGGTGGAGCTTTCATGATTGATTATCCACCTATATTTTGAGCATCTACTTTTCATAATGGTCGACAAGCCACCAACATTTTGTAATTTCATTTCTAGTTTTCTTCTAACAATCCCCTTGCACCATATGCTCTCACCTCACCCTCACTAGGATCTAGGTGATTAGAAAGTGAAAGGGTTCCTTTCAAGCTAGTTTTATTTCAGAGCTAATATTAATAGGTGCATTTTTGTTATTCATTTGCGTGTGAAAAATCAAAAAAATCTAAGGGGGATATTTCATAAGATTACACCCAAAATTTAAGGCTTTTGGGTCTCACAAAATCTATACAAAGAAAGCAAGTATTTAACTTATATCACCCTAGTGAGAAACCCATCTTATCATCCTCTTGGAAAATACCCATTTCAGGTTCCAATCTAATCATCTTTTGGATAGTACCATTCTCTGGTTCAAATTTGATCAGATATTGGACATTACCATTTTTAGGTTCCAATATATTCAACTCTCTAATTTGAAGGTTTTCAGTCCCATAATTACATAAACCTAAGTGGTGAGCACTCCTTACCCTACTCCTTTGAGTTCCATTTGGATTTTCTTTGTCTCCTATTATTGAGGCTCTTTCTTTCATATATAGTAACAAATTTGTCCCACTCCTCTTGGCCAATAGGAGAAAGGATCTAAAATCAAAGTTATAAAATACCTTCTTTATTTTACATGTAAGGCTCAAAGAAACATCAATTTTAAAATAAAAATAAAAGGAGACACATCTATGTAAAAACATTATTCCTCAAGATTCATAGTGTTGCTTTTAGATTCTTTTCTTCAGTTAAGTGAAATCATACCCTACTGGCATAACAAAACTATGCTCAAATCCATGTTGAACATGTCTTACTCTGCACTTTATAACTCTCTTAACCTTTAAAAGAGTAATTTTTGTCAAGTTGAATGCTCAACATTTTTCATGTCCCTTGGATGGTTGGTATATAAAATACTTTTGGTAAATACCATCACATCACAAAATCCCATGATTTATTGCATCAAAAAAATAATAATGAAAATTTAAACCACCTCTTTGCTAATGAATCAAGACATTCTGTCCACTAGCACTTGATATCTAGGTAGTGGGGAACATTTGCACAATGGTCACCACAACAACCACCAAAATATAACCCAAACTAAACTAACATCTATGGAAATATGTTAGCAAACATATTATGAAAAAAATGATAACCTGCTCTCATAGTAATATGATCTGTAAACTAGGTGGATATTCTACACTATGTTTCACTAACATGAACCCTTTTAGTCAAGGTGTTTCCTTTAAATTTAATGCCAAAAAACACCTAAAATGTCATTTTAATATGTTTTCCAACTCTTAAGACTATCATATATAAGATATAAAAGAATACATCCACACTCTAACCATATTAATATTTCATACATGACTTCAATCAACATACTTACATAGAGGTGCAATGCCAAATGTAAAGTTATTTAATAAAAGGGTAGAATCTTGAGCTCTCTTAATTGTTTGTGTATTATCCTAGTTTCAAGGAATGTAAATTTGAAATCAAATGAAACAAACACAATAACCATAAAGAGAGATAATGCAAAACATACCCTAGATAAATTCAATGTGAGAAAAATCTAGTAAGAATCAAGTCATGCTTCCTCATATCCACTATGTTCTGTAGTTTACAATTTTTTTTGCCTCTTAAGCTTACAATGAAAATAACCTCATACACTCATAATGATATCTACAATATTCTTTGGAAGGTTTTTAAAAAAACTACTAAACTCAACCTTTTCTAGCTGTGTAGTATTCACTCTATCACCTACAGCTAAGAAGTAATGAGGAAATAATGAACCAAGAATCAAAATTGTAAAATAAGCAATGTGAATCCAACTTATATCCATCTCATTGCACTTATTATTTTATAATTTTTTTGATCTCTCTTTTGTTCTCCTTTAGTAATCTACCTTCTAAGACCTATAATTAAACCCCCTCATGTTTGAAATCCACCCAACAATTAAAATGAATATCCAAGGATAAAAATGGTTCAAATTCTCACATTCTCAACTAGATATGGAGTCCAATAGTCTTGTATTCATATTCCAATAATCAGGCTCATGAGAAACCCTAGAGCTAGATGATGCCAACTTCAAATAAGCATAACTTTTGCACATGACCTCAAAACAATGTGTCATTTTTAAAAACTTATCTATTTTTTTGAATGGAATCCAAATATATAATTAAAAATTATTTTGAAACCAAACATATACTATTTTTATCTCGTACAACGAAAACTAGCATTTTCTAGGTCTTAACATTTCACATATCACACATGTTTGACATTTAGTTATTTTTACCAACCAAGTTAGATGATAAACATGATCAAATTTATGATCACATGCCCAAAATTTAAATCTTTTGGGTTTCACATAATCTATGAAAATAAGATGAGTATCTACATACACAATTACATAAACTTAAGTGGTGAGCACTCCTTACCCCACTCCTTTGAATTTCATTTGGATTTTCTTGCTCTACCCTTCTTAATGATCTCTCTTTCATCTATAGTAAAATATTTGTACCATTCCTCTTGGTCAGTAGGATAAATGATCTACAATAAAAGTTACAAAATAATTTCTTTATTTCACATGGAAGGCTCAAAGAAATATCAATTTTAAAATAAAAAGAAAAAGAGACATATCCAAGTAAAAATATTCTTCTTCAAGCTTCATAGTGTTACCTTTGGAGTCTTTTCTTAGCTTAGGTACAACTATACCATTTTGTCATAAGGAAACCATGCTCAAATCCATATTGAAAATGTTTTGATCTACATTTGACAACTCTGTTAATATTTAAAATAATAATTTCTACTAAGCTGAATGCTCATCCATTTTCATGTCCCTTGGATGGTTGGTCCATCAAATACTTTTGGTAAATACCATCACATCACAAAATCCCATAATGCCTTGAATCAAAAAAATATTAGTGTAAATTTAAATGACCTTACTACTAATGAATCAAGATAATCTTCCCACTAGCACTTGCTATTCAGTTAGTGGAAAATATGTACATAATGGTCACCACAAAAACTACCAAAATAGAATACAAACAAATCTAACATATATGGAAATATGTTAGTAAACCTTTTATAACAAAAATGATAACTTACTCTGATATGATTCATAAATTAAGTGGATATTTCACACTAAATTTCATCAACACAAACCCTTTTAGGTCAAGGTGTTTCCCTCAAGTTCTATGCCACAAAAAAACACATAAAATGTTGTTTTAATATGTATTCATGCTCTTAAGTCTACCATATACAACATATAAATAATACTTGCACACTCTAAATATGCTACTACTCTATACATGACTACAATAAACATGCTTGTATAAAGATAAGTATCACAAGACATACCCTGGAGAAACTAAATGTGATAAAATTCCATTAAGAGTGAAGTTGTGCTTCCTCATCTCCACTATGTTCTGTATTTTACAAGATTTTCCACCTCTTGGGCATACAAGGTAAATAACCTTATACACTCGTAATGATTTCTAAAATATTTTTTGGAATATTTGAAAGAAAACTATTGAACTCAACCTTTTCCATTTTTGTAACATTTAATATATCACCTACAACTAAGAAACAATGAGTAAATAATAAACAAAGACTCAAAATTTCAAAATAAGTAATGTGAATCTAATTTCCATCCATCTCATTACACTTACTTTTGTTTTCTGATCTCTCCTCTATTCTCCTATTGTAGTCTACCTTCTAAGATATGTATTTTGACTCTCTCATGCTTAGAATCCACCCAACACTTGAAATTAATGTGCAAAAGTCAAAATATTTCAAATTACCATTTTCTTGGTTGGTTTGGGAGTCCAACAGTCCTAGTTCCAGAGTCCAATAATCAGGCTCCTGAAAAACCCCAAGCTAGAGGATGCCAATTTCAAATGATCATAATTTTTGCATACAACCTGAAATCAGTGTGCCATTTTTTTAACTTATATAATTTTTCAAGGGGAATCTAAATATGTACTTAAAAATTATTTGTGAAACCAAACATATACTATTTTATCATGTATAATAAAAACTAGCATTTTTTAGGTATTAACATTTCATTGATTACACATATTTGAAATTTACCAACTAAGTTAGATGATGAACATGATCAAATTTATGATCACATGCACAAAATTTAAGGATTTTTGGTCTAAAAAAATATCTAAAAAAAAGATGAGTATTTACCTTATATCACCATTGTGAGAAACATATCTTAGAATCCTCTTGGATAATACCCATTTCAAGTTCCAATCTATTCATCTTTTGGATAGTACCACTCTGAATTTCCAATTTGATAATTTCTTAGATAATACCCTTTTCAAGTTTGAATATATTAAACTCTCTAATTTGAAGGTTTTCAATCCTAAAATTACATAAATCCAAGTGGTGAGCACTCATTACCCCTGTCCTTTGAATGCCATTTAGAATTTATTGCTCTCCCCTTCTTGATGCTCTTTCTTTCATCTGTAGTAACAAATTTATCCCACTCATCTTGGATAATAGGATAAAGGATATACAATCAAAGGTATAATATACCTTTGTTTCACATGGAAGGCTCAAATAAACATCAATTTTAAAATAAAAATAAAAGTAGACATATCCAAGTAAAAACATTCTTCCTCAAGATCCATAGTTTTACCTTTGGAATCTTTTCTTCACTCAAATAAAACCATACCTTATTGTCATAAAGAAACTATGCTCAATTCCATGTTGAACATGTCTTGCTCTGCACTATAACTATCATAACTTTTAAAAGAGTAATTTTTGTCAAGCTGAATGTTCAACCTATTTCATGCCCCTTAGACCATTGATACATTAAATAATTTTAATAAATACCATCACATCCCAAAATCCCATAATGTCTTGCATCAACAAAAATAGTAGTGAGAATTTAAACCACCTTACTACAAATGAATCAAGATAATATGTGCACTAGTACTTGCTATCTAGGTAGTTAGAAACATCTGCACAATGGTTAACACAAAAAACCAAAAAATTTAAACATAAATAAAACTAACATCTATAGAAATATTTTAGTAAAACATTTATGACAAAAAGGATAACCTACTTTGATACTAATATGATCCATAAACTAGGTGGATATTTCATAATAAGTTTCACCAACATGAACCCTTTCAAGTTAAGGTATTTACCTTAAGTTATATGCCATATAAAATAACCTAAAATATTATTTTAATATGTACTCTAGCTATTAATATTGTCATATACAACATATAAAAGAATACCTCCACACTATAAACATGCTACTAATCCATACATGACTACAATCAACATGATAACATAGAGGTGCAATGTCGAATGTGAAGTTATTTAATCATAGAGATGAATCTTTTGATCTCTTAATTTTTTATGTCTTAGCCTAGTTACAAAGAATGTAAATATGCAAATAAAGGAAACAAACACAATAATTATAAAAAGAGATAACATAGGACACACCCTAGAGAAATTCAATGTGAGATAACTACAATAAGAGTGAAGCCATGCTTCCTCATATCTACTATGTTATTTAGTTTACAATATTTTTCACCTCTTGGGCATATAAAGAAAATAACCTCATATACTCATAATTATCTTTGTAATATTCTTTGGAAGATTTGAAAGAAAACTACTAAACTCAACCTTTTCTAGCTATGTAATATTCACTTTATCACCTACATCTAAGAAACAATGAATAAAGACTCAAACATGAAAAATAAGTAATGTGAATCCAACTTCCATCCATATCATTGCACTTGCTATTTATTTTTTATTTTTTCTTATCTCTCCTCTGTTCTCTTTTTATAATCTACCTTTTAAAACCTGTACTTAAACTCTCTCATGCCTGGAACCCACCAACACTTGAAATAAATAACCAAGAATCAAAATGGTTCAAATTATAGCTTTCTCAACTAGCTCTAGAGTCCAACAGTCTTTGTTTCAGAGTCCAATAGTCAGACTTTTGATAAACTTCAAAGTTAGAGGATGCCAACTTTAAACGGTCATAACTTTTGCATATGACCTTAAAATGATGTGTTGTTTTTATTTGAAATTGTCTACTTTTTTAGGGGAATCAAATATTCAATTAAAAATTACTTTTGAAACTAAACATATATTGTTTTAGCTTGTACAACAAAAACTGGCATTTTCTAGGTCTTAACATTTCACAAATCAAACATATTTGATAGCTGGTTGTTTCTACTAATTGAGTTGGATGATAAACATGATCAAAATTATGATCACATACCAAAAATTTAAGGCTTTTGGGTCTCATAGAAACTATAAAAATAAGATGAGTATTTATCTTCTATCACCGAAGTGAGAAACCCATCTTATCATCCTCTTAGACAATACCCATTTTAGGGATCTCTTACCACAATAACATCACTAAAGAGGGTTCCAAATCTCTAAACTCAACCAAATCTTGTGGCACAAAGTGGGGGTAATAAACATAAAAATTAAACTCGCTTAGAAAATCTAAACTCAAGTCAATGTATAGAAAATCATAATACATGGGAATGAAGTATAAACTATAATCTATCTACTTTAAAAAAGGAGAAACAAAGTTAGGAATACTTACCTTTGAATATGAACCCACATAGCCTCAATCTCTCTCTTAGCCAAGGTATTTTCCAAGAGGTTTTTGTGGTATATTAGGATAACAAGGATAAGTCAGATCTAGGCTACACAACTTCTCTATGTATCTAAACGACTTCTTTATAAGATAATATTTGTATCTCCAAAAGAAGTATTAAAACCCTAAACAATGATCCTCAAGTAGAATGGTGGATAATTAGATGCACAATATAATATTCTTCTTCTTTTCTTCTCTCTAAATGATGGAAATGGATGTGTATATTTTGATGGATCTAACCCTAAACCTTTACAAAAGTTTAGTCTATAGGGTCATCCCAATTTGACTCTGCATTATTATTTGATAAAAACAAGTTAGGTCTCAGTCTAGGTTGGCCAAAGTTAACTTAGACCCATAAAATGTAAATATCAATTTGAATATAGGGTCAACCTAGGCCAACAATGTATGGTAAATGTCAAAAAGGGTTTTAGGCTTAGTTAGGGGCTAACTAAGGTAGTGAATTGATTGGAGAAGTGTGTAAGAGAGGAGGCAAAGTTTAGGGAAGTTTATAGGAGGTGGTTATGTAGATAGAAAGTGGTGGAATAGGGGATAAAAATAATGTGAAGCACCAATGGTCTGCCCATCCCTTTCCTGGTACATCCTTTAAGGCATGCACTCACAGAAATTAAAACTTGATGGATTCTTACCAGAGAGAAAACATCAGTAATTGATAAAGTTTGAAAATATTATGTGTATACATATGCCCTACTTCAAAGCTCACATGTCATGTAGGTATAACATGGGATGGTGCTTCAAGAAAAGAGCATAGCAACACATAACACTGAAGTTGAATAAATTGTAGTGAGAAGAAAATAAGATAAATGAAAGGACAAAATTGAAAAACACATACCTTTAATTACCTTAGTGATACAAATAAGGAATGAAGTGAAATAAATATGAAGGTGTCCAATATAGAGAACATTAGGCAAACCTGTATACATTAACAAAAAGAGTGAAAAAACATTTTTTTTGCAAAATATACATGTAATATATGAAAAGATTCTCTACAATGTTAAGATTTTAAAACATCTTATGGTTCAAGAAAAGAGCTAGTAAAAATAAATATATTATCAAAAAACAAAATTTTCTTGTAAATATATGATCAATAAATAATGTTAATAGTAAATATAAATAAGGTGAAAAATAATTCATTTGCTATTTTTAATATTATGAGAAAACATTGCTCTGAGAGACCTAATTTGAGCCTAGAGAGTGACCATGGTGAGAAGACAATAGCTATAATGTGGAGAATGCATAACGGCTGCAATAGGTGTAACACAGGTAAGAAAACATGAATTTCAAAATTTTGAACAATTTTATTTAAAATTAAGCTAGATATATAAAATTGAATGGTAGACAAAATATAGACACTGAAACTGACCATAGAAAATTTTTATGTAGACTAGGGGTAAAACGGGGTAGTAGGTAGGAAAAGATTGGACCAATAATACCTAAGACATTTATGGTAAAAGGTCAAAAAGTCACTACAAACAAAGAATAGAGTTAACCAGTTGACTCAGTTTGTAAGGTGAGAGAGAAATAGGGGGCCAAATGCATAGCAATGGGATGTCATAGTATTGCTAAAGGTATCCAACTTCATAGTAGTAGAATGATATATTTTGGAACAAGGATATGGATGACATAGTACCCTTTAGATGATATAATTTATATTATCCCTGATAAAGTTTGCTAAAAGGGCCCAATTGCATATCAAAGGGCTGATGTAGTATGCTAAAGTTGGAAAAGGGTCGTTTTAGTATCAAATAAGTTGATACAGTCTAAAAAAAATGGGTTGATTGTGTTCTAGTGGTCTAATGCAGTATACCAAGATTGAAATAGGGCTGATTTAGTATCAAATGGGCCAATTGTGTAAAAAAATAGAAAGCCTAGAAAAATAAATCAAACAAGATGATGAAGTAGTTAATTTGTAATAATTTTTGAGAATGTTCAAGAATGTATTTTACTTATTATGACATTGAGATCTAATATATCCTCTATTATTTGATATTTTGTAGAGACACTAGAGATTTTGGTGCCTAGTGGATGTGTCATGGATACCAGATCTATTGGAGTGATTAGTAGACATGTATAGGGCTCAACTAGTCACCTCAAGATTCAACAACATCATGGAGATGAGATAAATCCATTTGAGTGTTGATCTTGTTATCATGTTCTTAGGAGCATGGGAATGGTTAACCAAAAACTTTCAATGGGAGGTGGAGGGGGACACCATAGAGATGATTATTAATTTAAAGGATGTCCATGCATTACTTGCACTTCTAATAGGTGGGACACTGATGATTACTAATACATCAAAGTCTGATGATGAGAGATGAGCCTTAGCCTAGTGGGCAACGGGCTCAGATAGGATTTACCCTAGATTGTGCATAAGTTTGTTTTATGTTTATCTTGTGGCCATTATGGACATCTAGAAGGTTGTGAGAGGACTTGTGATAACATAAGTGTTGTATCACAAGTCAGATGGAAAGGTACCAGTGTATGTGATAGCCTTGTACTACTCAATTTTAGATCGAGGAACACTATATGATTTTGGTTATATCATTTGGATTCAACTCATGTATGATATGTATGGGATGCTATTTTGGGGGTAGAAGATGATGGGACTAATCATATTTTTGAGTGCATGGATATATAAGAGGTTACCTATGTATCATCCAACTGGGTTTCCCTATGTGGTTGATGATAGTTTACCTCAGGTCATTTTATGAAGGCAAAAACATGGCCCCATGTTTTAACATTATAGACTATCATACAATGGAAAATGGTGTGGCAACCGTATACTCACATAGATGCCATATGGCCAAGTTGGGATATCATTGTTACAATTTTATCACATGTGCATATCATGAACCACTACATTTCATAGGTGGAACATCATCTAGTGACTCACATACTTGGATAGATGGGACTTCCCCATTTGATAGCTCCTCTAATAGGGTCTA
Organism: Torreya grandis; assembly: GCA_037957365.1. Classification (NCBI taxonomy): domain Eukaryota; kingdom Viridiplantae; phylum Streptophyta; class Pinopsida; order Cupressales; family Taxaceae; genus Torreya; species Torreya grandis. The sequence continues at coordinate 1,392,666 of JARHVA010003906.1, forward strand.
CTTGATGGGCATGATATGCTAGAGATCTAAGAAGCAAAGGAGGAAGACGTGTACCTATGTATATACCAATGATTAAGCCTTGGAGAGCTAGATCATGGGCTGGTTAAGCATGATAATAGGAGGTAACAAGGTTAGGAGGAGATGTTATGGATGTGGATGAGGGCATGAGGGATCATAACAAGCACCACATTAGATGTGGAATCATCCACTGTGAGCTCATCAAAGATGGAAACACTATTAACATGGGGAGATGTAGGCACTATTTGTCATACAGGGGGATCTTATAGTGGTTCTAAGACATAGTTGGTCCATAAAAAACCACTGAGGATAGGATCATGATAGAATCAAGTGGTGACTCTTGATTTGGATTGGTGTAGAGGAAAGCAAGAGAGGAGGTGCTTATCATGTGAGCAGATGATGATACCATGGTTGATGATTCCAATACTGGTGATAAATATTTTAATTTAGTTTATGTTTTAGATATAAAACACTAGTTGTATTATTGATTATTTGAGATGTGTGTGTGTGTGTGTGTGTGTGTGTGTGTGTGATATGATGCCTATATGGTTTTTGGTTTTGTATATCCTACTACATAAGAGGTCAAATAGGGAGCCCTAGTTATGGTTGCACATCATGACATCTTGGATGGGGTGTTATCACCATATGACCCTACCACATTGGATGACCCTATGTTTTTGTATACCCCAACCTAGGTGGGTTAGTTTAGACTGGTGGGAGAAGCTACGAGACAAATACAAGTGTGAGGTGATAGATTACAACCACCGATAAGGGTAGGATATAGAGAGGCACATGCCTAATAGGCCTTAACATAGGAGTGAGCTACACACATGGTGACTACCATCTAGCTTGGACAAGTACAAGCCTAGGTGGCCAATCTATATGGTCAGGTTGTTAGTTTGAGATCCTAGACTGCTTCTTTATAATGCGCTATTAGAGTGGCCAACCATAGTCATCTATAGGTAACATGGCTAGGCCACATGATAAACATGATAGAGCATAGTCTTAGAGCTATAACTATTGTATTTTGTACTTTGTATTCTATAATATATATATATATATATATATGTTGACAATTTCATTGATCTCATGAGTTGTACTTGGATTCAGATGTGGATGCATGGGTATATTTCCTTTCTAGCACATGTATTTAGATTCTATTATATATGTTATGAGAAATATGTGATATGTGTTTTGTTTTCTAGCATTATGTGATACACTATTTTCATCCAAGTTGGGAGCCACAAGCTATGTCTTTGGAAACCTATTAGGATTGGTAAGACTCATCATGTTTGTTTAATTTAACTATGTATTTTCCTTAAATAGGAAATTAGTGATGAAGGAAAGAGGCTAAAGAGTTGATGGAAAGAAGAACCAGTTGATAAGATACAAGTTCAGACATATTAATAGTGTTCTGTAAAATAGGAAATAGAACAGGGAACAAGAAGACATAGTCGTACAAGTTGAAAGTATATTTATATATAGGAAATAGAATGGGATGATAAGATACATAGTTAGATAGGTTGACTGTGTACTCCAAAGGGTAAAATTAAACATGCTAATAAAGATACATAGCTAGATAGGGTGACTATGTACTAAAGGCAAACAAGATGAATAATATGTAAGATATTGTGTCAACAATGATGATAGTGTTATGAAAATAGAGGGAAATTTTGAAAGATAATAACTAAACAAATGAAGTGAAACACACAAATAATTGGAACACACAACAAAAAATTTACACTAATGCTGGATAATACAAGTTTTACAATACAAAATACAATGATCAAAGAGAAAACAACAACTTGAATGTAAATACTAACTAATTGATCATTCTTAAATTTTGTTAAGTTATAATAAAATTTGAAATTAATGTGATGGAGAGTTGGTTGGAATAAGGAACTAGAAATAAATATATGGATAGTTTTAGGTAGTTTATGCTGAAATGGATCTATATTGGTGATGGCAATGGCTTGGTATTAGGGCCTACCCCTTCACTTCATAATCCTTTAATGATAAGGGTGTCGGGTGATTTACCAATATATAGCATTTACCATGCATTTATACTTGGCCTAAAAACCATGGCAACTTCCCCCTTGGTGATGAAATCCAAGTTGGTAGACCTTGAGAAGAAATTTTTTTAATGCTTTTCTGTGTAAAGTGATTTAGAAGTGTGTGTAAAGGAGAAAAATAGTGTGACCAAATCAATAAATTAAAAAATTACCCAATTAATCTATGCTTGTTATTCTAAGCATACAAACAACTGAAATGAAAAGTGAACTAATTACTAGCAAAAAAAGGTTAATTCCTTTGACTATAAAGAGCAAAAAGTCAGTTCAGGTGACATTGTATGAAAATAATGTAGAAAAAAGTTGATAGGGTCTCTATGATTATATGCAAGCAATGTTAAAAAGAACATAGTTGAACAAGTCTACTATGTCTTCTAGATAGAAGACATGCTACAAAATTGTGTTGAGCTACTTGACCTAATTCACTATAGGGTTGCAGTATTATATACTACAAACTTATGAAAAATAGTACTGTAAATAAAAAAATGAAATGATATAGAAGGTAAGATTGAAATTTGATGGTTTTGAATATTCTTAGTTTGCAAATTTTATGTTGTAGTGCTCAAGTGTTGATTTAAATATGCTATGAATAGAGTTGACTGGCTCGACTATGTATGTAAACCTATATGCTGAAAATTAGAACTATGAATATAGTTGATTGGGTCAACTATGTATGTAATATTGTAAATGAAGAAGAAGACTATGTCAAGTTGATTGATCTAGTCACCTATATTTGAAGAAGACCTGCACAAACATAACATAGTCATTTTGGGGTGACTATATATTAAACTGACATAGACTATTAGAAATATATTGATAGGTTCAATATAGTATTGTAAAAATAAAAATATATAATATGATTGGTGAGTCCAAAATATGACTCAATATTACTATCAATTTTCTTCATTTTTCTTCCATTACCTTGCCTCTGGATTGAATAAGGTAGGGATCTTACGCTTGTATCTAATCTTAGTGTAGTGAATGGATGCTTTATCTTATTTAATGTAACTAAAGTCTAAGTTACTAATTTTGTCATTTAATTCTAACTCTTTACATGTTTAGTCTCATAATTTTGTGTATATACAAATAATACAATAGTCTATAAAAAATAAAGACCTTTTTTGATGATCTTCTAAGGTGACCTATATGAAAGATCTTGAAATTTGGTAAGCTACAAACTCATTTGACACACTTCCAACTTATTCATGTATTATCTAAACTTAGCTACAGACTTATCCAGTAAAAATGAACTCACACAGTCCACTACTATAGACTCACCCAGTTTGTAGCTACATACTCATTAAAGATCAAACTTCATTTTTCACTAAAGTATTCTACTATCTCTATCAACTTAGCAACTTTGATACAGACTTCCTCAACATCTAGGATCCTTGAAGCATGTTGCTACGGATTTCACTAGGTTTTCATAGAAATAACTTTGAACTTTGCCAAAGTTGCTATGGACTCTACTAGAATTGATCTAGACTTTTCCAGTCTAGATTTTGAGCTTGTAAAACTAAAGATCTATACTTTTCATCTTTGTCAACATACTTAAAGATTGTTTTGGTCACTTACTAATCATAGTATTACTATAAATAGTAAATCTATAAATAGACTCTCTCTCTATATATCAATGTGTCTAAATATGTCAAATAGTCTTTTATGAGGCAAATCAATCTAATAGATCTAAGAAGTCATTCTTAGTAAATATTTAGTGAATTTTGTAATGGATGAAGATTCTTATTTCAAACCATCAATCACTTATTTTGAAGAACCACTAAAACTAGAATATTTGTCTTGATAACATAAGATTAGCTACTAAGATCTAGGGATCTCTAGTTACAACATTATATAAGTGGATCTCTATGTCTTAATAATATATAAAAAAGAGAGATAATTATAGTATTATTCAATTAATATTATAGCACAATTGGATTTATATTTATGTAATCTATTTTGATTAATTAATGAAGATATCTCCAGTTTTCAAATAATGAGTTTTATTTTCATTCCTGTCTTTAAGGTGAGTAAGGGTCCACTCTCCTCAGGAATCATGATTGTATTTTTGTATGATATTTTATATGTATTTATATTTTTCAGTGATTATAAATATATTTCATTTTCATAACCTAAAATAAATTATCTGTAAGTTCTAAGATTAAATTTAGGATTGCAAATCAATGTATTTATGTTTAGCAGTGTGTTTACTTTCAACAATGTATTTATTTTTAGTAGTGTGTTTACTTTCAAGCAGAGTGTTTATTTTTTGTAAGTGTGTTTATTTTAGAAAAATAGATTATAAAGTGTTTTGATTCTATAAGTTTGTTCTTTTATTGCATAAAAAAATCCTTTCTAGAATAGACTAGACCATACATTTAGAAAGAAAAACAACCCCCCAAATCATCTCTATAAGACCTACAATCATAAACCTTGTTGCAAATAACTTTGGATGTCACCCTTGGTTTGAATGATATCAATGGATAAATTGATAAAATGAAGGGATAAATGACACCCATCATTTTTGGCACCATTTTTGAGGAACATTATCTGTTAGTAAGGTAATCCTTATTGATTAATAGTAGAAAAACATTAAAAAATCAATCAAAAACAACAAAAACAAATTTATGAACTGACCTAGAGACACTAAGGAAGGTTCATCCCCAAATATCTTGAATTAGGACCAGAGGAGGAAATAATAATTTTTTTGACTGAGAGATCTGAAAGTATGAGAAGAAAACTTGAATCATGCTTAGATTCATCACTAGAATTAGGATAACCTCACAAAGAAACCCTGTAAGAAGACTCACATTTAGAATATTTTTTACTATAGGAATAATTAATCCCAAGGATCCTTTATCTGTAATAGTAGGTCTTAGACCTCAATCTTTACAAAATCAAGAGGAAATAATATATTGGATCTCTAATAAGTCTGGGAAGAAACAAAAGCCATGGCTAATAATCAAGAAAATATAGAAAATTCTGAAGAAAATAGAATACAATTATAACAAGATAGAACCTTTTTCTTTCCTATAGTCATAGATATGACAAATCAAACCTTCATGAAAAACATTTCACTATTAATTCTACCAACATTTAGGGATAAGTCCTCAAAAGATCCATATCAATTTTTGTTTGAGTTCAAAGTGTTATGCCAAACTTATGATTATGCAACTAACAATCAAAAACTTAAACTATTCCCTTCTACACTTAAGGAAGCAACCATGAGGTGGGTCATGGGCCTTTCAGATGATTCTATTATTAGATGGTGGATTCTGATCTTATTTTAATGCCTAATTCCTGATAGGGGGTAGGGGGCAATGCCCCCCCACTAAGGTTGCCATGGGGGTCTGGGGGGTGGAAACCTATTTTGGAGCCACCCCTAGTGGGGGTTCGAGGGGAAACACCCCTAATGTAAAAGTTTGTGAAAAATGAATTATAAATATTGTAATTTCGTAGTTAATCTGGATCATTTACTATTAGGTTTTAGATCTAATGGTAGAAATTAAATCAATGCATTTTTTATCTAATCTGTAACCCTCCTTTGATATGAGGGCATTATAATCAAGTGAAAAAGAGTGAGAGTAAAGAGGAAATTTTAGTGGATGTATTACAAGTTTTTCCCTTCATTTGTTGGACTGAATAATAAGGATTGATAGTTTTTGTGGATGTAGCCCATATTGGGTGAACTATATTAAATCTGTCTCTCTATTCTATTATGTTTTATGAATTTTAATTCTATCTTTATTTCATTATTATTGCTCTACATTCTATATTCCTAATAACTGGTATTAGATCCAAAGGTTTATTTGGTAGATAAAATCACAAAAAAAAGGTTTCCTAGTTTGAGTGGGAGCAATGGCAGAAGAAGACAAGTTTAAGGTTGAGAAGTTTAATGGCTAAAACTACCAGCTATGGAAGATGAAAATGGAGGACTATCTATATCCAAAGGATCTTTTCCTACCATTGGGTGGAAAAACAAAGAAGCCAATGACTATGAAGGATGAAGACTGGGAGGTTCTTGACAGAAACACACTAGGAACAATACGGTTGTGCTTGGTAGCATTGGTGGCCTTCAATATTTCAAAAGAAAAGATAATAGTGGATGTGATAAAGGCATTAGATAGAGTGTATAAAAAATCCTCAGCCTTCAACAAGGTATTTATTATGAAGCATTTATTTAATCTAAAAATATTAGAAGGTGGGTCTATTACTGACCATTTAAATGAATTTAACACAATCACAAATAAATTAAGATATATAAGATTAAAATTTGATGATGAGGTTAGGGATAGTTTGATTCTATGCTCATTGCCAAAAAGATGGAATGGCTTGGTCATGGCTATGAGCAATTGTGTCTCTGGCTCAAACACTTTAAAGTTTGATGATATTATTGATGTTATCCTTAGTGAGTAAATGTGATGGAAAAGCACAGGTGAGACATTAGGTAATGCTTTGAGTATGGAGAATAGGGGAAGACAAAAAGATAGAGGAAAGGACCCAGGGAATCATGGGAATTCTAAGAAGGGTAGATATAAATCTAGAGGAACATTGGTGTGCTAGATTTTTGGGAAGAAAGGACACTTGTTTCAAAAAGGAAAACAAGGAGATGGACAACAAGATAAAAACTAGGAAGAAACTGTGTTAGGTGATGTGTTACAAGATGCTTTAATCCTTTATTTTGACAAAATTAATGATTCTTTGGTGTTAGATTTAGGGGCTTCATTTCATGCTACACCCCATAAGAAATATTTTCAAGACTATATTCATGGTGATTTTGGGTAGGTTTATTTGGGTGATGGTGAACCCTGTAAAATTGTAGGAAAGGGTAAGATACAAATAAAATTATAGAATGGAAACAAATGTCTTTGAAAGAGGTGAGACATGTTCTTGAGTTGAGAATATATATAATTTTACTAGGGCAGTAAGGAAGTGAGGGCTACATAGTTACATTTGCAAAAAAATCATGGAAGGTCACTAAAGGATCATTGGCAATAGCAAAAGGAGAGAAGGTAGGTACATTGTATTTATCTAATGATGATGTTGACTCTTCTATTTCTCTAGATTCTACAAAAGTAGACACAAACTTATGGCACCACAAACTTAAGCACATGAGCGAGAAGGGGATGCAAGTTCTCCACTCAAATAATTTGTTGACAGATTTGAAGAAGGTGGATTTGGATTTTTGTGAGCACTGTGTGTATAAAAAACATAAGAGAGTTAGATTTCTTAGAGTTGGGAGGATAAAGAAGGATAAAAAGTTATAGCTTGTGAATATAGATGTATGGGGACTAGTTCAGGTATCATCCCTTGGTGGTTCTTCTTATTATGTTACTTTTATCGATGATGCAACTAGAAAAACTTGGGTTTATTGCATATGAAAGAAATCTAATGTTTTTGATACTTTTAAGAAATGGAAAGCTTTAGTTGAGAATGAGATAGGAAATAAGTTAAAGTATATCAAATCAGATAATGGAGGTGAATACTGTAGCAAGGAGTTTGATAATTACTATTCATCCCATGGGATTCATAGAGAGAAGATGGTTTTAAGAACACCATAAAAAAATAGTGTGTCAGAAAGGATGAGTAGGACAATCATGGAGCGTGCAAGGAACATGAGATTTCATGAATGGTTGCCCTTATAGTTTTGGGTAGATGCTGTAGATATTGTTGTTTAATTAATAAATAGAGGGCCTTCAAATCCTTTAGATGGTGGCATTCTAGAGGAAGCATGAACAAGTAAAAAGGTATATTATTCTTTTTTAAAGACTTTTGGTTGTGAAGTATTTGTCTATATTGATAAATAAAATTGAACCAAGCTTGAGGCAAAATCCAAAAAATGTAATTTTATTATATATGAAGTTAATCATTTTGGTTACTGTTTATGGGATATTGAAAATTGTAAAATCATGAGGAGTAGAGATGTGATCTTTAATGAAAAGGTCATGTATAGAGATTAGTTGTAGGAAAAGAAATAGGAAAAGTTAAATACAAAATATGTAGTACTTGATAAAATTATTAGAAATGAAATTCCAAAAGTGCTAAAAAATTAGAATGTGCAACAACTACAAGCACCTCAAACTCTTGGAAGTGTAGCTAGAAGATCTACCAGAGTAAGTAGACTCCCTGAACATTACTCTCCTTCACTTTATTATTTATTATTGACTGATGGTGGTGAGACAAAAATCTATGAAGAATAAATGCAGGTAGAAACTAGAAAGAAGTGGGAGTAAGGCATGAAAGAGGAGATGGACTCCTTGGTACAAAACTAAACTTGAAATTTGGTTTAGTTTCCTGTAGGTAAAAAAGCATTACATAATAAATGGGTTTATAGGTTGAAGGAAGAAGATGGAGGCAAAAAGAGGTACAAGGCCAGACTTGTTGTAAAGGTGTTTACATAAAAGAAAGGTATTAACTTTGATAAAATATTTTTTCTAGTAGTTAAAATGACTTCTATAAGAACTATTTTAAATTTGGTAGCAGTAGAAAATTTTCACCTTGAACAGTTAGATGTGAAGACTGCATTCCTTCATGGTGATTTGGAGGAGGAAATATATATGGAGCAACCACAAGGATATGAAGTTAAAGGTAAGGAGAAAATGGTGTGCAGGTTGGAGAAGAGTTTGTATGACCTAAAACAAGCTTCAAGTTTATGATAAAACAAGGTTATAGTAGATGCCATTTTGACCACTGTGTTTACTTTAAGAGATTAGATAATGGCAACTATATTGTCTTGTTATTGTATGTAGATGACATGCTTGTTACAAAGTCTAACATGCATGATATACATGAGATAAAAATAAAACTAGTAGATTCATTTGCAATTAAGGATTTAGGTTCTGAAAAGTAAATCCTCAGTATGAGAATAACAAGAGATAAGAAAAATAAGAAATTGACATTGTCTCAAGAAGAATACATCAAGAAGGTGTTAGTCAGGTTCAATATGCAAGATGTAAAACCTGTGAGTACATATTTGAGAGGGTAATTTAAATTAAGCAAGGAATAATGTCCTAAAACATAGGAAGAAATCAATTACATGACCAAAGTGCTATATGCTTCAGTAGTTACAAGTTTAATGTATGCTATGGTGTGCACTAGACCAGATATTACTCATGTAGTGGGAGTTGTTAGCAAGTTTATGAACAATCTAGGAAAAGAGCATTGGGTTGCAGTCAGGTGGATTCTTAGGTACTTGAGAGGGACCACTGATAGACATTTGTGCTATGAAGGGTCAGATGTTACCTTACAAGGATATGTTGATGTAGACATGGATGGAGATTTAGATGGCAAGAGGAACACCATAGGTTATGTATTCACTGTTGGTGACACAATAATTAGTTGGATTTCAAAATTATAGAAGATAGTTGCTTTGTCAATTATAGAAGCATAATATGTTGTAGCTACAGAAGCTAGCAAGGAGATGATATGAATGCAATGATTCATAGAAGAGTTGAGACATAATCAAGAATATTGCAGGTTGTATAATGATAGATAAAGTGCAATTTATTTAGCAAAGAACTTGGCATTCCACTCAAGAACCAAACATATAAAACTAGGTATCACTTCATTCATTTAGTTTTGAAGGATGGTTAACTAAATTTGGAAAAGATCCATATGAGTTAGAATCTTGCAGATATGCTAACAAAGGTAGTCACTAAAGATAATTTAGAGAGTTATTTAGCTTCAATATGTCTTCAAGGATAACAAGGAAGATAAGAAACATGCTAGAGTCAAAGTTTAAAGAAAAATCCAAGTAAGATTTGTAGCAGTGGAGTTGTAACAATAAATCTACAAGTGAGAGATTTTTGAATGGTGGTGCCTGATCTTATTTTAATGCCTAGTTTGTGATAGGGGGTGTGGGGGGGCAACGCCCCCCACTAGGGTCACCATGGGGGTCCAAGGGGGGAGGTGACATATTTTGGAGCCTCCCTTGGTGGGGGTTTAGGGATAGTGCCCCTAAGCAAAATTTTATGAAAAACACATTATAAAATATTGTAATTTCATAGTTAATCTAGACTGTTTACTATTAGGTTTTACTTCTAACGATAGAAATTAAGTTAATGTATTTTTTCCCTAATTTGTAACCCTCCTTTGATATGAGGGCATTGTAAAAGAGTGAGAGTGAAGAGGATATTGCAGTGGATGTATTCTAGGTTTTTCTCTTCATTTATTGGACTGAATAATAAGGACTGATAGTTTCTGTGTGGATGTAGCCCATATTAAGTGAACCACATTAAATATATGTCTCTATTATATTGTGTTTTTTGAATTTTAATTCTATATTTATTTCATTATTATTGATCTACATTCTATATTCCTAACATCTATTAATACATGGAGAGACATTGAAATTGCATTTATTGATAAGTATCAAGATTATTATAGAGTAAGAGATAGGAAAGAAAATTTATTTAAGATAAAACATAATGAATATGAAAGCTTAAAAGATTATTTGGATAGATTCACATTTGGGCATAAATGTAGTGGTTATCTATTTACAAAAGTAGTGAAAATGATATTTCTTAAGGAACTAAATGATGAATTCAGGGATGCTCTAAACCTAATGGGTAAATGAGACATTGTAAAATTAACATTTCACCAGATATTAGATACATGTACAAATTCTAGGACAAAACCAAGTGTCATTAAAGGAAAAATAGGTAAATATAATGAAGTTAGTCGATTGATGGAGGTATTTGCCTATTTGACAACTAACATTTTGGTTTAGTTAAATAATATATTAGATGGTATTCAATCCAAAGCTAATTCCACTGTAAAGGCCTTAGGCATCTACTATCTAAAATTTAAGTTAAAACATGCTCTCAAATATTTCCCTTGCAATTATAATGATATGTGATAGTAAAGATCATGAAAAAAACCATTGCAATTATATTTCTATTTTGAAAAATCAATTGAAAAAAAATGCATAAACTATAGAAGATATAAATTACATCCAAAGACAAAATCTATTTTAACAAAACTAGACTGAAGGTTAGTTTAGCCTAAGAAATCCAATTAATCCATGGATGACACCTTGGATTACTTAGGCACATCAACCTATGTGGGGACAAGTATGCCCAAAATGGGCCAATCAAGAATGGATGATGCCTCAACAACCATGGATGCCCCAACCATAGTCACAATAATAGGTAAATACACATTGGAATGTCAATTCATATTTCAACCCCCAAAAAAGGTTCCAACCATAACAAGCTTTGATGGCACCTCCTACAACTCAACCTAAATAACAAGTTAATCATCCTTAATTGATTTCTCAACTAGTGACTAACCCAAATAATAAACAATCACCCCCTATCTATGTAAATAAACAAGAAGAAAACATAAATGTAGAAACTATTAAATTTGCAAACATTTAGTTAGATCAGGTAGAATAATTCAAGAGCCTTTTATCACCATCTTAGAATTTCCCAATGAAAAACCAAAAAAAGATCCACCTCAACCCACAGTTAGAAAAGAGGAATAAAAAAATGCTAGAAAATACAAAGGAACATATTACTACCACTCCATCTATTTCTTTTCCTGATAGATTAAAGGAAGTTAAAACTAAGCAAGAATTTTATTTGATTTAAGAATTGAGAAAATTGCACATTGAAATACCCTTGTTACAAGCTATCAAGGATATTCTAGAATTAAACAATCATTAAAAGCCTATGTGTCAAGACACCTGGAAGAAAGAAACAATATCCAAGGACCATGCATGTGAATGGTAAATTAGTTGATCTTTAGAAGGAAAAGTATTGCTACCCAAGTATGTAGACCTAGGTAGTCCAGTCATAATAGTAACCATAAGTAAGAAATAAATACACAAAATTATGGTGGATTTGGATGAAATAATCAATGCAATGATAACTGATACTCTTTAGACACTATTTCTTATGGGGATGCAACCTACTTCTACCATTCTTCAAATGGCTAATTAGTTAGTTGCTAAACCATAAGGTACTATAGAAGACATGGCTATAATAATTGAGTCATGGGAATATCCAATAGACTTTATGGTGATGCTACTTAAAATTAAGAAGTTAGGGTACCCCCTCATTTTAGGAAGACCTTGGTTGGCTACTGTAGTAACATTAATTGATTGTAGATCAGGTGATATGACTATTTCAAATGATCTAAAAGTAAAATGAATATCCATATATCCATTATAAAACCCTTATTATATTACACTAAATTTTTTTGGGAGGATGAACTATAAAAAATCACGAACAACCTTTCATCCTTAGCCATGATAATAGTACAAAGACACATGCAAGAATTAATTGATGAGTTACCACAAGATATTGAAGAAGCCATTGGCCTCATGAGCCTAGATAAAAACTCTATCAGTTTGTCCACTATAGACTCTACCAGTCTATTAGCTATTGACTTTATTAGTCCATCATCCCTAGACTCTTAGATTTTTGGCTATAGATTCTGCTAGTCCATCAACGATGAAATCCACCAGACTTGTTACTGTAGATTCATTTTTTGGAAATTCAACATATGACCACAAACCATTGTAATAAAGTATTTAGAATTGGATAAAAGACAAACCAACTAATTTTCTAATTGCATTTCATTATCCATTTTCTAGAATCATTCCTTTAAGAGATGGATTTGTAAAAAAATGTAACTATTATTCATCTATTATTACCCCATCCATGTCCTCATAAATCCTTGATGAGTAAATTTAAACAAGTAGAGTCTATCCATCTTGACACTAAATAGGTTATGATATTACCAAGAAAAAAATTGAATATAAATAATTGGTTAACCCATGATTAAAAAATAAAAGTTTTTGATGTCCCAAAAAAACACACCAAAGTGTTTATTTGGGAATATACATATATGAGAGGAATTCATCTGAGTGTTTATACCCATCACATTTACATAAGCCAAGATAAACTAGTTAGATAACAACAAAGATGGATAGATACAACAATAAGGGATATAGTAAAGATTGAAATTGAGAAATTGTTAGATGCAGGATTCATTTATCCTATCTCAGATAGCCAATGGGTTTCTCAATTAGAAATTATACCAAAGAAAAATGAGAAATCGAGACTGTGTGTAGCCTATCAAGAGCTAAATAGAACCACTTTTATGGATTATTTTATTCTTCCTTTTATTGATCAAGTGCTTGATAATCTAGCAGGAAAAAATACTTTTCTTTCCTTGATGGGTTTTGTGGATATAATTAGATAACATTGGTAGTTGAAGATCAAGATAAAACCACCTTCACTTTTTCATAGGGTACATTTACTTACAAAGTCTTACCATTTGGTCTTTGGAATTCCCTAACTACTTTTTAATGAGCAATTTTATCCATATTATTTGTTTTGACTAATGACTATGTGGAATTCTACATGATTGACCTCACTACTCATGGAGATACATTTTATGAGGCCTTACACAATCTTGATAAGGTCTCAACTAGATGTGTAGAACACCAACTATTTCTAAGTCATGAGAAATGATTGATGATGATGGATCAAGGTATAGTACAAGGACACCACATCTTTGCCAAGGGAACCCAAGTGTACCCTAAGAAAATTGAAATAATTTTCAACTTGCCTACCTCATAGAATCAAATTGATATCAAGAGCTTCTTAGGTCATGTTGATTTTTAGAGACATTTTATATAAGATTTTAGTAAAATTATTGCTCCTATGTTTGCTTTGATGGTAAAGGATAGTGAATTTATGTGGAGTGATGATTATCAGAAAACCTTTGAAGCCATTAAATAGAAATTAAGCTTTGCACCAGTATTGATAGGACCCAATTGGGAAAAAACCTTTCATATTTCCACTAATGCTTCTAATTATGCAATGGGGATGATTATGGGACAAAAAAATGAGAATGATCATATTTATATCATTTATTACATCAACAAAAATATCACAACTGAAATAAATTATACAACCATAGAAAAAAAATTTATTTCATAATTTATGCCACAAATTTAGACATTATATTACATATTATAAGGTCTTCATATACATAGATCATTCAACCATAAGATATATCATGAATAATCCCATAGTATGAGAAAGGATAATAAGACGGTTGTTACTTTTTTAGGAATTTGATATAACCATTATTAATAAAACAAGAAAATTTAATGCAGTTGTAGACTTTTTGTTAGAATAAACATTGTAGGAAGTAAAAAATGAATTGAAGATAGCTTTCTAGATAAACAATTATTTATTGTTTCGGTAGAATCCACATGGTTTTATGATATAGCTGACTATGTGGACATAGGGAAGTTTACTTATAATTTTAATCATAAAGAAAGAAAACATTTAATTAAATAAAGATCTTATTTTAATTGTATTAATGGCATGTTATTTAAGTATGAACTTGATCATGTGTTTTGCTGGTGTGTAGTAGATAATGAAGCCTATGACATCATTAGAGCTTTTCATGATAAATTAGGAGGAGGTCACTATTTTAATGAAAAGAACTATGCATAAGATCTTAGGAGTAGGATATTATTAGCCTTCCATTCATTGGTAAGTTAAGAATTATATTAGATAATGTGATCCATGTCAAAGGATGGGACAACCTACACTATCAACAGAGATGTCTCTTCATCAACAAGTAGTATTAGAACCATTTGAGAAATGGGGAATAGAATTTGTTGGTCTTATAGATCCTCTAACCTAAGGAAAGGAATACCTCCTAGTATGTACATAGTATGCCACTAAGTGGGATGAAGTCCAAGCCTTGTATTTTGATAGAGAAGATGTAGTAGCAAATTTTATGTATTTCAAGATCATGCAATGGTTTGGTGTACCTAGGGAGATAGTTTCAGATTAGGGACCATAATTTATGTATAATATGATCAAATTTTTTATGAAAGTCTACCAAGTCAATCATAGTAAATCTTGTCCTTACCATCTAAAATCTAATAGACAAGTATAATTTACCAATAGAGAGTTGGAGAACATTCTAACCAAGATAGTCAGCAGTAATAGAAAAAATTGGGTAGCCAGAATACTAGAAGTAGTATGGGCCTACAACGCTAATTAGAAGAAAACCATTTGTTTTTCACCCTCTAAGATATTATATGGTAATAAACCTTTACTTTCCATTGAATTTTAATTAAAAACTTTGAAAATAATAGTGATAGTAGGCATTGATTTAGATAAGGCACAACAAGATAGAATTATCCAACTAAAAGAATTTGATGAGATGAAGATAAAATCACTACAATAAATAAAAATGATGCAATATCTGAGAAAAATATGACATGATTCCTACATCAAATAAAAAATATTTCATTAAGGATATTGGGCACTCTAGTTTGACTCTAAGTTTCAATAATTCAAAGGCAAGTTGAGAACAAGATGGCTAGGCCCATATAAAATAGAAAAAGTATTTGAGAATGGATCAGTACAATTATTTTCAATAGATGGAAATCAAAATAATTTGTTGGTCAATAGATATAGACTCAAATTATATCAAAAACCTATTAATAAGGAGGAGTTTGTTCAAAACATTAAGCATGATTTGGTTTTCATGGAAGGACCTAGTTCTTCCATGATAACAACTCCACGATGGTATTTAAAAAAAAAAAGGAGATAACTCCTTGGTTTTTTCTTCTAAAAAATAAAATAATAATAATAAAAAAAATCAATAGTGAAAATATTTTTCAAGATGCTATTGGTAATGTTGATTAGAAAACCAACCTACTGGTTGTTCATGCATTGAATAAAGAGCCTTGTCTTGAAAAACAAAAATCACTGGTCAAGGGAAAAAAATAAAAAATAAAAATAAAAAAATTAAGAAAAAAAAAATTGATTAGTTTGTTTCAGGAAATAAAATTACTGATGTATTTATTTGTATACATTCTTAAAGACTAATTTATGCATTTATTCTCTGTTTAGAATCAGGTGGTAGGAAAAGAAGAAGGGCTATGAATATGATTAGGTATGTAGAGTATTTTATTTATCTGTAGTAGGTTAGTATAAGTCTTTTTGGTTCATGCATGTTCACTTTAAGGAGTAGGTTTAGAGTAAGTTCAGCCAAGGGCATCTTACAAGCTTTCAAAATAATAGCCATAAGAACAACATTTGATGACATGGAAAGGTAATAAGTTAAAGGACATATCAACTTAATTCATGTCAGCTTTATTTAGATGTACAAAACACATACCAAATTAATTCATTTCACTTTGAATAATGATGATGTTTTTGATGATGCACATGTCTAATAAGTGTGATAGTGAATTAAATCTCATTCAAATATAGTTTCATTTAAAACTTCTGTGTTGTATCATGATAATTTTGGAATGCATCGATAGCTACCAAGACAAAATTAATAACCATTTTATTGATTATTTACATCTTCATTATGAGCTATTTTTGTGTCACTACTATTTACACTTGGTAAAGCACCTCCTACTTCTAAAAAATCATCAGAGCTATTATGAGATAGAAGAAAATGTTTGAACCTGAGTCTATAGCTAGGATGATGAATGATGACATTTATGTAGCAATTTTTGAGGTAGTTGGTTGGATTTTATTTCTATAAAAATTTGAAGGGCATGATGAAACTTTGGTGAATGAATTTATTGCAAATATAAAAGAAGACTCTACCATAGTCAGATGTGTTAATATTCTAGTTTCTAATAGAATCATCAACAAAATTTTCAAGAGTACTGAAGATGTTAAGATAATACTTAGGAGAAATCCTTTTTCTGAGTTAATTGCATAGTTTCATGGTAATTAATAACTATCTATAGCATGCATACATAATCATTAAGGAAAGACAAAATAGATCAATAGGAAAACCCCACATGAATCCTATAAATTTGTTTCTTTTTAGGCAATGAAATATTTCATGTGTAAAGGTCAATATTGTGTTTTGGGGTGTGAAGCTATGAAGATCATTCTTCACCTCAAGTATGGACATCAATAGATTCAACATAGAGTTAATCTAACACTATGGTTATATGGAGCCATTCAAATTTTGGTCGTTAACAGTTCAACCCTAACTCATCATCATGGCCTTATCAATTTGATTGTTCAACATCATTTACTTCAGCAAAGTAAATTAACCTGTAATAACTTTTGGAAATATAAAATCAGTCAGCATTTAACATATCTTCCAAAATATTCTAAAAAAACACCAATACCCAAGGAAAAATAAAAAACTTCCTCTTCTAAGGTTAGGGTTTTATTTGGTGAAATAAGACAGACTAGATGACAAAAAATACATGTAATTTAATAGAACTCTAAGAAAATTATATCAAAAATGAAATTAAGGCCTAAGGTTTATAATCTCATCTAAACCCTAAATATAAATATATTCCTTTAGTAATCACAACATAGGTACCTACAACAATTATAACATCATAAGTAGCCAAGGATACCTCTTTGAAAGAAACTAGTTCCCCTGTGTAGACTAAAAGAAGATTCATAAAATTAATCTTAGCACAAGATGATGAATAGATAGAATTAGTTTCAAACCTTGATAATCTTTGGTAATCACCATTATTTTCTTTACCAACAATAGTAGATATAATAACACTTCAAGAGTAACTTGCCATAATAGAAATTCCTAAGTCAACAAAAGTAACTCCTATTGAAGAAGCTATTAAGGAATAAAATATACTCATATAAAAAATTATAATATAAGAATAATAATCCTCTCCATATTATTCAATTATTAATATAATACTAGTACTATACAAAGGAAAAAGTATTAGTCTTTGAAGAAGAAAAATCGTCTAGCTCCACAGAAGATCTAGAATTGTAGCTCACCCTTGCACTATCTAAAGTTGATGTCATCATTAGATAAAAAGCTAAAAATATTGTTGATATTTTGGTTTAGCTACAATGTAAGGATTTCCTCAATTATTATTTAACTCAAGGATTAGATATTTTTAAAAATAAGGGTTTGGATCACATAAATAAAGTCAATAGGCTTGAGGAACAAGTAACTCATTTTGATGAAGAAATGGTAAATTATTGGATATATATCACTGAATTAGAATAAGAAAAACTATTTTAAAAATATAGACTCCAAAATTCTCAGCAACAAACCTTGATTCTTCAACAATAACTTTCTTTACAAACTTCATCTTCCTCTAAACCCTTAGTTGATCAAGCCTGCCAAACTATTGTTTTTCATTCTAACTATCTAGACAAATTGAGTCACGTGTGTTTTAAGTTTAGAGAAATCCTTATAAAATGAAAAATAAATAATAAAAAAATATCTAGATAAAGAAAAATAGAAAATCTAGAAAAATGAGGGCAATCTACAAGTTGCTTGTCAGATAGGGGAATATCTTCTAGCTTGTAAAGCTCATTTTCCCTCTTATATCTTGTATTTACATGAATAGTTTTATAGATGGAAACTAATAAGAATATCATGTAATCTACCTTATAACATTGAAGATCCTCCTATGTTTTTACACATTTTCCAGGAATCCACTCCAAAGCAACATGATTTATTCTATGAATTTTATTTATGTAATATGATATTAGGATACTATAATAAGTTTATGGTCAATATATATGTGGAAGAAGTCCAGATGAGATCTCTTATTTCCACTTATAAAAATTAGATAGCTTGGAAATAAAGACATGAGGAGTATGTGACAAAATATAGAACTACAGGGCTATGTATCAGACCTACTTTTGCTAGTGCAAATAATCTACTGATTAACTTCAGATCTACTTATTTGATGAATCAAAACATTAGGAATTATTATTTTTAGGCTTTATATAACAATATTATCTTTTTTGATCTATATATAAGATAACATTTTGATGTTGTATTTACATCTAGTGTCAGGCATTGGGACATATTGACAATTCCATTAAATAGAAGGGAGGTCATGTCTCCAACCAATTTAAGATGGAGTTTACAAAGAATACAAGCTATAAATGACATAATTGTTGATGCAATTAATTCAGGAGGAGAATAAATTTAGGTAGGCATAAGATTTAGGCCACCACTTCTTAATCTTATTCCACCATGGCATAGATGGAGTCTTTAAATATAGGACCAATTTTAGATCTATAAATAGATAGTGTAAATGTATCATGGTTTCATCAGTCCCCTAGATGATCATTGGGATGCTAAATTAAATATATATGATCTCAACCAATGTTTACAAGACATAATTTAGGGTTATGAGGGGACAAGTAACAACTGAGTTTGTAAGATGGAATTACAAAAGGTAAAGTGTGGGGGAAAAGATGAATCCAAAATATGAGTCATTATTACTATCAATTTTCTTCATTTTCCTTCCATTAACTCTCATCTAGATTGAATAGTGCAAGGATCTTAAGCTTGTATCTAATCCTAGTGTAGTAAATGGATGCTTTATTTTATTTAATGTAACTACAGTCTAAGTTACTAGTTATATCATTCAATTCTAAATCTTTGCATGTTCAGTCTCCCAATTTTGTATATATATACATATAATATAACAATTTATAAAGAAAAATAATCCTTTTTGATGATCTTCTAAGGTGAACTATATGAAATATATTGACATTTGGAAAGTTAAAAACTCTTTTCACACACTTCTAGCTCATCCAAGTCTTCTTCAAACTTAGCTACTAGCTTGTCTAGTAGCTATGGACTCACACAATCTATTGCTATGGACTCGACCAATAACTATAGACTCACTTAGTATATAACTATGAACTCATTCAAGATCACATTCATTCTTCACTAAATCATTCTACCATCCCTATCAGCTTATCAACCTTGCTACAGACTTCCTTAACATTTAGGATCCTTGAAGCATGTTTCTATAGACTTTGCTAGGTTTTCACAAAAATAGTTATGGACTCTGTTAGAGTTTCTATAGACTTTACTAGAGTTACTACAGACTCTACCAGAATTGATCCAAAATATTTTAGTCTAGCTTATGAGATTATAAAACTAAATATCCATACTTTTCATCTTTATCAACATACTTGAAAATTGTTTTGGTCACTTATTATTTATAATTTTATAATAAATAGTAAATCTATAAATAGACTCTCTATATATCAATAAGTGTAAATATCAAATAGTCTTTTATAACACAAATCAATCTAATAGATCTAATAAGTCATTCTTATTAGATATTTAGTGGATTTTGTAATGAATGAACCTTCTTATTTTAAACTGTCAATCACCTATTTTGAAGAACCACTAAAATTAGGAGATTTGTCTTGATAGTAGAAGATTGGCTACTAAGATCTAGGGATCTATAGCTACAACATTATATAATCAGATCTCTATGTCTTAATAATATATAGAAGAGAAGATAATTATTATATTATTTAGTTAATATTCTAGCACAATTATAGTTATATTCATGTAATTTATTTTGATCAATTAATGAAGATATCTCAAGTTTTCAAGTACTGACTTTTCTTTTCATTCCTTTTCCCAAGGTGAGCAAGGCCCCACTCTCCTTAGAAATTAGGAATGCATTTCTATATTGTATTTTATATTTATTTATAAATTTTAGTAATTATAAATGTATTTCATTTTCATAACCTATAGGAAATTATCTTTAAGTTCTAAGATTAAATTCAAGATTGTAAATCAATGCATTTATTTTAGTAGTGTGTTTACTTTCAAGCAAATTATTTACTTTCAACAAGTGTGTATATTTTATCAAAATAGATTACATAGTGTTTTAATTATACAATTGTGTTCTTTTATTGCATAACCAAATATTTAATAGAATATATTAGACTAGACATTTATAAATAACAATAACCCCCCAAATCATCTCTATAATACCTATATGCATAAGCCTTTCTAAAAATAGCTTTGGAAATTATGCCTGGTTTGAATGACATCCACAAAAGTTTTGATTAAATGAAGGTATAAATTACAGCCATCAATGATGATAAAATGAATTTGTGAAAGAAAACCTACAAGAGTTTGATTCATGTTGGCTTCACCAGAATGTATACAAAAGAAAATGTAAATGACCTATTAATCAATCCTAGATCAGATAAGATAAATCCTACTTAAATTTCCATTTCTTGATACATTATATATTTATGGTCATGACCATGATGGATCCACTAGACTTAACCAATAGATGTCTTACCACAATACCATCACTAGAGAGGATTCCAAAGCCTCTAGTCAAGCAACACTATGTAATAACCCTAGCTAGGTCCTATGTTTTCATATTCATGAAGTAAATGCAAAGTAAAGTAAAATCTAATATAGTGCTCACCAAATCTTTTGGCACAAAGTGGGGGTAATAAACATAAAATTTAAACATGCATAGAAGAACTATACTCAAGTCAATATATATAAAATCTTGATACATAGGAGATAAGTAAAAATATTAATCTATCCATTTTAACAAAGGAGGAACAAAGTTAAGAATACTTATATTTGAAGATGAACCCAATGAGCCTCAATCTCTCCCTTAGCCAAGGTGATTTGTAATAGGTTGTTATGGTATATAAGGATAACAAGGATAAGTCATCTCTAGGCTACAAGACTTCTCTATGTATCAAAAATAATTCTCCACAAGACAAGATTCATATCTCTAAAATAAGTATTGAAACCCTAAGCAATGCTCCTAAATTAGAATGGTGGATAAGTAGACGTGAAATATAATATTCTTCTTATTTTGTTCTCTTTAAATGATGGGAATGGTGTGTATATTTAGATGGATCTAACCCCAAACATTTTTGATAGTTTAATTTATAGGGTCAAACTAATTTGACTCTATATTATTATTTGATAAAAACAATCTAGGTCTCAAGGCCAATCTATACCTATAATGTGCAAATATCAATTTGAATACAGGGTTAGCCTAGGCTGAAAGTGTACTATAAATGTTAAAAAGGGTTTTAGGCTTAGGTAGGAGATAATTAAGGTAATGAAATTCTTGGAGGAGTGCGTAAGAGAGGAGGTAAATATTAGAGAATTATATAAGATATGATTATATAGATAATAAGTGTTGGTATAGGGGATAACAATCCTGTAAAAACCAATGGTCTACCAACCTCTTTCTTGGTGCAACCTTTAAGGCATGCACTCAGAGAGATTTAGACTCAATGGGTTCTTACAAAAGAGAAAGCATCAATAATTGATAAAATTTAAAAGTATTATGTGTATACAGTGATCACTCCTTACCCCAATCCTTTGAATGCCATTTGTATTCTCTTTCTCTCTCCTTATTAATGCTCTTTATTTGATCTATAGCAAAAAAATTTACCCACTTCTCTTGACCAATAAGAGAAATGATTTACAATAAAAGGTACAAAATACCTTCTTTGTTTCACATGGAAGGATTAAAAAACCATTAGTTTTAAAATAAAAAGAAAAGGAGACATATCCAAGTAAAAATATTCTTCCTCAAGTTTTATAGTGTTACCTTTGGAGTATTTTCTTCTTTTAATTATAACCATAACCTACTGTCATAATGAAAATATGCTCAAATTCATGTTGAATATAACTTGATCTACACTTTTCAACTCTCTTAACTCTTTAAAGAGTAATTTTTCCCAAGCTGAATGCTCAGTATTTTTCAAGTCCCTTGGATGGTTGGTCCATCAAAGACTTTGGGTAAATACCATCACATCATAGAATCCCATAATGTCTTGCGTGAAAAAAAATAGTAGTGTAAATTTAAACCACCTTACTATAAATGAATCAAGACAATCTGTCCACTAACATGTGTTATCTCTATAGTGGGAAACATCTGCATAGTGGTTAGCACAACAACCAACAAAATAGAACACAAAGAAAATTAACATCTATGGAAATATGTTAGCAAAACATTAAAAAAAAAGGATAACCTAATTTAATACTAGTATGATTTGTAAACTAGGTGGACATTCCACACTAAGTCTCACCAACATGAACCCTTTCAGGTTAAAGTGTTTCCCTCAAGTTTTATGCCCCAAAAAACACCTAAAATGTTATTTTAATATGTATTATAGCTCTTAATACTATCATATACAACATATAAAATAATACCTCCACACTCTAAACATGCTAATACTCCATACATTATTACAATCAACATATTTACATAGAGGTGCAATGCCAAATGTGAAGTTCTTTAATCATAGGGCTGAATCTTGAGCTCTCTTTATTTTTTATGTATTATCCTAGTTGCAAGGAATGCACAAACACAACAACCTTAAAGAGAGGTAACACAAGACTATCCTGGGGAAACTCAATGTGAAAAAACTCTAGCAATAGTGAAGCTATGCTTCCTCATGTCCACTATGTTCTGTAGTTTACAAGCTTTTATACCTCTTGGGCTTACAAGGAAAATAAACTCATACACTCATAGTGATCTCTACAATATTCTTTGGAAGATTTGAAATAAAACTACTAAACTTAGACTTTTCCATCTATGCAATATTCAATCTATCACCTACATCTAAGAAACAATGAGGAAATAATGAACAAAGACTCAAACTTACAAAATAAACAATGTGAATCCATTTTCCATCCATTTCATTGTAATCATTGTTGTTTTTTGATATCTCCTTTGTTATCCTTATGTAATATATACCTTCTAAGACTTGTATTTAAACTCCTTCATGTTTGAAATCCATACAAAACTTTAAATGAACATCCAAGCATCAAAATGAATTCTAATGTTATCAACTGGCTCTAAAGTCCAATAGTAGTAGCTCTAGAGTCCAACAGTTGGGCTCCCAAGAAACCCTAGAACTAGAGGATGCCAACTTCAAATAGTCATGATTTTTGCATATGACCTCAAAACAACATAACATTTTTTTTGAACTTGTATAATTTTAATATATGATCTATAAACTAGGTTGATATTAAGTTTCACCAACATAAACCTTTTCAATTTAGGGTGTTTCCCTCAAGTTCTATGCCACAAAAAATACACAAAAGGTTGTTTTAATATGTATTATATCTCTTAATATTACCATATACAACATATAAAATAATAACTCCACATTATAAAAATGATACTACTCCATACATGATTACAATCAACATGGTTGCATAGAAGTGCAATGCCAAATGTGAATTTATTTAATCATAGGATTGAATCTTGAGATCTTTTTATTGTTTGTGTATTAGCCTAGTTGCAAAGAATGAAAATATGAAAGCAAAAGAAACAAACACAATAACCATAAAGAGAGATAACACAAGACATATACTAGAGAAACTTAAAGTGAGATAAATCCAACAAGAATGAAGCCATGCTTTCCTGTCTCCAATATGTTTTGTAGTTTATTAGATTTTCCACCTCTTAGGCTTACAAGGAAAATAACCTCATACACTCATAATTATCTCTATATTATTGTTTGGAGGATTTGAAAGAAAACTATTGAACTCAGTGTTTTCTAGTTGTGTAGTATTCACTCTATCACCTATAGTTAAGAAACAATGAGGAAATAATGAAAAATGACTCAAACTTGAAAAATACACAATATGAATCCAACTTCCATCCATCTCATTTCACTATTTGTTCTTTTTTGATATTTTATGATCTCTCCTCTATTTTACTTATGTAATCTATTATCTAAGACCTATATTTAAACTCCCTCATGTTTTAAATCCACATAGAACTTGAAATATATAGCAAAGCATTAAAACAATTCAAATTCACACATTATCAGCTAGCTCCAAAGTCCAACACTGTTAGCTCTGGAGGCTAATAGTTATGCTCTTGAGAATCCCTTTAGCTAGAGGATGTCAACTTCAAATGATCATAAATTTTACAAATGACCTCAAAATGATGTGTCATTTTTTGGAAATTATTTAATTTTTTAAGTGGAATATAAATATGTAATTAAACATAACTTTTGAAACCAAACCTATATTATTTTATCTCGTATAATAAAAACTAGCATTTTCTAGATCTTAACATTTCATAGATTACACATATTTGATAGTTGGTTATTTTTACCAACTGAGTTGGATGATATACATGATCAAATTTATGGTCACACACCTAAATTTTAAGGATTTTGGGTCTAAAAAAAACTATAAAAATAATATGAGTATTTACCTTCTATCACCTAAGTGAGAAACCCAACTTATCATCCTCTTGGACAATACCCATTTTAGGTTCTAATTTGTTCATCTTTTGGATAATACCATTATCAGATTATAATTTGATAAGCTCTTAGACAACACCCCTTTTAGGTTCAAATATATTAAAATCTCCAATTTAAAGGTTTTTAGTCCCATAATTAGATAAAATCAAGTGGTGAGAACTCCTTATTCCACTCCTTTGAATGCCATTTGGATTTTCTTACTCTCCCTTTCTTGATGTTATTTATTTCATCTGCAGTAATAACTTTGTCCCACTCCTCTTGTATAATAGGATAAAGGATTTAAAAGCAAATGTACAAAATACCTTCTTTGTTTCACATGGAAGGGTAAAAGAAACTTCAATTATTTTAAAAAAAGAAGCCATATTCAAGTTAAAACATTCTTCCTCAAGCTTCATAGGAAATTATGATCAAATCCATGTTGAACATGTCTTTATCTATACTTTGCAACTCTCTTAACCTTTAAAAGAGTAATTTCTACCAAGCTGAATGATCAACCTTTTTCAAATCCCTTGGATGGATGGTCCATCAAAGAATTTTAGTAAATACCATCACATCATAGAATCCCATAATGTGTTTCATCAACAAAAATAGTATTCAAAATTTAAACCACATTTCTACCAATGAATCAAGTCAATTGTCTACTATCACTTGCTATCTGGGTAGTGGGAAACATTTTCATAATGGTCACCACAACAACCACCAAAATAGAACATAAACAAAACTAACATCTACATAAATATGTTAGAAAATATTTTATGAAAAAAATGATAACATGCTCTGATACTAATATGATTCATAAAATAGGTGTATATTATACACTAAGTTTCACCAACATGAACCTTTTCAATTCAAGGTGTTTCCCTCAACTTTTATGCCACAGAAAAACACCTAAAATATTATTTTAATATGTATTACAGCTCTCAAGATTATCATATACAACATATAAAAGAATACATCCACACTCTATACATGACTACAATAAACATGATTGCATAGAGGTGTAATGCCAAATGTGAAGTTATTTAATCATAGGGTTGAATCTTGAGTTATCTTAATTATTTGTGTATTAGCCTAGTTTGAAGGAATGTAAATATGCAAGTAAAAGAAACAAACATAATAACGATAAATAGGGATAAAACAAGACATACCCTAAATAAATGCAATGTGAGAAAACTCCAATAAGAGTGAATCTATGCCTCCTAATTTACACTATGTTCTATATTTTAAAATCTTTTCTGTCTCTTGGGCTTACAAGGAAAATAACCTCATACACTCATAATGATCTATGTAATATTATTTGGAATATTTGAAACAAAATTACTGAACTTGGTATTTTACATCTATGTAGTATTCACTCTATCACTTAAATCTAAGAAATAATTAGGAAATAATAAACATAGTCTCAAACTTTCCAAATAAAAAATGTGAATCCAACTTCCATCCATCTCATTGTAGTTGCTATATTTTTTGATATTTTTTGATCTCTCCTTTGTTCTCCTTATGTAATCTACCTTCTAAGACTTGTATATAAACTCCCTCATACTTGGAATATACCCAACACTTGAAATGAATAGATAACATAAAAATGGTTCAAATTTATCATGTTCTCATCTAGCTCTAGAGTCCAATAGTCTTGGCCATGGGGTCCAACAACCAGGCTCTCAAAAAACCCTAGATCTAGAGGATGCCAACTTTAAACGATCATAACTTTGGCATAAGACCTAAAACCAACATGCCATATTTTTTGAAATTGTCTATTTTTTTGATGGAAATATAAATATTTAATTAAAAATTATTTTTGAAGGCAAACATATATTGTTTTATCCCTTAAAATAAAAACTAGTATTTTTAGGTCTTAACATTTCATAGATTACACATATTTGACAACTAGTTATTTTTGCCAATTGAGTTGAATGATAAACATGATCAAATTTTTGATTAGTTTGTTTTCTGGATTTATGACATTATTTTCCATGTCTAGTGTGATCTATGTTGAAGAGTTTTCTAGGTATCCACCAATCTTTCATGATACTAGAGCCTTTATCTATCAAGTGGCCATTTTGAGTTTTTGAATATTTTTAGCATCTTATGCACTCCCACATACTTCTCTAGTCATCTTCCATGTTTTTCAACACAACTAATATTTTGTCCTTCTTAAAAAACCATCCAAGTCTATTTCTTTTTTGCAAAAAATTAAATTTTTTATTATTTTTGAATATTTTTTGTATTTATGTAAAAACCTATTATTTGTGTTTTTATTGTATTTCTATTACATTCTACATAAAAAATATAAAATTAATAATAATAATTTTTTGGTTCACAATTTTTTTCGTAAATTTTTGAAGTTTAAATTTTTTAGAACACTAGGGCAGTAGGCTATACAACAATATTGATTTACAAATTTTTTTACATAGGGTCAACACCACACACTTTATGGATTTTACTCTTCATGAGCTAATAAAAATGTCTAAATTTTTAAAATTTGGACTTACGGTGCTCTTAGGACATCAATTTAAAGTTTATAGTTTCTCTTAAGGCTCTTTAAAGGCACAAGCTTACTTTTATTCTTAAAAAAATAAGGTTTTGTTATATACATTCATATAAATGTTAAGAGTGTGATAGCTATTTTTATTTTGATAGATGCTACCTCTCCACATGTCATATGGTTGCTTCTTCACAAAATCATGTAAATCCCCAAGTGCCTTATTTAATTCCCTTGACACCACATATGACCATAAGGTCTACCCAATTATCCCCCCATGACTATTTAAACCGCCAATAATTAATTTTGAGTAGAATATGACCAACATTTATGATTTTAATCCCTTTGCGCAAAACAATCAACCTTGCCTACACCATTACGCATCACAATTTGACTAATTTTTTTGTAAAGGTCACAAATTTTGATCTAGAATGCCTAAGATGCCCATGGTTTTTCCAAATTATGTATTTTTTAAGATATACACATTGGACTAAGATTTTTTTTCATTTTGGTGTCATAATTTCCTAAAAATTTCAAGTTTTCCTTGAGATTATTGTCTTTCCTAATTTAAGCAACTTCAAACTATTGTATTTGTTGATTTGTTCATCAGATCAAAGTGTCTTTTATTTAAAGTGTATATTTTTCATGTAATTCACAATGGTATATTTAGTTTAGTGTAGTTTTATATTATAAAAAGTGTTTTACGTATTTTTTACTTATTTTCACATGTATTTGAACTGTAAATGCACTATTTTATAAAGTTCCACTTAATTTCAACTAGAAGATTTTTTTTTCATTATAATTTTTTTTGGGTCAGGATGGTTTTCATCTTGGCATGTTTTTAAAAACTTGTATTGGGGCATTTTTTTTTAAAAATGCATCATTATAAGCAGTTTGGGAGGCGTTTCTTGAGTGTTTTTTAAGGTTCTTTACTTTGATTTTTGTAATGGATTCATGCCAAGACCTACATATTCTCACATAGGCAAAAACTACCATGATTTTAGAAAAAACTATGAATTTTTTAAAATCATGTTCTCTTAAAGAAGACATGGTTAGATTTTTTGAAGAGAATATATAGCTAAAAAAATAAAACTCTATTGATCTCACTAATTTTCAAAACACACCCCTTTTTAGTCATTTCAAGACACAGTTACATGTTTAAAATGTCAAATTAACACAATCAAAATACCTATTATTGAACATAGTCTACTTTATGACATTGATTCAGATCCTATAGACACATCATCATCCTTTGATCTACCTATGAAATTTACCTTGAATCTAATGCACCTATTATAAACCACACTTTAAATTCACCCACTATTAGGTTTTTCTCATTCGATAAGCATAAAATTGGGTTTGGATCTAATAATATCTAATACATGGGTCATTTTAGTGGAGGCATTGGTAAACATTTTTAAAGAATAGTTCCCCTATTCAACATTTTTATTGGATTTCTTGCCATAACATTGGATACAGAGCAAATGTTCCTTCATCAAGTCCAGTTTGTACACACTCAATTTTTTTTTGTTTGATATACTCTTTATGAGTATATTGAATGACACATGAGTCTCTATGCACACCTTATAAATTATTATAGACCTTAGAATACTTTAATTAATCATGAAAATCTTGACACATATTTAAATGATCCTAATATGCATCATTTATGCACATGGCACCAAATCACAAGCATACACCCTTGTCTACCATATATATTTACTTAAGATGGATCTCAAGTCAGTTATAGTGGAATAATCACCATTATTTTCTTGAGATCTACCAATCTATAACGTCTATCATTAAGTTTCATCATCCACACACTTCTCATTTTGCCTAAATTAATATTCAAGTAATTTTTTTTGGCAGTGCTCCCTTATTTTGGAACAACTCTCACATTGATATGGCCTTTCTTTGGCACATATACAATCTCTTTGTTTGGATATATTATATTGTATACAATATCTTCCTTGTCTTCATTTAGAATTTTGAGATACATTGTACTCATATTGAACTATAAATTGCCATGGAGGGTTTTTTTTGCATCCCAATCTACTTTCATGTGTGTGTACCTTTTTTGCACATGCTTTTTTCACTTTAGTTTGTAGTATATCTCATCATAATTAGTGACATTATTATTTCAGAGACAATTTTTATATTATTTGACACCTTGGTAGTTAGTTCATCTTATTTTAGTGAGCATTTTTTGACATACCTAGCATATGTCATTTTTTTGTATTTGAGTACTAGGTTCAGACCACTAATACATATATCTTCTTTCATCCACTCCATCCATTTAACATTATGGGGTGGGGGGGTCAGGGAGGGTTGGGGGGGGGAGTGAGTGGGTGGAATGGGTAGTCATACTTATTCTTTAGGTATTATGTCCCTTACTTAACCTTGGCATATCATAACATCTAAGTTAGGTAGTTGATGGCAATCTTCATGAATTATTTTGTACTTTTAACACTTCACTTAGTAACATTATTATCAAGAATCCCCAACATTTATCTTCAGTGATCCAGTATTAGATTTAAATCACTCATATAGATTTAAGTTCATCACAATTATTTTCACTTTCACTCCTTACACTTTCTTGAATGATGGATTTCATACCATCTAGAGTGCATCTTTAGTGATCGATTTCATGCCATCTAATTCAATATTCATATCACTTTGTTTAGTTTTTGAGAGAATTTTTTTTATATCTTATTTTTCTAGGTTTTACTTATTATATATAGGTACCTCATTAGGACTAGTTACCAAGACCCATGTTAGAGGATTCTTATCATAACATTTTTTATAGGCCTCCCTAAGTTACACTTAATGGGATATGTTGATGGAATATTATACTTGCATTAATATTAAGTTGACTTAGGTTAGATTAACTATATTAGGTTTGATTTTTGCATACCTCATATGATTAAAATAGGATAAGTGACATCACAAATCACTCACCACCACATGTGTCTATTATGTGTCTATCACCTGAGATATGTGTTGGTTACTTGGTAAAAAGTAAATTTATTCCACAAGTCTTACTTTTATTTAGTTAAAAATAAAATTGGAACCAAAATCTCAATTTTACTATATATTTACCACCTTTATATATTTTAATGCTATTTGAATTTTATGTATACATTCTTGAACTTTCCATAGCTAGTATGAGTCCATGTTGAAGAGTTTCCTGAGCATCTCCCACTCTTTCACTTTAATGAAAAAATGAATACAAATTGAAAAATAATTTACATTTTGGTCATGTGTCATAGCTCTTCAGAAACTAATTTTGTAAATATATATGGGTAAGATACAATTTCACACATAAATGTTGGATTAATGATGAATGTTCATAATATTTTATAAAATTATTTGTAGGATTTGAATTTGAATTGGCCCCATAAAAATTTATCTACTTAATTATTAGACTACAATCTATAATTGGTTGATTTTTGTAAAGTTAAGTAAAAATAGATGCAAAACCATTATATATATATATATATATATATATTTGCTCAGTGCTAGCTTTTGATTGGAGCTACAACTAGTTCTAGGGCATAAACTAGGGGCCCAGTCCCTAAGAGAACTATAGAACATCACATTGAAACCATCAAGTAAATGGCCACATCCAGCCTACAAACACCCTCTGAGATTTGAACTTGGGTGGGGCTGGGCACAACCAAACCACTTCACAAATCCTTGTACATCTCATTGGCACAATTATTACAATATTAATAATTAAAAAAAAAAAATTAATATTCATAACATAACAATCACTCATTGTAAGATCCAATTAAATAATAGATTATATATATATATATATATAATGATAAAAGGATATGTTGATTTTATAGTATTTGGGAAATTTTAATTTATTTAAAATTTATGACATTTTATCCTAAAAATATCTTATATAATTTTTTTTATAAGTGATAGCTTTTGACTCGAGTGTGGACTAGTCTGAGACATAATCATGGGCCTAGATACCCATGTGATTTATTAATCATATGTACCTATATATCAAATATTATCAGATGTATACCAACTATTACCAATAATTACCAACAATGGCCACCACCAGCCTCAAGAATAACTAATGACCATTAACGATCCCCATAATTTAACCAATGACCACAACCAACCTCATATGCCTTAACTAAGATTTGAACTTAGGTGGGAATTGAAACATCCATGCCACTTAAACAAATCTCCTACATCTCATTGTCTAAAATGATGGGTAACAAGATTTATTTAATCAGAGCCAAAATTGGTTGTGAAGAGTATCCCTAGCCATGGACTTGCCTTGTCACATTGAATACATGTTTCAAGACACATACCAATCCCCATTACATTAAACACCGAACCATATATTCCAATGCATTAGGTACCCACACAACTAACCCATCAAAGCCTAGTGTGGGAATGATACTATAAAAGTGGTCAGCCTGGGGAATGGACCCCAAGACCTCCCACTTCTAGAACTCAAATCACACATCATTAGGTTATCCCCACTAGGTCTTAAATTTTTGGAAATATGATTTATTTAACCAAAACCATAACCAACTATGAATATTAACCCTAGCCATGAATTGTGGACTTACCTCATTACATTGAACACAAGTTTCAAGCCACATACAAACCCCCATCACATTGGATATTGAGTTGACCTGTCCATCACATCAGGTACCCTCATGGTTGATCCATCAGAGCCTAGTGTGGGAACAACACTATATATGTGGTTAACCTTAGGAATGGACCCCACTATCTCCCACTTCTAGCACTCAACTCACTCACCGCTATGCTATCCCCACTAGGTCTTATATAAATAATTATTATGATTAATCTTCTTATTATATATATATATATAAAATTCTTAAAGTTTTTTTAAAAAAAAAATTAAAAAGTTATGTAATTAGTTAGGAAATTGAATTAATAGAGGATTTAACCTTGAGGTTACTTGTTTTCAATATTATGGTTGGAATTATAATATATAGAACCATATTAAGTTAACTAGGACAAGTGAAATTAAAAGTTGGAAGCATATAAATTATAACTTAAAAATATATTTATTTAATTATATTTCTTTGTAGACACCTAAAAATGGACCTTATGAAATTATTAGTCATTAGATTACATTGATTTTAGTGTACTTGTATATTTGTTAACAATTAATCACAATTAAGCATTATTGTGTTTTCAAGTTTCCACCATGTCCCCTTCTTTTGTTACCACTTTTCTCTTTCCTATTCATGTATTATATATTATAATTACTTTGTTTGACTCCTATCCTTTGAGTTCTTCCAAGTCAGTGCACTGACATTTTGGGTCTCATCTTATTCACCACTTTGTTTTTGGATGTCATTTGGCATGCCAATAGGATTTTAACTTGATTTCAATTTGTATATAAATACAAAAGGATTGTAGTTCATTTACACCTAGGAAATTATCAAGAGAGCATACTGATTATTGTTAGTTATAGACTTCTAAATTTGGTACAAGAGTAATTATTAGTTGTGGAATTACACAATTTTAATGTATTTTATGTTTTTCAAATACTAGTTCATGTTAGGCTCTTATTGGTGTATTTTTCATGTGCTATTGTCCAGTGCTCTTTTTCCACTCATTCTTTTTTCTCTTCTCCTTGCCCTATTTTATTAGGGTTTAGATTTTTTGTTTGGGACCTTACACTTATATGGTTTTGTGGCATTAAAATCATATAATATGCCATTGCGACCTCTATTTTATGTCTTTCTTACCTCATGTTTCTATTTTTTTTCCTTTTCCCACTCATTATGTATCAATTATCATGTTAATAGGGTCTTACTTTCAATTTTATAAGTATATAAATGCACTTGTGTTAATGCAAATAGCACATGGAAAGACAAAGACTTCACATGCAATTGACAAGGAAGAACCACATATATATTGAAAGAATCTATTGTTGAAGTGAAAGAATAGTTAATATCATCAATTAAATTATAATTGAAGCAAAATATAAAGCATTTATTTCCATTGTCATGATATCATTTTAACACATATATTGATATAGGACTATACCAAGTTGCATTCATAGATTGCTTATTGAATTTCATTGATTGTTGATAGACATATTTATTCCCATCCTAAAGGATGATAATAATTGAAGATTATGACACAGGTCCCCAAATCAATCACCCATTTTTCTTTGTTTATGATGCATTTTTAGGATTATGGAGTTAAATATATCAATTTCAAAGAGACGTGTGTAAAAATTTGGATAAGAAAGAAAATATTTAAGAGCCCCGAAGCAGACATACATGATCGTGAAGTCATAGTTCACCGATGTGCACTTTATCATAACCATTAATTGGCATTTATATAAGAGTTAATTGGAAAAATAGTATCTATTCTCTTTGATTTTCTGGGTTTTATTTTCCTCATTGCCTCAACTTATTTCCCACTATAAGTTTTTGAAGGCTTTCTCTATTTTCATGATAAATAAAGTAAATTATATAAACTAATTTATTATTTATTATTGTTTCTATAATATCATTTATTGTAAATAAGGCTTGGTTTATTGTTTAAATATGATTAAGCCTAGTTTCAATGTTATATAGGTAGATGTTTTGCTTTTTGATGTCAAAAAAGTACCCATATTATATTTTGTAAACATGTGCTATCTTACACTCTTTTATGTTAAATACTTCTTTCATTGAGGTGGATCTAATATTTTGAGGGCTTATTCTATTTTTTCAAAATCATTAGTCATAGCACTTGTCGTTACCTTTAATTTTTTATTTATCTTACATATTTTTCAAACACTATGATATTATTATATTACATAGAAATGGTATGTAATTGGGGCTATCAAACCTTGATTGATATAAATTGGTTATAATGCATTACACATGAATAGTTTCTCCCAATAACACACCAAATTCAACTAATTACTCAATTGGTTCAACATGGTACACAATTGGGAAAAATGGAGTCTCAATTGACATTAGATGGCTGAATTGGCTACATAAGGCTGAATTGGACATAATTACATACCTAATTTATCCAATTGATCAACTCATTAAACATGGTATATAATTGATTCCAATTGATCACCAAATGGAATTATATGTTCATAATTTTTTTCCTGGGGCATGGTTGGCCCCAATTACATTTCATATTAAATGACTTACTTGATTGGTTTAGTATAGTATGTCATTGGGGAAAATCAATTTTAAATTTAAATTAAATGGCTTTAATTAGTTTTAAGGGGTGTGTTTGGTCCTAATTGTATACCAATCTGAATTAATTACTCAATTGGTTCCACATGGGACATAATTGGGGCCAATCAAGCCTCAAATAACATTAGATAATCATAATTAGTTGCATGAGTATTGTTTGATAATTGATCCAATTAATCAATATGTTTAATATGGTATATAATTGGGGCCAATGAAGCCACAATTTACATCAAATGGTTTCAATTGGTTGCATGCAACATGCTTAGTCCTAATTATGTACTAGTTTGAAAAAACTACTCAATTGGTTCTACATGATATGAAATTTGGGCCAATCAATCCCCAATTGACATCCAAAGGTCACAATTGGTTGCACGAGTCTCAATTAACTCTAATTACATCTAAAATTAAACTAATTACTTTATTCGATGAGTATGGTATGAAATTGAGGCCAAATAATCCATAATTAACATTAGATGGTTGCAATTGGTTTCATGAGGTTTGTTTGGCCCTTATTATAGAATTGATGATCTAATAATTTAATTGGTTTAATATGGTATGAAATTAAGGCCAATAGAGCCCCAATTTACATTAGATGGTTGTATTTGGTTCAATGGGGTGCACTTAGTCTGAATTACATACCTTTTTGAATGAACTAATTGATTGACTCCACATGGTATATAATTGGGGCCAATTGAGATTCAATTCACATTAGTTGTTAGGTAAATGAGGCGAATAAATACTCAATTGAGATAAGATAGTTATAATCATTTTCATAATGGTCACTTTACCCTGATTATTTACTATATTGAACTAATTATTTACTTGGTTTAACATGGTAGTAAATTAAGGTCAATCAAGTTACGATGACATTAAATAGTCACATTTGGATTCATGGTGGACATTTGGCCCAAATTGTATACTAATTTTATTGAATTACTTGTTTAATTCAACATGGTATGCATTTAGGAAAAATTGAGCTACATTAGACATTAAATGGCCATAATTGGTTGCACAAATATTTTTTTGCCACAATTATATATCACATTGAACTAATTATTTGATTAGTTCAATATGGAACCCAATTGAGGAAAATATATTCCCAATTGAAATTATATGGTTGTTATTTATTTCACAAGGCTCGCTTAACCCCAATTATATACCAAAATTTTTCATTTACTCAATTGATTCAATATGGTTCACACTTGAGGCCAATATATCTCTAATTGACATTAGATGGTATAAATTCATTGCATGGGACATGATTTTCCCCAATTACTTACTAAATTAAACCTTTATTGGTTCAATATGTTGGTATACAATTATGAGCAATTGAGCCCTAGTTGACATTAGATGGTTACGCTTGGTCCCAATTACATATTAATTTGAATGAATTAATCTATTGGTTCCACATTATTCTCATTTAGGTCCAATTGAGCCTTAATTAACATCTTATCACCATTATGTATCACAATGAAGTAATTACTCAATTAGTTTAATATGGTATACAATTGAGGCCAATCATTTCATGATTGACATTAGATGGTTGTAATTGGTTACACAGGGTTCATTTGTCCTTGATTACACACCAAATCAATATAATTAATTTATTAGTTTAACATGGTATGTAATTTTGACCTATTGGTTACATAGGGTGTAGTTGGCCCTAATTTCATACTAGTTTGGAGGAATTACCTGATTGGCTCGATAAGGTACACAATTAGGGCTAATAGAACACTGATTGAAATTAAATGGTCACCATTGGCTACATGAGTCTTACCCAATTACATACCACATTAAACCAATTACTCATTTTTTTAATATGGTACCATTTGGGGCTAATTGAACCCTGATTGAAATTAAATGATCATAATTCATTACACTTGTCATAACTGGATTCAATTACATACCCATTAAACCAATCACTTGATTAATTCAACATGGTATTTAATTGGGCCTAATCTAGATCCCATTGACATTAAAATGGTCATAATTAATTTTAGATGGTGTGCTTTGTCCCAATTTCATACTAGTTTGAATGAATTATTTGATTGGATCAACATGGTATGCAATTAGGGACAATTGAGCCTTGATTGACATTTTTGGTTTCAAAAGTTTCACTTAGCCAAAATCATGTACTAGTTTTAATGAGTTAATAAATTGTTTAAACATGGTACATAATGATAAATATGTGATTAAACCCTATATCACATTGTATTTTTAGAAATAGGTTCAAGAGGATAAAAAAGCCTTAATTAAATTCATTATTGATTGATTGGGTGACTAGTTTAATCAAGTATACAATCATGGAAAAGTGATACATAAATCAAATTGTGTAGTTGTAATTAGGTTCATGTGTCTCAATTATCCCATTAGATCCCCATGAACCTATATACAACTAGCAAATGTAACTCTTTTAATCATGAACTCAGTTAGGGCCAAGTGAGCCCCATATTACATTGTCTAGTTACAAATAGGTTCATGAGGATAAATTAAGTCTATGATTGATACAATTAATTATTATTTTTTAGTAAAAAATTTAATTGAAATCAATCCTTGTGAACCTAATTATAATTATATAATGAGATGTGTGGTTCATTAACCCCAACCGCATTCATGATTAGACCAAAATGTGTATATGTGTGAAAAGATTGATTGATTGGTGATTTATATTATTTTTATTATTATTAAATATAGTAAGCATAATTTTTTTGAATATTTAAAAGTGATAAATATGTAAAATTTATAAATAATTTTGATTGTAACTTGCTAAATATAGTAATATGTTATTTTTGGAAAATACTAATAAGAGATGTGTTTATCTTAAGTACAATATTTTTGTTAAATGTTACTAATGTATGATTATATAAATGAGATTGAATAATGATTATACTAGTTTAGGATCATAATAATAATATAAAAATGTTTCTAGATAGGTCTACACTCCTTGGATAATAACATAGGCTGATCATTTTATTTGACTATAGATTTGTCTGCACTAACCATAATTAATGTTTGATAGTGAAAATCATAGTAAGACATAACTATGAAAGCTAAAAAATATGAACATAATATGATGATATTCATGGATGAGTCCACTCCTTCTAGATAAAAATACATGTTGAATGTGTTTTTTGACTGTAATCTTGTCTACATTGTCTGTGACAAAAATATGTTTACATAAAAAGAATGACCCAAACAAAACTCAACCCAAAATAAATATGAAAGTTATGCCTAGATAGGTCTATGCTTTGTAGATAGGTCCACAAGGTTAGGCCTATAAACAAATAACAAACTTGTCTAAAAATATAAAAGTCTAGAATTGGGGATCCCCAAGATAAATTATAAAGATGAATAAAAAATGTAAAAACATATGAGATATATAGAGAAGACCCCAAAAATTATGCTAATAAATACTTTATTTGTTTTCAATATTATATATGTATAAATTTTCAATAACAGACATTAAATATGGGCTTGTACCAAATTTAGGTTTCTACATTTATTATAGTAACTAAATTTCTAGAGTAAAGGAGATAAGATCCTGAGTGTGTATGATAAACTTTGTCTTTGAATTGAAATTTTGATTTTTGTAGGATAATGTAAAAACCTATAATAACACATGTAGTAGTGAATATCAATATATGATATTTGAAAGTCTAAATTTGAGATTGAAAGGTAAAGCGTAAGAAAGGAGTACACCTATATGCATGAATGTAGTATTATGTCACATGTGGAGAATGCTCTTGCTATGAAAAATGCATAAATAATACTTTTGGTTATGATCATTTCTTGTCCAAGGAAATGAACAATCCCTCAAGTGATAACATGAGAGTAGGAGGTCATTGGGTGTCACTAAACCCATGACCATACTAACTCAAGTAGCTAATCTAGATCTGATCTTGTATCCCAAGATACGAGGTTGGAAAAAATGTGCCCCATTGAAGAAGCACTTGGAGAGAAAGGTTCTACATATTGAATCATTGATGAATTGAGAGTAATCAAGTCTCAATTTTTAATAACTAATCAAGCTGATGAGTTAGAAAGATATGTGGTCCAAATCTCAAGAATGAGAAAAGTAATTAATGTACTAATCCAAAAGGTGTAACAATGATGGGTTCACTAGAAGTGATGACAAGGTTGTTGAGTGTCACTAGACTCGAATGTACATCACCTATAAAATAAGATGGAACCACACAAAGGGTTCACTAGAAGTAATGCCAAGGCTATTGAATGTCATTAAAATCGAATGTACATTACCTATAATAGATCAAATCACACTGATATAAACAATTCTATATTATAAACTACATGATCGAAAGATGATGAAGAATATTCATGCCCCCATCATGACCTTGGTGCCAATAGATTTCAATTGAAATACCAATAATTTGTCTTGAACTTGTAAATGTATTGCAGTAGATATGTGCATTAACTAGTATCATACATTTTGAACTTTGAAAATGTGTATGAAAAAGTATCATGCCCCTTGAATCCATGCTAAATGATATATAATGTCATGAATCTATATGCTTAATTTTAATTATTTGTGGAACTTATAATTTATGTTTTTGTAAATTTTTTGCATATACCCATGCATATGTAATCAAGTGTGTATGAATTTTTACTCAAATTTATGTAATATGAGTTCATATGCATGTCATATGACCCCATAATATATACCAATGTGTTATTATTCTTCATGTATCTAATTTTTGAATTAATTTGAATATTTGAAAACTTGTATCTTGTATTTGTAGTTTAATTTTTAAGTTACTTTGAATCTTCAAAATATGTATTTAGTCTTATATTTGATTTTTTAATTAATTTGAATCTTTTATATGAATATTTTGTATTTGATCTAATTTTTTATTTACTTTAATTCTTTGAAATTTTTATTTTGTCTTTTGATATATTTAGTGCACCTACATGGCATATGCCCCCAACATTTGTACCATTGTATATAATCTTGTTAAAAAACTATAAGATCCCTATCAAAAATCTATAGTGTGTGGATAATTTAAACCATATATAATGTTCCAAAAATATTATCTATGCTGGATTAATGTTTATGATTATCCTAACGTATGCTCCCATTTCAATGCAAGAGATGATAGTATCAAGTTCGTCATATTGAAAGAAAATGTGCATTTTATATAAGTTTGAGCATATTTTCATTTGTAGATTTTGAATTTTGATCATTTCAACAAATTTAAATTTGACCATTTAAAAAAAAAATATTAAAATTTGATAAAATGTTTAATGGGTAGTGTAAAATGATTATCATAGGTAATAGTTATTGTGAAAGAATCTAGAGATAGTAATGGATATGCATAAATGTCTATGTATAGGCAATTAAGTGCTAGTTTTGACATTTTTTAAATGGATGGTGAGAATGACATAAATATTACCATGTGTAAGAGAACATTGTATATGTTCCAACACATCTCACAAGGACTGATTTTGATAGATAATGCTAAAGATGTTAAACACACAAGTCTTAAAGAGATTAGTTTTTCCGTTTAAAATAAAAGGTCAACCCATATAAATAGGTTGGCTGAAAATAAATCTGAAATTCATTTATATATTGCTAAGTTTTGATTTTGAGCTCTGATTGAGATTTTTTTGGAAAAAAAGATATCTTGGACTTGCCTGATTCAAGTAGGCGGAGTTTATCCTACATAGTTTAAAGCCACTTTGGTACTTGTATGCCAAAAAACTTTTTTTTGACACATTTCAAAATTTATAATTTTTTAAATTTTTTTATGCATTTAATTATGAGTTTCATCATTTTTTGGACTTGTTCAATCTACAATATTCATGCCCAAACCTTGAAAAACTTGTCTAAAACTGTCACAGATTTGTCCACATACCTATTTATTTCAAATTAGATTTTTTTGCACACCTATCTATTTTATGATAGGTCAGGCCTAATTAAATGTGAATTTTTAACATTAAATTGTTGTTATTTTATTTTTTCATTATTTCCTAAATTTACTAAGCTAGATTTCATTTTTTATGTGATGTTAGGTGGACATGTGAGAACAAGAGATTAGGTGTAATCATATGATGGAGACTATGCATGAATTATCTCTAGTGACATAGAAGGGGACACTCTTGATGCATTTCGGTTTGGTTATGTTAAATTATTATTTGTGATGCCATATGATATGTACATGATGATAACATTGTAAAGTGATGCTGATACTTGAACTTTTTGGATTCTCATGAGGGAGATGACTATGACACTGGAGGATGCTTAGAGCATTTTGAGACTTCTTATTGTTGGAACTCATGCAAGCCTATGAAGTGGTAGTGGGAAGTCATAGATAGGACAAGATCACTAGTATATGAATGGATGTGCTAGGGGAGCCTGATATGCTACCAGTGATACTACTATTTTATTATCAGAGATTGTATTATTGAATGTTATGTGTGTGCAAAAATTCATTTGTGATTTATTGGTGTTGTTTATTACTATTGATGATGTAAATTTATTATTTCATATAAGATGCATTAATTTATTAAGGATATAGAGGATCATGGTACTATTTATTCATAGGGAAAGACTATGCTCTCCTATCTATACAAAAAATGACATCAGTTTACATGAGAGGGTTTTGGTAGTGGACTAGGCTTAGCCACAATATGGAATTATTTAGCTTATGAGCATATTTATGTGACATGACTTGTAGAGATTCCTCAGAGTGGGTGGGCACAACCACAATTTTATGCAAATATATGGATTAGTATTTCCTAGATTCTATGGAGTGGTAGTGTTGAGTTATGGAGCTAAAAGCTTCAACTCTTTGCAAACTGAAGGAACAAGAAGGTTGCTGAGATCCAGGAGCACCGGCGTCAGCAGCAGGACCGACGTCGATCGTGACCAGTGCAAAAGGCCACCAGCGATGGCAGGGAGTCGGCTGACATCGGCAGAACTAGGCAAGCAGGGACCAGCGTCGGTCGCCTGTGTGTTCCAGAACTGTTCATTGCACGGACAATTAGTTAAGTGAACAAAGAGTTTGCATGTAAAGACCAGTTAGAGTCTTAAGCTACGAGGATAATTGTCTAAATTAAGAGTCTAAGTTATTGTTTAAGTTAGGGATCTATTTATAGACCCATTGGCATGTATTGTAATTGGTACAAGATAAGGAAGGCAAGGAAGTTCCTTCTAAGTGTAAGATCATTGAGTTGCAGGTTGTTGCAAGCTCATAGGAGATCTACATGTGTAAGTTTGGTCTGTTGAATTGCAGGTTGCAGGTTCATGGGAGATCAACTTGAAGTGCTATAGAGTGCTTGGTGTACCGACAGGGTTATTACTGACTGGTTGGAGAGGTGAACACCAATTCTATTTGTGAGTTGGTTGTTGGGACCATTTTTTGTGTAGGAGAGTGTTGTAGAAGAATTAATGTACACTTGAGGTGTGGGAAACCTCTGTAAGGTGGAAGAGTGTGGCGGCTCTTTATTGTATTCTTTTCTGTAAAGTGTTAATACAAGATAGTGTATTGTCTCTCATATTCTGTGCTATTGGTGAATTCTAGTTACTTGTGTTTCTGGTTATTTCCACATTTATAATTGCTTATATTTGGTAATCATACTGTGCTCTTTCTGAGGAGCAAGATCTTAACAAAGTGGGATCAGAACAGGTGTTGTTCTTGTGATCCCCCAACAAAGTGGTATCAGAGCTATTGGTTGGGATACTAACAGATTGAATCAGATCTGGTTAGTGTGTTTTGATTACAGGTTACTCACAGGGTTTCTGTTTGAGTGGGAGTTGAGCAATGATAGAAGACAGTAAGCTATGGATGGAAAAGTTTAATGGCAAGAACTACCAATTGTGGAGGATGCAGATTGAGGATTATCTGTATCAAAAAGATTTGTATTTACCATTGGGAGGGGTTAACTGCAAACCCTCAGATATGAAAGATGAAGAATGGGAGGTTCTTGATCGGAAGGCTCTGGGATCTATTAGATTGAGTCTTGCATCAGCTGTGATTTCCAGCTTATCACAGTGTAAGACAACGGTGGAGTTGATGGAATCTTTGGCAAATTTATATGAAAAACCCTCAGCTTCTAATAAGGTATTTCTTATGAAGCATTTATTTAATTTGCAAATGTTGGAAGGTGGATCTGTTCATAGCCATCTTAGTGATTTCCATGGTTTAGTAAACCAGCTAAGTTCAGTCAATATTGTATTTGATGATGAAATTAGAGCTCTCTTAATCTTGTGTTCATTACCTGAAAGTTGGGAAGGTTTGGTAATGGTAGTTTCTAATACTGTGTCTCCTTCAAAAGTCTTAAAAGTGGATGATGTTGTGAGTGTGATATTGAATGAAGAGATACGCAGGAATAACACAGGTGAATCATCAGGAAATGCTTTGAGTGTTGAAGGCAGAGGAAGGCAAAGAGAAAAGATAGAGCATGGGAGATCAAGGTCCAAGATAGGTAGAAGATCCAAGTCTAGGTATGGTAGAATAACCTGCTGGAAGTGTGGAAAGCAAGGGCACTTAAAGAGAGATTGCAGATCAGGCAAAGATCAACATGAAGAACATGAAGAAGAAGCAGATGTTGTAGATTATGCTGCACGAGATGCTCTGGTATGTTCTTTGGATAAAGTAGAATCTTGGGTTTTAGATTCTGGTGCCTCTTGTCATGCATCCCCACATAGGGAATTTTTTCATGAGTATGCCCAGGGAGACTTTGGAGAAATTTGTGTAGGGGATGGTAAGCCTTGTTAGATTGTTGGCAAAGGGAAAGTGAAGCTGAAACTGTAGATAGGTAACACATGGGTGTTAAAAGAAGTCATGCATGTCCCAGTTCTGGAGTGGAATTTGATTTTTGTTAGAAGTTTGGGTGATGAGGGTTGCACATTAACTCTCACAGCGGACTCTTGGAAGGTTACCAAGGGGACACTTATTGTAGCTAGAGGTAAAAAAGTAGGTACGCTTTATCTATCTACTTGTACTACTGATTCTCTTTTTGGGTTATCTACTTCAGCTGTAGATTTAGAGATGTGGCTTGATAGGCTTGGTCACATAGATAAGAAAGAGATGCTTGTTCTTGAGTCAAAGGATATGCTTTCAGATTTGGAAGGCATGGATCGTGGTTTTTGTATGCAGAAGAAGAAGGTGACGTTTCTTGAGGAATTCGATGTTAGTGACAAGAACAGGAAAGCCTTTGTTTTCAAAGAAAAGGTGACAGATAGAGTTCAGCACAAGATGCAGAAGAATTCTGAGTAGAGCAAGGGTGTTTTGGAGAAGGATTTGATCCAAAAAGAGCTCGCGGGAAAAAGTCAGGTCTCACTAGAAAAACATAGAGACCGACATCAATAGAAAAACTAGCGTCAGTGTCCAGACAGGGACCGACGTCGACTATGTGCAGCCCGATGTCGGTGACTCAGGGTAGATAACGACTGGCGTCAGCTAGGTGAAAATGACATTGGTAAGGAGGTAGTCGTAGGGAATCGACATCAGTCGGGTGCAGACTGAGATGTGACTAGCATCGGTTACTGAGATGAATTTTGGGTGGACAATAAGCTATCATGGTGTCTCAAGTGCCCATATGGAGGACTAAAGGTGTAAGTAAGTTCTTAAATTCATCATTTCCCTTCTTTACACTACTTGTTGCT
Source organism: Torreya grandis (assembly GCA_037957365.1). Lineage (NCBI taxonomy): Eukaryota > Viridiplantae > Streptophyta > Pinopsida > Cupressales > Taxaceae > Torreya > Torreya grandis. Next base: position 1,437,113 of record JARHVA010003906.1, read on the forward strand.
CACTTATGGCATAGGACCAGGAAGTTATTGAAGAAGCAGAACAGGTAGATCCAGGAAATAGTGGGAGCTTGGCATGGATGAGGATGTGATTCCTTGGAGGAAATCCAAATAGTTGTTTTGGGTAGAGTGGCCAACTAAAAGTAAACACTGATAGACGAATGGATGTTTAGGATAAAGAAGAGTGGAAATGGATACGTGAGATGGAAGATCAGGGTATATGGTCTTGTATGAGCTGCAGGGCAATGGAGGTTTGATCATTGTGTTTCTCTTTACCAGGTTGGATAATATTAGCTACATTATCCTATTTCTATATGATGTGCTTGTTGCAGGGTTACATATACAGGGTATTGCTGAACTAAAGGTAAAGCTAGTTCAGGTGTTTGTCATGGAGAATCTGGGAGCAGCAAGATTCTTTGGCATGAGTGTGTTCTAGAGACATGGTAGGTCATATGTTGACTTTGTTTTAGGATGATTGTGTGAGACCGATTAGCACGCCGATGGTTGGACAATTCACAGAACAGGTGTCTTGATTCACATAATGAGGTTGAGTGCATGGTATGTACTAAACCTGAGTTTTCCCAAGTAGTGGGAGTTGTCACAAGTTGGAGCCAATCTGGGAGAGAACCATTGGAGGACAGTTCAGTGGATTCTTACAGGGACTAGTAGCAGGTGCACATGCTATGCAGGTTAAGGTTATTTTCTACATGGTTTGTAGATGTGGATGTGGCAGGTGATTTGGATGATAGGTTTTGCACTATAGATTTGTGGTGGTTGGTCTTCAAGAGTGATCTTGAGGAGGGATACAAAGCCAAGGGAACAAACTAGATGGAGTACAGGTACAGGTTGCAGCTGTTTATCTCCAAGTGGGAGATTGTTGAGTTATGGAGCTAAAAGCTTCAACTCTTTGCAAACTGAAGGAACAAGAAGGTTGCTGAGATCTAGGAGCACCGATGTCGACAGCAGGACTGACGTCGATCGTGACTAGTGCAGAAGGCCACCCGCGACGGCAGGGAGTCGGCTGACGTCGGCAGAACTAGGCAAGCAGGGACCGGTGTCGGTCACCTGTGTGTTCCAGAACTGTTCATTGCACGGACAGTTAGTTAAGTGAATGAAGAGTTTGCATGTAAAAACCAGTTAGAGTCTTAAGCTACGAGGATAATTGTCTAAATTAAGAGTCTAAGTTATTGTTTAAGTTAGGGATCTATTTATAGACCCATTGGCATGTATTGTAATTGGTACAAGATAAGGAAGGCAAGGAAGTTCCTTCTAAGTGTAAGATCATTGAGTTGTAGGTTGTTGCAAGCTCATAGGAGATCTACATGTGTAAGTTTGGTCTATTGAATTGCAGGTTGCAGGTTCATGGGAGATCAACTTGAAGTGCTATAGAGTGCTTGGTGTACCGGCAGGGTTATTACTGACTGGTTGGAGAGGTGAACACCAATTCTATTTGTGAGTTGGTTGTTGGGACCATTTTTTGTGTAGGAGAGTGTTGTAGAAGAATTACTATACACTTGAGGTGTGAGAAACCTCTGTAAGGTGGAAGAGTGTGGTGGCTCTTTATTGTATTCTTTTCTGTAAAGTGTTAATACAAGATAGTGTATTGTCTCTCATATTCTGTACTATTGGTGAATTCTAGTTACTTGTGTTTCTAGTTATTTCCGCATTTATAATTGCTTATATTTGGTAATCATACTGTGCTCTTTCTGAGGAGCAAGATCCTAACAAAGTGGGATCAGAATAGGTGTTGTTCTTGTGATCCCCAACAGGTAGTATAGAGTTTCATCAGATTCTTGACCAGTTGATAGAAGATGTTATTATTTTAAGTCCCTATATAGGTTTTATATGGTGCATTGAGGATGGGTTGTATTTGAGGTAGATTCATGTGAGATATTTGTTTCATGATTAGTTTATATATGTGTATGAGTAGTTTCAATTCGATCATGTTATGTGAAAATTTGTTACTAGACATGATGTTCCCTTGACATCAGTTATATGAGCCAAGTTGTGAGATTTCCTATACATGAGGGTGGCCAAGGTTGACCTAGTGAAACAAATTTGGAACCCATTTTATTTATTGATGTAGACCTTATTATCCAAATTTAAAATATAGATGATGTTGAGTGTACTCCAACATATACGCAATGGTAAATATTACATCGATTCCTATTTTATTTCATTATGCAGTAGAGGGTGCCATAAAGGTATAAGGTGGAGGAGACGACACAGGTGGAACAATAACTATTGGGCCTCATTCCCACCTACAAGTTTGTATATATATTTTGAGAGTATTTTTATAGTTAATAATTACTTTGATATATTTGACATTGATATTATATATTGTTTTTTTAGTGGGTGATGATTATTGGAAGACTATAATAAAGGCATCCATTTGAGTTTTGACATGAAAAGTGTTGGGTGAGGAATTTATTGGTGGGTTGGAAGAGCATCCCATGGATATCACTAGTTAACATGTCCCCCTATTTGATCAAACAATGATATCCACTGTTGCATATGTAATGGTTGCATCAAATCACAATGATTTGAGAGCTAAGTGAGATATGATCACTGAAAAAGATCAACTTAGGGAGGAGATGATGAGACATTAAATTCCCCTTCATGCTATAACTATGGACCTAGGTTAGAACCTATTAGTAGAGTATGTTCAATTATAATGTGAGCATGTAGCATTATAAGAACAAGTGGCTATGTATGAGTATCATGAAGAGTCATCGGTCCCTTTCATGGTTGTAATAGGATGATAGTGGGGCATCATATTAATGATCTCCCCTATTGATTGAGATAAATGTAGTTGGTGAAAATCCAATCATTGAGTGAATTTACATATATTTTAATTGTAGTATCATGATTAAATATTATACACACACACACACTTTCATTTGTTCTTGCTTATATTATACTTATGTTCAATGGCCATTGTATATGTTTTGAGGATTTTTGCATTTGATAATTTATAATCATGTGATTTTGCTATTACTTAGTGATTTGATATATTTTATTTTTCTCTTGTATATAAAATAAAGTGTTAATGGTATGGTATTTTAATTTGTGACACACGGATAATCAAATTAGCTGAATTATGGAATGAGTTGATCATCTTGATGGAAATAAAAATTATGCATCCTATTGATCATGATTTGTAGATGTCTTATGGTATTGAATATGTGGATTTGTATTTGTATAAATAAACAAAATTGTATTGGTTACAAATGATACTTGTGGTTGATATTATTGATTATATCTTTATATGTTTGAAGTATGAAATACATATTCACATCTTTGATATGAAGTTTTATGATTTTGATTTGGTACCCGTGTCTATATAATTTGAGACGCAACTTCATCATGAACCATATTTTACTTCATGATTATTCTATTTTTTTATAATGTTAATAAGATTCCTTTAAAAGTAAAATATAAACTTGTATTATCCGTAGTCATTTTTATAATCATTTTTTATAACTATGGTTTTCCCAAAATTGTAGTTCCTTGTGGAATAGTATGTTGTAAAATAAATAGTTTATTCATTATCTTGAGTCCTAAAGTGATCAGTAAAAAACATGTCTCATATCAAATCTATGTGTATACTAAAAATATTGATCACTATATTCCACATTTTTGAATAAATTTTATTATGCATGTATTATATTGTTTCATATTATCTACAACAATATCTTATTTATATGTGCTATTGAGATCTTGAATGACCAATTATTCCTTCCTAGAAATAGTTTTGGATATCTTGGTCTTCATAAAATAAGATGTAGGAGAAGATGAAGCAATGGATTTTTTTATCTTATTTTCCCATTTCAAAAATGTGATAATCCCTTTATTTTCAAGTCGTGATATTTTTCACCCAATGCATAACAATTATTATCTCAATGTCCATTGATACAATGATAAGTGCATAATGGTTTTCCTTTTACATACCCAAGATGATGAAAAGGATGATAGTAATTAGGAGGAGAAGTGATTAGCTTCTTATCCAACAATGTTCATATAATATCATGTGGTCGATCTCTGAATCTATCAAACTAAAGTGGTTGCCTCTTATTAAAATTAGATTTATTCATATTAGGTGGTGTTTTGTAAACTAATTATATCCTTTTATTGAATACCTTAAATTTTTACTCCTTGATTTTAAATGTTTATATTGATTTATCCATTGTATGAGAAACTTTAATTAGAATCTTTCTTTTAGTTATTAAATTTGATTCCACCCTTTTATTAATAACTTCCTTCTTGTGTGAATATAACCCTAATTAATTTGTATGAGTAGCCTTATGTGTTTCAGAAGTTAAGATCACATGTATATTTAAACTCGTCCATGTATAAATTTTAAAAAGTAATTATACAATTTATTCATGGCTCATTCTTTGAGTAGAGACAAAAGACCCCTACTCAAGATGAATTAATTATCTAAATCTAAGGGTTGATAAGTTAAATAATGCAAAGTAGTCTTGAATTGTAAAATTTAATCTTTGATAAGATCATTATTTCTCCATTTAAAATATTTTATATGTTCCAATGTGAATTTAGGTACCATGTGTTTTTGATAATATGGTAATAGCACATCTTACAATATTTTAAAGTTAGGATAGGAGCCACGAGGTAAACTATAAAACCAATATGATGAATCTCTTATGAGGCTTCTATGAAAATATTTTAGTATAATGTGGCTATCATCACCTCATTATCTAAAAGAAAGTGCATATTCAGTTAAATGCATACAAACATCTCCATGAACATTGAATAATGGTAGTATAGTCATAAAAAATCCCTTTAGATATGGATGTTCAAATATAGTTCATGTAAGGGGTTGTCCTAAAATAACATTATATTTAGTATTAGCACAAAATGATATAGTTTGAAAAGTTAGATCAAGTACTTATTTTTGGAGGTCACGAATATCATTCATCATGGACACAATATGACTAGTAGGGATAATAGTGGTTTGAAATGGCTCGCTCATGGGTTTTAATTGATCATATATTTTAAACATTAGTATAAGAGAATCATGAAAAATATCATGCATGGATTATAATTTCATTCTAAGACAAAATTAGTTCATACTTTAGAATCATTGCATATCTTATCACATTGAGGTTTTATAGAAATAAAAACATCACATTGCTTCGCATTAGATTATTTTATCTTAGGAGAGGGGTGAGAGTCCTCATAAGTGATGTTATCATGATAATCACATTCTATGGGTATAACATACTATCTTGAGAATATTTTCATAATCACGACTTCGTAAATCTAATGCAATAATATCACTTTTTGTTTGTATATCAAATTCATTTTCATCCTTTGATATTTGAAGAGAGGGGAAAGAAGTATCATGAGATGTTACAACATTATTTTCCGTTTTCATGGAAGGATAAATATTATTGAAATCTTGTATATCATTAATCATGTCTAAAGGAGAATGTGGAATATCATATGTATTTCCATAATATACCTTTTATAGATAAAGAGAGGGTAAAACACACTCATTCATACTATTTTCCATTTATATACAAGTGTTATGATTTTATAATTTATTTGATTAGTGTAGTTTAGTGAAATATCAAAATTAAGAGGTAAAAAAGGTTTGCTAATGATTGATTATTCACATTTGGATCCATGTGAGAGATCAAGGGAAAAAAGATATTCATTATTAATATTTGAATTTTTTTAATGATTTATGAAAAGATGAATACAAAGGAGGAAAAGAGGAATTTGGATTTGTAATTTCTGAATTAGTTTTTTAAATTTCCTCTTTGCTAAATTATTCACTATTGTGATAATCATCTTGATTTTTTTAGATAAAACATAATCATAATCATAATCATATCTATCATAATCATATTCCTCATTGATATAATAAGCATCAATAATTGTGTAAGTGTGATCATTTGTCCATTCATTATCATAAGCATAATGTGTAGCATTTTTGGAGAGGAGGAAACGTAAAGGATGAACATTATTAAGAATTTCATATTTATAATCCATTTTATGTTTGTTGATGCAAAATAAAAAAAATGACCAATATTGAGCATAGTGATAAAAATAAATAAATCATATCAATAAAGAAAGGATATCTATAGGTTTGACTAGGCAAGGTGTGTTTGATTTGTAAGCTCTCAGATATATTGATCCTAGGCATAAATAGTGAACAAGTCCCAAAGGGTACTAACTACATAGGATTACACCATATTTTAGATGCACTATACCATGTTTGAGGTACATTGAGACTAACCTCCTAGGATTAACCAATTACTTGTGCACTATAAGAACACACTATTGAATGGCTTCATAAGGTTGGAAAGTGAAACCTAAGAATTTATGATATACTATGAGGTACATGAAAACCAAATTTGTATATAGTGTTCTCTAATGGATTGAGTATTGGGGAAGTGACCCTCACACCACTAATTAGGTAAATCTAAAGACTAATTTAACATGAATGACAACTCTTATTAGTTTTATAATTGTAAGAACAATGTTCTAGAAATAATCAAGTAAAAGAAAGAAAATGAATTTTGAAAGCCAATAAAATCAAAACAATATTCAAGTGACAAGTGGGTTCACCATTATGTTTTACCTTATTTTTTATTATGTGAATCTAATAACCATAAAATTGTTGAATGAATTAGAGTGATAAAGATGTATAATTCACCAAAAATTCTGATTGGAACTTGTTAAATATAGTAATATTCTATTTTTAGAAAATCCTAAGAAGAGATGTACTTATCTTAGATCCAAGTTATCTATTGACTGTTATTTATGTTTGATAATGGAATAAAAATTAGGTAGGATTGTGATTGTTTTAAGATCATGTAAAAAATCTAAAAATGTTTTTGGATAAGTCTACACTCCCTGGTTAAGAACATAGGTTGGCCATGTCCTTTGACTATGGACTTGTGCGCATTGAATGTGACTAATGTCTACTATCAAAAATTAGAGTAAGATAGGACTATGATATCTCAAAAATAGGAACATAATCTAAATATATTTATAGACAAGTCCACTCCTTTTGGATAATAATGTAGGTCAATTGTGTTTGTTAACTATAGTATTGTACATGTTGACTATGATAAAAGTTTGACTATTTCACCCCCTGTAACTATATTGATTGAGATTGTTGATGCCATTCTAGATTTAAAATATCACGCAAAGATTCTTGTAATGTAATACCATATTTCCTTTACAAAAAACCAAATTGATAGAAAATAAGGGGTGTTGCATGAAAGGAATTGAGTTAGATTGACCTTGGTCAATCCTTGTTAAATGACCAAGCATTATACTAAATTTCCAATACTCTTGAAGAGGGATCAAACTCAAATGTATTTATCCCATTAACATGTATGTGTGAAATTGTGAATGTGAGTCTAGATGCTCCTTCTCCTATTTTATCTTTGGCACAAGCTTGAAAATGTGAATTCAACCATTGTAAATTTTGAGTCTATCTGTAATACACAAAATTCATAAATTTAAACTAGAAAGCAAAATATGACAATTGACTGTCTATTCTAAAATCTACATAGAGCCTCAGATAAAGATTTAACAAATAAAAATACAGTATAATATCACCTTACCAACCAAATGAATATCTCTTATTTGTTAATTTAGTATGTGGTTTCTCAATGTAATATTCAATGCTAGGTAAACTCAACAACATAAAGTAGATGAATTTTGATCTCAAGTGTATGATAAATTTGATAAATTGATAACAATTCAATATCATAACATGATCCCTTACAATATAAGAGATAAATTTAATTTATAAATTTTAAAGGTGGGGAATGGAGGGATAGGATAATTTTAGGATTATTTAATATTTTGATTTTGGATGTTAGATTTGAGTCCTCATTCAAATGAGGAAGACCAATTCCTTAATTAATTGAGAAATGTGGGAAAGTTAGTTGGGCAGTTGGATGAGTCATTAAAATGACTTAATGGAGTTGGTTGCATGTTTTTATGTTAGTTGAAATATTCCATGGTTGAGTCAAGGTAGTTGGATGACTCACCAAGCTAGTTCAATGATTCAAGAAGTTGGTTGATGACTCAACACTTGGTTGAGATAATTGAGGAGGTGGTTTGTGACTTAGAATTTGGAAAATTTAATTAGTTTTATTTATTTATTTGTGGAAATAAGAGTGCATGATTAATTAAAAATAGATTAGTGAATTAATATTTATCAATTAAAAATTTGAATTAGGGGGGAGAATGATGTTAGTGGACTAGGATAAAATTTGGATTACAAATGATATTTGAGTTAGTAAATAATAATGATGATTATTAATTTTTAGAAAATTTAATCATGAAACTAATGTGGTAGAATTTAGGTGTCTAGATTTTCACCTCTTTGAAAGGGTGTTGTTGTGACTAAAATATGCCTTTGTAAGGAATAAAGAAAAGTAGAAGGGATATGTTCACAAAAATATGGCCCAAGTGGATTGATAGGTTGGATGATGATGTAACAAGTTAGTTAGGGATGATTTTGAATCAAGAGGTCATGTGGGGAGGAAGGAAATGGATGGTTTCTCAAAATGAGAGAAAAGGAGAAAAATGAAAGAATCAAGGGGTGGGTGATGAATGAAGAGGATCTAGATACAACATGATGTGATGAATGGATAAGAAGATGATGAGGGTATGCATATAGATGAGGGTATGGATGTGATGGATGAATGAGATTAAAGTATGGATGTAGTTAACCCACTTAAGATAATTATTTCACATTTTGATTGGATTTAACGATAAATTTATTTTACCCAAGCAATGATATATGTAAAGAGTAGATTAGGAATGATATATCCTGAGATAAGCTACACATTTTGATTTTCTCCAAGCAATGATATATGTAAGGAGGTGGATGTGGGAACGATGTGGGAACCCACTTAATCTTAAGATTAAAGTTGATAAAATTTTATAAATCTCAATTTAATTGTTTTCATAAATTAATGTAAAAAAAATTCCTAATTTTTGTTTTAACCTCTCACCAATTTATTAGCATCACATTTATCATTATAATTTAATAATATTTATAATTTAAAAAATATATGTATCTTTATTTTACATCCTTCATTGAATCATTTTCTCTTAGCTTGATAACATTATCATCTTAAATCAAATTTTAATTTGTTTTCTCACCTTAATAAATTTTTATTACACCAACACTTATTTTTTATGTTCTTTCCTAGCTACTTGACTACTTAATAGTTCATTGTCGACTTCTTTAAATATTAAAAAAGTCTATAATCTTATCTTAATATTATCTTTATCTCTAATCCTGATGATGGCTCATAGAGTTTGATCCAAAAATTATTATACATGGTTCAATCCATAAAATATTAAGTCTACTTCATGGACCGTGGTTATACCATCTCTCCTATTAACAAAATTTCCAATTAAAAATATGTGATCTTAGATTGGATGGATGATTTGACTTAGCTAATTGATATGCCAACACAACTCAAGAATTTAACTAGTTAGATGGAATAATGATTATTAATCATGTGATTAGATAGCGTGGATGTGATAGGTTGTTGGTAGATATATGTGATTATGAGATGTATGGTTTATCATTATTATTGAATTATTGATTAAGCACACATAATCATCTATGATGGATGTGTAGTTAAATGTTAGTTGAGAATGATTGAATGTTTAGGAAGGAATGTGGATGAAATTATATGTGTTGATGTAACTATAAATGGATGATTTTTTATGAAACTTGCATATATTTTTGAATGTTTGAGAAACCTTATTTTATTATGGCATGTGAGAGGATGCACCATGATATGAAAAATCATGATGTCTTTGTTATTGTATGCCACATGACTTACATAGACACAATCTCATGACATGATGCATCATGATATGGAAAGATATGATGACAATTATGTAATAAACCTAAGGACTGACTTGAGACTGAACACTAAAAGTAAAAAAATAAGTAAACACACACAAAAAAACAAAAGAAAATGCATGTCTTACATCATGTTAAAAACATTGTTGTTTATTGATTGAAGGTGATAGATTGATTTTTACCTAGGCAATGATATATGTAAGGGAGTTTTATTGGGAATGATATATCCTAAAAAATGCTACATGCTTTGATGTGCCCCAAAATAATGATATATGCAAGAGGGCATATTTGGGAACTATATATCCCATTGAAAAGCTATGAGCTTGGATTGGGTGGATGTTTTGATTGATTGATTTATAATTTTAACATTATTTATGACAAAATAAATTATTTATGGATTGTGTGGTTGTTTCATTATTAATTTTGGCCATTTATAGATTGTGCAATGTTTTTGGTTTTTTGAGTTTTCTATTTTTTTGGATTTTGTAAATGTTTTTATATTTTATGGATTTTGCCAAGTTGATGAGCAAAAGGAAAACCTATTATAGCACTAGGTATGAGAGTGATAGTGGATATGAATAGTGTAAGGGTTTAATATGGGAACTCCATGAAACACATTGCCTAATAACCAAGTGTCTAGTTGTTAAAGTATCAAAGAACATGTTTTAAGATGTTTTTGGTTCCATATCAAGGTAAAAATTGGGAAGAAGGTTGATTGTATTATGGAAAGGATCAGATGGATAAAGATAAGTTTTGGCAAGTTTTGTATGGGTAAGGATGGTGTAGATTTGGATAGATAAGGATAGTTTGGATAGGTAAGGATGATAAGTATGTTGAGGCTGGAATGGGTTTGTCCCCAAGTGTAAGGTACTTATAAACAACTTATTTTACACATGATGATAGAAACCTAGTTTTCATGATGGTAATTTACCAAGTTTCCATATAAATATTTTTCACTTTTGGATTTTTTTAATTATAGTAGCATTAGATCATTTAGGTATGTGCTCTTGAGATGTAGTCAAGAACTTCATTGATTTATAAGTTGGATTCTTACTAATTTACTTATTTATTACAATAGTCCCTATGATATAAGGTGATACCAAGGAGGGTGAATCAAAAGGTGTCTTGAATGAATACTATGCATTAAATGCATAAAGTATTTGGAGAGATGGTGCAATTATGATGTGAAGGGAGTTTGGGACCAACAATCTCATGTTCCATGAGACTAAAAGTAGTCACAAGTTGGATGATTTGATTTTGATTGATTTATTTGTCCATTGTTGCCTTAGAAAGGTTTTCACCAATACACTCTGCTTGATTTATTGGAGTTGGATTTTGATTGAGTTGGTCCGATAGTGCCTCAATGAGGTTTTCACTAAGGGACATTGATATTGGATTTTTGTGATTCTTTGGATTATAATTTTGATTTTTATTATCTAATAATACTTCAAAGAGGTTTTCACTATGTGACAATGATTTTGGATTTTGATTTTTTGGATTGTAGCATTCATATTAATTAAGGAATGCTTGTTGTTTCATACAATATGTTGATGCTGCTTTATGATTTTCTAGCCGGATTCCAATGATGAAATTTATGATTGTTTGATTATCATGGAAGAAAACTGATGGTAGGTGATTTTGTCTTCCCAATTGATGGGTGTGGGAGATTTAATATTAGGATGATATAAAGGATGGATATTGTGATTTTATTAGTCCCAATATATGGGTAGAGGAGATCTAATGTCAAAATGGGAGGAAATATTGGTTATGTCGATGAAAAGATTGGTGGTAGCATTGTCTTTGTAGACACTATGAATAGAGCTTGTTTTAGTTATGGATAAGATTCCTTAGAAACTATGAAAGTTTTACTAACATATTTATGTTGATTTTAAGAATATTTGTATCTAATGATGTGGGATCCTTTGTTTACACTAAAATGGATGGGTTCTAGGATTCCTTGCTCATGTAGTCTATGTCTTATGCCTTGGTATTTCATATTTTTGAGGATTCTTCTTACTATAGGAAATTTTAATTTTTGGAAGAATGATGTTAATATTTAAATATATAATTAGGGTCAATCAGAGTCATTAACATTATCATTTGTGATAAGGTACAATTTGATAAATGATGTAGTATCAAATTGATAGGATGTAATTGTTGATTTATTGTTTATAGTGGGTTTGCCAATGCTTCTAGGAGAAGTATGGAGGTTAGCCATGTAAAAAGTGAATTAGATTTTGCTATCCTAAAAAACCTTTTTACATTTGCAAATAAAGGCTTTGGGATGGATGAATAACTAATAATGGTGGTGATTTTGTGACGGATAGAATATGGGTTGTTGGTAAATAATGGATTCTACAAGGATTGGTGGCCCATTAAAGATAGGTGGTTGATCAAAGATAGGTAGAACAATGATGGGTTGATCAAATATGGGTGATTAATCAAACATGGGCTCTTCAATAAGGGGATCATAAAATAAAGGTGGGAAATGATGTGTGATTCATCAAAAATGGGTTCTTGGTCAAATATAGGTGGTTGATCACCGATGGGATAGTCAATGATGGGTGACTAACTTAAAGACATGTTCCCATAAGTGCATGGGATTTAGAGGTTATGATATATCTGGTGAAATTGGTTGGTGTGTTTATACCTTGAATTATTTATGGGAGAGTTTGATTGTGCTTAGGAAAGTTATGTTGGCATATCCTAAAGCTCTGAGTCTTAGACATGGATACACTTGGATCTAATTTGATATTATTGAGGTCAATTAAATATTGGATATAATTATTTAATTTCAAGAATATATTGATAGAAGTGCCCTTGATCCTATGAAACTTTTAATATTCACCTTTTATTACCAAGTAGGCTTTGGTTGGCTCTTATAAAAGGGATTATTGTACACATACCTAATCATATTTACAACTATTAGTAGGTGAAAGACCACTTCAAAGGGTTCCTGGAGAGAAGTATATTGTTTCCATTTGAATCATTATATGGGAATGAATGGACTTGATTCTTGGTTGAACAATGGTCCTTGGTATGGTGATTCAAGGACACTATTGTATTTTTATAGCTTAGGGGCGAAATTTTTAGGGTATTTATTGGGTTATTATTATCATTGATTTCATGATAGTTGATTAGTCTATGATGGATATTGGGATTGTTGAGTATGTTTGAATTTATTGGATTATTAGTGATTTTATGATGGTTGATTATTAGAGTCTTCATTAGGTGATTCTTTTTTGGGGGTTTGTTGATTGTTAAATTATTTATAAAGTTGAGAAAAGTGGGCTTTTAGATTAGATTGGTTTCTTAGTAGAGTTAGGATATGCTTGGGCTAGGATGACTTAGGACCCTAGTTGGTATGGGATTTAGGCTTTTTGGATTATGGATTGTATATGTTATTGGATTAAATAAGTGATTAAGGTTTTGATTTTTAAGGATGGAAATACTATTGTAGTTTTTACACCACTTTGCTAATCTATTGAATTTAGTCAAACATAAATTAGTTTTGGTCTTGATAGATGTGTTTGGCTAAAATTTATTTTCTAAGGGAGGCATGATGGTTAATTTTTTTCATAATGTTTATATTTATTAGATTGAGTTTTGAGTGTTGAATAATTGATAAAATAATCTATGTTGGATATATCTTGGCTAAGTTTTTGCATTGGGTCGATTATGGATTGATTTTGGAATTGGTAAGGTTGGTGCAATGGAATGGGTTGGATACTATGATTAAGAATATTATTTGTGGATGGAAGATTGTTATGATGGAGATAAAAGGGTTATGAAGTAGATTTATATGGAAAGGTTAATCATTTTTCATTCAAAATTCCATTGGATCGAGTTTGATTTGGTTTGAAAAAAGTCTTAGATTTGGAATAAAGAAATTGAATTGATTAATGGTTTAGCACAAAGGGATAAAATAAGACACATAAAGAATACAATCCCAAAATTATTCAAGTGGGTTTGTAAATAAAAAAACATCCCACATCTATGCCTTCATGGGAATGTGGAAAGTGATCTTAGGGAATATTGTCTTTTATGCACTACTACTTGATATATGGCCAAGAGGTCTTAATGCTAGGATAAACAAGTTGAACTAAGGGGTGTCCCATATATAAAATTTTATATAATGAGGTCCAAGTTTGTGGAAGAGAAATATTAATAGACATGATTAAAATGGTCAAATCCCAATATTTTTACACTCCATGCATCACCATCACTAGAGTGTTACCAAAAAATCAAGCCTTGAGGGAGTTGTCTAAACATTAGGTATTGGCAGTAAAATCCAAATCACATCAATTAGGGGTTAACTAAGCTTATACAATGAATACAACTGATCCTTAATTTTTATACTCCAATAGAACATGAGGTTTCTCATACTACATGGGGATGAAATCCATGGTCGATAAAACCCCTATAAAGAAAAATAAAAAAGTGACTAACTCATTTCTAATTTTTAGGATCATTCTTCAATGCAAGGAAATAACATATGCAAGATAACTCAAGATACCAAAATTATTTCTAAGAGTTGGTTTGAATTTCTAGGGTTACTTTATAGTTCTAGGAAAGATCATACACCACCACTAGAAACATAAAAAAGATTACAGAAAATAAAGTAAAAGAAAGGAAGTAGAATTATAATTTAAAAAAATAAACAAAGCATTAGTAAGCAAATAAACAAAATTTGTTTTGTTTTTTTATTTCTTTGACTTGTAAAGATTCATAAAATGGTTATTAGTTTCAAATAATGTCATTTATAGGAAATAAATCTACAATTTAGTTAAAAAAAGTAAAAAATATGAAGAAACAATTATTGGAAATAATATGACTGAGAGGGGGGTGAATTAGTCTTTAAAAATTTTCATTCAATTCCACTTAACTATGTATGAGCCATATTAACATGAAATCACATATCAAAAATCATAACATCAAAACATAAGAGAATGAAACACATGAACACCACATATACATGGGAAACCCTATTGGGGCAGAAAACCACTAACAAAGCAAATGGACGATAGTCTTATAAGATAAACATAAATCTTTAGTTGAACACCCACTCAACTTGGAACACCAACCCCAATCTTTCAAGCACCAAATCGAAATTATTTATCTAAACAACAACTCAACAAGGAGAAAAAATCCCTAATTTACCAAGCACCTACTTAGATTTAGCAAGCTCCAACATACAAGGAGGCTACAACCCCCTAGATGACTCAACACCAACTCAACCACTTGATTGTTTGATCACCTTCATAAATATTTGTTGCTTCTATAAAATATGATGATCTAATAATTTTTATCTTTTCTATCTTCATCCCACACAAATTGATCTTCAACCCTCTCAAAATTATCTTCAACTTTCTTCACTTAACTAACCCTCTTCATGGCCTTTTTATGTCTTCTAACCTTAATCCTCTCTTGCAAAACTTTTGTTAGATATTCATGATATCTATGCTATTATACATGACCTCATTATACTCACAAATTATCTATGTCATTCACTCATCATATTATATTCTTTCTCTCTTAGCACACTCTTATCATCCCCTTTTCTCTTCCTCTAAGCACACAAAAATAGGCCTAATTACCTTGGTTTTATACAAGTCATTTGATCATATCCTTATATGTTGGCTATTTATTCAAATCACATAGGTTAGACATGAATAGGTTAAATAATATTAGAGTAACATTCCTTAGTCATGAATCAATCAACATAATAGGTTAACCATACATCAATTAGCCTTTACTCCTCTTTTAGGCATATGTAGACCTAATAGGCCTTCTTAACAACACTTTACCCTTTGATCTCTTTGAAGCTTATCCAAATGCTTGACATAGTATAAAAACATCACATGCAAATACAATATCTCTTATCCAACTTTTATTTATGTATACAACACCTTTTAGGTCCAACTACCATTTGAACCCATCTTCAAATCATTACTTATAAAAGGTCTCCACATATAGAAAAATTCTACTTTGAACAATTGAGGTATGTAATTAATTTTTACAAATACTTATGGAAATAGAATATATATTTAGGAACCTCCTGAACTCAAGGTCATCACCAAATTCATATAATGCTTCAACTTAGGGAAAATAAGCTCAAACACTCTTCATAAGATGTTCACTTAGAGCTACCAACTGACTCCAAAACATAGTCAAGGAAACATGAACATCTAATATATGATTGAATATCTTCAAGGGATTTTGATACATGTACAGAATATTAAAAAATATTCAATGTAAACTCAATCAATTAGATCATGAGATATAATGAGAACTATTAGTCTTATAGACCAATCTTCTAACCTTTTCTTTCATACACTCTACACAACTAGATAAGCCATTTTGGATTTAATGAATCAACCAATTACATAAACTTCCAAGCTTCTAAAAAGTATGGATAGATCATTCAAGACCCAAAAATATGATCATGCATTTCAATGCATCACTCTTGTTAGAGGTCTAGATTACAACCTAGCTGGGCAAAGGATTGTTCAGGTCCTCTACCCAAATCTAGTCTAACATGGGAATGACTCTAGGCTATGGGTTACCTAATATTAGTTTAGAACTCAAGGTTTTTTGATGAGGATAGCTCCTCTAATGCATCACTTAGCTCATTTATACTAAAACATACTAATTACTAGGGTGAAAATGGGGAGAGAGATAGTTAAAAGGGGAATCTAAGTTAAGGTTGTAGATATACCTAAAATTATTGTTCATTACTCTACTTAGATTTATAAAAATAGTAATGAAATAAGGAAAAGACTAGATCTACAACTCCAAATAGCTCTTATGCATCATTATTTCATATAGAGGTTCACCAAGTGATCAAAACCAGAGGTAAGTGAAGGAGAGGATCGATTCAAGGCACTAACCAATCAATGTATCCACATGTTTAACTTTAATCAAATGACATTAAACACTAAACATGACCTACATAACAAGATGAACTAGTAGCTAGGTGAGATAAAGACTTGACAAGGGAGATATTTCTACCACATATGCAAATTAAATTGACATTAACACAGTATACCAGAACAATAAGATATGAAACATAATCTTCTATTCATCTCAAGAGGTTACAAAACTCAATATTGATAGAGTCTAGTCATGCCCAAGAGAGGGATCCATTTCAAGGCTTATAAGCTTGTATTTATATTATAATGAGATGAGAGGGATGGGGACTATATATACAAGGATGGAGAAGGATTAGTTAATGACCAATACATGTGGTGGTAGTTCATTGATTATTCTTTATACACATGCCTTCTTCCAATCAGGACTAATATGTTATTAATGAGCTAACCTTCATTTGCTCCTATAGTCTTCAATCACCTCTCATTGGTTGAGAGATCCATCAAAATAAAAAGCTTTGTTTTTCATGATGAGTCATGACTAAGTCTGTTGAAGAAAAGATCTCTAAGATCAGAATAATATTAAATACCCCAACTGCTTTTCTGACCACTAGATCTCTTTATTTTGATCACCCATGCCACCTTCCACTTGATTTGCTCATGAGGAAAAAATATTCTTACCTTAAAAATGGGATAGAGCCACACCATGTATTACTTGAGCAGATATAGGTATCTATTTCCTAGTGCTATGATTATTTATAAATTTGACATCCTTTAAACCTACCCCTACCCTAACCTGAACATAGATTTACTCTAGGTTGATAACCAATCCAATTTTTTGGTTTTTGTATGGTCTTTATATCTATGAAAAGCCTATAGGTCACATATATTAATTTTAAAAGAGAAATAAACACACCAATGGATTAATTGTATAAATTTTAGAGAATGGGGTTATCTTAGACTAGTGGTCCTGTCCAAGCTTTAATGATGGAGATTAATCATTAAGCATCCTGATTGTATAACTATGTCTACTCAATGGAATTTGATCAAGATATAATGATGGTATACACCCTTTGAAATGCTTTAACTGGTTAGAATTTGGTCATATTTATTCTCCTTTGAAGTCCCTTAGCTTTTAATTTTTAATATCGATCATTGATCTTGATCTGGGCCTTCTAAAATTATGCCAACTATCAACTCCCCATTTAGTCTATATGATCTTTCTATCACCTCTTTGAATCCTTGACCTCATACACACCATAGATATCCCTCTATACAAATGAAAATGAGTCATAGATCTTCTACCAGTTGACATGGTTAAAACACTTATCACCCATGCATTTTTCTTTGAGATTCACTAAATTTTTAACCCATCACTCTCCGTTGGATCTACTTTGTATGAGTGATCATGCACCATCAATATACTTGGAACCACTGACCTTATCATTCACCATGCATCATTCGATCTCTACTCAGGTACCTAATATATTTTCACTTGTCAACTGCACATTCATGCTAACTTTTTGACTCAATGCTCATCATTGATCTTTGATGCATGATCAAACATGTTTCATTAGATATTTGAGACCCATTGACTTTGTCAGGTTGTCATTTGATGTTGTATATTTGGTATGAATGTACACCGATGATTGGATCTTCTTTTTGAAATCAAATGGCTACTTGTCTAGCTCAAATTTCACATCTCTACACATGTTTCACTTTGCAAGTCTATCTTTAAAGGCTTATATCTTGAGATAGAAAGCTCATCAAGACACACATTTTGTAGAGGATGATCAAGGAATGAAGAACTTAATGTCCATGCATTCATTTTGGCTTGATAAGATTTATAAGTACATTTATAAAATGAACAATTGAAATAATCCATCCATTTCTACATGATGTCCTATGATGGTCTAGTCTTTCAAAGCTTGTAACAATCATTTTATCATTCAATCAAAATAATAAATTTGATCATCTATTCAATCCAAGAAAAAAATTGATGTGTTGACCAAAATTGGTGAACATTTTTGGTAACTCATAGGGAAATATGATTTCTATGCTTGAGAACCTAGACCATTTGTCTTGACTAGTCCATTAGGCATAGACTCTTCTCTCTCATTTAACACATTGATTTGAGGCTAAACTAGGTGCTAACCTCTGGATAACTGTCTCTTGAAACAAACATGGACTAAAGGAATAAAAAAACAAAGTGCCCAAGGCACTTATTGAAGTGAAACATAGAAAAAATGGGAAACTAACCTAAACAAAGAAAGAGAAAACAAACTAATGTGCTAAGATATCACTTGAAAGAGAATAAACAACTAATTATGTATAAAATAAAATAACTAACCAAGACAAAGCATGATCCACCTGGATCAAAATGAAAATTATTGATTTTATCTCCATGATGAGATGGAGAATGACATATCTCATGTTCCCTTGCAAACTTGGTGGTTGAGGAAGAAAGTATCTTCTTTTTTGACTCCTTTGGCATGTTCATATGTGGAATATTAGGAAAAACATAACCTCCAATGTAAACATACTCACTTGGTGGCTCTTCCCTATTTCTAATCTCCAACTAAAATTGGTGTCTCAAAGGACACCCTCTTGTAATGTTAATCCTACTAGCAACCCTTAGCTTGGATTCAAGCTCCATTCCTTCATAATCTAGTATTAAGCTGAGCATCAAATAGACATGTATTACCCTTTAGAATCATTCTCATGTCTATAGGCTCACCAAGGGGCTGATATCCCATTATAAATATCTAAAACAAGTCCATGTCCATAATGAGCTCTTGAGGTGATAGTATTGAAGGACTGCCCACTCTAGGTTCTTTGATTTACTTGACAAGGCTGCTCTCTTTGGATGTAATTAGACCATAGTCATCTTGATAAGAGCATATCCTACTCCCAAAACTTTCAAATAAATTCTCTAATGAGCTTTCTGTCTAGTTGGTAACCTCTACTTGCCCACAAATTCATCAATTTGATCAACCATTATATCCATTTCCTCATCCTCTACATAAGATGTCAACTCATCCAAGGAGTTTGTAGCCTCAACTTCTTCATTCTCAACAAAATATGGTAGCTATAATTCCTCTTTGTTAAAGGTATAATTGCCTCTTTCACATCTAAGAGGGGTACCAATAGCAATCTCCTCCTCATAGACACTTGCATCCTCCTCAACACATCCTTCTTGAAGCTTATCTAAATTAGCAATTTTCTCTTTTAGTTCCCACATGACATGATTCTCTTAATGAGTGTGAATGGTATAAATGCAAGTTGGCTCCACTTTTGATATAGATCAAATTATTTGGTCAGCCTCTCCATAGAGGAAAATCATTAAAATAGGAACTTTCAATGGAACATATCCCTCTTGATGTACTTATTTGTGTGCTTGTATTTCAGCCTCTATCTCAACTTCCTCTTTGAATTCATCTAACTTTGCATATTAAAATACTAAAACATGCTCACCCTTGCCCATTGGTGTCCCAATTATGAGCTCCTCCTTTGACTATGACAATTCATCATCGACAGTTATGAGCTCAACATGGAGTTTAATGCTTACCTCTTCAATGAGTGGCATAAGATATTCTTGGGATGACTCCAAGAGAGATCAGGTATATGTGATACCTCTTTGGTCCAACTGCATATCTCTAATAGTCATGTCTTTCTCCTTATATTGCATACTTCTTTGGATGGATTTACATGATGGAAATGACTTAGACCCCTGAGAAGGGGAGCTTGGGGATTGAATGTCTTTGGATTTACTGGACTTCATGATTTGGTTTCATGATGGGAATTTGGGATCATGGTTTTCTTACATAGTGTGCATTGTGGCTTGAAGAATGAAAGGAGGCATGTGCAATTGAGGTGATGTTACCTTTGTAGATGCCAATGTGAGATATAAATGTTTGTCTATAGGTTTAATTTGCCTAATAAGGGAGGCTTCAAAATCAGACCTTACTTTCTCATGAAGGTTGGCTCCTTCAACACAAACTTGCCTTTCCTTATGGACTATCCCTTGGACATATTTATATGAGGGGAAGGTTGAGAGAGTTGGGGGGAACTATGATAAATTTGAAACTCATTTGGTGAGGGCTTATGACTGGTGATGGGAATCTCAACATGAGGTTGACATGGAGTGAATGAGGGAAGGTAGGGTAGGTGATGGGGCATTTCATGATCTCCATGGGCTCCCAACTTCTTAATATTGGAGATGAGTCCATAGATGTCAAGCATATAACTACTATTTCTAGAATAACCTCTTCTAATGAAAGACATCCATTCCTCATTTTCCCACTATAGTGAAGTCTTAACCCCTCTAATAACATATTTTGGAATTTCTTGCCCATACCCCTTCAACATATCAATGTTTATCATATTCTTTTATAGGTCTAATAGTGATTTTTAAGGCTATGTATAGAATGGCTTGGGGTATGAGTAGGCTATTCAGGAATGTCATGCATCTACCAGACTGATCAGGAGGGTAAATAGTCTATGGAGGGGGTAGATGAGACTCATATAAGGCTTGATGATCTTGGTAATAAGGGTGTTCATCATAGGGCTAGGAAGAGGCAATATCATGATGGATTAGCTATTCATAGGGAGGGTCAAGACAATATTCCTACATGTATGATTGAATAGGTCCTCATACTAATGGTGGGGATCATGGTGTGGTTGATAGGGGTCATGAGGATCATGTTGGAACTACTGATAATGATGTGAATGATAGGGGTATTCATTGTAGCTATTCATATCAACCTCATAGTCAAAAGAGATGTAAAAATTGATTAAAATATTCAATGACACATACCTAGGCTGATTACAATCAGAAGCTTGGATTCAGAGTCACCATTAGTGTTGACTTGCTTTCTTCCCAAAGTTGATTAGAGGAAAGATACACCAAAAATCTTTCCACTCTTTTAGATCTTGGTCCCATTGGGCATGCCAAAACTATTGGAGGCCTACATTTCACTCTAGTTGGGAAAAGGATTATTCAAGTCCTCTACCCAAATATAGTCTAACGTGGGAATGACCCTAGGCTATGGGTTACCTAATCTTGGGTTAGACCTCTAGGATTTTTAATGAGGCTAGTTCCTCTAATGCATCACTTATCTCATTTCTACTAAATCCTACTAATTAATGGGGTGAAAAATGAGAGAGAGATAACTAAAAGGAAAATATAAGCTAATGTTGGTGATGCACCTAAAAATGATTGTTCATCCACTCTACTTGGAATTCTAAAAACACTAATGAGACAAGTAAAAGACTAGATCTACAACTCCAAATGCCTCTTATGCATCAATATTTCATGCAGAGGTTCACCAAGTAATCAAAACCTGAGGGAAGTGATGGATAGGCCTAATTCAAGAAACTAACCAATCAATGTATTCACATGCTTAGCTTCAATCAAATGACATTAAACACCAAACATGACTTACATAATAAGATGAACTAGTAGCTAGGTGAGATCAAGACTTGACAAGGGAGAGATTTCTACCACATATGTAAATCAAATTGATATGAACACACTATACTAGAATAATGAAATATGAAACATAGTCTTTTATTCATCTCAAGAGGTTACAAAACTCAATCTTAGTAGAGTCGAGTCATGCCCAAGAGAGGGATCTATTTTATGGCTTAGAAGCTTATATTTATAACATAATGATATGTGAGACATGGGGATTATGAGTATAAGGATGGAGAAGGAGTTATTAATGACCAAGATATGTTATGGTAGTTCTTTGATTATTTTCTATATGCATGCCTTATTCTAATCAGGACTAATCCTTCATCAATGAGCTAACCTTCATTTGCTATAATAGTCTTCAACCTCCTCTTATTATCTGAGAGATCTACTAGAAGGCAAATGTTTGTTTTGCATGATGAGTCATGACTAATTTTGTTAGAGAAAATATCTCTAAGATGTGAATAGAATTTAATACCCTAACTACTTCTCTAACCACTAGATCTCTTTGTTTTGATCTCCCACACCACCTTCCACTTGACTTGCTTATGAGGACAAAATTTTCATACCTTGAAATTTGGATAGAGCTATGCCATGTCTACCTTGAGAGGCTATAGGTACCTATTTTCCATTGCAATGATTATGTCTAAAGATGAGACTCTTTAAAACTACCCCTACCCTAACCTAAACATAGATTTACTCTAGGTTGAAAACCAATCTAATTTATTGGTTTTTGTATGGTCCTTATATAAATGAAAAACCTATAGGTCACATGGATTACTTATAAAGGAGCAATAAACACACCAATGAAATGACCCTACAAATTTTAAATAATGGGGTCGATAGGTTCTAAATCTTTGACTAGTGGTCCTATCCAAGATTTAATGGTAGAGCTTCATCATTAACCATCCTGATTGTATAACTATGTTTGCTCAATGGCATTCGACCATGCAATAATGGTATTATATGCCATTTAAAATAATTTCCTTGGTTCAAATTTGGTTACTTTTTTTTCTCCATTGAAGTCTTTTAGATTTTAACTTTCAATATCAACCATCAATATTGATGTGGGCCTTCTCAATTATGCCAACTATCAGCTCCCCATTCATTCCACAAAATTCTACTATCAGCTCTTTGACTCTTTGACCTCATATGCACCATAGACCTCCCTCTATATAAATGAATATGAGCCATATATCTTACACTAGTTGACATGGTTATGACACTTATCACCCATGCATTTATATTTGATATTCACTAACTTTTAACCCATCACTCACCATTGGATCTGCTTTGTATGAATGATCATGAACCATCGATTTGCTTGGTCCCACTAACCTTGTGTTAGGTTGTGGAGCTAAAAGCTTCACATGGATGTAGACATGGAAGAGGATGCTATTGTCATAGTCACTAGCATCGGTCAGGCCAACCGACATTGGTAGGGTACAGATAGGAAGAAACTGACAACGATCAGAAGTTGGCCGACGTCGGTCACCTCCAGGCAGACAGGGACCGACGTCGGTCACCTGTGCAGTTTGAACTGTGAGTTTTATGAATATTTCATTAACGAATCAGGTGTTTGCATGAAGAAGGCTAATTATAGTCTTGAGCTGCAGATTTAATTATTGTAATTAGGTGGCTAATTATTGTTTGCATGAGATCTATTTAAGAGACTCATAGGCTATTTTGTAAAGGTGTGCTAGTTTGAGTTGAGCAAAGTTAGCTCCTTCTGTGTGTGAAGTGAGAAAGGGTGTTCCTCCTAGTTCCATAGTAGTGCCAAGTATGGATGCTAGTTTTGAAGAATCAGAAGGGTTCTTTAGGTGTGTAGGATCTTGGTCAGTAGGTGTGCAAGGCCACGTTTGGAGATCTACATGGTAAGTAAGATCATTTGAGTTACAAGGTGTTGCAAGTTCAGGGGAGATCTACGTAGAGTGCATGGAGCACTTGTGGAGTGCATGGAACATTGGTGTACTGGCAGTAGTGGATACTGACTGGTTGGAGGTGAACACCAACTCTGTGTTTGAGTTGTGTGTTGGGACCATAAGAGAGAGAGATTTGAGGAAAGAATTACTATACACTTGAGGTGTGAAGAAGAAGTGGCATCTTCTTTATTGTATTCTTTTCTAGATGAGTATTAATACAAGTTGTGTATTATCTCTCATATTCTGTGTTGTTTCTAGTTTCTAGTTACTTGTTACTTCTGGTTAATTCTGCATCTTAAGTTGCTTGTATATGGTAATCAATTGTGCTTCCATATTTCCCAACAAGTGGTATTAGAGCTAAGTTTACAGGGAGCAAGTTTTGTGTTTGATTACAGGTCACTCTTAGGGGTTTCTAATTGAGTGGGAGTATAGAAATGATAGAAGAAAGTAAGCTAAGAATGGAGGAATTAAAAAGCATGAATGGTCAATTACGGTCCTATGGAAAGAAAGAGTAGGGAAAGAAATATTGTTGGTTGGTAGAAGATCAGCATGAAAGAACTGAAGAAGTAGATGTTGCAGGTGTTGTTGCACAGGATGCTCTGATATATTTCTTTGATAAAGTAGAATCTTGGTTTATAGATTCTGTTGCCTCTTTCCATGCAGCCCCAAAGAGAGGTGCTGGTGAGCCTTGCCAAAGAATTGGCAAAGGGGAAGTGAAGCTGAAATTGTAGGCGGCCAACACATGGGTGTTGAAGGAGGTCATGCAGGTCCTGGTTCTGAAGATAAGGCTAATTACTTTAGGGAAGTTGGGTGATGAGAGATGCACAAGAACTCTCACAGCGGATACACTTGAATTAGCGTATGGTAAGAAAGCAGGTACTCTTTATCTACTTGCTTATATTACTGATTCTTCTTCTATTGTGTAGACGTGGCTTTGTAGGCTTGGTCACATGAGCAAGAAGGAGATGCATGTTCTTAATAGAAAGTCAGATGTCTTTGATAGACTTAAGAACTGGAAAGCCTTGGTGTTTATGGAGGAGATGGCAGACAGAGATCAGTGGAGAAGGTTGAGTAACTCTGAGCAGAGTAGTTTAGACAGGTATTTGATTCAAAGAAAGCTTGTGGGTAAAAAGTCATCACTCACAGGCAAACACAAGTACTAGCATCAGTCAGGAGGAACCAGTGTCAAACAGACAGGTGCCGATGTCGATCATGTGCAGACCAGAGCTGGTGGTGTCAGGCAGGGTAAGACCGACATCGGTCATGAGGACCAACATCGGTGACAGTAAGATCGACATCGATCAGGAGGACCAATGTCGACAGTAGGTAGATACCGACATCGGTGGGGTCGGTAGTCAGGACAAGTGCATGGAATTGACATTGGTCAGATGCAAACTATGTGGTGACTAAGGTCAGTCACTGTAATAGATTTTGGGTAGACAACAAGCTGGCAAGGAGTCTCAAATGCTCATATGGAGGACTGAAAGTGGTAAGTAAGCCTCAAATTCATTGTTCCTCTTCTTTATACTCATTTCTCACTACAGAGCAGGAAGGATCTAGGAAACAGTGGGAGTATGGCAGGAATATGATGCAAAACCAAACGGGAGATTTGGTAGGGTTACCAGCTAGAAGAAAGCACTGAGACGAATGGATATCTTAGTTAAAGAATAGAGAGAATGGACACGTGAGACGGAAGGCCAGGTCATATGGTCTTGAGGAAGCTACAAGATAGTGGTACATGTTTTGATAGGTAGATGACAAAGTAGGCCTTTAGTCAATGTCAGTGTAACCATTGTGTTTGTCTTACTAGGTGGATGATGATTGCAAAATTATCTTGTTACTATATGTGGATGGTATGCTAGCTAGCAGGTTTGTACATACAGGGTTTTGCTGAGCTAAGGGTAAGGTTAGTTCAGTGGCATGTCATGAGGAATTTGGTGCAGTGAAATTCTTTGGCATGAGAGACATGGAAGATCACAAGTTGATTTTGTCTCCAGTGGGAGCTGATGTGAATTAGGTGTTGGTGAGGTTCAATACACAGGATGTAGAACTGAAGCACACCAAGGGCTGGAAAGTTCAGTGTTTGAAATCACATGAGGTCTGGTATAGACCTAAGTTTTCCCTAGAAGTGGGCTCTCAGGTATCTGAGAGGGACCAACAGTAGGGATTCATGCTATGCAGGGTCAGGACTTCACTACATGGGTTTGTAGGTTTGGATGTGGTAGGTTACTCAGATGACAGGAGGTGCACCACAGGTTGTGTGGTGGTTGGTCTTCAAGGTTGAGCTTGAAGAGGGATACAAGCTAGGAAATAAATTAGATGGGGTACAAGTATAGGTACAGTGTAGCTATTTATCTCAAAGTGGGAGATTGTTAGGTTGTGGAGCTAAAAGCTTCACATGGATGCAGACATGGAGGAGGATGTTGTTGTCACAGTCATCGGCGTCGATCAGGCCAACCGACGTCGACAAGGTATAGATAGGAAGAAATTGATGACAGTCAAAAGTCAGTTGATGTTGGTCACCTCCAGGCAGACAGGGACCGACATCGGTCACCTGTGTGGTTTGAACTGCGAGTTTTACAAATAGTTTGTTAACAAACCGGGTGTTTGCATGAAGAAGGCTAATTATAGTCTTGAGCTGCGGATCTAATTATTGTAATTAGGTGTCTAATTATTGTTTGCATGAGATCTATTTAAGAGACTCATAGGTTGTATTGTAAAGGTGTGCTAGTTTGAGTTGAGCAAAGTTAGCTCCTTCTATGTGTGAAGTGAGCAAGGGTGTTCCTCCTAGTTCCACAATAGTGCCAAGTGTGGGTGCTAGTTTTGGAGAATCAGAAGGGTTCTTCAGGTGTGTAGGATCTTGGTCAGTAGGTGTGTAAGGCCACATTTGGAGATCTACATGGTAAGTAAGATCATTTGAGTTACAAGGTGTTGCAAGTTTAGGGGAGATCTACTTGGAGTGCATGGAGCACTTGTGGAGTGCATGGAGCACTGGTGTACTGGCAGTAGTGGATACTGACTAGTTAGAGGTGAACACCAACTCTGTGTTTGAGTTGTGTGTTGGGATCGTAAGAGAGAGAGCTTTGAGGAAAGAATTACTGTACACTTGAGGTGTGGGAAGCCTCTGAGCGGTGTGAAGAAGAAGTGGCATCTTCTTTATTGTATTCTTTTTTGGATGACTATTAATATAAGTTGTGTATTGTCTCTCATATTCTGTGTTGTTTTTGGTTTTTAGTTACTTGTTACTTCTGGTTAATTCCACATCTTAAGTTGCTTGTATATGGTAATCAATTGTGCTTCCATATTTCCCAACACCTTGTCAATCACCATGCACCATTGGATCTCTACTCAAGTACCTGATATCTTTCCACTTTTCAACCACATATTCATTCTGACCTTTTAACTCAATACTCATCATTGATCTTTATTACATGATCAAACATGCATTGTTAGATATTTGGGACCCATTAACACTATCAGGTTACCACTTATCATTAGATATTTGGTATGACTGAACACCAACCATTGGATATTATTTTTTAAATCAAACAATTACTTATTGCATCTCAAACTTGATGTCCCCATGCATGTTTCACTCTACAAGTCTAATTTTAAAGGTTTATATCTTGAGATATCAAGCTCATCAAGACATGAGTTTTGTAGAGGATGATCAAGGCATGAATAAATTCATGTCCATGAATTTATTTTGGCTATGATAGGATTTCTAATTATATTTATAAAATGCATAAGCAAGATGATCCATCCATTTCTATATGACATCCTATGACAGTCTAGTCCTTCAAAGCTTGTATAAGTCATTTGATCATTTAATCAAAATATGAACTTTGCTCATCTATTCGATCCAAGAAAAATATTGGTATGTGGGAAAAAATTAGCAAATAATTCTTTTATGAAAACACATCATGAAACATCTTATTTCTTTTGTTTGATTGATTCAAAGTCTACAAAACTAGGTCTATTCAGTGATTGGCCAACTTTGATCACTAAATTCACACATATAAGATATGAAACCTATCTATAAGTCTTTATGATAATCAAATACAAGTATCACACTTTGATCTTCATCCACTTATCACCATTGACTTGGTCAACACTAACTACTACAACAAATGTTCAAAAGATAAACACTTTTCTATTTGGTCTTCGCATGCACTTAAGCAACTAATTATAACTAGAGATACCTAGGATGGTTGACTTCAATCTCCAATCATTTTTTTGATCATATCAGACCATTCTAATCTCTTTAGATAGGGATCTTCAATATTGGGTCCTTATCAGGGTTTTATGATGGTTTAGACTAACTTATAATCTTAATTATTGTTCATAAAACTTAGCTCCTCTTTCCAAAAACCAATGCTAGGAAATTCGATCTAGAACCCTTCTTCATCTACCATGAAAAACTAAGGTTCTCATGTAGTTGTTACACATGCCAATGAACACTAAGAATACCTTCTTAGGTAGACAATTCTTCATTTTACACACTTGAGAAACCTTAAAATGCTTTTCAAGCCTTTTCTAGTAATCCAAGTCTTGAAATTTCATGTACATACTTGAAAAAACTTAACTCACCTTAGTCACTCTTCACCTTCTCACTCATGCCATGAAAACTAATCCTGTTACTTCATCTGGCCACCATCTCTCTTCTTGCTTTTTAAGCCTTGACTTGCAAATATTATTAAGCCTTAAATTTGACCATCTATCCACCTTGTTGAATTCTCTTTGGAACTTACCTATGTTTTAATGCCTCTTGTGTATACTCAAAAAACATCATAAACTCAAAATTATTTGGACCTTCAGTAGATCTTTTTTGAGGATACTTATAGATCTCTGGAGCTCAACTATAACATCTTCAAATTTGTATACATAGAAATTTAGAGCACAGAAATCTTTAGAGTTGACCTTCTACTCATCTATAAGGTCTTCAATGTATTAGATATAACCTTAGACAATCTCAATCATGTTAGAATACTTTGAGGTATTCTTCATAGCATTCTCTTTGGAGCATTCTCATCTTTGTAGCACATTCAAAACATCTTTGGCACTACTTACATAAAAATTTAGAACACACTACTTTATCTTCAGAGCTCTTTCATTTCATCTTTCCACCTAGAAATACTATCTCATAAGGTATAGACAAAGCATTACAAGATGATTTCCACTTGCTATACTGAAATCAAGTCTTACTTGACCAAGAATTTACAAAAGAATATTTGATATCAACTACATTAGATTGACATCAATGAAAGAACCATGCATCTTCATTAGAATTTTTTACATCAATGACAACATAAAATATCAAATCTCAACACTCAAAGACAATGATCAATAATCTCTCCCTTAATTAATGACAATGTCCAACAATCTTCCCTTTGTCATTGATGGCAAACATACTTAGAAAAACTCTATCAACCACTTCTTTATGGCAATCATCTTTTAGACCTGGTCTTTACCTATTCTTTCTTTATTTTTGATCTTTCTCCCTTTCTCATCCTTTTCTTATCTTTCTCCCATCTCATCATTTTCTAAACTTTTAGAACTTTCTCCCTTTTCTAATCTTTCTCCCCCTTTGACATTAAGGTTAAAGGATTTCCACAACTATCATCTCTTTTAGAATGGACTCAGATTATACGATCACTTCAACATATATTAGGCTCAACCAAATTACTTGAATAACTCCCCCTCAACCAATAATCCATCATTATTATGTTATTATTAGATATCAAAGATCATCTACCACTAATAAAGTCATACAATTCTTCTCCTATGAGCTAATACAATCTCTAAAAGACACACAATCTTAAAAAATAATAACAAGCACTCTCAACAACTTCTCAATCAGATTAATCTCTTAGATGATTCATCAAATTCTCAAAAAATAGGGTCTATGAAGTATCTCTGATATAATATCTCCTTAAATATATGCATATCAAAATCAATCACTCTTTCGATAAAGAACATAGAAATACCAAGGATCCCCTTAGACCAAGCATATCTTCTTTCAAAGAACTAGATCTTTTAAGATCACATACCTTTCTTGAAGAAGATGCCAAACTATTAACCATAATTGATACCAATTAATCTTAACTCATCCAATTAAAAAAAAAGTACTCCCCCTTTGTCTTCATAAATCAGACTCACTTAAACAAATAGATCTTGGAAGTTTACCTGTTATACCAATTGTTGAATGTTCTACAGTCTGTCTTCAGAGTATCTTTGACTGCAACCTCACACTTCTGGTGATAGAAATTTTTCTCCATGAAGCTTAATGGAGACACCCTTTTTTCATAGGGATATTAAAATAACATGAACTCAAGAGATTCCTAAATCTCTATATTTTTACTAGGCTGAATATTTTTCAACATTCTTTTGTACTTGATTGGCTCTCTAGCTTTATCTCATCATCAAACTTATTCTTCTTTTCTTTGACTAGATTGATGGTCTTATTCTCAAATTGAGGTGCCTTCTTTTAGTCTTTATTGAATCTAAGACCTGTTTTGTCACTTGAAAACTTCTGGATGTTGTAGT
The DNA here is from genome assembly GCA_037957365.1 of Torreya grandis. Taxonomy (NCBI): domain Eukaryota; kingdom Viridiplantae; phylum Streptophyta; class Pinopsida; order Cupressales; family Taxaceae; genus Torreya; species Torreya grandis. The sequence continues at coordinate 1,467,797 of JARHVA010003906.1, forward strand.
CTTCTTACTTAGAATTTAGGATTGCTTCCATATTCTCATTCTGGGTTTTAACTTGATCAATGATATCTTCATATTCCTTAGATATGTTGCACAAATTTTCTTCAAATAATCTAATTTGCTCCTCATAGTCCTGAACCAATGACTTCAATTTCTTGTTCTTCTTCTTCACAATATTCAACTCCACTAGGGCACTCATCACCTCTACTTTAATATCCACTTCAACTTCTTCACTATCATAGTATTTTTATTCATCTAATTCTACATCAATCATGAGAGCTTTCCCATATGAACAAGCCTCATTATTTGATTCTATACCTATGAACATGATTTCATTATTGTCATGCTCATATTTGTTTCTATCATCTTCATTGTTAGATGTGTCTAAACCACTCACATCAGATAAAATGTCTTCTTTGGTGTAGAATCTCTTCTTATTTTTGAATGTATTCTTCTTGCCTTCACACCTCTTGAAACTCTAATTTATCTTATCACACCTTTAGGATTTATTATCTATATCATCATTTTCAATCTTCTAATTATGACGACACTTGTTTTCAAAGTGTCCAATCTCTCCACAGTTGAAGCATTTTAATAGAAACTTACCTTTTTACTTTCCTAAACCAGTTATTAGCTTTCTAGAAAACATAACTATGAGTTCATCATCATCAATTTCTGAACATACCTCATATTTATCCTTCTTGGCCTTTGTTTTCTTTACAACTTTGAAATTTGCTTATTTTTTGAGAGATCTTCCTCCATCTATTCTCTTCTCATAGATAGTTAAGATGCCATGAAGCCCATCCATATCTAGATTGTCCAAATCCTACATTTATTCTACTACAAACACCTTAGAGTCAAATTTAGAATTTAGATATCTTAATACCTGTTAGACAATAGTAGATTCTTTCATTTCTTCTCCCAATCCTCTAATGATGTTGAAATCATCATCAACTCTTAATAGATAGGATGCACTGGATTCATCCTCAGGGTTTGAAACTATCTTCTCTGTGTCTACAACTTGGCCATCTTCATCTTCATGTCTCCTTAATAGATGGTTTTCAATTTGTCCCATTTATATTTGGATAAATCATAATGCATTAACTTTATTATCTCTACCTTTTTTAGGCCACATAAAATGGCATTCATTACCTTAGAGTTATTTTTGCTAGCCTTCTTCCTACTACATCTATGGGTGGAATTTGAGGTGCAATATAGCCATCAGTAACTGACTACCAAATATCATGTCCTTATGACATCAAATATATCTTGATTTTGACATTCTAGAAGGCATAGTTAGATCCATTAAACAATGGAGCTTTACTTATAGAAAAACTAATTGTTGGAAACAATATGACTAAGAGGGGGGTGAATCAATATTCAAAACTTTTTATTCAATTCCACTCAACTATGTATGAACCATATTGACATGCATTCACATATCAATAATCATAAATAACAAAAAAAAAGAATGAAACACATGAACACAACATATATGTGGGAAACCCTCTTGGGGTAGAAAACCCACTAATGAAGAAAATGGACTATAGTCATATAAGACAAACATTAATCTTCAGTTGAGAAGCCATTCAACTTGGATCACCAACCCTAATCTATCAATCACTAACTTGATAGTCTTTATCTAAGTATGAACACAACAAGGAGAACCAACCCATAATTTACCAAGAACCCACATTGCTTTAGCAGGTTCTAAATTTCAAGGAGGCTACAACCCCCTAGATGACTCAACACCAACTTAGCCACCTGATTATTTGATTACCTTCATAAATATTTTCTACTTCTATAATAGATGATGATATACTCTTTTTACTTTTCACTCTCTTCATCCCACATAATTTGATCTTCAACCCTCTCAAACTGATCTTTAGCTTTCTTCACTCAATTAGCCCTCTTCATGGCTTGTTTAGGTTTGCTGACCTTAATCCTCTCTTGCATAACTTATGTTATATATTCATGATATCTCTACTGGTCTACATGACCTCCTTTTTGTAAATGATCTGTCATTCACTTATCTCGTTATACTTTGTCTTAGCACACTCTTAGTATCCCTTCTTGTCTTCCTCTTAGTGCACAAAAATAGGCCTAACTACCTTGATTTTATACAAGTCATTTGATCATACCCTTTTAGGTTAGTTATACATTTAAATCTCTTAGGTCAGTGATGAATAGGTTAAATAATATTGTAATATAATGCCTTAGTCATGATTCAATCACTATAATAGGTTGGTCATACATCAATTAGCCCTTACTCCTCTTTTAGGCTTATTATATTGAATAAGTGATGAAGGTTTTAATTTTTAAGGATGGAAATAATATTTTAGTTTTTCCACCACTTTGCTAATCTATTGAATTCAGTCAAACATAAATTGGTTTTGGTCTTGATAGATGTGTTTGGCTAAATCTAAATTTTTAAGGGAGGCATGATGGTTAATTTCTTTTAATAAGGTGGATATTTATTGGATTGATTATTGTATTTAGTTTTGAGTGTTGAATAATTGATAAAATAATCTATGTTGGATATATCTTGGCTAAGTTTTTGCATTGGGTCGATTATGGCATGATTTTAGAATTGGTAAGGTTGGTGCAATAGAATGGGTTAAATACTATGATTAGGAATATTATTGGTGGATGGAATAATGTTATGATGGAGATAAAAGGATTATGGAGTAGATTTATATGGAAAGGTTAATCATTTTTTATTCAAAATGCCATTGGATGGGGTTTGATTTGGTTTGAAAAAAGTCTTATATTTGGAATAAAGAAACTGAATCGATTGATGGTTTGTCACAAAGGGATAAAACAAGACACATAAAAGATACAATCCCAAAATTATTTACGTGGGTTTTTAAATCAAGCAACATCCCACCTCTATGCCTTCTTGGGCATGTGGTAAGTGATCTTTGGGAAAATTGTGTTTTATGTACTACTGGTTGATATATGGCCCAAGAGGTCTTAATAGTAGGATAAAAAAGTTAAACTAAGGTTTGTCCCCTATATACATTTTGGTATAATGAGGCCCAAGTATGTGGAAGAGGAATATTAATAGACATGCTTAAAAGGGTCAAATCCCAATCTTTTTATACTCTATGCATCACCATCACTAGAGTGTTACCAAAAAATCAAGCCTTGAGGGAGTTGTCTAAACATTAGGTATTGGTAGTAAAATCCAAATCACATCACTCAGGGGTTAACTGAGCTTATACAATGAATAAAATTGATCCTTAATTTTTATACTCCAATAGAACATGAGGTTTGTCATACTACATGGGGATGAAATCCATGGCTGATAAAACCCCTATAAAGAAAAATAAAAAAGTGACTAACTCATTTCTGATTTTTAGGATCATTTTTCAATGCAAGGAAAAAACATATACAAGATAGCTTGGGATACCAAAATTATTTCTAAGGGTTGGTTTGAATTTCTAGGGTCTTTATATTTCTAGGAAAGATCATACAACATCAATTTAAACATAAAAAAGATTACAAAAAATAAAGTAAAAGCAAGGAAGTAAACTTATAATTTAAAACAATTAAAAAAGCATTAGTGAGCAAATAAACAAAAAATGTTTTATTTTTTTGTTTCTTTGACTTGTGATGATTCAAAAAATGGTTATTAGTTTCAAAAAATGTATTTTATAGGTGAGAAATCTACAATTAAGTTAAAAAAAGTAAAAAATATGCAAAAAAAATTAGTGGAAATAATATGATTAAGAGGGGGGTGAATTAGTCTTTAAAAAATTTCATTCAATTCCACTTAACTATGTATGAACCATATTAACATGAAAGCACATATCAATAATCATAAACATCAAAACATAAGAGCATGAAACATATGAACACAACATATACATGGGAAACCCTCTTGGGGTAGAAAACCCACTAATGAAGCAAATGGACTACAATCTTGTAAGACAAACATCAATCTTTAGTTGAGCACCCACTCAACTTGGAACACCAACCCCAGTCTGTTAAGTACCAAATTGACATTTTTTATCTAAACACAAACTCAAAAAGGAGAAATAATCCTTAATTTACCAAGCACCCACTTCAATTTAGCAAGCTCCAACTTGTAAGGAGGCTACAACCCCCTAGATGACTCAACACCAACTCAACCACTTGATTGCTTAATCACCTTCATAAATATTTGTTGCTTCTATGACAAATGATGATATAATATTTTTTATCTTCACACTCTTCATTCCACACAAAATTATCTTCAACTTTCTTCACGCAACTAGCCCTCTTCATGGCCTTTTTATGTCTTCTAACCTTAATCCTCTCTTGCAAAACTTTTGTTAGATATTCATGATATATATGGTGGTATGCATGACCTTATTCTACTCATAAATGATCTATGTCATTCACTTATCCTATTATACTCTTTCTCTCTTAGCACACTCTTATCATCCCTTTTTCTCTTCCTTTAAGCACACAAAAATAGGCCTAATTACCTTAGTTTTATACAAGTCATTTGATCATATCCTTCTATGTTGGATATACATTCAAATCACTTAGGTCAGACATGAATAGGTTAAATCATATTATAATAACATGGCTTAGTCATGAATCAATCAGCATGATAGGTTAGCCCTACATCAATTAGCCCTTACTCCTCTTTTAGGCTTATGTAGACCTAATAAGCCTTCTCAAAAACACGTTACCTTTTGATCTATTTAAAGCTTATCCAAATTATTAGCATGGTAGAAACACATCACATGAAAATCCAATATCTCTTATCCAAATTTTATTTATGTCTACAACACCTTTTCGGTCCAACTACCATTTGAACCCATCTTCAAATCATTACTTATAAAAGGTCTGCACATATACAAAAACTCTACTTTGAACAAATGAGGTATATAATTAATTTTTACAAATAATTATAGAAATATAATATATATTTAATAAACTCATGAAATCAAGGTCATCACAAAATTCATTTGATGCTTGAACTTAGGGAAAATAAGCTCAAACACTCTTCTGTAAGAAGTTCACTTAGAACTACCAACTGACTCCAAAACACAATCAAGGAAACATGAATATCTGATACATGATTGAATATATTCAAGGGATTTCAATAAATTTAAAAGATCTTAAAAAATATTCAAAGAAACCTTAATCAATTAGATCATGATATCTAATTGGAACTATTGGTATTATAGAGCAATCTTCTAACCTGTTCTTTCATGGATTCTACACAACCAGATAAGCCATTTTGGATTTAGTGAATCAACCAATTACATCAACTTTCAAGATTTTTAAAAGTATAGATAGATCATTCAAGCCCTAAAAAATATGATCATGCATTTCAATCCATCACTCTTGTTGGAGGTCTAAATTACACCCTAGCTAGGCAAAGGATTGTTCAGGTCCTCTACCCAAATCTAGTCCAACATGGAAATGACCCTAGGTTGTGGGTTACCTAATATTGGGTCAGACCTCTAGGATTTTTGATGAGGATAGATCCTATGATGAATCACTTAGCTCATTTATACTAAAACTTACTAATTAATAAGGTGAAAAGGGGGAAATAGATAACTAAAAGGGAAATCAAAGCTAATGTTGGTGATACACCTAAAATTATTGTTCATTCACTTTACTTAGACTTCTAAAAACACTAGTGAAATAAGTGAAAGATAGGATCTACAAATCCAAATATCTCTTATGCATCATTATTTCATGCAGAGGTTCACCAAGTGATCAAAACTAGAGGGAATTGAAGGAGAGGCTTGATTTAAGGCACTAACTAGTCAATGTATTTACATGCTTAGCTTCAATCAAATGGCATTAAACACTAAATATGACCTACATAACAAGATGAAATAATATCTAGGTGAGATCACGACTTGAAAAGGGATATATTTCTACCACATATGCAAATAAAATTGACATTAACACACTATACCAAAACAATAAAATATGAAACACAATCTTCTATTCATCACAGGATGTTACAAAACTCAATCTTGATAGAGTCTAATCATGCCCAAGAGAGGATCCATTTCAAAGCTTAAAAGCCTATATTTATAATTGAATGAAATGAGAGAGATGGGGATAATTTATACAAGGATGGAGAAGGAGTAATTAATCACCAGGAAATGTGGATGTAGTTTATTGATTATTATCTATACACATGCCTTCTTCTAATCAGGACTAATCCTTCATCAATGAGCTAACCTTCATTTAATCCAATAGTATTCGAGATCCTCTCATTGGTTGAGAGATCCACTAAAAGACAAAGGTTCATTTTGCATGATGATTCATGACTAAGTCTATTAGAGAAAATATCTCTAAGAGCTGAACAACATTAAATACCCTAACAACTTTTTTGACCACTAGACCTCTTTGTTTTGATCTCCCATACCACCTTCCACTTGACTTGCTCATGAGGACAAAATCCTCGTGCCTTGAAAATTGGATAGAGCCACACCATGTCTTCCTTGAGCGGCTATAGGTACCTATTTGCCAGTGTTATGATTATGTATAAATTTGATACCCTTTAAACCTTCCCCTACCCTAACCTAAACATAGATTTACTCTAGGTTGAAAACCAATCTAATTTATTGGTTTCTATATGATCTTTATATCTATGTAAATCCTATAGGTCATATATCTTAGTTTTAAAAGATCAACAAACACACCAATGATTAACCCTATAAATTTTAGAGAATGGGGTCGATAAGTTCTAAATCTTTGACCAGTGGTCTTGTCTAAGCTTTAATGATGGATATTAATCATTAAGTATCTTGACTACATAACCATGTTTGCTCAATAGCATTTGATCAAGATATAGTGATGGTATACACCCTTTGAAATAATTTAATTAGTTAGAATTTGGTCATATTCATTCTCCTTTGAAGTCCCTTAGCTTTTAAATTTCAATATCTATCATCGATCTTGATCTAGGTCTTCTCAAATTATGCCAACTATCAGCTCCCCATTTAGTCTATAGGATCTTGCTGTCAGATCTGATGCCTTGACCTCATGCACACCATAGATATCCATCTATATGAATGAAAATGAGCCATATATCTTCTACCAGTTGAGATGGTCACAACACTTATCACTCATGTATTTGTCTTTGAAGTTCACTAAATTTTTAACCCATCACTCTCGATTGGATTTACTTTGTACGAGTGATCATGCACCATCGATCTACTTGGACCCACTGACATTATTAGTCACCATGCATTACTAGATCACTACTTAGGTACCCAATATATTTTCACTTGTCAACCACACATTCATGCTGAGATTTTGACTCAATGCTCATCATTGATATTTGATGTATGATCAAACATATGTCATTAGATATTCGAGATCCATTGACATTGTCAAGTTGTCATTTGATGTTGTATATTTGGTACAAATGAACACTAATGATTGGATCTTATTTTTGAAATTTATCATAGCTCAAATTTCACATATATACACATGTTTCACTTTGCAAGTCTATCTTTAAAGGCTTATATCTTGAGATAACAAGCTCATCAAGACATAAATTTTGTAGAGGATGATCAAGCATGAAAAAATTCATGTCCATACATTCCTTTTGGCCTGATAGGATTTCTAAGTATATTTATAAAATGAACAAGTAAAATGATCCATCCATTTCTACATGATGTCCTATGATGGTTTGGTCTTTAAAAGTTTGTACAAGTCATTTTATCATTCAATCAAAATAATAACTTTGATCATCTCTTCAATCCAAGAAAAAAATTGGTATGCAGGACAAAATTAGCCAACATTTTTGGCAACTCATAGGGAAACATGGTTTCTATGCTTGAGAACCTAAAGCATTTGTCTTGACTAGTCCATTAGGCATGGATTCTTCTCTCTCATTCAACACATTGATTTGAGGCTAAACTAGCTACTAACCTTTTGATAATTCTCTCTTGAAACAAACATGGACTAAAGGAATTAAAAAAACAAAGTTCCCAAGGCACTTATTGAAGTGAAACATAGAATAAAAGGGAAACTAACATAAAAGAATCAAGAACAAAAAAACTAATGTGCTAAGTTAACACTTGGAGGAGAATAAATAACTAATTATGTATAAAATAACCTAACTAACCAAGACAAATCATGATCCACGTGGATCAAAAGGAAAATTATTGAGTTTATCTCCATGATGAGATTGAGAATGACATATCTCATGTTCCCTTGCAAGCTTGGTGATTAAGGAAGTAAGTCTCTTCTTTTTCAACTCCTTTGACATGTTCATAAGTGGAATCATAGGAGAAACATAACCTCTAATATAAACATACTCACTTGGTGGCTCTTCCATTTTTCCTCTCTCCAATTGAAATTGGTGTCTCAAAGGACACCCTCTTATAATGACAATCCTACTAAAAACCCTTAGCTTGGATTCAAGCTCCATTTATTCATAATCTAGTACTAGGATGAGCACCAAATAGACCTGTATTACCTTTTAGAAGCATGCTCATATCTGTAGGCTCACCAAGGGGATGATATCCCATTCTAAAGATCTAAAACAAGTTCATGTCCATACTGAGCTCTTAAGGTGACAATAATGAAGGACTGCCCACTCTAGGTTCTTTGATTTGCTTGATAAGGCTACTCTCTTTGGCTATAATTAAACCATAGTCCTCTTTAAAAGTGTATATCCTACTCCCAAAACATCAAACAAGTTCTCTAGTGAGCCTTTTGTCTAGTTGGTAACCTCTAATTTCCCCACAAATTCATCAATTTAATCAACCATTATATCCATTTCCTCATCCTCTACATAAGATGTCAACTCATCTAAGGAGTTGGTAGCCTCAATGTCTTCATTATCAATAAAAGATGGCCGATCTACTTTTTCTTTGTTAAAGGTAGAATTTCCTCTTTCACATCCAAGAGGGGTACCAATAGCAATCTCCTCCTCATAGACACTTGCATCCTCCTCAACACATCCTTCTTGAAGCTTATTTGAATTAGTAATTTTCTCTTCTAGTTCCCACATGACATGCTCCTCTTCTTGAATGTGAATGGTATAAATGCAAGCTGGCTCCACTTTTGATATAGATCAAATTATTTTGTTAGCCTCTCCATAGAGGAAACTCATTAAATTAGGAACTTTCAATGGAACATATCCCTCTTGATTTACTTGTTTATGTGCTTATATTTCAGCCTCTATCTCAACTTCCTCTTTGAATTCATCTATATTTTCATATTGAAAGATTGAAACATGCTCGCCCTTGCCCATTGGTGTCCCAATTATGAGCTCAACATGGATTTCACTACTTACCTCTTCAAGGAGTGGCATAGGATATTCTTGTGATGACTCTAAGAGAGATGAGGTATATGTGATACCTCTTTGGTCTAATTGTTTATCTCCAATAATCATGTCTTTCTCCTTCTTTTACATACTTCTCTAGATGGATTTCCAAGATGGAAATGACCTAGACCCCTGAGGAGGGGAGCTTGGGGATTGAATGACTTTGGATTTACTAGAATTCATGATTTGGTTCCATGATGGAAATTTGGGCTCATTATTTTCTTACATAGTGTGCATTATGGCTTGAAGAATGAAAGGAGGCATGTGCAGTTGAAGTGATGTTACCTTTGCATAAACTAATGTGTGATACAAATGTTTATCTATAGCTTCAATTTGCCTAATAAGGTAGGATTCAAAATTAGACCTTACTTTCTTATGATGGCTAGCTCCTTCAACACAAATTTGCCTTTCCTCTTGGACTCTCCCTTGGATATATTTCCATGAGGGGAAGGTTGAGAGAGTTGGGGGTTCATCATAGGATTGGGAAGAGGCAATATCATGATGGGTTAGCTATTCATAGGGAGGGTCAAGACATTATTCCTACATGTATGATTGAATAGGTCCTCATACTACTAGTGAGGATCATGATGTGGTTGATAAGGGTCGTGAGGATCATGTTGGAACTATTGATAAGGAGGTGAATGATAGGGGTATTCATCATAGCTATTCATATCAACCTCATATGTCAAATGTAATGTAATAATTGATTAAAATATTCAATGAGACATACCTAGGCTATTTAGAACTAGAATCTTAGATTTAGAGTCACCATTAGTGCTGACTTACTTGCTTCCCAAAGCTACTTAGAGGAAAGACACACCAAAAATCTTTCCACTCTTTTTGATTTTGGTCCCATCGGGCATGCCAAAACTGTTAGAGGTTTAGATTTCACTCTAGCTAGGAAAAGGATTTTTTAGGTCCTCTACCAAAATATAGTCCAACATGGGAATGGCCCTAGGCTATGGGTTACCTATTATTGGGTTAGACCTCTGGGATTTTTAATGAGGCTAGTTCCTCTGATGCATCACTTATCTCATTTATACTAAAACCTACTAATTAATGGGGTAAAAAGTGAGAGAGAGATAAATCAAAGGAAAATATAAGCTTATGTTGGTGATTCACCTAAAATTATTGTTCATCCACTCTACTTGGAATTCTAAAAACACTAATGAGACAAGTAAAAGACTGGATCTACAACTCTAAATGCCTTTTATGCATCAATATTTCATGCAGAGGTTTACCAAGTGATTATAACTTGAGGGAAGTGATGGAGAGGCCTAATTTAAGGCACTAAACAATCAATGTATCCATATTCTTAGCTTCAATCAAATGACATTAAACACCAAACATGACTTGTATAATAAGATGAACTAGTAGGTAGGTGAGATCAAGACTTGACAAGGGAGATATTTCTACCACATACATAAATCAAACTAACATGAACACACTATACCATAACAATTAAATATGAAACATAATATTTTATTCATTTCAAGAGATTAAAAATCTCAATCTTGGTAGAGTCTAGTCATGCCTAAGAGAGGGATCCATTTCAAAGATTAGAATCCTATATCATAATATAATGATATGCAAGAGATGTGGATTATGAGTCATTAATGACCAAGATATGTTGTGGTAGTTCAATGATTATTATCTATATGCATACCTTATTCTGATCAAGTCTAATCCTTCATCAATGAGCTAACCTTCATTTGCTCCAATAGTCTTCAAGCTCCTCTTATTAGCTGAGAGATCCACTAGAAGGCAAAGGTTTGTTTTGCATGATGATTCATGACTAAGTTTGTTATAGAAAATATATCTAAGATCTAAACAAAATTTAATACCCTAACTGCTTCTCTAACCACTAGATCTCTTTGTTTTGATCTCCCACACCACATTCCACTTGACTTACTCATGAAGACAAAATCCTGATACCTTGAAATCTAGATAGAGCCATGCCATGTCTACCTTGAGTGGTTATAGGTACCTATTTTCCATTTTTATGATTATGTCTAAAGACGAGACTCTTTAAACTTGCCTCTACCCTATCCTAAACATAGATTTACTCTAGGTTGAAAACTAATCTTATTTATTAGTTTTTGTATGGTCCTTATATCAATGTAAAGCCTATAGGTCACATAGCTTCCTTATAAAAGAGAAAAAAACACACCGAAGGAATTATCTTGTTAATTTTAAATAATGGGGTTGATAAATTCTAAATATTTGAATAGTGGTCCTATCCAAGATTTATTGGTAGAGCTTCATCATTAACCATCCTGATTGTATAACCGTGTCTAATCAATGGCATTTAACCATGCACTAATGGTAGTATATGCTCTTATAAATAATTTCCTTGGTTTAACTTTAGTTGCATTTGTTCTCCATTGAAGTCTTTTATCTTTTGAATTTCAATATCAACCATCAATATTGATGTGGGCCTTCTCAAATTATGCCAACTATCAGCTCCCCACTTATTTGATAGGATCCTCCTATCAGCTCTTTAACTCCTTGGCCTCATATGCACCATAGACCTCCCTATGTATAAATGAATGCGAGCCATATATATTATACTAGTTGACATGGTCATGACACTTATCACCTGTGCATTTATCTTTGAAATTCACTAAATTTTAGACCCATTGCTCGCCATTAGATTTGATTTGTATGAATGACCATGCACCATCAATCTACTTGGACCCATTAACCTTATCAGTCACCATGCACCATTGGATATCTAGTTAGGTACCTAAGATCTTTCCATTTTTCAACTACATATTCATTATGACCTTTTGAATCAATGCTCATCATTGATCTTTGATGCATGATCAAACATGAATCGATAGATCTTTGGGACCCATTGACACTATTAGGTTACCACTTGTCATTATATATTTGGTATGATTATACACTAACCATTGGATATTATTTTTGAAATCAAACATATACTTATCGCATATCAAATTCGATGTCCCCACACATGTTTCACTCTACAAGTCTAACTTTAAAGGTTTATATCTTGAGATAACAAGCTCATCAAGACATGAATTTTATAGAGGATGATCAAGGCATGAATAAATTCATGTCCATGAATTTATTTTGGCCATGAGAGGATTTATAAGTACATTTATAAAATGCATAATCAAGATGATCCATCAATTTTTGTATGACATCATATGACAGTCTAGTCCTTCAAAGCTTGTATAAGTCATTTGATCATTCAATAAAAATAGGAACTTTGCTCATCTATTCAATCCAAGAAAAATATTGGTATGTGGGAAAATATTTGCAAATAACTCTTTCATGAAAACAAATCATGAAACATCTTATTTCTTTTGTTTTATTTCTTCACTATTTTCACCACCAAGTCTATTCAGTGACTAGCCAACTTTGATCACTGAATTCACACATCTAAGATCTAGAACCTATCTATAAGTATTTATGATCATCAACTACAAGTCTCACACTTTTATCTTCATCCACTTATCACCATTAACTCAGTCAAGACTATCTACTACAATAAATCTTCAAAAGATAAACACTTTTTTATATGGTCTTCTCACTCACTTGAGAAACCAATCATACCTAAAGATACCTAGGATAGTTGACTTCAATCTCCAATCACTTGTCTGATCATATCAGACCATTCGAATCTCTTTAGATCAATATCTTCAATATTAGGTCCTTATCAAGGTTTTATGAGGGTTTAGACTAACTTTAGTCTTAATGATTGTTCATAAAACTTAACTCCTCTTTCTAAAAACCAATGCTTGGAAATTTTATCTAAAACCCTTATTCATCCACCATGAACAACTTAAGTTCTCATGTAGTTGTTACATGTGCCAATGAGCACTGATAATACCTTCTAAGGTAGACAATTCTTCATTCTGTGTACTTGAGAAACCTTTAAATGCTTTTCAAGAATTTTTTTGCAAACCAAGTCCTAAAATTTCATGCACATACTTAAAACAACTTAACTCACCTTATTTAGTTTGCACCTTCTCTCTCATGCCATGAAAATTGATCCTATTACTTCATCTAGAAACCATCCCTCTTCTTGCTTTTTAAGCCTTGACTTGCAAATATTATTAAGACTTAAATTTGACCTTCTATCCACCTTATTGACTTCTATTTAGAACTTACCTATGTTTCAGTGCCTCTTATGTGTACATACACTCACTCTTATTCAGAACTTCAATAGAACTTTTTTGGGGGATACTTATAGATCTTTGGAGCTCAACTATAACATCTTTAAATTTTTGTACATAGAACTTTATAGCACACAAAACTATGAAGCTGACCTTCTACTCCTATATAAGGTCTTCAATGTATTAGATATAACCTTAGAAAATCTCACTCATGTTTAAATACTTTGAGGTACTATTAAGAGCATTATCTTTGGAGCATTCTCATCTTTGTAGCACATTCAAAACATCTTTGACACTACTTACATAAAAATTTAGAACACACTACTTTATCTTCAGAGCTCATTCATTTCATCTTGCCACCTAAATATAATATCTCATAAGGTATAGACAAATCATTACAAGATGATTTTCACTTGCTATACTGAACTCAAGTCTTTCTTGACCAAGAATTTACACAAGAATCTTTGATATCAACTACATTAGATTTACATCAATGAAAGAACCATGCATCTTCATTAGAATTTTTTACATCAATGAAAACATAAAATATCAAATCTCAACACTCAAAGACAATGATAAAAAATCTCTCCCTTGATCAATGAAAATGTACAACAATCTTTTCCTTTGTCATTGATGGCAAACATACTTAGAAAAACTTTTTCAACCACTTCTTAATGGCAATCATCTTTTAGACCTGGTCTTTACCTATTCTTTCTTTCTTTATTTTTGATCTTGCTCCCTTTCTCATACTTTTCTTATCTTTCTCCCATCTCATCCTTTTCTAAAATTTTAGAACTTTCTCCCTTTTCTAATCTTTCTCCCCCTTTGACATTAAGGATAAAGGATTTCAACAACTATCATCTCTTTTAGAATGGACTCAGATTATAAGATCACTTCAACATAGATTAGGCTCAATAAAATTACTTGAATATATCCCCCTCAACCAAGAATCCATCATTATTATGTTAGCATTAGATATCAAAGATCATATTCTACTACCAAAATCATACACTTCTTCTCCTATGAGCTAATACAATCTCTAAAAGACACACAATCTTCAAAAACTATAACAAGAACTCTCAAAAAGTTCTTAATCATATTACTTTTTCAGATGATTCATCAAATTATCAACAAATGGAGTCTATAAAGTATCATAGATATATCTCCTTAACTCTATGCATATCAAAATCAATCAATCTTTTGATAAAGAACATAGATCTACCAAGGATCCCGTTAGACCAAGCATATCTTCTTTCAAAGAACTAGAAATTTAAGATCACATACCTTTCTTAAAGAAGATGCCAAACTCTTAACCGTACTTGATACCAACTAATCTTAACTAAAACCAATTTCAAAAATAATTACTCACCCTTTGTCTTCATAGTTTAGACTCACCTAAACAAATAGATCTTAGAAGCTTACCTCTTATACCAATTACTGAAAGTTTTACACTTTGTCTTTAGAGTATCTTTGACTGCAACCTCAACCTGATGTTGATATAAAAATGTCTCCATAAAGCTTAATGGAGACACCCTTTTTTCATAGGGATATTAAAATAACATGAACTCAAGATATTTCTAGATATCCATATTTTTACTAGGTTGAATATTCTTCAACATTCTTTTATACTTGATTGGCTCTCTAGGATTTATCTTATCATAAATCTTATTCTTCTTTTATTTGACTACCTTGATGGTCTTCTTCTGAAATATATGTGCCTTCTTTTGGTCTTTATTGAATCCAAGACCAATCTTGTCACTTGAAAACTTTTGGATGTTGTATTATTCTTATTTAGAATTTAGGATTGCTTCCATATTCTCATTTTGGGTTTCAACTTTCTCGATGATATATTCATATTCCTTAGATATGTTGCACAAATTTTCTTCAAATATTCCAATCTAATCCTCATAGTCCTGAACCAATGACTTCAATTTCTTGTTCTTCTTCTTCACAATATTTAACTCCACTAAGCCACTCATCATCTTTACTTTAATATCCACTTCATCTTCTTTACTATCATAGTATTTTTCTTCATCTGATTCTACATCAATTATGAGACCTTTCACATATGAACAATCCTCACTATTTGATTCTATACCTATGAACATGGTTTCATTATTGTCATGCTCAGGTTTATTTCTATCATCTTCATTGTTAGATGTGTCTAAACCACTCACATTAGGCGAAATGTCTTCTTTGGTGTATAATCTCTTCTTATTTTTGAATGTATTCTTCTTTCCTTCACACCTCTTGAAAATCTAATTTATCTTATCACACCAATAGTATTTATTGTCTATATCATCATCATCAATCTTTTGATTATGATGACACTTATTTTTAAAGTGTCCAATCTCTCCACAGTTGAAGCATTTAAATGGAAACTTACCTTTGTACTTTCCTAAACTAGTTCTTAGCTTTCTAGAAAACATGGCTATGAGTTCATCATCATCAATTTCTAAACATACCTCATATTTGTCCTTCTTGGACTTTATTTTGTTTATAAATTTGAAAATTGCTTCTTTTTTGAGAGCTCTTCCTCCATCTATTCTCATCTCATAGGCAGTTAAGAAGCCATGAATCCCATCCATATCTAGCTTGTCCAAATCCTATAATTATTCAACTGTAGACACCTTATAGTCAAATTTAAAATTTAGATATCTCAATACCTTTTGAACAATAGTAGACTCTTTCATTTCTTTTCCCAGTCCTCTAATGATGTTGATAACTTCATCAACTCTTAATAGATAGGATGCAATGGATTCATCCCTAGGATTTCAAACTATCTTCTATGAGTCTGCAACTTGGCCATCTTCACCTTCATGTCTCCTTCATAGATGGTTTTCAATTTGTCCCATATATCTTTTTATAAAACATAATGCATTACCTTTATTATCTCTACCTTTGATAGGCCACACAAAATGGTATTCATTACCTTAGAGTTATTTTCACTAGCCTTCTTCCTACTACATCTATGGGTGGAATTTGAGGTGTAATATAGCTATCCATAACTGACTGCCAAATATCATGTCCTAATGACATCAAATATATCTTCATTTTGACATTATAGAAGGCATAGTTAGATCCATTAAACAATGGAGCTTTACTTATAGAGAATCCTATTCAAGCTTGTTTACTAGTCATCCTTTCTTCTTAGGATATCCTTTAGGTTTTCAATTCTATTCCAACGGACCTACTCTGATACCAATTGTTGGAAATAATATAACTAAGAGGGGGGTGAATCAATAGTCAAATTACTTTATTTTTATTCCACTTAACTATTTATGAACCATATTAACATGCATTCACATGACAATAATAATAATTAACAAAAAATATAGAATGAAACACATGAACATAACATATATGTGGGAAACTTTCTTAGGGAAGAAAACCCACTAATGAAGCAAATGGACTATAGTCCTATAAGACAAACATTAATATTCATTTGAAAACCCACTAAACTTAGAGCACCAACCCTAATCTGTTAAGTACCAACTTGACAATCTATATCTAAGTATAAACTCATCAAGGAGAACCAACCCCTAATTTACTAAGCACCACTTCGCTTTAGCAAGTTCTAAGTTGTAAGGAGGCTATAACCTCCTAGATAACTCAATAATAACTTAGCCACCTGATTGTTTGATTACATTAATAAATATTTGTTACTTATATAATAGATGATGATCTACTATTTCTAATTTTCACTCTCTTCATCCCATACAAATTGATGTTCAACCCTCTCGAATTGATCTTCATCTTTCTTCACTCAATTAACCCTCTTCATGGTTTATTTAGGTTTTTTGATGTTAATCCTCTCTTACATAACTTATGTTAGATATTCATGATATCTCTATTGGTTTGCATGACCTCCTTATATTTTTAAATGATCTATGTCATTCACTTATCCTATTCTACTATTTCTCTCTTAACACACTCTTAGTATCCCTTCTTCTCTTCCTCTGAGCACACAAAAATAGGCCTAACTACCTTGATTTTATACAAGTCATTTGATCATATCCTTTTAGGTTAGTTCTACATTTAAATCACTTAGTTCATCCATGAATAGGTTAAATCATATTATAATAGAATGCCTTAGTCACGATTCAATCACTACAATAAGTTGGTCATACATCAATTAGCCCTTACTCATATTTTAGGCTTATGGAGACATAATAGGCCTTCTCAACAACACGTTATTCTTTGATCTCTTTGAAGCTTATATAAATTATTCACATAGAAGGAACACATCACATGCCACTCCAATAGCTCTTATCCAAATTTGATTTAGGTTTACAACACCTTTTAGGTCCAACTACCATTTGAACCCTTCTTTAAATCATTACTCATAAAAGGCCTACGCATATACATAAAATCTATTTTAAACAAATGAGGTATATACTTAATTCTACAAAATTATTATGGAATATATATATATATATATATATATATATATATATTTAAGAACATCATGACCTAACAGTGATCACTTATATGTGGTTCATGTTTTCAACTTAGTTAAAATAGGCTCAAACACTCTTTTACAAGATGTTCACTTAGAACTACCAACTGACTCCAAAACAAAATCAAGGAAACATGAACATATGATACATGATTGAATATATTTAATAGATTTCAATGCACATAAAAGATCTTAAAACATACTTAGATCAACCTCAATCAATCATAGCATGAGATCTAGTGAGAACTATTGGTCTTACAGACCAATCTTATGACCTTATCTTTCATAGACTCTACACAACTAGATAAGCCATTTTGGATTTATTGAATCAAAAAATTACACCAACTTAAATACTTACAAAAATTATGGATAGATCATTTAATACCCAAAAAATATAATCATGCATTTCAATGCAACACTCTTTCATGAAAACACATCATGAAACATCTTCTCTCTTTTGTTTGATTTCTTCATTGTCTACACCACTAGGTCTATTCAATAACTGGCCAAATTTGATCACTAAATTCACACATCAAAGATATATAACATGTACATATGCCTTTATGATCATAAACTAAAAGTCTCACACTTTGATCTTCATCTACTTAACATTGTTAACTTGGTCAATGATGTCTATTGCATTAAATCTTTATAAGATAATCATTTTTCTATATGGTCTTCTCAATCACCTGAGAAACCAATCATACCTAGAGACACCTAGGATAGTTTAAATATATATAGAATCACTTGTCTAATCATATCAGACCATTTTGAGCTCTTTAGACCTAGATATTCAATATTGGATCCTTATCAAGGTTTTATGAGGGTTTAGACTGACTTCCAGTCTTAACGATCATTCATAAAACTTAGCTCCTCTTTGCAAAAAACAATACTTGAAACTTTTATCTAGAACCCTTACTCATATACCATGAATAGCTTAGGTTCTCATGCAGCTTCTACACATGTTAGCAAGCACTGAGAAAACCTTCTTGGGTAGATAATTCTTCATTCTGTGTATAGACACTAGAATTATTTCACACTCTTACATGACTCCCTGTGTCAAAACCACCCTTGATCCCATTTTAATAATTAACCTTCCTAACCTATGTTTTCACCTTAAAATATTCAATGAAGTTAATTAAAACCCACTTATGCCACCTCACCTGGCCACCTCATCCTTAGACTAATTCTCACCCTTTGAGTCACTTTGAGACTTAGTCTCCTAATCCTATCTACCTATGACTTGTTCTCACCCCTAACATAAATTCCTAACCAACTACATTTTTTATAGCCTCACATTTTTACCATTTTCTAATGGACACCACACTTGGCAAGAGAAGGAGCAAAAATAGGCTAAAAATTGCCATTTTACCTATTCTCATGCCATCGACATCGATCAACCCTCAACTGATGTTGATGGGATCATTGACATTGATTACTTAAGCAAAATTCCAAGTTGGTATTTGGGTCATAAATATTAAGAATTCATGCATAGGTTTTTATCAATCAAAGCATCTTACATCACTTTTGACACCCAAGCTTACTGTTACTGTATATAAATTGATTTAGTTCAGGAATTGATACACTACATAGAGCTTGAACTCTTAAAGACCAGTAGCACACACTTGTCTTGTCTGTTCACCCATCAGTTTACCAAGCCTCATTAGAGTCATGTATCTGACAATCTATTTACCCATTTCACCAACTAAGTATATCTTGATATTTTGTAAGTCTTTAAATAGTAATTTTATAATTGATTTACATTATACTATTTATTATTTCATAAACCTTGACTCCTTCCATGGAATATTTTTAAGGCTCCCCACGTAATTTTCTCTATCTCAACATACCAACCCTCTATCTAAACTCTCCTGAGTCTTACCCACCTCCTTATGACTCTTCCCAACCTCACAACTTGACCATACTCCTATTCTCCCTCCTGGAAAATCCTTCTCTAACTCATTCTAATACTACTACCCCAACCAACATTGGTGACCCACCAATATTGGTCCTTTAACCGACATTGGTTACTACGTTTTTGAACCAACAACCTCAAAATCACCTAACAACCTTCCCAAAACATAGACCTAAGTTATCAGCTTGCACTGCATTATCTTCTGCTACGCTCAGACTTGTAACATAGTAAATAAAACTCTCTCTCTCTCTATCTGCATTTATTTTAAACTTTAATTTAAAATAATAGACTATCATCCTAATGAAGTTTCACACTTCTCAGAACAAGCTCGTAGCTTGGCAATATGCACATATCTTCAATAACAACTATTTTATGTGGTCTTTTCTTATCTATGGGTGTCTTCCTCTATATCCAAAGAGGGGAATTTACAAAGTATGGAATCATACACACTTATCTAAGTTTTAATCACTTATCCTTAACTCTCTCTCTCTTTTCTATTTCTCTCTCTTTAAATATAAAATAAGCTTAAAACGTAGTGAAACACTGTGCACTATAAAAACCTTAAAATACTTTTCAAGTCTTTTCTTACAAACCAAGTACTGAAACTTCATGTACATACTTAAAAAAAGATGATGCAACTTAGTTAATGTTCACTTGATCACTCATGCCATGAAAACTAATCTTGTTACTTCATCTAACCACTATCTCTCTTCTTAGTTTCTAAGACTTGACCTTCAAGTCTTATTAAGGCTTAAATCTTACCTTCTATCCACTCTATTGACTTCTCTTTGGAACTTACCTATTTTTAAATGTCTCTTGTGTATGCTCATACACCATCATATACTTAATCTTCTTTAGATATTCAATATAATTTTTTTTGGTTACTTATAGATCTTAAGAGCTCAACTATATCATCTTCAGAGTTGACCTTCTACTCATATGCAAGGTCTTCAATGCCTTAGATAAAACCTTAGACAATATAACTCATGATAAAATACTATTAGGTATTATTTGTATCATTCTCATCTTTGTAGCACATTTGAAACCTCATCTTTAGATCTCACTCATTTCATCTTGTCACCTATAAATACTATCTCACAAGGTATAGACAAAGCATTACAAGATGCTTTACACTTATTATACTAACCTCAAGGTTTTTTTGACCAATAATTTGCACAAGAACCTTTGACATCAACTACATTAGATTAAAATAAATGAAAGAACCATACATATTCATTAGAACTTTTGACATCAATTCCAACATAAAATATCAAAGCTCAACACTCAAAGACAATGTTCAATAATCTCTCCCTTAATGTCAATGCCCAACAACAATTTCATAAAAATAGAGATCAATCTAAATATTAGACATAATAAATTCCTTAATGATAAATATGATTTATATGTTAAATAAAAATAAACAAAAAGACATAGAAAGTTGAAAATAAAAACATTTACCAATATAATTTTTCCAAAGTTTGTAATGATTTCACCAATTTTTTTCATGATTTCACTAAATTTTTTCATGATTTCATTGAAGTTTTTCATGATTTCAATAATTTTTTTTCATGATTTCACTTTTGTTAAGATGGTTTTGCTACTTTATAGGAAACAAAAAATAAACATTAAAAATAAGGAAAATAGAAAGAAAATAATAACAAAGAAAAATAGACATGTATAATGATGCTTTCACTAAATTTGGTAATTATTTTGCCAAAGTTAATGACGATTTCACTAATATAAGTGATAATTTCATTATTTGTCAAGAAAACATAGAAAAAACCTACAAAATGTAACTGTTAAAAAAGATGATTTTGCTGATATACTAGATGAGTTTAATGTGAATTAAAATGACTTTGTTGCTTCATAGAAAGACTTCAAATATTCTCAAATGACATTTACAACCAAATAAAATTAACCAAAACTTATGAAATTTTACCTATAACAACAATTAATTTCTACCAAAATAAGGTTATAGAAATTAGGCAATCAAAAGGATTTGAAACAAATTATAAAATAGAATGATAAATCATTAAAAGAAGCTTGGGAATGGGTCCCAGTAGGCATGCTATGATGTAATACACAAAATTAAGAACATTAAACTAGAAAGTAGAGCAATGAAAATTGACTCCATATTATAAACTTGAGATAGAACCTTTAAAAAAGAAAAAGAGAATATACCTTCACCTTACCAACTAAATAAAGTTATAATATTTACTAACTTGGATGTGATCTTGTAAATTTGGTATGTGGTTGCTAAATATAATCTCCAATGCAAGGGAAATTAAAATATGTAAGAGTAGATAATTTTTGATCTCAAGTGGATAATAAATTAGATAATTTTATAGAAATTCAATTTCTCAATGATGTATTCTAAGTTTGATAACTCACAACATGATCCCTCACAATGGATATGATGTCAATATATAGATTTTAAAGGTGGGGAATGGATGGATAGGATAATTATAAGATTATTTAATATTTTGATTTTGTATGTTTGGATTTGAGTCCCCATTCACATGAAGAAGACTAATATGTCAAGTGGTTGAGAAATGTGGGGAAGTTAGTTGGGTAGTTGGATGAGTCAGTCAAATGATTTAATGAAGTTGGTTACATATTTGTAGTATAGTTAAAAGATTTCATGAATGAGTCAAGGTAGTTCAAGGACTCACCAAGTTAGTTAAATGATTTAAGGAGTTAGTTTATGACTCAAAACTTGATTGAGAGAATTAAGGAGGAAGTTTGCAACTTGGAATTTGGAATTAGTTTTATTTATTTAATTTTAGAATTATGTGTGCATGATTAACTAGAAATAGATTTGTTAATTAATATTGATTAATTAACTATTTGAACTAGGTTGGGAAGGTTGGGAGGGGGTGTGAATGATGTTAATAGATTTGGATAAAATATAGATTATGGATGATGGTCAAGTTAGTATAATGGTGCCAATTATTAGCAAACCTAATTATAACACTAACATGGTAGAATTTATGTGTCTACACTAGATTCTATAATTCTATAGATAAAAAATGAAACATTTTTATAGCTCTTGATAGTGTGGAGTACCTTCCTTAATGAATTAGAGTATATTTATATTTATAAATATTTTGAATTTGAATTAGGCTACCTATTGGTGCATAGAATAAAATCCAATAGATAAAAAGAATGACCCAAATGAAATGTGACCCAAAATAAATATGAAAGTTATGCTTTTCCAAGTTCATACTTCATGGATAGGTTTATGATACTAAAATATTCTAAAAATAATGGATTTATCCATAAATATAAAAGACCCAAATTGGGGATCCTTGTGACAAATTGGAAAGATGAATAAAAATGGATAAATGTATGAACTATATATAGAAGACCCCAAAAAATGTGCCAATAGATAATTTATTTGATATTAATAGTATATATATGCTAAGTTATAATAAGGTACATTAATTATGGGATTTTACCAAATTTGGGTATCTACATGTGGTTCAATGAAAAAACCATTATTGGTGAAGTAAGCCCCAAATCATAATATATAGTCTCAAATAGGTTTATGTGGCTTGATTGGCCCATTATAATCTTGAGAACCAATTTATAACTTTATAATGTGATACATGGATCACTTGGCCTTGATTGGTTATGTGAATAAATTAATCATTTCATTAAATCAAAGATGTAATTGGGGCCCATCAAGCCCTATGAACATAATTGATACTCTACAATGTGATATGGGACTCACTTAGCCCAAAATGAGTCTATAATTGAACCAAAATGTGTCTTTGTGTGAATGAATCAAGTGATTGGTTCAATCATTGATTTATTTAGAGAAAATAAATTCTCAAATCACATTCTCATTATATGGTTGTAATTGGTTACATAGGGAATGATTGGTCCTAATTATGTACAATTTTCAATTACTCATTTGTTCCTTATGGTATGTAATTGGGGTCAATCAAGCCTTTATTGATATTAAATCATTATAATTGGTTGCATGAGGCTTTTTTGGCACTAATTATGTATAACCTTAAACCAATTACTCTATTGGTTCAATATGGTATGCAATCTAGGTCTATTTTTCATTGATTGACATTAGATGGAAAATTTGATTGTGATGGACTTGCTTGGGACCACTTATGAAATATATTAAACCAATTACTCTATTGGTTTACCATGGTACATAATTTGGCCCAATCAAATCTTGATTGACATTATATGGTCTCAATTAGTTATAGGGGAAGTAGTTGGATTTAATTGCATACCAATTATAACAAAAATCATGGCTCATTCAACATGTTATGCAATTAGGAAAAATCAAACCCCAATTAACATTAAATGGTTTAAAATTATTTTACAAGGTGTGCTTAGCCCCAATTACATGCCACATCTAACCATTTACTTTTTTAGTTCAATATGGTATGTAATTTATGCCAATCGATCCCAAATAATATTAAATGGCTTTGATTTGGTGTACAAGGCACACTTAGACCCAATTACATACCAAAAAAAACCAATTAATAAATTGGTTTAATATGTTATACATTTGGAGTAAATCAATTACAAATAAACATTAAATGGTTACAATTATTTATATGAGGCATGCTTAGTCCTAATTACATATAAATTTGAACAAATACTCAATTGGTACAACATGGTATATAATTGGGGCCAATTGAGTCTTGATTGATATTAGATGGTATATATTGGTTGTATGGGCTCATTTGGACTTAATTATGTATCACATTAAACTAATTACTTGATTGGTTCAGTAAGGTATAGTGCAATTAATTTTAATTTGATTCTTGATTGACATTATATGTTTGTAATTCATTACATGAGGGTCGTTTATCCCAATTACATTCTATATTGAACCAGTTACTCAATTGGTTTAACCTAGTATGTAGTTAGGGCAAATCAAACCTTGATATACATTATGTGATAAAAAATAATTTTATGGAGCATGGTTGGCCTCAATTTCATTCATAGGCTAATCGAGCCCTATGAACCTAATTACAATAATGAAATTTCTCCTTATGTGAATGGATTGAATGAGTGGTTCAATTATAAAAATTATTAGGGATAAGTGAACCCAAAATGACATTATATTATCATAATTAGCTTCACAAGGTCTGATACAACCCTATGACATCCATTACTAAAGTAATTAAGTAGTTGGTTTGATTACATACATAATTAGGGCCAAAAAACATAATTATGACTATAAAATGTGATATGGGGATCACTTGTCCCATATATAGTTTGTGGTATAGCCAATCAATCAATTTATTTAGTCATAGACATAATTGAGGTGTATTGAATGATTACTTCAATCATAAACTACATCAAGTGATTACTTAAATCATAGACTAAATTAGGGCCAAGTGATCCCAAAATCCCATTCTGTTGTTTCCATTAGGTTTATGAGCCTTGATTAGGCTAATCGAGCCTTGTGACCCTAATTTCAATAAATAAATGTGTTCTTGTGTGTGATAATTGAGTGATTAGTTTAATCATGAACTCAAATGGGGAAAATGAGCCCCATGTCACATTTTATAGTCACAAATATCTTTACATGGGTTAATTTATCCAATTGAGCCCCATGGGTTAATTTATCCAATTGAGCCCCATAAGCCTAATCATGGTAATGAAATGTGATTTTTGGGCCTGTTTGGCCCTAATTGACTTTTTCATTAAATCAATTACTTGATTTGTTTAATCATGGACATAATCATGGTGTATTGAGCTATTGGTTAAATCATGGTCTCAATCAAGTGATTGATTTAATTACAGACTCAATTTGGGCCAAGCGAACCCCAAATCATGTTTCATTAGTGCAATTAGGTTCACTAGGTTTGATTGGTTTGATTTGAGGCTCATGAACCTAATTATGACAATGAAATGTCATTTGGGTCTCACTTGGCCTTTATTGAGTCCATGATTAAGAAAACACTCAATTGAGTCTATGATTTAACTAATCCATAAATACACCCTAATTGTGTCTATGATTGAACCAATCAAGTGATTGGTTTACTCACACACTTAATCTTAAGGAACCTAAATTTTATTTATCACATTTAACACATTGATAAATACATCAATTACATTCTCCAAAAATTTCTCATTGATAAGTGATAGATGACTTCAATTTATCTACACCACTATGTCTTGCTTGAAAAAATATTAAAAAAAAGGTGCTCCAAAAACCATAGCATGCCCAAGATATTATGATTTTTAATTTATTTATCCATTTAAGAGCAAAAAATATCCATATGATGGTCAAATGAATGTCAAATTTAAGGTTTAAACTAACTTATGCTAATTAAGTAGATACCATATTTAAGGATGGCCATTAATTATTAATATCTAGTAGACATTATAGTTCACCACCACCCCTATCTACCATTATAGGTGTTGGTGAAATATTTATATATATGTACCTTTTATTTAAGTTGTAATTAATTAATTTAGCTTTATCTAGCTTTGTTGACTTAGTCTAATATGCACACATCCTAGGCTTTGATTATGATAAGTGGTATTTATATCTTTACCACTTAATCTCTCATGTTCCTATTTATGTGGAGGTTATTGTACACATGTATATTACACAGTCACAAAACAAAGTTAGACTACATCTCTCTTATATATAGACAACTTCTATTTGTAAATTGCAAGCTAGTTGATAATCAGTTCATTATGTTAGTTTATTTTTAATATCTTGTTTTATTATTGATTATTTCTTGCAATAACTTATAGCTTCTCTAAAGTGAGTTATAACTGTGGAGATATAATCTTGAGTATTTTTCTTCTCTTTCATAATGTAAGAGCAAGGTTCACCTAATTTGAGTTGTGTACTTTTATATTTTTGATCAATTTAATATTCTTGCACTACTTCTTAGGCCTTATATAAAGTTTTTATTACAACCCACATTTTAGGTTTTCAAAATCACCCTTTGGGTTTATTTTGTTTGTGCCAAAATTAAAAAATTGAGGCATTTTTATGATTTTTTATATGTTTATAAAAAATCATATTCTTGTGTACACGCCACTATTTTTCACAAATAGTACTTTAAAAAAATAAAAATTAAAAAAAATGAAAATTTTAAAGCTTATGGTGACTTTTTGAATGTTTTTATTAGCAAGACAATCAAGGAGTAGTAGATAAGATAATAAGTTATTTTTCATTTTTTTACCAAAAACATTGATCAAAGTTTACATCATTGAATTCCCCTAATAAAGAGCTTTCCAAAAGCTCATGGTTTGAAAAAAATGGATCATCAAAGCACCCATGCCAAGTGTTTGAAGGTGATGAGAAATTTGGAGGGTTTTATTTGGTATACCCTTACACTATTTCATTTAATATCTTCCCAATATACCACGATAACTAATGTTTCCATTGCTATCACCAAAAAAACTACTCATTTCAGCCACAAATCGACCAATTTTTTTTAAAAAAAGGGAAACTCTTTGACTTTAAGCTTTGAAGTGCTCATGTAGTGTATTTGCAATAAGAATTTTGTGAAGGCTTTCAATCATTGATAGGTTAGTGTTAAATTCCATCAAGTTATTTTTTTATTAAATTACTTAGCACCCATGTGATAATTCATATTAGTATGTATCCCCCAAGGCCCCACCCCTCACCAATGCAACTTTATTTTATAGTAGTGAATTTCAGAGGCTCATATCTTTTGATACAAAGGCCTGTAAGGGTGATTTGTTTTACTCTTTTTATTTTTTATATATATTAATAATGGTAGGTTATATTTCTCATTTTGGTGGCCCATTTTTTTAATTAATTACAAGTTTTTCCAAAAACTACCTACTTTTCCTTTTTTAAAACCTTCAAATAGCCATATATTTTGATTTGTATGTCAAATCAACTTCTCACTTTTTTGAAAGTGCATGATTTTTCATGTTCTTCAAAGTAGTGACTTTAGATTGGTTCATTTATATACCAATACTTTATTTTTAGTATCATTTTGTAATTTAGTACCTATAAAATAATTTTGAGTTGCATCATGAAATTTAAAATCCACTCACTTATAAAGTGCCAAAAATTTACTTGTATATTGGGATTCTATTAATGCATATTTTATTTGTATTCACACTATTTTAAAAAGTGTCATGGGGGCTTGTTGTGTTTTTTTAACAACTTCATATACCTTCAAGTACATGTCCTTTATTTCATACACCATTTGATTAGTTTTAGTTACTATATATGTCATATTGGACATTATTATTTGGGCCCTTATACTCCTTGGTGCTCTTATTCATTGCTTAGTAATGCTACCCTATTTTTGAGCTACTCTCACATTGATATGGCCTTTCTTCAACAGATAGATAATCTATTTATTTGGAGTTATTCTAGTGCATTTAGTGTCTTCATTATATTTATTTGGGATTTTTTAAGATATATTGTACTCAAATTGAATTATAAAGTGCCATGAGGGGTTTACTTTTTACAACCTAGTTTACCTTCATGTGTGTGTTCCTTGTTTTTTGCACCATTCTTTTTATTTCAGTTCTTAGTCTCTCCCATCACTGTTAAGAACATCCTCTTTTGAGAGACCATTTATGCATTAATTGACATATTAATAGTTAGTTTGTCTCATTTTAGTGATTATTTCTTGGCATACCTATCTTTTATTATTGTTTGGTGTTTGAGTAATGGATTTAGACCAATCATATAGACATTTTCAACCATACCACCCATTCAAAATTATTAACATAAGGGGTGGGGGGGGGAGGAAATTTATATACTACTTATTTGGGTGTTGAGTGTCCCTCACATCTACTTTTAGGATTTTATGGTATTCTTGGTGTACTCTTATATTTTCAACATTTCACTTGGTAGTAAGGTTGAAAGGCGAGAGAAGAAGTGTGTGGTGTATTTTTTCCCCTTTCCTATATATTTTATTAACCAAACAATAATATATATATATATATATATATATATATATATATATATATCATGCATGACATGCAAGGTGATACTCTAATTTTTTCTTCTATGCAAGTGCAACACTTGGTTGTCGACTATTGATGCTTTATCTTCTTATAAAGATCCAGGGCTTATATTTCCCTTACTTCTCTTAAGGATGTCAAAGTATGACCAATTATTAAATTTCAAAAGTCCTAATATGTAAATATAAAGTTACATTATTTTCCTCATTTATTCAAGTATTAAGTTAAAATTTAAATTTCTAGAGCTTCAAAATTTCTAAATGGAAATGGTGAGTTCAACTCTTTGTTGACAATTTAACTCGCAATCTATGGAAGAATTATAAAAAAGATAATTTTGAATTTATAATTATATATGAAATCCTCTAACTTATAATTTTCAATACCTATATCTTAAATAACATAATGTGTAGTCTAATTTGGAAAATAATTAAACTAAAACAATAATATTCACAAGGTAAAAATACAAAAGTTCTAACCTAAAATAATAGATGTTTGTGAAATTCCTAAGTTTGTAATTGATTTCCATTGAATACTAGAGGCTTAAATATGAAATAATCTAATATTATGAAGCAAAGGGTCGAATAGTTCTTAAAATACTAATCACAAGCCATCAAAATTCCAACACTATGCCAAGTCATATTGAAAATATCAAACTCAAATTTGTGCTATTTTTTGATCCAAGTGATATCTAACAAGTCATAGATAATAATTACCATATGAAAAATTTGTAATAGACAAATAAAAAACCCAGTGTACAAAATTTTCAAAAATTCCAAAGGGATCCTAACTAATAATTCTTGCCAAAACAAAACAATACATGAATTGATTATCTCCTATAGGAAAAAACTAAAATAAATTTATCAAATATTATGGGAGCCATTTAAACTTTCAATTCTTGATGAGATGAAATAAATGTAATAGTTTTAATTATAAACCCAAAAAAATACCTTGTGATATTGCCACTTCACATCTTTTAGCAATGAATCAAAAGACAAGTTAAGATGCTCAAAAGGATTTAATTTGAATTAAGAAATGATCCTATCAAATAACCCCCCCATCCCCATCCAACCCAAAAAAGAAAAAAGAAAAAAGAAAAAACCAAAAAAGAAATAGCTAATGAATTACTTAATTTTTTTTATTGAGCCATAAATGAATATCAATTGGCCATTACATAATGAAATATCAAAACTTTTTATTATAAAAAAGATGACACTCATTGTCTCTTTTGACTTGACTTTGATAAATAATTATTTTAAAACTACATCCTCTAAAGATCTTTCCTCCCCCATGCCTCCATACAAATACAAACCCTCTATCTAAAAATGTAAATAAATATATATTTCAAACCCTCTATGTACTCGTAATCACTCTAGATATAGTACATGGTGTGAACATAAACATTTGGCTTATTTATTGGCTTGTGAGGTGTCATAACATCAAATAAGTATTATTTTGATCATGGCAAGGTTTTGACAAGATTATTAGTGGCCATTTCATTGTTGATTCATTTCAAACCCTCTAAGAGGATGAACAGACAATAGGTCATTAAGAAATGAGCAATATTTATAACTTCAATGACGCATGTAGCTTCAAAATATATGGGGAAAAACTCATTGCTATTGAAATAACCTAAAGGAAAATTTAAATACAATGGTAAATTACAAACCCAAGGTGAATCTTAGTCAACCATTCCAATGCATTATTAATTTTGAAAGAAAAATAAAAATACAAGGTGGTTGCAACACAGGGCATGTGACACTGAATAAAAATATAGAGATATAGCTAAAGAAAAACATTTAAATAACAATGATTCATAAAAATATGTTAAAACAATAGAAAATACCACTTTCTCACCCTATGCTATGTGTTATAAACCTCCTCCAACTTACCCCTCTTTCTTCCAATTATCAACTACCTAGTGTAGTAATGTTACATCATTTCCACTTAATTTTTAATCATGCATTTATTCACTCAATCATTGTTACATTTCATTTTTTATCTCTCTCTCTCTCTCTCTCTCTCACACACACACACACACACACACACACACACACACACACACACACACACACACACACACACACACACACACACACACACACACACAGTGGGTAAGCACATGAAATTGGTGGGCTAAAATAGGGTTAACTATGGACATTATTTTTCTAAAAAATGAGAAATCTCAACTTATATAGAATATTTAAGATGTCTACATTCAAAATTTGAAGATGATATAAGAAAATGAATTTTAGCATTTCGATTCTTGTTTTAAAAAAAAAGAATAGTCAAATACAAGTGTATGACAAAGAAACGTGAAATTGATCTACAAATCAATCCTAGCTCAGAGAAGATAAATCACACTAGCCCTTATACTTGTTGGTATATTTAGACAATCAGGGTCATGACCAATATGGATCCACTAGACCTAACTAAGGGGTCTCTTACCACACAATATCACTAGAAAGGGTTCCAAAGTCTCTATTCAAGTAATACCACATAACAACATGTTAGAGCATGTATTTCACACATTTTCTCACATTTTCTAGTGTACTAGATAGCTATTTTATATTTTTGTGAGTTTGGCCTATGTGAGGATTTATCTCACATTGGCTAGTTATACGAGTTTAGTGTTTTGCCTTGCTTATTTATGCAAGAGATTTCCTATTGTACTAACATGCTTCATTCTGAATAATATATAATTTACCTTGTTTTTGCATATCATATCTGAGGCTTCCTTGTGTGATGTTTTGTTTCAAAAAAATTAGATTCTTGGGTTGGAATGCCTTTACCAGTACTAACATGGTACTATACTTTGAGGTGTTACTCCCATCCGTATTGTTGCATTTTGCTTCAGAAATCTCTTATCGCTACTTCTTCCCTTATCATAAATATTTAACATTTTTTCTTTCCCTCTTATAGATTTGACACTTTCATTGAAGATTTGATAAAGTGTGTGGTTTTTTAATTCTTGGAGGGAAGACAGAGAGGAATAATAAGAGACATGCATGCATGGAGATTTACTTGTGGTACCATTTATAAAAGACTTTTTGAAAATTTTTACATTGATTTTGAAGCTTTTGATTTTAAGCTTTTTCTCATGAAGATCTGCTTCAAGATGAGGCATCCTTTTTATTGTTGAGGAAATATTATTTTGGCATTGAAATACTTAGATTTCTATGGTGCATTGTGTTTTTTGTTTTCTTATTTACAGATATGTGCATTGAAGTTTGCAGATTCGAGGAGAGAAAAAAGGCACTTGAGAGAGGTGTCATCCTTTAAGTTCAGTGTTAGAATTCATTGCTAGGGTGTTGGAAGAGAAATATTGTTTTGGCATTGAAAAAACTAGATCTACTATGTTCTTTTTTCTCTCTATCAGATCTAAGGTAATTTTGTGATCTAAGGTGTCAGATTTGAAGTTTGTTTTTGAGCATAGAAGGCATTTTTATAGAGGCATTGATCTTCAAAGGAAGCATAGAAGTCTATTAGACTAAATTATTTTTTAGATCTACAAATAAAGAATAAGATGTGCATTGTATTTCTCTATAGGAAGATACAAAATAAAGCATTTTTTTGGTATCTTGACATTTTTTGCATGCTCTTGATCTGTGATGAATCACGGTAAAAGTTTTCTATGTTTTATGTGCCTTGAATTTTTCTTTCTAGATCATTTTGAAAATTTTAATTTAACTAAGCAATGCAAAAGTTATGTATTTTTATTAACAAATATTTTTAATTTTTCTTAAGTGGAAAACAAGTTTATTTTTTATTGCCCTTAAGTGGAATTGTTTTTCCATTAGAAGTGCACATAGGATTATATGGGAGGATTGTTTGAATATTTATAATTTTTTTTGGTTTAATTTTTATTCCAATGAGTGGTTGGATAATTATATTCTTTTTTTATTTGGTCATGAGTTTAAATTTGTAGCGATTTTTTAATGTTTTGACCCATTTGTTGGGAAATCATAATGCTTGTAACTTTATAACCCTAACTCAGATTTGAGTTATACTTTTTTAAAAGTGCATATTTTTCTATTCTCTATTCATTAGTGTCATTAATTTCTAAAAACTCACTATTTTTATAAAGTGCCAAATTGGAGGGAGGTCTTGTAATATAATCTTTTAGGGGGTTGTCTTGGTACCAATTTTGTGTACCCTTTACATTCTTTCTTTTATTTGGTGATTAGTTAACATGGATTATACTTCTGGTGTTGACCATTGTGATCTTTTGACTACACATATTTACCACAAATAGACACCTCAAATGGTAACAATCATAAAGCATAAAGGATTATGGTCCTAATGATTGAAACACAACCATAGTTCACACACAAATTTGAAATTTTTTAGCATCAACATAAGCATGAAGAGTGTATGGGCTTGATTGGGGGATATGTGAGTGATATTATTTTGTTTCATTTTGATGGGTGTGATTCTCCATTCAAAATGTAGACTAAGTTAAATAATTTATTTGGGAAAGTAGATCACTTGAGAGCCATGCGTCTTGAAGTGGAGATTACTTCACTAAATCTAGATGACTTTACCTCTATTAGAGACTACCTCACTAAGTTTAAGCATTTGTTGAGATAGTTGAAGGGGAGTGGATGAGATAAAATTGATAAAGAGTGTGTATACTTGATCTTGTCTAGCTTGAGTGGCCCATTCCCAATATTTTATTATACCTTTTTCTTGAGTATGGATGCCTTACGTAGGGCATTCAAAATACTAGATGTAGAGTTGTTTTATGAGAGACTTACTAGGGAGAAATCCAAATTATCTCACCTTGAGTATTTCACCTCTAAAAATTATTAGTGGCCTCACATCCTAAGACTACGTGAAAAACCAATAGTAAGAATAATAAAACTCCTCTTCCATATAAAAATGCACCTAAACCTAGCACTACTACATCTAAATCCAAACCATCTTTCAAATCCAAGAATAAGTTTAACTTATCTTGCTCCTATTATGAGGGGTCTGGTCATGAAGAGGTTGGGTGTTTAAGGAGAATATAAGCCTTAGAGGATGTCATTAGGAAACACAAGATTTATATCTCCACTCTTTATCTATATCATAAGCATGATAAAGCACTTAATATTGTCAGGAGATCATAGTTACCTATTTTAGATAGTTGGGTTCTAGATTTTGGTGCTTCACACTATATGAATTATATCAAGGAGTTCTTTGTATCTCTTGGGTTGAGTTTTACTTCCAACATTGAGGTTGGATATTATTCCTACATTTATATTATGGATATGATGCATTACATGTTTTAGATATCACCACCCATCTACTTTTAGTTTATTAGATTTGTCATTCTAGTCAAGGCAAGAAAATTACTTTCACACCATAAAGTGATAAAGTTTGAGATTTTTTAGAGCCACACACACTTATTACATAGGGTGTTGTTGATAATAATTATCTACTTTACTATTTTTAGGGTTTTAATGATAATCCTCTTATAGGGACATGTTTAGTTTCTCATGTAGATTTTGAGAGTTGAATTTGGCATGAGATATTTAGACACCTAAACTACATATATTTTAAGGAGTTGAGCACTCACATTATGGTATATGGTCTTCCTATAATTTCATGTCTTGATGGAGTTTGTCTAGGTTATGCATTATAAAACAACACTAGGATTCATTTCCTAGGGCATGTCCATGAGAGCTTCTTCACCACTTGAGATTGTGCACAATGATTTGAAGGTCTTTCCTAATCCTTTAAATAAAGATAAGTATGCACTTAATTTCATTGATAATTTTTTAAGGCATACTTTGGTTTATTTACTCAAGTACAAGAGTGATGTCTTTTCTCACTTCAAAGTCTTTAAGGCTTTGGTTGAGAAACAATCATTGAGTTATATAAAGAAGCTTCATACAGACAATGGGGTGAGTATTTTAGTCATGATTTATCTATTTTTTTTGCATTCCATGGTATTATTCATTGCAATTCTATTGAACATACTCCACAATATAATGGATTAACATAATTGAAGAATCAAACTCTAAAGGATATGGCAAACTGCATGATGCATTCATGGGATTTACCTCCTATCTATTAGGTAAAGGTAGTTAATTGTGTGAACTACATTCAAAACCACACACCACATAGAGAACTTGGGCATATGAATCTAGAGGAGGATTGGTTTGGAACCAAGCATGATGTCTCATTTTTCTAAGTATTTGGAAGTCTTGCTTGGGCACTTGTACTAAATAAGAAAAGGAAAGTATTGGAAAAGAAGAATAAACCTTTAGTTTTTTTAGGGTATTACAAGGACATGAGAGCTTATCTTATTTTATATCCTGATACTCATAATGGTCATTTTTGAACTCATGTATAGTTGAATGAGCACTTCATATCTCATGACTCTACATCTTCTTCCATGCCTTCTTATTCTTTTGATGATTCAACTCCTCTCAAGGATTCATTCTTTAAGGATCTAGTTCAGGATATTATTGAGGAGGTTATAGAGGATGAGCATCTTATTCATAGTAATGTTTATAATATGACTAAGTAGGCTCGTACTATAGTTTTTGATGCAACACCTTTGATATAGGATCTTCCACCTACTTGAAATCATTATGCACATTCTACGAGTACTAGAATTTTATGTCAAGTATTATCTAGGGATCCACAATTTTTTTCACTGGCTCATGGGATATAGGAGTGGGATGATGTGATGCCAAATGATTATTCTTCATTTATGAGGAATCACACTTGGGATTTAGTCACTATTCCTAAGGGAAGAAAGTTATTTAGATGCAATTGGATTTTTGGCACCAAGTATGTAGCTAATGGGTCTATTGATAAGTATAAGGCATATCTTGTTACAAAAAGATTCTTATAAGTCAAAGGTATTGACTAATTTGAGACTTTTTACACCCATTACCAAGATGGACTATGTTTGCCTTTTACTTTCTCTTACTACATCATAGGGTTGGCTAGTATATTATATTGATGTTAAGAGTGATTTTTGCAAGGATAATTGCATGAGGAAATCTATATGGAGAAACTTGTTGAATTTTTTCATGATTATTCTCTTATTTATCAACTTTGGAAGTCTCTATATAGTCTCAAACACCCTCAGGGTTAGTGTGAGATGGATTCATTTTTTATCTCCACTAGCTTTATTTGTTACCACTCTGATCCCATAGTGTATATTCAACATATTGGGGAAGACGTTATTATTTTGGTTTTGTACATTGATGATATATTCTCACAGGTAACTCCTCATCTTAGATTTAGACTATTCAATAGGCACTTTCAACATAGTTTAACATGACAAATCTTGGTCTTCTATATTTCTTCCTTAGTTTATAGATTTCACAATCAGATACAGAGATTTATTTGAGTCAGTAAAAATATATCCTTGATCT
This sequence comes from Torreya grandis, assembly GCA_037957365.1. NCBI lineage: Eukaryota > Viridiplantae > Streptophyta > Pinopsida > Cupressales > Taxaceae > Torreya > Torreya grandis. The sequence goes on from JARHVA010003906.1 coordinate 1,503,939, forward strand.
TCTTTAGCATTTTGGCATGGCTAATTTCAAGTCAAGTCCTTCTCCTTTTTAGTTTGGAGTGACTCTCACTACCTCTTGTACTACTCCAATTTATGATCCTACATTATATAGGCATATGATTAGGAGTCTTATGTATTTGACCCATACTCACCCCAATATTTTACTTATAGTTGGGATTGTATATAAGTTTACACATGACCCTCATGATAGTCATTAGTCGGCTACCAAGATGATTTTATGATATTTATGAGGCACTAGTCATTTTGGATTATAATACACTAGGGGTTTTACTCAGTTGGTTTGATATAGTGATTCAGATTAGGTAGGTTATCTTGATGATAGATGTTCCACTTTTGGTTACATCTTTTATTTTGGTTCTTCACCTATTACTTGGTTATGCTAGAAACAACAAGATATTTCACTTTCATGATAGAGGTTTAGTACAAGGCAACAATTATAGTGAGTCAACAAGTTATTTGGCTTCATCATTTATTGATCGAGTTTGGATTCATGTAAGATTCACCCACTGTACTTTGGTGTGATAACCAAAGTGAAATTCATATATCTCACAACCCAATTAAGAATCAATGGACCAAGCAAATTTAGGTACATATGCACTTCATTCATTAGCACATTTAGGATGGTGTTCTTATCTTGGATTATATTCTGACTCAATAGCAATTTGCAAACTATGTATAATTAGAAATGTATCATGTCTATAAATCAATCCTAGCTCAGAGAAGATATAACATACCTACACTTCCAATTGGGGATAAATTTTTTAAGTGGGAGCATAACCAATATGTGGGCCCTCTAGACCCTATTAGGGGATCAATTTAAAAAATACACCATGTGAGGTAGGGTTCCAAAGCCTACATTTTAACAAAATCACACAACCCTCTAAAAAGATTCTTAAGGTTTGATATTTCACCTATTCTAACAAACAAGAAAGAATTTTTTTATTTAGTGCACACCAAATATTGTGGCATAATAAAGGGGTTAGAAGAAATAAAAACATGTATAAGAGAATCTAAATTAAGCTAAGTATGAATAAAACCTAATAAATGGAATATGAAGAGTAATATTATTTAAGCCAACACTTATGCTACTTCTATCTACTAAAGAGAGGATAAAAAAGTTAGAATATACTTATTTAAATGTGAACTCATCAAGACTCAATATCTCCCTTGGTGAAAGGGGATTTAAAAGAGGTTTTTGTGGTTTCTAAGGATAACTAAGAAAGGCCAAAACATCTAAGACTTATCCACAAGACTAGATTCTCTAAATAAGAAACCCTAAGCTAAGATTCCTCAAGTAGAATGGTGGAAGAGAAGATTGTTTAGAAGTGTCAGTGAATAATAACTCTTTATTACATATTATAATAATGATAGAAATGATCTTATGTATATAGTATATCTTGCCTAAATCCTACTAGAAACATTAGCTATACAGAGTCAGCCATGGTTGACCCAGTGTGTTTTTGGGGACAATTCACTAGGTTTGAACTAGGTCAGCTAAAAGGTTAACAAACCCAAAAGTGAAAAATACCCCTAAATTATATAGAGTTGACCATGGTCGACCTAGTACAATCAATAGTCCAAAAGGGAATTAATTCAAGAAAAGGAGGATGAAAAGAGGAAAAAGACTAGAGGAGTGTAAAAGGGAAGAGTAATAGCTTAGGGAATGGTTTTAAGAGCTGAGTAGATTGTTAATAATGTGGCAATAAGAGATAACAATATTATGAAGCACCAAAGGTTTGTCCACCCCTTTCCCGATGCACCCTTTAAGGCATGCACTTAGAGAGATTAATTATCAATGGGTTCTTGCAAGATGTAAAGCATCGATAAAAAGTTAAAAATATTATGTGTATACATATGCCCCACTTTAAACTCATCACATGTCACTAAGGTGAAATAGGGGATGGTGCTTTGAGAAAGAACATAATGACACATAATGTTGAGGCTAAAAAAAATTTGTAGTATTTTAAGGCAAAAATAACTAAAAGTAATTGACTAAAAAGTAAATGTAATGCATAACTTGAATTACCTTTATCATGAGATGGTTTTTTACTATGTTATTATTTTTGATTATGTAGGGCACATAGATTTCTTTTGACACACCTAAGAATATAAAACTAAAGAGAAAAAACAAAAAAATCAAGAAAAGCTAAGATAATTGGTACTACAAGGATGAGATTTACTTTGGAAATTTGGAAAGCTAGGGTGACAAGTGCTATATTAGATCAAATGACCAAGCCAAAAATAAACAAGAGTAAATTAGGTACCTAAAAATCCAAGGCTACTAAAGACCAAAAAACTAAAACAAGCTTTGCTTAAGTAAGAAAGGCAACCTCACCACGTCAAACCAAGGATACATGTTAAATATGATGGTAATAAAACAAATCAAATGGCAAAAGAAAAAATAAAATGGTAAAACAACATTGATGAGTGAGTAGTAATAATCCTTATCTCACTCAAAAATGGAAAAAGGTACATAAAAATGGAATATAACATTGATGAGTGAGAAGTAAAATTATGAAAAAGGGTATGAAATGAAATGTCCATAAAAAAATGAAAGTAAAATTATGACAAATGGGAAAAGGAAAGTAAAGTAAGTGTATCAATGTAAATCATGGTGTAAATAAAGAAAAATCCAAAGTTACTCAAACATGTTGTTTTGCTCTAAGGATAGATAAAATTGAAACAAAGTAGTGTTAGCATGTTTTTAAAAGGTGAAGAAAGAATTAAAGAAGAAGGGAAAATATATTTGGAATCATAATTTGTCTATTAAGGGAGGAAATGAAATGGGTAGAGGGGAGAATGAAGGAAAAACTAAGGTAGAGGAACTCTTTATCTAAGTCAAGACACTCAAATTAGGTTTGTCAAAAAAAGAGGACTTTTGACCTTAATAAGAACTTATCTTAGATACACAAGTTTTAGGTCAGAAAATGTAGTATATAGATCATCCCATGAAGGCTAAATGCATGAAAATTAAAATGGACCTACCTTCTGACAATGTGTTCTCCATTCCTCAGAACCCCTTATAGAACCGTCAATCTACTACAAAGATTGGGTACTTACGTGAGAAAGTAGGTAGAACCATAGAGTTTTTTGAATTCCACTATTCCAATATACTAGCCTACCACACTCCAAAGGACCTCAGATTTATGTGAGGCCAATTATAGAATTTGAACTTTGATTAGAAATAGGATATGTGCTTTTTGGTGTGAATTAACTTTTGAGCCTTTATATATTGAATTTTAGATATTATTTCATTTTGTTTCAAATGATTTGGATTTTAAATTTATTGATGATTTTTTCTATTCTTCCTCCATATGGATTTTGAGGACCAAATATGGGTGCTAAAGATGACTTTCATTTGAATACTTGGGATAGGGTTGATAAGAGAGAAACTTCAAAGAGCATTGGATTTAAGAGTCTCATAAATATAGGTGAAATAAAAGTGATATCTTGACTTAGACCTTATTTTATCTAATGAGGCATGAAAGAAAAGGGAAATCAAGAGGAATGACACATGAAACATTTCAAATTACTTCAAATCGCAAAAAATGTGACAAAGGGCAAAAAGAGGGATACAATGACAATAAAGTGTTATTTATTATCATGAGAATGAGGGAAATGGAGGAAAACATTATAACATAGATTGTTTGTGAAAATTACATCTAAAAAAAGAATCAAAAGCTAAAGTTTGAGAACAAGGATAAAAATAGAAACATGAAAAAATGGTAATTTTATGAGGAGGGCCGAGTCCTAACCATAGTCTTATACTAAAATATCATAAAAGAGAAATCCAAGAGGGTGCCAACAATCAAATGAAAGATAAAGTGAGGTAAGAAAAAAGATGGTAGTTTTGTGAGGAACACCAGGTCTTATCTATGGTCTTACAAAGCAACTCACAAAAAGAAAAACCCAAGGGATGCCAAAATAACATTGACAAGCAAAAAGTAGTGAAAAATAAGTAAAATATGGTGGTTTTGTAGAGAATGGTTGGTCCTATCTATGGTATTATGAAATAACTCACAAAATAAAAAATCAAGGGGTATGAAAAATAAGATAAAATGCAAGAAGATAAAGAAGACTATGGTACATCAAGAAACTAAAAGACCAAAAATAAGGGCTAAAATTCTATGAAAAGAAGGAAATTGTTATGGAGGGGGAGACCTGTTGTCCCCCAAAAATATCACTCATTTTTGGGACAACATTTGAACTATTTTGGTCCTACAGACCAAAATTGTCTCTTCATTTTTAGAAATTTGCCCTGGGCATTCAAATTCCTCGTTTTTCAAGCTTCTCAAAAATATATGGACTCTGTAGGCTTGAATCTACAGACTTTGTAGGCTTGAATCTATGGACTCTGTAGGAAGAGAAAATCTATGAACTATGCAGGAAAAGAAAATCTATGGACTCTGTAGGCCAAGTTCAATGGAATTCATAGGTTGCTTTCTATAGACTCTATAGGAAAGAAGCAAGCTCTCAACACTTGGGCGATTTTAGAGTTGGTTCAATGACCAGGTTCAACAAAAAGAGTTCATCGGAAAGCTTCTAAGTAAGGATTAAACTATTGAACCTTGAACCATTTTGGTTCAATGGGTTCAATAGGTTCAAAGGTTCAACATCAATAGAAAGAGTTCAACTGCTTCTTGGTTCAAAGGCTTCTACAGTCAAGTTCAATCAAGGTTCAACAAGTTTCCAAGGCTTGAACCATTGAACCACTTTGCTTCAAAGGTTCAATGGGTTCAAGGTTCAACATGTTTAATGCATTTGGTTTAATGAGGATCAAAAGGACTTAGCCACATCAAAGGGAATGAACCATTAAATTGTTGAACCAAAGCTTGGTTCAACGGTTGGTTCAATGCTTCGGTTCATTCAATCGGTTCATCAAATGGTTCAAAGCTTGGTTCAAAGCTTAGTTTAAAGCTTGGTTCAATGGATTGGTTCAAAGGAGCGGTTCAATGCAAAAGTTCAAGGGAGTCTCCCAAAGTACAAGTGCCCTTGTGGGCACTTGGTTGACAAAAGCACCCTTCAAAAGGGTCATTTTCAAGGAAGTTGCAAAGGTAAATTATTTCGGATTTTTGTTTAAGGTAGTCGAAAAAGACTAAGGCATAATTCCTTCAGACTTTTTGTTTGAAGGAATTCCTTCAGATAAAAAGTTCAAAGGAATTTAGGAAAGCAGCTAAGGGAGGAAAGCCTGAAGGAATTTCCAAAGGCAAAGACAAATCAATCATTCTTGCGGAGTTTTTGTCTGTAGGAAAATGTTTGTGGAAAAAGTCTGTGAGAAAAATGTCTATACAAAAAGCCCACAAGAAAGCTCTGAAGGATGTCAAAAGGCTACCAAAGGACCCTAAAGGGCAAGTTCCCTTGCACGGGACTCTTGACTACCAAATTGAAGGACACTTCCCTGAAGCTAAAGGGTCACCTTCCCTTTAGGAAAGAACTTAGCGACCTACCAGAAGAAAGAAACCCGAAGGCCATCCAAAAACTACCTGAAGGGAAAAGACCCTTGTAGGGGGCTCTTCCCAACACAAATTAGATCATTTCTCAAGGCCTGAAGGGTAGGTCCCCTTTGGGAAAGCTCAAATGACAAAGCTGAAAGAATTATCAAGGAAAGTGACATGCCTGCAGACGTCAAAGTTGTGACAATGAAATAGCCATTGATCCTTATAAGTTTAAATCTAACGACCTAAATGCATTCAAAGGATTTAAGTCCAAGATCAACAAGAAGTGACTAAGGAACAAAGCATCAAATTGAATTAAGGACCTAATTCAATTAACTAGAAAAGGAGGAATGAGGAAGAAGGATCAGATCACCAGGTGGACATTGAAAGATGCAAACTTTCAATAACATGACCCGTTTCTCTACATTGAGAAAAGTAAATGGGTAAATGCCCCTAAATTTTAGCATATCTTCTTAACAAATTTCAATGCAACATGATGTGTTATTATTCTTGAGTCCTTCTTGAAGAGGCTATATAAGGGACTTTCTTTTATTGTAAGAAAGGATCTCTCTCTGACAATTAGAAACAAAACTCTGCCCAAATTGAGAGGCATTATTGAGACTTTGAGCTTAGATTGTTGATCATATTTTGTTATTGGAATAAGAAAGCAAGTGAATTTTTAGACTTTGTGCTGTGATATCTTTGTTGTTGGGGAAATTGTTCTTATGTCTTTTTCCATAGTATATTTTTTGTTCCTTTAATTCAACAAGCAAAATTAGTGAAAGTAGTCAGGAAGGTGTCCTGAAGTCAACTGTGGAGAGACTTTGTGCCCCCATAATTGCCTTTAGTGTGTTTTCTTTTTGTTTCTATGTAAAGGACCTTGGGAGGACTTTGTGCCTTCATTATCCTTCATATCTCACTCTTGGGCAATTCAGGTGGAGACTTTGTGCTACATCTCAATTTGCTAGTTACTACGTCCTTGGTTACATTTTGAAATTACTACCAGGAGTATTCTTATGGTTTGCTTAATAGTACTTTTGAAGGAAGAGGAGTGATTTCTATCATTTCCCTTGAGATTTTTCCTTTGATTTGGATACATCATCTTTGAAAAAGAGAGATGGATGGTTTATCCTACCCTTGAGTATTATTTTTTGTTTATATATATATATATATATATATATATATATATATATATATATAGGGAACCTCCCCTTGATGAGAGGAGAGATCAGTCCCCTTTTGATGTGGTAAACCTACACATTTGGATGACCAGTCTTCCTACTTTGGCTGATCAGACCTATTTTGTTTATCAGTACACTGATCGAAAAAATATTCAACCAACAAGACCCATGATTAAGTAACCTAAAAAAAGTGTTAGATAGATGTAGATAGAAAGCATGACAAGAAGGAAATGTTTAGGTAAAGTAATTTTTGAGGAATTGAGCATTGGTGGACTCTTTGAAAACATGGCCATCATTATTTTGAAGATGATAGGTGATTGGACCAGGAATATCTTTAACTAAATATGGGCCCCACCATTTTTGGGCATATTTTCCTTCTTTATCATGAGTGTAGTGTATCTTAAGCACAAGATCACCAACTTTAAAAGTGAAAATTTTGACATGTTTGTAATGTTGTTGGGCAATGCAAGCCTTGTATTGGTGGTTATATTATAAAGCAAAAAGATGAGGTTCATCAATAAAATCAAGGGCATGAAAGCAAGTCTCATGTAATTCTTCATTAAGAATAATACCATGAAGAGATATACAAAGAGAGGGAAGCTCAACTTCTAAAGGAAGAACCAACTCAGAACCATAGACTAGTGAAAATGGAGTTACCCTAATGGTAGTACATATTCTAGTCTAATAAGCCCAAAGTGTAAGGTAAAGATGAAGATGCCAATCCATACAGGTTTCATGAATTGTCTTTTAGAGGATTTTTTTTAGAATTTTATTAGTGGACTCAGCTTGGCCATTATATTATAGATGATAAGGCATGGAAAAATTGTGATTGATTTTTAACATATTTGTTTTTAAAGTTACCATCATTGTCTAAAATGATGATATGGGGAATACCAAAATGGAAAATGATTTAGTTAAGAATAAATTTGGAAATGTTAGGACTAGTGACATTAACAAGGGGCATGGATTCTACCCACTTGTTAAAGTTTTCAGTAACGATAATGATAAAGTCATGTTCATCATGGGATCGAGGATGTTTACCAATGAGGTCAAATCCCCATGTGGAAAATGTCCAAGGAGATTTGATAGTTTTAAGTTTGGCTAAATGTGAATGGATTGGATCATCATGAAATTGATAGGGATTACACTTTTTAGCATATTAAATTTCATCATTTTTAAGAGTGGGCTAAAAGTAACCCATAAATAGGGATTTGTGTGCTGTAACACGTATGCTATAATGGGCACTACAAATGACCCCATGTGCTTGTTCAAGAATAGGAGGGACCTCATCTTACATAACACGATGGAGCAAGGTACCTTTAGAATTATGATAATAAAGGATGTTGTGTTGAAATACATACTTGAAATCTTATTTATGAATATGTGTCTTTTCATGAGAGTCTAAATTAGGAGGATAAGTTTGGTGTTCTAAAAATTGAGTGATGTTTTGGTACCATGAGCTTTGTCTAATGGTAACAGCTCAATATGATAGATAAGTGAATCTAGTGGTTGAGTTGAAGATGTAAATTTTCTTATTTATATAAGAAAAAAGGATCAGAAAGAACTTAATGTGGATGAAATATAGACGCTGAAGAGGCAAGAGAATCAACAATGGAATTTTGATCTTTAGGAATAAATCAATAGTGAAAGAGATACAATTATTATCAAGAGTGGTTACAATTTGATGATAAGAAATAAGGTTCTTGTTCTTTCAATTTTAGTTTATTTTCTTGGAAAAGAAGAAGTAAGAAACTAGATATGGGTATGGTAGAAGAACCTATTTGTTTGTGTGTGCATGATCCAGATGATTGTGAAGAGCTCTTCTTTATCTTGGGAATAATGACCTATAAATAAGAAAATACTAAAATAAAGGGGTTGTTAGATGGATAACAAGGTGGATTACCTAGTGTGAACTACATCCAAGAAGCATGAGCTTACTAGGAGGCTGTCAATCGACTCTCTTAGAATAGTTAGGTTGAAGGAAATAAAGATGAAATACTTGGATGAAATGATATAACATACTGAAAGGGAATGTAAGAAGAAATAAATACTTGATAAAGGAAGTAAACTAATTATAACAATAAATGAGTCAATACTAATTCTAAATAGGTCAGGTTGGGTTCTAGAAAATAGGTGGGGTCTCTATGAATAGGTAGAAAGATATAAAGTGGAATTTGGTTAAGGGTAAGTAGGTGGAAATATCTTGCTATTATTTCCTACCACAGTGACCTTTAGTAGTTAGGATGATCATCGGTGGTTAAGGTGACCATTAATGGTTAGGGTAACTATCGATGGTTACTATGGGTTATAAGAAGTGTTGTAAAAAGCTAAGACTAATGAGGTTAGTGGTCAAGTAGTAGATTGTTAAAGGTTTGGTTAGGGATGGGAGATCAAAAGATATGATGTGAAAGGGTCTGTGTCAAAAACTAAATAATCAAAAATTGAAAACTAAAAATATACTTAACTTGTTATTTAATAGTTAGTAGCTAATCTAGGAGTGATTTGGGTAGAGTAATGTTATTTTTCTTGAAGAACAATTTTGGTAGAGTTTTAGGTCTCTATCATAGATGCTAACTTGATGGAGGGAAGACTTGCAAATAAGTTATTAATGCTAGAAGATCCTGATTACTATTGGTTAATAGCTTGATTTCCTAATTGCTAAATTCTTAGATCTTGGATCCCTTTTTCACCTCTTACTCCTCTTTTTTATAGGCAAAGAGAGATGGAGGTAGAATGTTCCATAGGAGGTTTCATTGATGGTTTTGATGCATTAGCTTTTCTTCTATGTTCGATTTTGATGTGTTAACTTACACATAGCTTGAGTTGTCTTTTGCTTAGATGGGGAAGACTTGACCATCAATGGTCGGGCTTAATTGTCGATGATCATGGTGATCATCAATGATTGGGTAACCATCAACAATCAAGGGTTGAATAAAGTTGGGTCAAAAGGGAAAGTTAGTGAGTTAGTTTATCTAGTTGACTAACTTGACTCAAGGTTTGGTGGGTTAGTTAGTGGGTTTTATAACTTATTTTTATGGTTGAGAGAGGATGGGTGGTCCCTTGGGGGTCCCAAAGCATTTTAACATCTAGAACCATTGTGTGCAATTTTCTAGTATCTACATTTTGCCTTTTTTTATTATGTAGTTTGTATCATCAAAATACAAATCAAAAATAGATTGTGAGTTGGTGGGTTGGTTACCTCGAGCATGAGAGGAGGTATTTCCCCTCAAAATGGGAGTCGATGAGGTAAAAAAGAATTAAGTGTGGGTTTGATAAGTGGTTATGGGGAGTTAGGAGGTTAGTGACAAAAAGGTTTGGTATTTGAAGTGAAAACATGTGCATAAAAATGTGACTAAGTGTGATAGCCAAGATCATGCATAAACTAAGTTACCATAGTTTGTAAAAATAAAATGTTGGTTTTAAAAAGATAGGTGACAATGTAATTGGGCCATAACATTAGGCATAGTTGACGAGTCATTCCTATCACGTCTCCTAGATAAGGGTGGTTTTTTCATAGGTATGCAAGGTAGGAAGTGCTGTTGGGAAAAACATAAATGGTCTGGTGTGCACTAAGTGGTACAAATTCAAAATTTTAACATGACACATTGTCAATGTAGTCAAAAGGACCAGGGCAAGGTCGGTGTAAAATATGGAATAGTTTAGGCCAAAATGGCCAATGTCAACATGGACAGGGTGATTGGTGTGGTAGGTAGAGAAGGTAATCTCCAAATGTGGGTACCAAGGTTAGTTTTCCATAATTCTTAAAAATTTTACATCCTAATTGTTAATGGTCAGGGGTCCTAAATGAGACCATCAGTGATCACCTTGACTATTGATGATCAGGGGATAAAAACCTAAAAGTGTAGAGCTTAAAAAGTGAAAAATAGTTATCATTTTCACTCATTTGCTTTTTGACTCTTGACTCTGTGCATACCTATATCTTTGGAATTTTATGTGAGGGTAATGATGAGGTGGTTGTTGAGTGGTTGATTATGTAGATTTGATTACCGAGTTAACTTAGATTTGGATAGAGGATGTAGGGTAGATAGGGATGTGACAAGGTAGTGAGATCTAGGATTCTTCCTCAAAAATGATCAAGAAATGAGGTAGGGGCTGCACTAAATTATTATATTAGTTTGATTATGATTTTGTATTTGGATTTTGTTAATTTATTTTGGTTTGGTAGGGTTTTAGGTTTTTTCCCTAGGTATGAGGTTAGGGGTGGCTTAATTATTGAATTTTTAGGGGAAAAGTGGGTTTTAAAGGGTAGGTTAGGTTGAGGGAGGTTAAGGTAGGTATTTGGTACTTGTAGTTTGAGTTAGAATGAATTTTGGGTGGTTTTATGGGTAGGTAAGGTTGGGGATTTTCCACTAGTGGTCACACATAGTGACCATTGATGATCATACCTGACCATCAATGGTTGTAGCTGACCATCGATGGTCAAATATTAAAGGGAAAAGGGTAACTTGACCATCGATGGCCGACCACTTAGGACAAAAAGGTTGAATGTAGGTGAGTTGGAATGTTAATGGTAGTGTTTGGGTAAGGGGTTTCAAGGTTAGTGTTAGTAAGACTAGTGTAGTTGTGAATGATTTTGGCTAGGGTATAGGTAATGTGTGGGAATATTTATAGGCTAAAAAAAGGGGGTAAGTCTAGTGATAAGAGATTAACTTCATAGACAAAAATAATAAATAAAACTAAGTGTGTTTTCTAACAAATTTGCAAGAATAGGATCAGATCCAGATGCGAGATTAGGTCCCTCAAATCTTTACAAAAATCCATCAAGGGATGATGGAAGAGGACTAGGCTCACATAGAGAAGGTTAGCCTCAAAGTGATAATTCACTACCAACATGTGCCATGAGATATGGTGATGATCATGGCCCTCATTGATAGATGGGATCTAACCATGGACACCTTTTTTCTTCTAATTGGTGAGATGATGATCTTGCTAGAGTATATACATAGGATTACACAATTATCAATTCCAATGGAGATGATATATCAAATTGAGAAAGATGAGCTAATGGAATAGATAAATGGTGATGATTATGAGTTCACTAGGTGGCATTTCGATGGGTTCAAATACACACCTCTATATTAGAGGGCCAAAGATGATAGGAGGTTGATGACCATGATGATGATGGTAGTCTCATGTTTTGTGGTTTGAGATTCAAGCAGTAGTAGATTTATGTATCTATTATTGGGTGTATTTGTGGAGATGTTTCTAGGTCATAGAGTGTTTGGTTAGACACTCATGATATTAGTTCAAATATATAGGGAGATAAGGGGGTTTAAAGCTCATAGGAGTTACAACATCAATGTCGGGTTTGTGTTACATTGTTGGGCCTATGAACACATCTAGTTTTTGAGGTCGATGGGGCTATCATGGGAAGGATATGCCTAGATGGAATTTAGGGTGGGATTTATGTAGTGGAGGAGAAATTACATGATCATAGGACTTAGAGGAGGTGTACAAAAAATTAATTGGTTTAGAGGGGCATTAGATGCCCTAATGGTTGGAGATGTGGTTTGGAGGCCATATGTCAACTTTCTACGGTAGGCCCATTATACTCAACATATTATATCATTATAGAGCTACAAGTGGATATTCAAGAGGATAGAGGGTGAGACTAAGCTCATCCCTTTTGATAGGGTTTATAGGTAGTTCAGCTTGATACAAGGGATTTTGGCTTCATTCTTGAGGTATAGGTGAGAGGATGCCAAGTTTTTGCTTCCAAAGCCACAACTAGTGGAGATGGTTCTTGATCATGAGAATCTACCCACCAGAGTAGAGATTGATGATGCAATGTTTATTGATGGATACATGTTATAATATCAGGTACTTTATATAATGGAAAATTTTGGATGGGATGATGGGGGTAGGTAGCCTATAGTTGTAGACCTAGTTGGTAGGGGTCTATAGGTACAAGTATAGGGAGGTGGCCCTAATATACATGTAGTGGCCACTGAGAGAGATCAAGATTAAACAACATTAGCTATGACATAAGCCATAGTAGATACTTTATAGGGTTAACTAGCAGTAGCATAGGGTTAGGTGGTGGCTATGACAGGTGAGAGGGACCAAGCTATAGCTACACTAGCCTTGTTGACCCAAGAGAGGGACTCCTTGAAATAAGATGGAGGAGGATCCATAGCACTAGTAGGACCACCAATTAGCATCCCCATGGCATGTTACTTTTCTATAGTTGAGGATTTACATTATTATGAGGTCATAGTCTTGACACATTGTTCTGATGAGCCCTGATGGGGTGAGTATAGAGCTAGTTTGGTAGGTGGTGTAGGTATAGAAAATCTAATTCAGTGGGCTACTTATGTGGGTGGACAAGAAAAAACCTCAAGGGGGCAAGCACCAAGGGGAAATGGTGCCCCAAGGGCATAGGTCATGATATGATATGTATAAGTGTATATGATTTTGATACTAGCTTGTGAGCCGATGTAGTGAGAAGTATATGTTTTGAGAGAGAGAGGTACATTATTACATATACTATTTTATTTCGATGAAAAATGATTTATATGATGTGATGATGATATATAGATGTGATTTTATGTTTCATGATTCATGGTTTAAATGTTCATATTTATTAAGATTATGCTTATGATATGTAGGCTCACTAGCTTAGACATGTGATGATTAAGGATGATGTTTATGATGATTGGTTATACATGATTATGATGATGTGATCCTAGTTTTATATATGGTTATGATTTTTATGATTATGGTTATGATAATGGACATGTGATGTGGTTTATGATTATGGATGTGTTATGTGGTTTAATTTGTTGATTAAGATAACACATAAAGTAAGATAACAAAACTAGATGTGGAAAAAGAGATGAAAAACATGAGACAAATGTCTAAGTGAATACATGAACCAATTATGAGAGGATAAGGAAAATTCATGATGCTTATTCATTGGTAAAGACTAAACAAAACCAAAGTTATATTGTCTTAAGGAATATGAGCCCTTCGAATCCTTCGCATTAGCATGCGTTGGTTGGTAATAAGATGTCTTGATCACATCTTGTTAAGTAAGCTCTGAATCCCTTGATCGGTAGATGGTATAAAGGGGAAATAAGTGATAGGTGGTGTGAAGGGGATTGTAACCTCTTATGGATTGGTTTTCCTCTTTTATAGCTGACCTAAGAACCATAATATACAAGTCCATGTTTTAATGTAAGGTATATACTGATCAATGCAAGAAGTCTACAGATGCTATATATGAAAGCTAATTACAACTTTCTTGGGATAACTTGTTCTTGATTTTGATATAGGGTATTTTATTTTTTGGGTTTGACAACTTTGTGAAGCTAATCAATGCAAGAAGCTTCAAATGATTACTTTTGACAAAATTGACTTATCCATCCTTCAAGGGAGTGTTATAAGTTTAGATTTGTTCATTTTGGTAGCTTGCCTTCAAGGGAGTAGTCTATCTTCTTAAGCAATTTAGATTTTGGGTATCTATCCTTCAAGGGAGAAATATACATGCTAAAGATATTTGATCCAAGTGATAATTAGGTATCCCACATTTTTTTGATGCTAGGTTAGACATGGATAAGTCTATATAGGCTCAAAGTTTTACCTTTATGAGGGAAAAACTAGAGCATAAGAAGGTTAATGATAGGTGAAAGGGGTGGTTTTGAGAGACAATGAACATGGGATTCCATCTATTTAGGGATGAAAATTATCCATAAGAACTATGCCATGGGTAGAACCATGGTACCCATATTTAAGATTAGGCCATGGTTGTGATAGTTAATCACATGGTTCTATGTTTTAATCAGTTGTCCTCAAAGGGATGGGATGAAGGTGTGATGAAGGTAAAATCTTATAAATCAAGGGATGAGCTTAAGTTAGACAAAAGGTGAGTTTGATCTTTGTTTAAAAAAATAAAGGATGCAGGTGTGAAGTATTGAGAGGCTCAAGTTTAAATTTACCTTCAAAAGAGGACAAATGATAAGATCTTGATCCATACTTGTGGGTTATGATGTAGGGTCCAAGCCAATTGAAAGCAAACTTACCTTGGTTGATTTTCTCCATATTGGTCACATGTTTATTTTCCTTCAGGATGAGGTCTTTGATGTTGAATTCTCATTCTTTTGAGTGCTTGTTATAGGTGCACTTGACTTGCTCTTGATAGATGCAAAGATGGTTAAGTGTAGATAAGAAATAATCATCAAGTAGATAAAGTAGTGATAGATGCTCTTGATGATAGTCACTCTTAAAAATGATGTCTTGTAAGGATATGTGAAGAGAGGGAATATGGATTTTAAGAGACAAGACCACCTTTGCTCTGAAGACCAAAGAGAAAGGGGTAGCACTGTAGAGGTTCAAATGATAGTACAATAAACCAAAAAAGTAAAAGGGATATGCAAATTCTAATCTCGACCATAAGCATTGACCATTTTAGTTAACATCTTATTGGGGGTTTTATTAGAGGCTTCCACTTGTCTATTTTCTTGTGGATGATAGGGTGCGGAAAAGCTTAACTTGATGCTAAATGGATGATAAAGACCTTATAATTTTTTGTTTTTGAAAGATTTTCCATTATCAGTGATGATATTGTGGGGACCACCAAAATTTAATATGATATGATGATTGATGAAGTTGATAGATGAGAGGTATTGAAGCTCTTCTTTAACTAAAAGGGTGACATAGGGGCGCATCATATGAAGCTTTTGCTTAACAAGCTTAGTTTTAAGATGAATGATGATGTTGTGGAAAGATATGGAAGGGTTGATTCTAAGAATATATTGATAGGACTAAGAAAATGTTATGCTTCAGTCATGAAGGAAGGAAGGCTAATCCTGTTGCTTTGAGGAATCTAAGGATTGACCAATCTTTACAATGTGAGGGTTATCCTGAGTACCCAAGTTGACATTGATAGTGGATTTGTTTAACATGGTTTGGTTTTTAGGATGAAGGGATGTGTGGATAGAACAATCCTATACATCAAGATGGGTGAGAATGGAATAATAATCTTGACAATGGATAGTGTGGATAATAGGGTAATAATTTTCTACAATTTTAGGATGAATTAAAGGAAAGGTTTTAGTTTAGCCACCCTTTTGATAGGTTAGGGGGCCCAAAATAACAATATTGACTAAAAAAAAGCTAGAAGGGATGGTTTCAAAATCATCAGACTTTAGAAGAGATGGGGTTGGTGAGGATGGAATGTACTCATCAATGGTGGATATGGGTTTGGGTGAATCGATGGGTTCTTCTAGTGGGATGAACCTAAGGCCAAATAGCTCACAAGGTTTTTAGGTTTTGATCAAAGGTAATGTTGCCCAAATTTGACCCTGTGATTCAAATTAGGACCCCTATAGGCATATTTTTTATTTTTAGGTGTTTAAGGGTCTAATATTATGTCAAAAGGTATATCATAGGTCATTTTATATCATTTATTGTCATATTGTGTCAAAATAGAGCATTAAATGAGTTGTACAGCCTCCTAAGGAAGTGGGAAGGTGTAAGAAGGCTGATGTCATGTGACATGTATCCTATTATTCCTTAATCAAGTGCTCATAACTAAAAGTGATAGGTTATTCAGAAGAAAGAGTAGTTCTCTTAGGAAAAAAGGAGAGTTGGCACTTGTACAACCTATGAGAGAGTTTTTCACATGGGAGAAGGTTGTAATATGAATCTTAATCTTTCTCAGGTTCATTTTCATGCTTGACATGCTTTGAAAGTGCCATTTTTGGGTTGAAACCATTTTGCTCCTTTTTCACCCTTTTAAGCACATAGAACCAGTCTTCAGGTTTGTACTTGGTATGAATAGTTGGAGAAATTACAGGTCAAACACCTTTGGGAGGTGAAATTAAACTTAGATATATTCATTTCCAAAATAATATTTTTAAGAATAGTGTCCTGTGTTTTATAACCCATAGTCATGAAGTTGAATGTGTTTTTTTGCTTGCTAATCTATGCACCCTATAGGTTTTACTCCATTTTGGACAAGTCAATATGAACCAATTGGTGATGTTGACTCTATAGGATGTTGGATCTCTTATAAAATTCCCCCCATGATTTTTTTCAAGTTTTATGGTGTTTAGTGAGTAAATCATCGCAGGTTGATAGATTAGTCTCATTTGGGATGATACGTAGGTTTACACCATCTACAGAGTTTATCATGCTTTAGAAATGGTTTTAGAGGGTGTAGAGAAGTAAATCACCACGTATTAAATGTATTATTGGTCCCATCCTCTTTCAATGTCATTCTTTAAGGCAAATCTCCATGAAGGTATAGTCATATGCAACTTATTAATCAGGTAGCCATTAATGAATGTGTATAAGTACCATGAAGGAGGAAAATCACATTGAAATGGATGTTTTGAAGTTGGTTTCAAGACCATATTAATGATGAGAAACCATTTGGGAAATTGGTAAAGAGTCATTGTTTGTTCATGAGGCCTAAACAATGCACATTGTCCTATTCTACTCATTGCCTACATACAACTCAGAATGCTTACCTTGAATAAAATCACATTGGAAGAAGAGTATCTAAAGCTGAACAAAGACCTAAGGGGTAAGAATAGTCTATTTTAAATCATTTAAATAGGTTAAGATCCATTGTAAAGTCAAATGTAACACACATTATTTGTGACTTTACTCATTGTCTGTAGAAAGGAAAATGTGCATCTATAGGTGATAATATAGAGAGTTAGGATGTCATATAGGAGTTTTAAAGCAATTGGTCAAAACCCTTTTAGAATCCTAATAGGTTTAAATGACCATAGTAGACTAATTATAGGTGTCAATTTGGAAAATGACAATGGAGAAACCTTCAAAGCATGAGATGATAGTGTTCAAAAAGTTTATCCCTAAAATGTGAAAATAGAGGTCCAAGGGTGTTTTGGGGATATCATATAACATGGTTGAAATGACTTTAAAATCACATAAACAAGTAAATATTGTAACATATATCATGGAGAGGGAATTTTTAAAGTTTAAAGGGTATAAATTTAGTGGAATATAGTTGTTGAGAGTCCAAAAGATGCCCTTAAAATTACTAAAACCCAGGCAATGTTCACCCTTAGGTTTGAGCTCCAAGAGACCTTTTCATTCAAAAGTTACAAACTAGACATGCCTCCATGTTTGAATGGGATTTTATGGATGGAAAGAACATGTATGAGTTATAGGATCATTAACGAGATTAATGGGATATGTTTTAGACCCTCATATACACCTACAGGTGTATATTTCTTGAACATGCACCTACAACCAGGCTTAAGGCAGAAAACACAGTATTATAAGTCAAGGAAGGAAGAAATAAAGACATGTTTTAAATAAGTGATTAAGTATGAAACATTATTTTATGATTTAAATAGGCATCATGGAGATACTGATGACATTCCAAGACCTTACTTTCACATAAGGAGGTGGAGACAGTTCGTACAAGTAACCTCAACATCCACCTACAACTGACAGTGACTTAATTGATGACTTGTCTTTTGGAATGAAAAAATCATGATATGGATGAATATAAATTATTTATAGGGCCTAAATATGATGTGGAACATATTATAAGAAGGATCTTCACCTATAGGATCTTCTTGTCTAAACATAGTTGACTGTGTTTGACTGTTGTAGATAATAAACAAGTTTGGTGATTTTAAGTATGGGAAGCACATAAAGGTGAGACAGAGGGTTCAAGACAATGTAAATTATATTGGGAGTTTATAAATGGACTTATAATCATTGAATTCAAACTAAATTATGCAAGCATACCTACAGGTACCTTCTAAAATTGGAAACACAATCAGGAAGGTTATATACTATCTTGACTACTCAATTATGTAATGAGAGGTATATAGGGAGTTGATATGGTGAATGGACCTAGAAAAAATTAATATTGATCATTATGGTCTCTATAAAATTTTTATATGGAAGACAAGTAGAGATAAAGGACTCTAACCATGTATTATATAGTCCACATGAGGAATCCTGCACATAGTCCACTTTATAAGGGTATATATTAGGTTTTGGAGAAGTTTGAAGCTCTAATGACCTGATATAAGGATGGATTTTTGTGTGGGAGGTAATTAAAACCTTATTAATACCATAAAATAATAATATTTTTTCTATAATAGGGTAAGTGCCATCTATTTTGTCTCATATTGAGGGCACTTTCCCTTAGGCATAGACTTACAGGTTTGGAAGGAAGGAATGAAATGATTGACCAAGAGTTATGTGAACCTTTCAAGAAGGTGTGATAAATTTAAATACACCTAGGACAACATGATAAATATTTCATAAAAGGGGGAAATTCAACAAGGTGGTCTATGTGGATAGAGTTGCAGTCAAACCTTGTAGGTAGAGCTAAGGCCTAGAAGCCAAATGGTAGGCCACTTTCAATTCTATGTCTTAGTGAGACTTATAAATGATTGGAACATGTTTTATGGGGAATTAATAGGTATTAAATATTTTTGAGTGCATGAGAAACCATAATAAGGTCATTTTGGGGATCAAAGGCAATATTAGACCTGTGTAAAGTAAAGGAACAACTCGATAGGCTAGGTTAAAGTGATCATATCTTATTTAAGGATTTTAATGGAGGCCAAAGGAATTTTGGGAGGTTAGTAGGGGTATTTAAGATAATTTTTGTGGAATTAATTGGTAATTCCAATTTTAGGGCTTTATGAACAAAGATTAAGGACAAAAAACTACCTAAAATCCTTGTAAACTCTCAGTCAAAACCTGATGGAGAAAATAAGGATGGGAAGCTAATATAAAGGCATAGTTTGATCATTAAAGATATTTTATCTTGTATAGGACTATATTAGGCTCCTCCACACCCTTTTTAGTTGTATGAAACTATTCAAATAGGGTATAAAACAAGGTAGTTTTGAATATTTTATAGGTTTTAGAAGGAGTCTGAAGATGCAATCAAGTTTGGGGGGAAGATTAATAATTAATATAAATCCATATGTCCATTTAATTCCTTGGAAAAACTAATAAGTTTTAAAATAATATCTCTTATTTCAACCATTCAAAATTGGCCTACTGAACATGATAGTGAGAAGGGTGACAACTTGAAGTGGATGGATTTTTAAGGTCTACCTAAGTAGTCCAAGGCTATGGAGTGTTTTTAAAAGTGTCATCCACTCCCTCCCATGGATTTTCATGTAAAACTAAATCCAAATTTGAGTCCAGGTGTGAGGGGTGATAGAAAAAGGAGTTTTTAAGACTACAGATGGTAATGGTTCATTCCCAAATGATTCCAAAGGACCAAGACTAAAAAAAACTCATGAAGAGGAATACTTGAAATCATTCCCATTCATTCCAATAATTATACCTATCCATAATTAGTTTTAGGATGTTCAAATAGGTCCAAATAATGAAGTCAATTTTTTGAGCTAGAATGAGAACTTTCATGCCACTTTACAAGAGTTTCATGACTTGGAGAGCCACTTGTTCCTTCTAACCTTGCATGGTTCATCCCACATACTATCATCATGAAAAATTTACTCATTTTTTTAGCTTGAAAAGTGTCCTTGTGACCCTTAGACTTATCTCTTCTCCTCTTTCTCAAGTTTTATAAGAACTAGACATTTTGGCCATTGTAACTTATGTTCCACTTGAGTATGGTGAAGTCCTACTCATTTGCATACCATTTGATCAATAATACTACTGATTTTTACCTCTTCCACTACTATTAATAGTATTTTTACTTGAATTTTGGATCTTGATTAAAGAAGACTATGGATTCCTTAGCATGTTGTCTCATTCTATCACCTATTTATAGTTTCTTCTTGCAGGGCATGTGAAGTGTTCTAGGAATTGTCAAGGTTGAGTGAGTTAGTATATTCACTAGTGCCATTAAAGGCATCTTATCTTGTCCTCCTAGCCTAAACATTCATCCATAACCTCATAATGTAATATTGATGTGAGAAGATACAAATTGGAAAAGTGTATGTTTGGTTAGTCTCTTAGTTTTATGTGTAACATGCAACTAGTTGGAAGTCATTAACTTATTTGGTGTATCACCTCCCTTAGGATAGTTTGGTTTCACTTTCATTTCTCCCTTTCTCCCCCAAAGTTTAGGTGTATTATTGATTCAAAGTGGTACATTAAGGGAACTATCCATATCTAGATATTCACCTCATTCATAGGCTACACACAAGCCTAGAGGTGTTTCAATTATGTCACTTGGATGAGGAGAGATGAGACATCTCCTCAAAGGGTGAAAATACAAGTGAAAATAGGTAACTCATGGGGTCCATGTTCATAATGACCAAGGATGAATCCCTTATAGGCATTCTTATGAAGGTATAATTTTTAAAATTCTAGTTTATCCAAATAAGAGAAATCAAAATTAAATGGTTAGGTAGAAGAGGTGGTGGAGGAAGTGAGAAGCAAAAGATCAAGTCCCCCATATATAAAATTGGTTTGGTGGTTTGGAAGCTTGAAAGGAATGATGGTTCTAATATTGGGATCATAACTAGGATTATGGTCACTATTCCCATACTCTTGAGTAGTAGGGAAGGAATCCAAGGCCAAAAGATGATACTCTCTTAGTGAGAGATATTAGAACGTAGGTTCTAGGGGGTCCTCTGTGGGGATCTAAGAAGAAGTGATAGATGAGCTAGTTGAAGCTTCATCGATAGTAGGGGTGGATTTGTTGTTGGTTGGTGGTAAGGTGGATAAGTGATGGAGAAGAACATCATTGGGTCAATATGTAATGTTACAAGATGTGAAAGGACTAGGGTCAGCTTGTATGGTGACAACCTGACCCTCATGTTCAAACTTGACACATCGAGGCTAGGTCGATGGGACAAAACTCATGGAGTGAATTCAAGGGTATCCAAGTAAGATGCTATATTAGAATGAAATTTTTATGATTTAGAAGAGATCTAGAGGTGTGTGAGGTCCCAGGTGGATGTAGAGGATGACCATCCCCAAGGTTGTGGCCATAATATCATTAAAATAATGGGGGATCACTATGGTTTTCAACATGATATTCTTTGGGAACTAGAGTTGGCTATAAACATGAGAGGAAATAATATTAATACTATCACCCCCATCAATCATCACCCTTTTGATGTAGGTTTGATTGATGTATGCAGTGATGAAGAGGGGAGGATCGGGATCTTCAAGATGAATAAAAGGTATTTATGAATCCTTGAATGTGATAAGGGTGGAAACTCAAAGAGCTTCAACAAAGGCTTCAAGAGGTTGAGGGTCTTTGGGTTAGACCTCTATAGATTGCAAGGCCTCTATTAGTACTTGGTAGTGATGGGGTGAGGTGTTAATCAATTTGTATAGGATCATCTTCACCATTGTCTGTTGAAGCTATTTCATAACTACTCACTAGATAGATTCAAAAGGGTTGGGGGAGAGGCACCCAAAATGGATATTTTGGGTTTTGGTGAAGGTGAAGGCACTTAATTTTAGTTGGAAGGTTGAGGGGTGGAAGTATATGTCCATATAATGGAAAATTTGGCATTTACCTTATCCTTTTTTTGTTATTGAGATCAGGTAACCATATGGATAGTGTGGATGAGGGGAAGAGTCAAGCTAGAAAGTTGTTTTGGTTCTTCCTCACTCTTGGATGAGAGTGCAAGAGTAGGTAAGTGTTGGTTAGCTTTGTTTGGTGGTTGGGTTGATAATGGGATTAAGAGAGGTTTATCTAATAATAGATTTTTCTCCTCCCATAAGTTATGGATAAGTGGTTAGAGAGCCTTATAGTTCTCTATGTCATATTTAGGTGTCTTGTGGTATGAGTAGATCACACTATCATTGAACCAAATGGTGTAGGACTCAAAGGGTTAAAGGGTTTGATTGGTGGTAGGTTTAAGGAAGAATTTTGTAATATCCTTTGTAAAATTGTCTAATAAGATTTGAGTAAAAGAGTAAAGGGTGATGGGATTTTGGTTTTTGGGGTGGGTGCCTTCTTAGAAGTAGGATTTACCGTAAAATTTATGGGTGGTAGAAAGGTTTTGGTAGGTGAGTTTGATTGGGATTTCTTGGTGTTGGTTGTTTTTGAAGTGGAAGGTTTAAAGGTGAAAGATTTAGAGGGGGATGATTGAAATGATGAAAGTTTGGATATAGGTGGGTAGGTAGAGGTAGATAGTTTGGTTAAAAATGATGGGGATTTTAATGTTTTGGAGATGGTAGGTAAAGGTAGAATAAAAGGAGTAAGGTTAGTTTGGGTATTTTTGGGAGGGTGCACCTTCTTGATAGAACGATGAGATCCCAGGATAGAATAAGGATGGGGTCTCAAGATAGAAGGTAAGAGGCAAATGGGTGGTATGATTATGGTTCTAGGTGGGAGTTTGGGTGGGTCCACCTTCTTGGTTAGCTTGGTTGAGGTTTTCTTTGGTGTACTAGATGGGTTTAAATCCAACTTCAAATATGGGTGGATAAGGCAAGAATTAGAAAGCATCCATAGGTTATTGATATGTTTGATTAGAGAGGTGTAAGGTGTTTTGATAATTTTGGATGGAGATGGTTTGGATGGTTCTTCCATAGTTTTGGGGAAAAAGGTTTTTGATGAAGGGGTTGAGGTGATTATAAGTTTAAGGGTAGGTGTGGTTAAATATGGGGTGGATGAAGGTGAGGTTAAAGGTTCATACTTGTTTTGATAAGGGAGCACAAGATAGTGTTAAAAGGTGGCTCAATCCACATTGGGTTGAGAAGAGGATTCTAGGCTTTGGACCAGTTTAGAGAAGGGTTTATAAATTGGTTTGGTTCTTTGGACATCAGATTCAAAGATTAATCCCATATGTTGAGGTGAGGGAATGGTTTATTCACCCTTGTATTTTATGAAAGGTTATAAGATTCAAGGGGATGTTTCCTTCATAGAAGGAGTAGATAAGGTAATCTATCCTTTTGGAATGGTTTCCAAAGAGAGAGTGGGTGATTCCATGATGGGAGAGGAAGGTAAGTCCCTTACCTCATCAAGTGAAGGAAAAGAGATGGTTTCCTCCTTTGGTATTTATATCAAAGGAGAGGTGGGTAAGTCCTTTATATTATTAAGTGAAGAAAATAAGGTGGTTGATTTCTTTATTTAGGTATCTAAAGGAATGGAGGGTGATTCCACCACTTCAATAAGTGGAGTGGAGGAAAATGTATTTGAGGTAATGGTTTTTTCAATGATAAGTTCACTAATAATTACATTGATCATATGGACCTTATGAGTGTGAGATGATTCTGGTTTGTTGTAATCATGGTGGGTAGAAGAGGCATGATTGGGAAAAGGTTGTCAAAATATGTTGAGTGAGTAATTCAGGGGTGCATTGGGATTATCCAATACAGATTCTACCTTATCAATCAATTTTTGGACAATAGTTTTGAAGGTTTTACGTTTACTAACATCAAGTCCAATGACATGGTAGAAAGCACATATATCACTCTCATTGTACCAACTAGGCATAGGGTGAGAAACATCAAGTTAATGGGGAGGTTTGATAGGGGGAAGCTATATGATGTTGGCCTTGAGTAGCTTGTCCAAAATTGAAGCATATGACTCCCTTAGTGGAGTGTATTATTTTGGGGTAACCCATTTTTGATTTTGGGTTTGTTGATTGGAGGAGTTAGAGGAGTTGGTTTGGTTGGGTTGGTTGACAACCAAAGGTAAATTTTTTTTAAGGATAACCATGCCTGTGGCTACCTTTGGTTTGGTGTTGGGATGGTTAGATTGGTGGTTGGATGGGAAAGGGTTGTTGGATTTGAATCTAGAGTTTTTATTTCTTAGTTTCAACCTCCCCTCATCAATGACTCTGATTTCTAGTTTGTGTGTTCAAATACTCATCAAAGGTTCTAAAGGTTTGAACCTATAGAGTATGGGTGATGTGTTTGGCATAAGCCCAAGAAAAAATTTAAATCAGCTTGGGTTGGGGAAAAGAGAAAGAGATCTAGTTGATAATACCTCTCCATTGGGATATGACATTGGTAATTGATTAATTATCAATTTCCTGATGGAGTAGAGGTTGGTGATGGAGACCTTATTAGATATATTGATTGAGAGGTGGTCTAAAAAGGTTTGGGTGAGTTGGGAAAAAGAAAAGATGGAGTGTTTTTAGATAAAGAAATAGGAAAGGTGAGAATAAAAAGAGTATCATAGTAGGAAATCAAGTAGCAAGAATTTCAAAATGCTCTTAGGTGTTGTTGAGGGTCTTCCTTGCTTTGAAATTTAAAAAAACTGGGTAGTTCCCTTCGAGGAGGGTAAGGTTGGATAGGGATGGATGGGTGAATAGGCTCATTATAAATTTGGTTTTAAGACAAGAGGTTATGAGCCCTAGATATAGGTGGCTCTAGGTTGGTCATTTTGTCCATCATTATTTTGACCAAACCTATTTGGAGTTGGGGAGTTCCATAATTGTATGGTAAGTTTTGCTGGGGTTGGGTGGATGCAATATATGGATAACTAGTAAAAGTTTGAGAAGATGCCATATGTTGATATGTGGTCATTGAGGGTTCGTATGATGTCACATAAGGGTTAATGGGCATAATAGGTTAGGTAGAAGGTGTCACATATGGGTTAATAGACACAAGAGGTTGGGTGGAAGATAGAACTATGTATCCTTATAGATTAGGAACATAGTGTGGGTAGGGTGTCATAGGTATTTGTTGAGGATTCGATGTGGGTTGGTTTGGAGGTATGATTAGATTGATATATTGGGGAATTGATATGGATTGGGTTTGAGGTATGAATAGGTTATTTTGTTGGGGGTGAGTGGTATCTCTAGTACTAATAGGTGGAAGGGTAGAAGGTATAGAAAGCACCACATTTTGAAGTGGGGTGGAGATTGGTGGGTTAGCAGTGATAAGGGGAATAATGGAAATATGGGTATAAGGTATCCCCATGGTGGGTGGAGTATGGGTAACAAAAGGTGAGGTTGTACCTATATTGGGGGGGTTATTGGTTGGTGTAGTGGGTGTCTGGTTATTGGTTGGGTTGTTTGATTGAGTTTGGATGGAGGTAGTGGATGGGTTAATTGTGAAGGAAGATATTTGAGTGATCATAGGTTGGGTAGAGGTAGAAACAACAAAGGTGTTTCCTATAAGATGGGGCGGCATCCCATAAGTTGGATCACTAAGAGGAATCAAATTAGGGATACATTAAGATAGGGTGTTGAGGTAATGTTGGAGGGCTATGGGATTGTTATCAAGGAAGGTGAAAAAATCCACATAATCTTGGACAACTATCTAAGGAATGGTAAGGCTAGTAGAAGGATGGGGAGAACTCTCAACATTAAAGGTATACTCCATGGTGGAAGAAGAAGAGGGAGGTGGCTCCTAGTTGGTTTGGTTCTTCAACTGTTGTCTAGTAAAAACCATGTGAGGAATAGAAAAGAATAAAGAAAAATTCACAAATTAAACACAAAGCAAACAAAATAAAAAATATCTCAAGGTAATAAAAAACATACACTAAATTGTGTTTTAAAACTTAGGGTACCTTTTATCTTACTTTTGGCTTATGCCTTAATTGAAATGTGTGAAGAAGAACTTGGTTTATAGAACAGGTACTATAAAAGAAGTATATGGTTGGTTTCATGTGTTTAAGTCTCTCAAAAGGATCTATGTTATAAATCAATACATGGCTTGTTATTGGGGCCTAACCCCTCCCTTCACACACTGCAATGATAAGGGTGTCAAGTGTTTAGCTAGTATATACTGATTTCCAGAGTTTAGACTCAACTAGAGAGATAAGTTTTGGTTTCTCTTCTTGGTAATGACCTCTAAGTAAGATAGCCAAAGGGTGAAGGTGAACTACTAGGAGATGAAACCCTAGTCAAGCCTTATGTCAATTATTGTGATGCTTAATTGATATAAGTGATTTGGTTTTGGTGTGTGGGAACAAAGGTGAAACTATGATTGATATACTTAGCTTTTAATTTTAACTACGTGAGCTAAACATGCAAGCAATCAATGTATGGAAGGTTTATTTTATACCCAAAATAAATTTTGATTTATATATATGTGCATAGAATAAGGAAGAAAAGGGCACCTAGATGCTACAAGGTTCCATTGAGGGTACCATAATGTTTCTCTCAATTTAAGTTTATTTTCTTGGAAAAGAAAAAGTAAGAAAATAGATATGGGTATGGTAGAAGAACCTATTTTTTTGTGCTCACATGATCTAGATGATTGTGAAGAGATCCTCTTTGTCTTGGAAAGAATGATCTATAAATAACAAAATACTAAAACAAAGGGGTTATTATATAGATAGCAAGGAGGATTGCCTAGCGTGAGATAGATCCAAGAGGTGTGAGCTTACTAGGAGGATATCAATCCACTCTCTTAGAACAATTAAGTTGAAAGAAATAAATTTGAATTACTTAAATCAAATGACAAAAAATATTGAAAGGGAATGCAAGAAGAAATAAATTCTTAATAAAGGAAATAGACTAATTATAGTAATAAATGGGTTAATACTAATGCTAAATAGGTCAATTTGGGTTCAGAAAATAGGTGGGGACTCTATAACTTGTTATTTCCTACCACAGTGATCATTAGTAGTTGAGATGACCATCAATGGTTAAGGTGACCATTGGTGGTCAGGGTGACCATTGGTGGTTGCTGTTAGTTCTGAGAAGTGTTTCAAAAATCTTAGGATGATGAGGTCAGTGTTTGGGTAATAGATTGTTAAATGTATTAGTAGATGAGATTTTTTGAGAAATTATAATTGGTCAAGGACAAGATGGAGTACCTTATTTGATGTGAGCGGTATCTTTTATAAGCATGGCATTGCCATATTGAAAATGGTATGGTGCATTAGGTAAGGCTGAAATTAGATTTACTTTAGGATCAATACTAGCAATGAAGTTGTTGAAGCAAGGAGTTTTAGTATTGAAATTTCCAAGCTTATGATGCTATTGAGAAAGTTGAGGTTCTCAGGCATAAAGTAACTCAAGAATAGATTCATCACTAGGCAAGGTAGTTAGAGGACCATAATACTCAACATCTATTTTAAGATCTAAAATTTGATTTCCATGGTGATCAAATTTAGAATGTAACTGATGAACATCGGTTGCCTTAGCATCAAGTGCAATTTTTGGAGTAAAATAAGTAGATGGAGTAGAAGAGATTGGTGTGTCGATGATAGGATAAGGATCAAATAAAAAGATTGGATCCAAAGGTGGCAAAGGAGGTGCAAGAAATTTTAGAGATTTAGAAGGCATAATTTGCTTTACCAACCAAGGATTATTGATAAGAGGAAGATTGATAGGAGGCACATGACCCTCAAGATATAAGTTATGATCAACAAAAATGGTATGAACATCTTGATTAAAATCATGAATTTAGGCCAAGGTCTTTTGATAATGATGGACATTCGAGTCTCTATATTGAGCTTGGGACATGATATAGTTGTCATTAAATGTTATAAAAATAATACATGCTTGAGAATATGGGGGGTTTTAGAGGATGAAATCCCAATATTATTGAATGTATGAGGAGACATGATGAGAGGATCTTGAAATAATTTAACCACTCTTAAATCATTACAAATGGAGGCATCTTCTGGTAGAGAAAGCTCCTAAGCATTGCATGGAAGGGGAAATTTATAATCTCATCCATGAGAAGAAGAGTATGATCTCTTGGAAAGAGAGAAGGAAGAAGCCATAGTGAAATATAGGGAGGTAACTTGGTAGTATTTAAAGTATGGTTCAAATCATTAGGCTCATCATCATCAAAATCCATGAGATTAACCTATAAATCAAGATTCGTGTTGGTGAATTTAGGTAAAAGTGAACTATTGATTTTAAGAATTATAAGAACATGATATTTTGATTTAGAATTGGGAAGACAAATGCTCCATGGGTTGGGATCAAATTCATGCTTATATCATTTTCCATTATGTAATAATTTAATACATTGACTACTAGAAGAAGTAATGACCCTCATTCGATGAGTCCATAGATGACCAAGGAGTATGTTATAAGATAAAGGAAGATAAAATACCATAAGATTGGTTCAAATAGTCTTAGGTCCAATGGTTAATAGAAGTCAAATACAACCAAGTGGATTTTGATTAGTCTTATCAAAACCATTACAAGTAAGATGGGTTTGCTTATCTTTGTTATAACCAAGTTATTATATAAGCATAAAGATGTGACATTAATACTATAACCTTCATCAACTATAAATTTTTAGATAAGAGTGGTATTAGTGTCTACTTTGATAAAGAGTGGTAGATCATCGACATGAGAAATAATTTCATCATTAATCATGTCCTCTACAAGGAATTCAATAGAGGGATTAGAAGGACACATAGTTTTAATGGTATTGACATTGGTAGGTTGAGAATAAATAGAAGGTGGTTTTTCATCTATCAAAAATGGATCTTAAATCTCTTGGATTTGTTTCATAATGAATTTATTATGATAGGGTAAAGTGTGAACCAACTCCATAAGTGGAATTTTACAAAGCATAGAGTTAAGTTCTTTAAGAAAGTTCCAATGATAGTTAGAAGAACCAACATGAGGTTTAAGAGGTAGATTAGATTTTGGAGGAATAAATGTGGTTTGAGGATTAGAAGGATGAAGTTGTTCCTTAGGTGCTTTCAAATTGAGATTTTTAGTGGTAGTATAGTTGTTCCTCTAAAGATGGATATTTAGGCTTGGTAACAGGATCTTTGTGAGCTGGTTTACAATGATAATTGACCTTAGCAGTGTTGAAATATTGAGAATTGTTAAATTATTGTTCATAATCAGAGTTAATGGCACAAACATCCTTAAAATTTGATTGATTATTGTGATATATTTTTTAGTTATTTGAAGTAGAGGCTCTATAAGTTTATCATTTTTGAAAGGCAACAATGTACTCTTGATGATGAAGATTGATCATAGCTTCATGGTTGAATGAATCACCAAGAACATAAGAGAAAAATATTCTGGTGAGCCCTCTAAAAAATTCATGAGAATTCCCAATGTCAGCATGGAACCAACAAAATAGATTGGGGTCATAACACTTAGGAGGAACATTGGGATAAATGAAAGGTTTTGAGGTTGGTAAAAATTGTTTCATTTGCTGAACCAAAAGAGGTGTATGAGAAGGTAAAGGAATATTAGTTTTGGTAACTCCTTGTTTGGTTTTTAGAGAATTACTAGTGATGAAATTAGATGTTTAAAAATATCCTTTTATAAGTTTATGATTAGGTTCAAATTAATTCATGAGAAAGTCTTGATGTTTAGCTTGATCAAGGGATTCATTAAGTGTTTGGGGAGCAAAGGTTTGAACCTTATATTGAAGAGTGGGAGTTAAAGCTATGATAAAGAGTTTGAATAAATTATCATTAGTTATGTTATTATAATATTTATGGGCCAATGATTTTCATATTTTTATAAAATCATGAGTTGATTCAGTGGGAGATTGCTTAGCATTGATGAAGTGGCTAAGACAATTTTCAAGAAGATCATTGTGTTGAAACTCTTTAACAAAAAGATTAACAAGATCTTCAAGTTGATAAATAGAGTGTTGGGTAATTATATTATATCATTATAATACATCACTATTAAAGCTTTTGACTAAAAGTTTAGTTACGAAAAAGGTATTAGTTTGGATCCACTCCTTGTAAAGGTTGCTCAAGGCTTTGATAAATGAGATGAGATCTTTAGTCCCATCATATTTGATAGTTGGAGATATGTTAACAATATCAATGGATACAATAAAGGGGGATAAAGTCTCATTTTTAAGGGGTTGAGGAATAACATTACCTAAGGCATCTTGAAGAGGTTGAGGAATAAAATTAGGATTAGATTGAGGATGCATAGTTGGAGGTTAATTAGCCACACTAATTAAATGTTGTTGAAGTTGCATCATTTGATTAGTATTAGAATTTTTCATAATGTTCATTTTTTAGATGACTTTGTCTAAAATTTCAGTTTTATCAAGAGGTGAATTAGTGTTTGTAGGAGCACTCCCCAAATTGGTGTTAGGAGGAGGATTGCTAGAAGAAGGATTACTAGTAGGATTATTAAGTAAACTTGTATCAATCAATCCCACATTAGTTTGAATATTTATAAGATGAGAAGTTTATTGTTAATTGTATAAAGGATCAAATCCATCAAATTCATCTTGAGGTGTTATTTGCACCATCTTATAGTTCATGGATGAAGAAGGAGAAGCAGTGACCCAAGAGTGATGGTGCTCTTAGAAGGAAAAAGAGGGAGAAATGAACATCCCATATAGTATCTAAATAGTTTTAGGCTATCTAGGAATATTTTGGTAGGAAACTTAATTTTGACTGAAGGGAGATAAATAAAATGTAAAATTGGAGAAATAAGAAATTAAATTGATGAATAGGGAAAGCAAAAAATAGTATAGGGTCGACTAGGTCGATCTAGTAAAGAAAAAAGGGCCTAAAAATAGTACAAGGTCAACTAGGTCAATCCAGTACAATAAAAATGGGTAGGAAAAAGAGGTAAAAGGGGCTATAGATAGTATAATTTCAACTGGGTCAATCTTGTATAGTGCATAAGGGCTGAAAAAGGTATAGGGTTGATTGGGTCAACCTAGTTAGTAGACATGGAAAAAGAAAAGGTTGATAACAAGTTATGAGCTAAAACAAGAAATTTTTTGCAACTAATATAGGAAGGTAAGAGATAAAAAGAAAAAAAAATCAATTGGATCAATGTTGGCTAATGTAATTGAGGCATAAAAATAAAACCTTGCACTAATGCTAGTTAATGCAAGTTTTTGCACACACAATTGAAAAGTAAAGAGATAACTAATTGGTCAACCTAAGATGTTTATTATATTTTTAAGAAATGATTTTAAATGTGATGAGAATTTGGATGTAAAGTAATAAACTAGATAGCAATCTAAGGATGGTTTTAGGTATTTTAGACTGAAATTGATGATACATGCTTGGTATTGGGGCCTACCCCCTCACTTCATACACTATAAAAAGAAGGGTGTTAGGTGATTAACTAGAATATACCATTAACCATGATTTATAATTGACTAGAGTATCAAGTTCGCTTCCCCCTTGGTGATGAAATCTAGGTAGGTTGGCTTGGGTAGACAAAAGTTAAAGTGTTTGTTAAGGTTATGTGATTTGGCCATGTGTTCATAAAATATAAATAGTGAAACTAAATTGTTAATTAAAAATAAACTAATTAGACTATGTGAACTATTATAATCATACAAGAAATAAGAAAATAAAGGTGTGAACTAATTACTAGCATATAGAGATTAATTTCAACTTGAAACAAGGTATAGTGTTGACATTATATGCACAAAATATGAAACATGGTTGACAAGGTTGAACTTGTGATGTAGAAGTAAGGTCTGAAAATGAAAAGGGTTGGCCAGGGTTGACCTAGTTATTTTAGATAACACACAAAACATAGAACTAGGTTGGCAATGTTGATTTAGTTGACTATATAGGGGTAGTTTTGAAGACTACAAAATATGAAAGGAAAGACAATAAAAGAAAGAGATAGAGATAGAAAGGAACCTTGGTGGATCATAGATGTAAAATTAGAATATTTTTGATCAAGAACCTTGAATAATGATAGAAAAACATACTAACTTGGTCGATTGGGTTGATCAAGATGTGCAGGGACCTATTACAAAAACTTGAAAATGTATAAGGTCAACCAAGGTCAACCTAGTAGGTTTTTTGGATGCCTAAAAGTATACAAGGCTGATTGGGTTGACCTAGTAGTCTAAACTAGAAATTTGGAAACCTATACTAGGTCATCTGAGTTGATCTAATTGCCTATTCCTAAAAAACTATGCATAAAGATTAGAACTGGGTCAATAGAGTCGATCTAGTATGACAAATATATGATAAAAATAATGCTAAAAAGAATGAAATAAATTGAAATAAATCCTTAAAGGGTTAGTTTCACATCAGGTTCACTAGAATGTATGTAATTAGAAATGCATCATGTTTATAAATCAATCTTAGCTCAGAGAAGATAGATCATACCTACACTTCTGATTAGGGATACATTTGCTAAGTAGGAGCATGACCAATATGGGGTTCCACTAGACCCTATTAGGGGATCACTTTCCAAAATACACCATGTGAGGTAGGGTTATAAAGCCTACAGTCTAACACAATCATGCAAAAACTTTAAAAGAGTCCTACGGTTTTATATTTCACTTATTATAACAAATAATAAAGTAAATATAATCTAGTACACACCAAATCTTGTGGCATAATAAAGGGGTTAGAAGAAATAAAAACATGTTTAAGAGAATCTCAATTAAGCTAAGTATGATTAAAACCCTAAGACATGGAATATGAAGAGTAATATTATTCGAGCCAACACTTATGCTACTTCTATCTACTAAAGAGAGGAGAATAAAGTTAGAATATACTTACCTAAATGTGAACCCATCAAGATTCAATCTCTCCCTTGGATAAAGGGTATTTTCAAGAGGTTGTTATGGTTTGTAAGGATAACCAAGAAAGGCCAAAACATTCAAGACTTATCCACAAGACTATATTCTCCAAATACAAAACCCTAAGCTAAGACTCCTCAAGTAGAATGGTGGAAAAGTAGATTATGAAGAAGCACGAGTGAATAATAACTCTTGATTACATATTATAATAATTATAGAAATTATCTTGTATATATATGTAGATCTTTCCCTAAATCCTCCCAGAAATGTCAACTATACAAGGTTGGCCATGGTCAACCTAGTGTGTTTTTAGGGACAATTCACTAGGTCTAAGCTAGGTCAGCTGAAAGGCTAAAAAATCTAAAAGTGAAAAATACCCATAAAATATATAGGGTTGACCTAGTACAATCTATAGTCCAAAATTGAGTTAAGGAAATAAAATTAAGATAAAAAGAGGAAAAATTCTGGAGGAGTGTGTAAGGGAGGAGTAATAGCTTAGTGAATGGTTTTAAGAGATGGTTGGATTGGTAATAATGTGGTAATAAGGGATAAAAATCCTAAAAAGCACCAAAGGTGCTTTCTTGATGCACCTTTTAAGGCATGAAATTAGAGAGATTGAGACTTGATGGGTTCTTGTCAGATGTAAAGCATCATTAAAAAGTTAAAAATATTATGTATATACAAACATCTTCACAAAGCCTTTTGCATCACCTTTTTTACTTGAATTTCATGGCATGCTTGGGGTTTCATATGTTATCCTTAGGGGTGTTTATAAGGACACATTCCATCTTAATTTCATGGATACACATTTTATATGAGTACCTTATCATGCCTAGTTGTCGGGACTCATATTGTGGATATATCACTATTTATTTTTTGGCCTTTGTTAGCCCATAACTTCACTTGAGGGGGTGTTAAAGTATGTATTTCATGAATTTTTCCATGTTTTTTTAATTATATTAACTAGTTATTTTATCTTTTAATGAGTTTTTCCTATGTGAATATTTATCCCATATTAGCTAGTTAGGCTAGTTTAGTATTTTGCCTTGCCTATTTATGTAAGAGCTTTTCCATTATACTAACATGCTTCATTATAAATAATATATGATTTGCATTTTTTTTTGCATATCATATCTACATCTTCATTTTGTGATGTTTTGTTTCTAACACTTAGGATTCTTGGGTTGGAATGCCTTTACCATTCCTAACATAACCCTAACTAGGTCTTATGGTTTCTAACAAATTAAATGACAAAGTAAAGTAATCTAATCTAGTGCTCACCAAAGCTTATCATATAAATGGATATAATAATAAAATTAAATATGCAAAGAGGAACTCTACTCAAGTCTATTTAGAGGTAATATTAATTCATAGAGAGATAAACATATTCATAATCTAACACATGCAAATATATATACTAATAAAAATGATCAAGAGTGAGGTATACTTACCTTGAAGATGAACTTATCGAGTCTCAATTTCTCCCTTGGCCAATGGTGCTTTACAAGATGTTGTTGTGGTTCATAATGATAACAAAGATAGGCTAGATCTAGGATACACAACTTTTCCTATGCATCCAAAGGCTTTTCCCACAAGAAAAGATTCTTCTCTCCAAAGGAAGTATGAAACCCTAAGTAATGACTCCTCAAATATAATGATGGATAAATAGATGCAAAAATAAATGATTATATCTATGTCTCTAATTAAAATGGTGAATTTGATGTGTTTATATAGTCAGATCTAACCCTAAACCCTTTTGAAGTTTTAGCTAACATAATCAGCCTAGTCAACCTAGTCTTTTAATAAATAAAGTAGTTAGGTCTCAGACTAGGTCAGTTAGGTTAGCCTAGTCCTGTAATGTGATCATTTTTAAGAACAAGGTCAACCCATGTTCATTTGTTTGGTAAATAACAAAAAAATATTTTGGATTAGGTAGGGTCTATTTGAGGTAATGAATTGATTAGAAGATGTGTAAGGTAGGTGTCAAAGCTTATGGAAACATATATGAGAGGTTTGTGTTAGTTTTAAGTGGTGGTATAAGGGAGAATAATCTTGTAAAGTATGAATGGTCTACCTACCCATTTTCCAATACACCCTTTAAGGTATGCACTTAGAGAGATTGAGTCTCAAAGAGTTCTTATAAGAAAGAAAGCATAAGTAGTTGATAAAGTTTAGAAATGTTATGTGTATACATATACCCCACTCAAATCTCATCACGTGTCATGCATTTGTAACATGAAATGGTGCTTCAAGAAAATAAAACAACAACACACAATCTTGAGCTAAATAAATTATAATAAGAAGTAAATAAGATAAATGAAAGGATGAAATTGAAAAATGCATACCTTTACTTACCTTAGTAGTGTAGAGTAGAAAGGAAGTGAGAGAAATGTGAAGGTATCCAATGTAGGGAACATTAGTTAAACTTGTAAGATAAATGAAAAATCATTTTTTTTGAAAAATATATAGGTAATATATGGAAACATTCTCTACAATGTTAATATTCTAAAACATCTTTATGTTTGAAATAGAAACAAAGTTATGAGTGAAAATTGACATTTAGTGGTAAATAATTGATAGATAAATAATTTTAAATAGTAAATATAAATAAGATGAAAATTAATTCATTTTTTATTTTTTACTATTTTGAGAAAATATTGCTCTAAGAGACCTAGTTTAGCCTAGAGTGTGACCATGGTAAGGAGATGAAAATTTTGACATGGAGGATGCCTAGCAGCTACAACCAGTGTAACTCAGGTAAGTGGTGTATTAATTTTTAAAAAGATGGCAATTTTAATTTAAATTAAACTAGATATAGAAAATTAGATTTTAGGCAAAATGTAGATACTAGAAATGACTCTAAGAATTTTTAAAGTATACTAAGGACATAATGGGATAATGGATAGGAAAAAATTAGACCAATAAATGCCTAAGGCATTTATGGTAAATGGTTGAATTTTTTTTGCAACTTTTGAATAGAGTCAGCCCTATCAACTCAGTTGGAAAAGGTGAGAGGAGTCAAGGAGGTTGAATACATATTAGAAGGTTGAATTAGTATTTTTGGGGGTGGTTGAATACATAATAGAGGATTGACTCATTTAGAAAGATATACATGGATGACTTAGTGCATTCTAACCAATGTAGTATGTAATAGGTGGCTAATATAGTTTGTTAAATGAGGCTGATTAAATGGTAGAGGGATAATATAGTATGCACATGATGGTAAAGGCTAGATTTAATATCAAAATGGTTGACAATGTCTATAGGAATGGGATGAGTGCATAATAGAGAGCTGACTGAGTATGCTAAAGAGGTGATAGGGTAGATTTAGTATCAAAAAGGTTGACTATGTAGGAAAAAGGTGACAAATAGGAAAATAAGAAAATAGGCCGATCAATTAGTTAATTTTTGGTATTTAAATAATTTAAATAATTTATTTTATCATTGTTACATAAATATCTAATACATTCTCTATTATTTGATATTTTACATAGATGACATATATTTTTGTGCTTGGTTGATGCATCATGGCTACCAAATTTATTAGAGAAATTATCAAATGTGGATCAAGATCAACTAGTTTCCTTAGGATTTGGAGGCATCATGGAGATGAGGAGGATCCCACTCAGTTTTGATCTGGTAATCATGTTCCTAAGAACATGGGAGTAACTAACCAACACTTTTCGATAGGAGGTGGAGGGGGATACCATAGAGGTGGGTATTACCTTGGAGTATGTCCATGTCTTTCTTAAAATTCACATTTTAAGGAATCTTATCATATATTATGCATTGGAGGTAGATCATAAGAGATGAGCCCTAGCTTATTGGGTGATAAGCTTAGAGAGGATTTACCTTGGGTTACAAGTTAGCTTGTTTGATGTGTATATCTCAACCATTCTAGATATCTAGAAGGCCATGATAGGACTTGTGACAAAATGTGTGCTATGTCATATGTCAGATGGGAAGGTATTTTTATATGTGGTAGCCTTATGTTAGTCTATCTTAGAGATGGGTGATTTATATTATATAGTTTCTGTAATTTGGGTGCAACTCATACATGACATGTATAATATGCTGACTTTGGGTAGAAGACTATGGGACCTATTATTTTTTTGAGATCTTGGATTTATGAGAGGTTCCCTATGTATCAATTATCTAATTTACCCAATGTGATCGATGATAGGTTACCTTAGGTGGTATAAAGGAGGCAAAATCATGTATTATATGGCATGCCCCATGCCCTAGTTTTGTAGACAATGACATGAGGGCAGATAGTGTGGCATCCCTACACTAATATTATGACCATTTAATTGACTTGAGATACTATATATGTGGTTTTAGTGTACATTCACATCATGGGATATTTTACTTCATGGGTAGAGCCACATATAATAGTTTGTGTAACTAGATAGCTAGGCCTAACACATCTAGAAGTTTCTCTAGTAGTGCTTACTTATTAGGCATTGTATGCTAGGTATCTAAGAGGGAGAGTATGTGTAATAGTGCCTATAGAGATACCTATTATTAGGCCTAAATGAGTAAGACCATGGTGTTGATTAGGCACAACAATAAGAGGTGGTGAAGATTGATGCAAATGATGTTATAATTATGGATTATGAGGGTGATAATTTAGGTAAGGTGACTGCTAAGCTACAGTAAGGGTGATAATGATCATCATGATCTCATAAGAGATGGAGGCATTATCAAAGGGAGGAGACACAGGCACTAGCAGTCACACATGGATATCCCATGATGGTTACTAGACATAGCTAGTCTATAAAGAGGCAGTTGAGGAGGGGAATTCGATGGGCACAAGTAGTGACTCAAGGTTTTTAACTTACATGAAGGCAATTGATAGAGGAGGTTCTTGGTGGTTGAATTGATAGGGAGACTATGATTGGTGACACCAACACTAGTAAGAAAATGCTTTAATTTATTAAGATTCTGACATAGATCACTAGTTACATTGATGTTTATGTATTTGGTATAGATAGATGGTTTGACACACACACACACACACACACATGAGATCTAATGTAAATTTGGTTTTTGTTTTCTAGGTACTACCATAGAGGATATTAGATGGGAAGCCATGATTATGGCCATACACTATGATATTTTGGATGGGGTGATATCGCATTATGATCCATCCACCTTGGTAGATCCTATGGTACCATCTACCCTAACTTATGTGAGCTTGTTTATATTGGTTGGGGAGGATTATTGATAGTTTTAGGTAGGAGGAGATGGTCTATATCCACCTACAGGAGTAGGATAGGGAGAGGCCTAAGATTGGTAGATATTGGTGCATAAGTGAGTCACTTGTATGGTGAATACTTTAGAGCTTAGATGTATGTAGGCCTAGATGGTTAATCTATAGAGGTAGGTCTATGGCTTGATATCCTACACTACCTCCTTACAATGTACCATTCATAGGGGTCAATCACAAGCATCCATGGGTAGCATGGCTCAACCACATGATAGACATGATGGAGCACAACCTTAGAGCTATATTTATTTTTGTATTTTTATTATATTGTATCAAACTCATGTTATATATATATATATATATATATTAATATGGATATTTCTTGATCTATGAGTTGTATTTGATATTTATGGATGGATGTATGGATGTATTTCCTTTCTAGCACATGCATTTTACTTTTGTTGTATATTATATGGGAAATATGTGATGCATGTTATCTTTTCAAGCATTATGTGATCCACATGCATGGTTAAAAATAAAATAAATGATTTGAAAAAGTATAAAAAATATAAAATGTAACACACTATAGCATGATGGGAAATGTGTAAAAATAATATATAAATAAATATAATAAACCAAAAATGGTAAAGTAAAAGGTAAAATAATGTTTTCAAACTAGATATAAGTAAAAATTTCACCAAATTAAAAAATATGTAAGTCATACTATATCAAGTTGGGAAGTATGAAAATTTGTAATAAAGTGGTAAACGTGTTATAAAAAATGACAAGAAGACAAATGAACAAGAAATTTAATATATCATGCTAAATCAAGATTATAATTATGAAAATAAAAATAAAATGTAAGTATGAATCAAATTAATCATACTAAATCAAGATTTGAATTATGAAAAAAA
This sequence comes from Torreya grandis, assembly GCA_037957365.1. NCBI lineage: Eukaryota > Viridiplantae > Streptophyta > Pinopsida > Cupressales > Taxaceae > Torreya > Torreya grandis. Next base: position 1,543,023 of record JARHVA010003906.1, read on the forward strand.
AAATGTAAGTATAAATCAAATTAATCATACTAAATCAAGATGGGAAGTATGAAATATTTAATAAAATTTTGTAAACATACATGCAATCAAAAAATAAGAAGCTTAAAGTGAAGTGTTTATGAATTAAGAATAAAATATACTAAATAAATATGGGAAGTATGTTAATAACATGTAAATCCTAATGTAACACAAATTATCTTAAATTTGAAGTATGTAAGTTTATTGTGACTTGGTTATAGTATGAACTTTTCTTTGGAATATTTTATGAGGAGAGCATAGTCCTATCCAAGTTATTACACAAATCACAAAGGTAACACCAATGAGGTGGAGATAAATGTTGGAACAATTTAAATATTTTTGATAGGTGAATGGTAGTAAGGGAAAAAATAAGGAATTTTTTTGTGTAATGCCTAGTCCTATCGAAGGTATTACATTACAAACCACAAGGTGAAACCCTAGGGGATATGATAAGTTAACAAAAAAATATTCATCAAGGGGAAATATTAAGATTATCATAATGAAATAGGGAATGTAAAAGGCATGGCATAATCATTTATGAGAAAACCTTAGTAAACATGAGGCATATTAGGTAAGAAGGAAAGACACTAAGAGGCTAGTGACCATCAAAATACAAAGGATACCCATTCACAATAAACACAAAGCTATATAGGAATATAGATGGAATACTAAGATCAACACATGAAGGTTATATGAGAAAATATAAATAAAATGGACCTACCTTCCCATAACATGTTCCCCATTTCTCAGGGCCTCTTATAGACCCATCAGTCTACTGTGAAGATTGGGTATTTGAGTGAGAAAGTAGGTATCACCATAGACATTTTTTTGTTCTCCTATCCTAATCTACTAGCCTACTACACCCCAATGGACCTTATCTCTATCATGAGGCCAATTTTAGAGTTTTAGATTTGATTAGAAATAAGAGATATGCTAAAGAATAACATATTTTAGTGTAATTACACTTTTAATTTCTATGTTGCCTTTTGAATCATTGCCTTTTATTTATATGATTTGGCTTTTAATTTTTTTATGGATTTTGTGATTCCTCCTCTATATGGATTTGGAATAAAAAACATGAGTGATAAAATTGATACATAAAAATGATATTTATACTTTGGTTAAAGGAGGATAAGTAACCAAAGATATGACTAACTATATAACTTAGGCTTACCTATGAACCAATATGTAATCTCAAGTTTCAACCATATGTATGCTTAGCATGTGGAAGGGAAATAAGGATAAAAGGAGATCAAATAGATCAGTGTATATAAGTAGGAAAATGACAATTCTTGTTTTTAAATAGTAAATATTAAATATTAAGGGAATAAGGGTTTTATAACCAAGTCATAATAATAATTATCTTGATTTGAGTGTGAAAGATAGAAAACAATCATTACAAAGAAAATAAAGGAATCCATGAAAGAATTGAAACCATAAGCATAAGTTTATATTCATAATAATAATAATAATAATAATAATAATAATAATAATAATAATAATAATAATAATAATAATAATAATAATAATAATAATAATAATAATAATAATATGCCATAAGATAAATCCAAAGAGAATGAAACCATGTAAAACACATAAAACATAATATAATGGTTCATGCAAAAGATATTAGTGAAATCATCTTTGACAAATAGTTAGAAATATAAGATATATAAATAAATCACAAATATAATCAAATCATGTAATATGATAATAAATAATTTGAGATAACACCATGTCATGTTCACAAATACTAATAGATTTAACCATAAAATTTATCCATAACATCTGACACACCCCTATGCAGCTGAGTTCTGACGTTAGTTAGAGTCTCATCAATCTTCATGGAAAGTTGTGAAAAGACCTCCTTCCATATCATCTCGAATAAAAAGGTAGGTGTATAAGAATAAGATTAATGATCATGTGGTATCTCCTATGTGGGATAATTGCTGGAAATAATAGGTATCTCAATGTGAAAGGTATCTATAGATCTAGGAGGAGGTGTGACCAATGGAGAAGGAGGAGCCTTCATTCATGGGTGACCTATAAGAGGAGGAATAACTAAAACTGGTGTAGACTATGGGAAATATCAGAGATGCTACTGAAGTACATGGCATTGATCATTATTATGGGTAGAACACTAGTTTCAAAGATAATAGACTTCCCCATATTTAGGGATGTACTTTAAAAGTATCTTAGGAGGTGGGATAGTCTTATCTTCATGCTAGGAAATGATTAGTCACAAATTATCAATGTACTACCTATGTTTTTAGCAGTGGTTAGAATAATAGTTATTTGTTACATGGAAGAAAAAATATGTCTATTTTTAGACTATGGAGGTCTACTAGCTAAAGGGGTAGAAGAAGAAGCCTATGGCTAATGATATAGATGAAAATATTTGGTATAATGACTAGAAACTCTATGAATATTGAAATAAGGTTGATCTACCCATTATGTAGGTAAGGGATCAAGTTGAGGTAATGGAATAAGATCATTAGCTAGTAAGGGAGAGGTTAGAGTAAAAACTGGACTAGGCTCATTTGAAGGTAAGTCTAGTTGTGTAGTAGGTCTAAGAAAAGTGGCTAAAATATGTGGAGGAAGAAATCTAGAAGGGTCATGATATCTAGAAAAATGATCGATTCCTATAATGACATGATCTATGAGCATACTCTGAAGAGGATCTATTGTGATTGGATACATAATAAGTGAGTGCTCCATATATAGCCTATGAACAATATTGTAAATGCTAATATTAGGTACTATAAGAGAAGGAATGATAGAAGAATAATGAAAAGATTGAAATCAAGAAGAATGATATCTAAGAACTTAGGAATTTTAAGCTTGGAAGAAAATAGTTAAAAATGGGTCATCTAAAGCATAACCATTATCATAATTGGGTGTATGTAAGTTAATAATACATATATGAACTATTTTATCAATCGAAGAAGCATGGTGAATGGAATGTCTAGTTTTGGTTAAAGTAATTAGTATGTCATTAGGAAGTTGTTGATGAGATCAAGGTTGAAGAGAAGGAGAAAGTTGAGTGATGATGTCATTGGAGAGATTGGAAGTTTTTATCTTTAGGATTACCTCATCCAACTTATCATCATTAGAGTCTAAGAGCTTAGGTGGAATATTCCCAATCAATTCTTGATGACCATTATAACCTCTAGTGGAGTTAAAATGATAGTTGAAGTGTTTGGATTCTAAAAATGGAATACTAGGTAAATGTTCAAGGGTGGGTATTTTAAAGACACTAAATTCATGGAACTATTCAAAATTTGAAGGATTTATGTCCCTTGAATATTTTATATAGCAACATTATGAATAAATTTGACACATTGGTATGCAAATGAAATAACTACTCTCATATGATGAGTCCAAGGTCAACCTAATAAGATAGTTTAAGAAAGTGGAAAGTTAAATATCATGAATTTCATATCAACTGTAATATGAAGAATGGTAATGGGAAGCTAAAGATAACTTATAGGAGGCATTTGTCTTTTTTCATAGCCTTAACATGTAATGCGTGTATATTTAAGGTTACATTCAAAGTATCCAAGTATTTTAATAAATTTAGGGGAGGTAACATAAGTGAATAAATATTAACCAATTAAATCATGCTTAACTTGAATATCACCTATTTTAACACTAATTAATAAAGGAGGATCATCCATGTGAAGTAATATTTCATTGAGAATCATAGAGGAGATAGGAAACCTAAGTGAGAGGGAAGTTTCTACTATTTCTTCAACATAGATGGACATCTCTTCAAATTATTGAAGTATGCTATCTTCAAATATGGATAAGGTAGCCTCTTTCCATATGGGAGGAGGATTAGGGATGTTCATTTCAAACAATAGCTACATTAGGCAATTATTATGGTGGGGAGAATTTATCTTTAGCTCTAAGAAGAGGATTTGAGATGGGAGATGGGATAATTCTACAATAGGATCCTATTCATCATAACTTGTGAGAGGATTATTAGATAGAGCTTCATAGTGTTGGAAGATCTATTGGGAAGGGGGTTGGATGTGAAATGAAACTTAATAATTATAATATATGGTTGGTTTAGGTTAGTTTTAAGTGGGTGGATTTATTTTAAGTGATGTAGTTGTTTGTTTAGGTATTTCTTGTGGTTGAGTAGGAAAAATATTGTTAGAATTTTGAGTTATGTTTTCTTGAGGTATGGAATTTGGAGGAGTATAAGTTATATCAATTGTATGAGAGGTATGGTCAATTTGTGTTGTTATAGGTGGTGATTTTATTGATATTAGTTCCTCATGCCCTAATTCTATGAGATGTGATGGGGAAGTATCTTCAATAATGTGAAATTTTATAGAGGTGTGATGTGTAGGTGTTGTGTTGGAATAAATATAAGAAACAACTCTTCTCATTTTAGTCATATTAACCACATTTATATTATTGGGGTTAAGGTATATATGACTTTAAATGTTTTTAGTAGTAGGGTTATGTTGTTTAATGTTTTCTTAGTGATTAGGAAGGGGATCCTTGTAGATAACTAAATGAGCATTAGCTTGGTTTAAATATTGTTTTTTAGATTGAGTCTCATGATATTTAAGTGATTTGTTATAAGCTTGTTGATAATTTTGCATAAGGGATTGGTGGTAAAATTATGACCAAGAAGAGAATCCATAAAAAGATTTATTAATTCTCTAAAAGTCTGATGAGAATATCCCCAACTTGCATGAAACTAACATAATTTATTTTGATCATATAATCATTTCATAGAATGAATGGGTTCAATATCTCATGGTAGAGGTCTTGGAAGACATTTCTAAATTTTTTCTAGGGATAATTATTTGTGCACATTAGTATAAGTTTTTTGAGAAAATGTGGGATTATGATTAGAATTATTGTTATGGGAGGAACATGATCCATGGTGTTATTTAGATCAATATATTAGATGGTGTTTATGGTGTCATAAGTTTTGGTAACACCATCACTAGCTGCATGACATTTATTATTTTCAATAAGCATGTGAGCTCCTATAGTAAGTTATGATGGTTTAAATTGATGCATGAGGAAATCTTACTATTTGTCTTGGTCAAGAGATTCTTCCAAAGTTTATGGAGAAAGAATCCAAATGCAATATTGTAATGTTTAGTGGAGATCATTAGTAAATAGGTGGAAAAGGTTATCATCTGAAATATTATGCTCATATTTGTTAGACAAAAGTTTCCATCATTTGATGAAGAATTTTCCATTTTAACTTCAAGTTGTTTAAAATTTATAAAATGAGCTAAGATATTTTCAAGAAGATCACTAGTTTGGAATTCTTGGACTAGTGAGTTGACCAAGTCTTCTAGGATTGTAATAGAGTGGCCTTTCAATTGATTATACCAATCTAAATCATCTCTTGAATGTTTTTTACCTAGTATTTTAGTGGTAGTGAAAGTATTAAGCTTGACCCAATCTTTGTAAAGGTTGACAAATGTTTTTAAATGTAAGGTAGGATTTATAGATATGTTATAATTGATGGTGAGAGTGATACTTCCTATGTCAATGTTAGGTAAATATGAGGTACTAAATGTTCACTTTGTAAATGTTTTATAGTTTTATTGATAAGTGGGGGTTGTGAGATGAGGTCACCATGTAAATCCCTAAGGCGGGGGGGTGGGGGGCATTAGGATTTTGGGCTCCTTATGGACTATGGTGAGGTTAATTTTCAAGATGTATTAGGTGATTTTTCATTTGCATCATCTAATGTGAATTATTATTTTGAAATGTATGCATTTAGTTAATCATTTGTAATAGAATTTTATTGGTTTGAATAGCATTTTGGCTAGTTGACACAACATGTGATGCATTAGTATTATGTGAGGTATTAAGAGCTTGAGATGCACTATGAGGTATTATCATATGCCACACTAGTGGCATGAGAATAATTTTTAATGAAAGAAGAATTTGTAACATGAGAGGAACTAGTAGCATGGGTATGGATGTGGATATTTTGAAAAACACCAATAGAATTTGAACCTACCATGCTTGTATAAATACTTAGCATGGAGGTATAGGAAGATAGAGGATGATGTAATAGAGTGAGAAAGAGACATAATAGAGGGGAAAAGTTAGGATGAAAAATGGTCTTTTTCCTAAATCTTTTTGAAAATTTAGGGGAAGGTGAATGGGGTTATCCTATATGAGGTCTCATCATGGGGCTATAGATGGTTGTAGGATATTTTCCTATATGTTGAGGGTTTTCATTGACAAAAAAGATCATTTCAATTGTGTACTAAAGGTCATGCTCATCTTCTAAAGAAAACAAGGGGTTAAGTGCCAAGGAATAATAGGGAGGAGTCCCATAGTTGGAAGTGCAGGTGACAACATGGACATTGCTTTGATCCATGCTAGGTGCCACAAGATGAACCTTAATAAACCTATTGGTATTGGTAAAAATAATCATGTTTATTTGATTCAATTCTATATTATCGTCAAAAAATAAATTAATGATGAAAGAGGGAAGCCAAAAATTTGTTTAGAAGTGAGGATCAATTGGTAGTATAATGGGTCGAACCAATAAACATGACATATAAGATAGTAGATAAGAAAATATACAAAAGATATAGTTAAAATGGTCAACTATGTTCTACAAATGGTGAAATTGAGGGAGTCTAAATACACACAATCAGATAGGTCAACAATGTGTTGAAGGCAAACATAATAAAATATCCTGTAAGATACTAAGTCAAATATAATGACTATGTTCTGTAAGAAAATGGGAACTATATGATATATAATCAAATAGATCAACTATGTTCTAAACGTAAAGACAAGTTTTGATAGTTATGATATTGGATGATCTAGTTTTATTTTGTAGAATACTTGAAATAAACACATGTGCAACTAGATTGAACTAGTTTATCCAGTTATGACACATAGCATAAACCTTGTACCAATGTTGGTTGATTAAAGTTTTATAATACAAAATGCAATTATTAGAGAGAAAACATCAAAAATAGAAATGCTAATCTATGAAGTCATTCTTGAATTTTTAAAATTATAATTTTATAAATAAATGTGATAGGGAGTTAGTTGTAAAAAAGAACTAGAAAGGTAATCTAAGGATGGTTTTAGGTAGTTAAGGCTGAAAGAGACCTATATTGGTAATGGTACTAGATTGGTATTGGGGCCTACCCCCTCACTTCAAAATCTCATAGTGATAAGGGTGTCAGGTGATTATCTAATATATACCATCAACCATGTATTCATACTCAGCTAGAAAATTGAGTCAGCTTCCCCCTTGGTGATGAAATCCACATAAGTAGACCTTGAGTAGAATTTGTTTAATTATTTTTGATATTATGTGGTTTGGAAGTGTGTGAAATAAAAGAAAAATAATGTGACTAAATTGGTAAATTAAAACTTCTTATTTAGTCTATGTGCTAATCTAAGCAATCAAGAAACAAAATGAAAGTTGAGTTAATTACTAGTAATATGAGTTAATTGCTTTGCTTCAAAACAAAATGAAATTTGAGTTAATTACTAGTAATATGAGTTAATTGCTTTGCTTCAAAAGTATAGGGTTGGTTCAGATGACCAAGTATGCAAATAGTATAAAACAAAATTAATTGGGCTGATTTTGTCTATCAAAACAAAGACCAAAGAAACACAATCAAATGATTCAACCAAGTCTCATAGGTAAGAAATCAAGCTACATAACTAAGTTGATCTAGTCAAACTAGTGCACTATAGGGTTACAGTTTAATAGACTGAAAACTATGAAAAACAAGATTATAATAAAGAAAAAAATAACTAAAATGGTGAGAATGAACCTAATTATTTTAAAGACGTTGAATTTAATATTTGTATACTATACCATCTAGATGAATAGTTTTAACTTACTAATAGAGTTTATTGGGTCAATTGAGTCTAAAAACTTGAATGTAAATAAGCGAATTGAGTTGAGTGGATCAATCTAGTTACCTATGGTTGAAGATAGCCTTTATAAAGAAAAATAGAGCCTCTCATATCGACTGTGTGTTAAACATGTACACAAAAATTTAGACTGAGTTGATAAATTCAATCTAGTGATGTACAAGTTATATAAATAATAAATTGTAATAAAGGAAGGTGTGAAAGAAAACGTGTAAGGGTTAGTTCATGTCAGGTTCACCAGAATGTATGACAAGGAAAAGTGAAGCTGATATACAAATAAATCCTAGCTCAAATAAGATAAATCACATTATCCCTTATTATTTTTGGTAAATTTAGATAATTGGTTTCATGACCAATATAGATCTTCTATATTTAACTTAGTGTTATCTTACTAGACAATATCACTAGAGAGGGTTCCAAAGCCTCTAGTCAAGCAATACTACATAATAACCCTATCTAGGTCCTATGGTTTCTAACAAAGTAAATGATAAAGTAAATCTATTGTAGTGCTCACTAAAGCTTATGGCACAAATGGGGATAATAAACATAAAAATAAACATGAAAATAAAAACTCTACTCAAATCAATGTAGAGGTAATCCTAATGCATGGAGAGAGAAACATATTCATAAACTAACACATATAAATCTATATACAAATAAAGAGGAGAAAGAGTTATTAATGCTTACCTTGAATATGAACCCATTGAGCCTCAATCTCTCCCTTGGCCAATGGTTATTTACAAGAAGTTGTTGTGATTAATAAGGATAACAAAGATATATCATCTCTAGGCTAAATGACTTCTCCTATACATCCAAAAGTATTTTCCCATAAGATAAGTTTATTTTCTCCAAAGAAAGTATGAAACTCTAAGCAACGACTCCTCAAGTAGAATGGTGGAGAATTTGTTACACCCCTAACCTTATGAGTACTAAGGTTATGTAATGGATATCTTAACCTTTATATTTCATTTATTAATTTGTATTAGTTAGGCTGACATAATTGGATTGAATGGGTTTGACCCTTCCATATTATGGGTATATATATGGTGGAGCATGGATCTCCATAATCATCATAAGTTTCATTATTTAATTCATTTCCTCATCTATAATTATTATTGGATGTTTCCCCATCGAAGTGGATTATATTTGAATGCTATTTTTGTTATTATAAAGAAATATCCTAACAAGTGGTGTTGGAGAATTGATTTCGGCATATAGTTTTGTTTCTGATATATCTCGCAAACCATTACAAATTTTTATATATTTTTTTACTATATTTGAATAATCATATAAGGATTCCATAGTAAAAATTTGGATATTTGAAGATCTATTTTGAAGAAGTTATTACAGTTTTACTATTTTTAATAAAATTGCTGTACAATTCATAATTTTAGGAATTTTTTTATTTGTTTATATTTTTAGAAATATCATAAAATTTTAGTTGGGGCCTTTTCTTTTTATTTTTTATATTAGAGGAATTTTACATTCTAAAATTCACTGGTCAAATTTGGTTGATAGTGGAACATATGCTCCGAATACAACACATGTTTTAATTGTTTATGGTTACCAATCACTTCAAATACTTTCCTCCAAGAATTGAGAATAAATATAGAGCTATAAGTAAAACCAAATCTATATACATGCATTTTGGAAAAAATTCCTTTTCTTAAACCACTGATCCTGATGATTACCTTTATTGTCCACCACGTCAAATTGAAGGAAACATACTTTAGGGAAGTAAAATAGTGGTCACTTTTATCTAGGATAATTTGTTTGCCCCATTTGAAATGTAATTAAATGAGGGTTTAGATAGGTTTAAACATTATCTTATGTCTGAATTTAAGTCCTTAATTAATCCATATTCTACAATCATGAATACATAGCCAAACCATCCTAGAGGTCACAATAAAGCCAACTTAGGATAACAGTTATAAGGGACAAAATTACAGCTACCAAAGATGGACATTTTAAATTTTAATGGTATGGATGTAACCTCCTAGATAAGTCTCATGGAACAATATTTTAAGCTTCACAATATGCCATAAAATGCAAAGGTTGACATGGCCTCACTATATCTAGAATTTGAACCTTATCAATGGGACTAGTGGATGATGAGTGATAAGAAAGGGAAAGGGCTTAGTTGGGTTGAATTTATTAAGGAATTAGCAGCCCACTAAGAGAAGCCATGGAAGGGAAGTTATTTCACCCAACTAACGAATGTTAAACAAATATGATATGTAGTAGAATATGATGCAAAGCATATGAGATTAGCAATACAAACTCTGGAAGTAACACCTTATCAAAGACTATAAATTTACATCAAAGGAATAAATGAATTAATTAAGCATGATGTTTATTTGTTGGAACATTCTAAAGTTAGGAAAGAAATTAAATAAGCACTAAAAATTGAGCAATGAAACTCTACTACCAAGAGATTCACACAAGGTCAAACTTCAATATGGAGAGATAGAAATGTGACTAATATTGTTGATAGAAATATGGTCAACTCTTTTAGCCCAAAAAAAATTACTAAGATTTCTCCTCAATAGGAGGGGGAAAAAAGATAAAAGGGCTTATGTTGGCATTATGATAGTAAATGGTCTAGAGGAAATAAGTATGCCAATGATGAGAAAAAATTAATGATTATTGAGAATGAGATTTTGGAGGAAGATGAATTAGCTATAGAGGAATAAACAATAGAACAAAAGCATGAAAAATTTGAGGAGGAATAAATCCCTACTATCTCTCTACATGCATTAAATGGGATAAGCACACCATAAACACTCAAAGTAGTAGGTTATATTAAGAAGAACAAAGTTATAGTTTTAGTCAATACAGGGAGTACCCATAACTTCATTAACATAAAATTAGCTAATGAGCTTAGTTGATTTTTGTATTCAATCTTTAATTTCTAAGTCATGATTTTTGATGGGAAAAAAATCTCTTATGGGGGTAAATCTCATAATATCAAGCTCTCAATGGGGGACTATCAACTAGATTAAGAAATGTTTGCCATACTGATTAGGCAGTTTTGGGAGTGCAATGGCTTAAACAACTAGGAATAACATCTTTCAATTTTCAAGACTTATTCATGGCTTTTAGTATAAATGTAAAAAATTACAAACTTAAAGGGATGAAATCCCAACCAATCCAAATTATTATCTCTCATAAGATGGAGAAGTTACTTAAAAAAGGATCTTATGGCATAGTGTCACAACTACATTTGTTGGAAGCACATGATGTAGAAAATTAGGAACCATCAAATCTTCAAACAGTTATTCAACAAAATCAAAAAGTATTTTAGGAACCAAAGGTCCTACCTCTAATTAGAGATCATGATCATGTAATTTAATTGAGTCTAAGAAGTATCCATCCTAACATTAAACCTTACCACTACCCTTATGAACAAAAGTTAGAAATTGAAAAATTAGTGAAAGAAATGCTAGACTCAGGTACTATTCATCCTAGTAGAAGTGTTTATTCATCTCTAGTGGTTATGGTTAAAAAAGGATGAGTCATGGAAAATGTGCCTAGATTATAGGGAAATTAATAAGATCACTTTAAAAGATAAGTTTCCTATTCCCGTCATTGATGAGTTATTGGATGAATTGAATGGTGATTTTTTATTCACTAAGTTAGATTTACATTCAGGGTATCATAAAATTTGGGTAAAGGAGGTAGATGTACATAAGACTACATTAAAGACACATGAGGGTCACTATGAATTCTTAGTCATGCTATTTTGTCTCACTAATGCTCCATCTACTTTTTAGAGCCTCATGAATTCAATTTTTCACCCATTTCTTCATAAATTTGTATTGGTTTTCTTTGATGACATATTAATATATAGTAAAACATGGGAAGAACATTTGAAACATGTATAAAAAAATTAAATGAATTGGAATACCATCAAATTTATGCAAAGGAATCTAAATGTGCCTTTGGGGTGAAGGAAATGGAGTACTTAGGAAATGTAGTATCACATGAAGGTGTTAAAGTGGACCCTAATTTTTAAGAGGATTCTTAGGTCTAATAGCATACTAAAAAATATTTGTTCACAACTATGCTCACATAGAAACACCCTTAACAACATTATTAAAGAAATATTCATTTTCATGGTTAGACTTAGCTACCCAAGCATTCCGACAATTGAAATAATCTCTTACTTTCATGATTTTGTTAGCTACCCTAGACTTCTCTAAGACATTTTTGGTAGAATTTGATGATTTTAGGCATGGCATTGGGGAATTAATAATGCAATAAGCTCATCTCTTAGCATTTGAGAGTCGAGAATTAAAAGGAAAGAACTTGGTAAGGCCCACATATGAGAAAGAAATGTTAACATCATCCACATAGTTAAATAGTGGTGCCAATATCTCATGGGAAGGCATTTCAAAGTTAAGACAAATCATGAGAGTCTAAATTATTTTTTGGATCAATGACTATCTTCAAAGGAGAAATAGAAATGGGTCATAAAGATGATAGGATATGACTTTGAAATTATTTACAAAAAAGGAAAGGAGAATATTGTAGTTGATGCACTTTCTCGATAGAAAGTAGAGGAAGCAAAAATTTATGCTATTTCTTTATTATAATATGAATAGGTAGAAGTAGAGTGGGTTGAGTGGCAATAAGACACTCCAACTAGGAAACTCATACAATAATTGCAAGAGAACCCATATTTTATAGATAAGTATTTTTGGAAAAGAACCTCATTATGGTACAAAGATAGACTCTTTTTTGTGTAAAATTTCAGAATTGAAAGATGGTATCTTGTCTAAAATGCATGACTCATCCATTGGAGGAAATTTTGGGTTCTTAAAGACTTATCACCATATAAAGAAGGATTTTTTTTGGGAAGGCGTTAAGGAGAATGTATAAAAATTTGTGGCAGAATGTTTGATGTGTTAACAAAATAAAGTAGAAATGATTGAGACCCCAGGTATTTTACAACCATTAGCCATTGTAGCACAACATTGGGAAGAAATATCAATGGAATTCATTACATGCCTACCTAAATCAAATAACATGGATATGATATTAGTGTTTATGGATCAAATCACCAAGTATGTACATTTTTGTGGGATTTTTCATCCATTTCTAGCTAGTTTCATGGTATAAGTATTCATAGAAATAGTATAAAAATTCCAAAAATCATTGTGAGTGATCTATTGGGGAATCCAGAACAACACACCTATTCTGATCCCACTTGTTAGGATCTTGCTCCTCAGAAAGAGCACAATATGATTACCAAATACAAGCAATTAAACATGCGGAATTATCCAGAAGTACAAGTAACTAGAATTCACAAATGACACAGAATATGAGAGACAATACACTATCTTGTATTAATACTCATCCAGAAAGAAAATAAAATAAAGAAGATGCCACCTCTTCTTCCACCTCTCAGAGGCTTCCCACACCTCAAGGGCTCTCAGTAATTCTCAATCAAGAGTTCACTCTCCTACCAAAAATGGTCCCAACACACAACTCACACATAGAATTGGTGTTCACGTCTCCAACCAGTCAGTAATAGCCCTGCCAATACCAAGCACTCTAAAGTATTTCAAGTAGATCTCCTATGAACCTACAACCTGCAATTCAATAGACCTTACTTACACATGTAGATCTCCTATGAGCTTGCAACAACTTGCAACTCAATGATCTTACAATGGAAGGATCTTCCTTGCCTTCCTTTTTAGTTCATAATTACAATACATGCCAATGGGTCTATAAATAGATCCCAGACTTAAACAATAACTTAGACTCTTAATTTACTAATAATAGACACACAACTCAAGACTTGAAATAGCCTTTACATGTAAACAATTAGTTTAACAAACTAACTGTTCGTGCAACGAATAATTCTGGAACACACAGGAAACTGACATCTGCCGACTCCCTGCCGATTCCGGTTGCCTTCTGCATTCATCATGACCGATGTCAGTTGCCTTTTGCACTATACTCTGTTGATGCTGATCTCCTTGGAACTCAGAAACCTCCTCCATGTCTACAATAGTTGAAGCTTTTAGCTCCATAACCTAACAATCTCCCACTTGGAGATAAACAACTGCAACTGTACATGTACCTGTACACTATCTAGTTTGTTTCTTGGCACTGTATCCCTCTTCAAGATCACTCTTGAAGACCAACCACCACAAATCTTGTGGTGCACCTCCTGTCATACAAATCACCTACCACATCCGCATCTACAAACCATGTATAAAAAAACTTGACCCTGCATAGCATGTCGACTTGCTGCTGGTCCCTCTAAGAATCCATTGAACTGCCCTCCAGTGCTTCTTTCCTGAATTGGCTCCAAACTTTTTGACAACTCCCACTGCTTGGGAAAACTCAAGTCTAGTACATACCATGCACTGAACCTCATTATGTGAATCAAGACCCTATTTTGTGAACTATCCAACCATCGGCGTGCTAACCGGTCTCACACAATCATCCTAAAACAAAATCAACTTGTGACTTTCCATGTCCCTAGAACACACTCATGCCAAAGAACCTTGCTGCTCCTAGATTCTTCATGACATACTTCTGAACTAGCTTTACCTTTAGTTCAGCAACTCCCTGTATATGTAACCCTTCAACAAGTACATCATACAGTAATAGGATAATGTAGCTAATATTATCCAACCTAGTAAAGAGAAACATAATGATCAAACCTCCATTATCCTCTAGCTTATTCAAGACCATATACCCTGGCCTTTTGTCTCACATGTCCATTTCTACTCTTCTTTATCCTGAACATCTATTCGTCTCTTAGTGCTTACTTTCAGCTGGCAACTCCACCAAAAATTCCTATTTGGTTCTTCTCCAAGGAATCACATCCTTCATCCATGCCAAGCTCCCACTATTTCTCAGATCTACCTGCTCTGCTTCTTTAACAACTTCCTGGTTCTTTACCATCAGTGAGCAACAAGTAGTGTAAAGAAGGGAAATGATGAATTTGAGGCTTACTTACCCTTTAAGTCCTCCATATGGGTGCTTGAGACTCCTTGATATCTTGCTATCCACCCAAAATCCATCTCAGTGACCGATGCCAGTCACATCTCAGTCTGCACCCAACCAACCTCGGTTCCATGCGATTGCCTCATCATCGACGTCATTTCTCCCTGACTGACACTGGTGTTGATCTGTCCCTGAGTCACCGACATCAAGCTGCACATAGCTGACATCAGTCCCTTTCTGGACACCAATGTCAGTTTTCTAACTGACGTTGATCTCTATGTTTTTCTTGTGAGAAATGACTTCTACCCGTGAGCTCCTTTTGGATCAAACCCTTGTCCAAATCACCCTTGCTCTGCTCAGAATTCTTTAGCCCCTTTTGCTGATCTCTATCTGTCACCTTCTCCTTAAAAACCAAGGCTTTCCTGCTCTTGTCACGAACACCAGATTCCTCAAGAAACATTACCTTCTTCTGCATACAAAAATGTTGATTCATGCTTGTCAAATATGAAAGCATACCCTTTGACTCAAGAACATGCATCTCCTTCTTATTAATGTGACCAAGCCTATTAAGCCACATCTTCGAATCTACAGCTGAAGTAGATAACCCAAAAAGAGAATCAATAATACAAGTAGATAGATAAAGTGTACCTACTTTGTTACCTCTTGCTACAACAAGTGCACCCTTGGTAACCTTCCAAGAGTCCACTATGAGAGTTACTGTGCAACCCTCATCACCCAAACTTCTTACAGAAATCAAATTCCAGTCTAGAACTGGGACATGGATGACCTCCTTCAACACCCATGTGTTACCTGTCTACAATTTCAGCTTCACTTTCTCTTTGCCAACCATCTGACAAGGCTTACCATCCCCTAAACAAATTTCTCCAAAGTCTCCCTGGACATACTCATGAAAAAATTCCCTATTTGGGGATGCATGGAAAGAGGCACCAGAATCTAAAACCCAAGATTCTACTTTATCCAAAGAACATACCAGAGCATCTTATGCAACAATACCTGCATCACCTACTTCTTCATGTCCTTCATGCTGATCTTCACCCAACCAACAATCTCTTTTTAAGTGCCCTTGCTTTCCACATTTCCAGTAGGTTATTCTGCCATACCTAGACTTGGATCTCCTACCTATCTTGGACCTTGATTTCCCACACTCGATCTTCTCTCTTTGCCTTCCCCTGCTTTCCACACTCAAAGCATTTCTTGATGATTCACCTGTACTTTTTTTGTGAATCTCTTCATTCAAGATTACATTCACAACATCATCCATTTTTAAGATTTTTGAAGCAGATGCAATATTGCTAACTGCCATTACCAAACTCTCCCAACTTTTAGGTAATGAGCATAAGATTAAGAGAGCCTTAATTTCATCATCAAAAACAATATTGACTAAATTTAACTGGTTTACCAAACCATGGAAATCACTAAGATGACTATGAACAGATCCGCCTTCCAACATTTGCAAATTAAATAATTGCTTCATAAGAAATACCTTATTCAAAGCTGAGGGTTTTTCATATAAATTTGCCAAAGATTCCTATCAACTCTACCATTGTCTTAGCATGTGATAAGTTGGAAATCACAGACGATGCAAGACTCAACCTTATAGATCCCAGAGCCTTCCGATCAAGAACTTCCCATTCTTCATCTTTCATATCCCGGGGCTTGCAATCAACCCCACCCAACGGTAAGTACAAAACTTTCTGATACAGATAATCTTCAATCTACATCCTCCATAATTGATAGTTCTTGCCATTAAACTTCTCCATTCATAGCTTACTTTTTTATGACATTGCTCTACTCCCACTCAAACAGAAACCCCTGTGAGTAACCTATAATCAATACCACTAACCAGATCTAATCCAACCTGTTAGTATCCCAACCAAAAGCTCTGATACTAGTTGTTGGGGAATCCAGAACAACACACCTGTTCTGATCCCACTTGTTAGGATCTTTCTCCTCAAAAAGAGCATAATATGATTACCAAATACAAGTAATTAAACATACAAAATTATCCAGAAGTACAAGTAACTAGAATTCACAAATGACACAGAATATGAGAGACAATACACTATCTTGTATTAATGCTCATCCAAAAAGAAAATACAATAAAGAAGATGCCACCTCTTCTTCCACCTCTCAGAGGCTTCCCACACCTCAAGGGCTCCCAGTAATTCTCAATCAAGAGTTCACTCTCCTACCAAAAATGGTCCCAACACACAACTCACACACAGAATTGGTGTTCACCTCTCCAACCAGTCAGTAATAGCCCTGCCAGTACCAAGCACTCTAAAGTATTTCAAGTAGATCTCCTATGAACCTGCAACCTATAATTCAACAGACCTTACTTACACATGTAGATCTCCTATGAGCTTGCAACAACTTACAACTCAATGATCTTACAATGGAAGGATTTTTATTGCCTTCTTTTTTAGCTCATAATTACAATACATGCCAATGGGTCTATAAATAGATCCCAGACTTAAATAATAACTTAGACTCTTAATTTACTAATAATAGACACGCAGCTCAAGACTCAAAATAGCCTTTACATGCAAATAATTAGTTCAACAAACTAACTGTTCATGCAATGAACAGTTCTGGAACACACAGGCGACTGACGTTGTTTTCTGTCTGCCTATTGCTGACTGACGTCGGCCAACTCCCTATCGATGCCAATTGCCTTCTGCATTGATCATGACCGACGTTGGTTGCCTTTTGTACTATTCTCTACTGATGCTAGTCTCCCTGAAACTCAACAACCTCCTCCATGTCTGCAACAGTTGAAGCTTTTAGCTCCACAACCTAACATGATCATGATCCTATCTTCACTAGAATATTTTAGACTGGACTATTTTATACATTGGGCACAAAACATGCCCATAGTTTATCTTATCATCCATAATTAGATAGCCAAATTGAAACTATGAATAAATGTCTCAAAGGATACCTATGTTTTTTCCTCAAAAACACAAGGATGATGGTCCAAGTGCCTTTAACAGGCATAAAGGTGGTATAACACATCATTTCACATAATGACAAAGATGACACCATTTGAGGCTCTCTATGGCTACCCATTACCTTATACTACATATTATTTGTAGGGTCATTCCAAAGCCCATGTGATCGAGGATCATCTTCAATAACAATAGGAAGTGCTTCAAGTCCTTAAGGAGAATTTGTTTGTGGCTCAAAATAGGATGAAACAACAAGTTGATGAGCACCATATTGAGTGGAATTTTAAGGAAGGAGATTGGGTGTTCCTTTGATTATAATCTTATAAACAATGGTCACTTAAAAAACATAAAAACATCAACCTCATACCAAAATTTTAGGGGCCTTACAAGGTTATGAAATAAATCAAAAGTGTCACTTATAAGTTATAACTTCCACCTTCTTCCAAAATTCTTTTTATCTTTCATGTTTCCTACTTGAAGAAAGTAATTGGATCTAAGCTTCCAGTCTAGTCTAAGTTACCTGAATTAGATGAAGAAGGGAAGTTAATTATGGTACCTAAGACTTTTATCAAGACACGAATGAAGAAATTACATAACCATGCCATTTTTGAATTCCTCATCAAATGGAAGAATCTTCCCATTGAAGATGCAATATGGAAGGATGAATAATTCATGCAACAACATCTTGAGTTGTTAAGCATTGAGGGTAATGAGTTTTTCAAGGAGAAGGGCATGTCACACCCCTAACCTTATGAGTAATAAGGTTATGGAATGGATATCATAACCTTTATCTTTAATTTTTAATTCTTATTAGTTAGGCTGACATAATTGGAATGAATGGGTGTGACCCTTCCATATTATGGATGTTACTCTTCCCAGTTATGGGTGTATATATAGTGGAGCATAGAACTCCACAATCATCATAAGTTTCATTATTGAATTCATTTATATTGATTATTGGAGGTTTCCCCCTCAAAGTGGATTATACTTGAATGTTTTTTCTATTATTATAAATAAATATCTTAATAGAAGTAGATACACAAATAAAATATTATCTCTATCTCTCTATAATGAAAATGGAAAAAAGGATGTATTTATATAGTTGGATCTAACCCTAAACCCTTGTGAATTTTTCATTGACATAGTTAGCCCAGGCACCTAGTTATTTAATAAATAAAGTAATTGGGTCACATATTAGGTTGGTTGGGTTGACCTAGTTTGGGACTTAACTACTTTATTTATTAAAGAACTAGGTTGACTGGGCCAACCTAGTCTAGGACCTAACTACTTTTTTTATTAATTAACTAGGTCATAGTTAGGTCCCAAACTAGGTTAGCTGAGCTGACCTAGTCCTGTAATGTGCTCATTTTAAGAATAAGGTTAGTTAATGTGACTTTGTTTGGTAAATAAAAAAAGAGATTTTGTCTTAGGTAGGGGCTATTTGAGGTGACAAATTGGTTGGAGGAATGTGTAAGGGAAGTTTAAAATCCTATGGAAATGCATAGGAGAGGTTTGTGTTGGTTTTAAGTGGTGGTAATGGGACAACAATCTTGTGAAGCACCAATGGTCTTCCCACCCATTTCTCATTGTACCCTTTAAGGCGTGTACTTAGATCGAGTCTTGATGGGTTCTTGCAATACAAAAAACATAAATAGTTGTTAAAGTTTAAAAATATTATGTGTATACAATAATTAGGTCAAATATTTGAGATTCAAATAGGGACACCTATTTTTTCATAAAAATAAAGTAGATAACTGACTGTGCACCCCCTCATTTTTTAACTTCATTTAGTCTTATTGGAAACCTTTTGGTGTAAATTTAGATAAGATCATCTAGTTTTCAACTTATATTTTTTAAAAAAAATAAATGATATTTATTATTTTTATTAATTTTATAGTTATATAGAATTTGAAAAACTGATAAAAAATGGATAGACGGTCATGCGCCCCTTACCCCAACTACCTAAAAAAATAAAAAATAGTTTTTTTTGAATGTGTATATAATTATGCCTAGTTTAAAATCATATAATATTTTTGAATTTTGATTAAATAAATCAAAGGTACATAAAAAAATATAAACATGTATAGTTAATACATTAGTGGCCTAAAAAGACATACTTAGAAATTAATATAGATGCAAACTTTAGAATAATCTTAAAAATAAAAAAAATCTTATATTGTGAAAGAGGAGAGCATGCTTGATGTTGTAGTAATTTTTTTTATGAAATGTATTAATAAAATTCATAGTGTTTAAGAGGACAAAATCTATTTTTTTCTAATTTTTAGTCAAAAACATGGATTCAATTGTGTGTTTGCAGGTCTAGGCCCTAGACTTGGGAATCTAAGCCATTTCTGAACCTATAGGCAATGTTTTTAAAATTTTATACAACAAAAGAGCATATGACATATAAATCATATGCATTACTATATAAATTAAATATATAAATTTATATTTTAATAAATATGTGTTTCTATGTATGGAAAAACTTTAGATAGATAATCACACACATTGATTATTTACATAAGCATTGACCCTTGATAAATTATAAAAGTGTACAAGGTAAAATGAGCATTTGATTGAAATAATTCAAGAATATCAAGGAGATATAGATAAATAAATAATGTTGGAGTCACCTCAACCCAATGAGAAAGGAGCCATCATAGAGGAAAAGTTGGTGCGTGTTGGATTCCATAATATTTAGTGTCAAATGGGCCTTTAAGGATCCACATGTATACATATTACACCATAGAATATTAATATATAAATAATGAAGAGATGAGGAGTTGGTAAGGGAAAGTTTAGATGCATCAGTGATTTGGTAAGGGGAAGGCTAGATACATCAGTGATCCAAAAAAAAACCATGGGTAAAAATATTAGCATGAAATATGGTAGAGGGTAAGAAAGGAAAACCACCAAAGTATGAGTAGTGTTTACTGCATGAAGATGGAAATAAAGTGACAAAACAATAATTAGAGGTGAATAAATTGAAGCAAGGGCTTGATATAGGGGAGAAGTAAAGTGTGAGCATAAATGAAGGGATAATTTTTAGCTAAAGAGATGATCTCAAAGGCAAATAAGTGATGAACCCAAGGGTAGATTTGTGTTTAAATTAAAAAAAAGAGATGCCTAGAATTAATATCTAATTAAAATCAATTTTAGTAGTATGTAACATAATTTTTAAAATATATGATTATCTTTTAATTGGACTAATCTCACATTGATAAAATTTATGAGACAAGGATGATTTATTAAGTAATACTAGAAAAACAGACTAGAGGATAAGAAGTGAAACTCAAAGTGGTGAATTACATTAACATTTTATCTCAATATACTAATATATTATATAATATTTTTTGAGAAAAATTATCTATTAAGGTTTGATGAAAATAGTATATATTTGATTTAAAATAATTTTGGAAAAAGAAAAATGATAAGCATGTTTGATGTATGGTGACATTAGATGACATAAAGGATGTCCTATAAAATATTAAATTTTAGATGTGTGTGTGTGTGTGTGTGTGTGTGTGTGTGTGTGTGTGTGTGTGTGTGTGTGAGTGTGTGTGATTGTGCGTGCATGCATGTGTGTGTGTGTGTGGATAAAAATGTTTTATATATGATTCTAATATTTCATGAAGAAACACTTGACATAAAATATCAAACAATTAGCTATAAATAGGTTTATGTTAGTTAGGTTAACTTTAGTTAGACTAATTTATCACAAGGGTTAATATTGGTTTAATTCCTTATTATTAACTTAAAAAAAGTAGTGCCTATGCTTGTAATTAATCATACACAATACATAGAACATATGAATTTCCTACTCTAACGTGTGTGTGTGTGTGTGTGTGTGTGTGTGTGTGTGTGTGTGTGTGAGTGTGTGTGCATGCATGTGTGTGGATAAAAATGTTTTATATATGATTCTAATATTTCATGAAGAAACACTTGATATAAAATTTCAAACAATTAGCTATAAATAGGTTTATGTTAGTTATGTTAACTTTAGTTAGACTAATTTATCACAAGGATTAATATTGGTTTAATTCCTTATTATTAAATTAAAAAAATTAGTGCCTATTCTTGTAATTAATCATACATAATACATAGAACACATGAATTTCCTACTCTAACTTAATTTTTTTATATCTAAATACAATAGTTTATACACTCTTTACTCTATATCACTGATACAATTATACAAGTTACTTTGCTCTATAACCTCTACATAATCAACTTATTTCTTATCTATTTTTCTATCTAATACAATTCCATAGTATAAATACCAAGCCAAAATAATCATGGATCAATGGTCATGTATTTATAATACATGCCTTTTCTGTAATCTAGTCATCCTTTATTTTTGTAAAACTTTCTTTCTTACTACAAATCTGGTTGGTAGAATTATTTGTTCTATCAGCTTGGAAAGTTTTCTACTGATGTAGTACCAAATTCAACTCTATGGTACCTATGGTTGGGTTCTCTAGCTATACTAGAATCCTACCAACATTTTCCCAACTTTTATAATCTTGTCTCATCCTTGAGACAACTTCAAGTGTTGATAGGTAGAAAAAATTCTACTATCATTCCTCCTAAGTGTAACAAAATTGTATCATCACTATAATACATTATTGGAGAAATATGAAGTGGGTGCCATATACTTGGGTAGATGATGCTAGTACTTACTCATCATGGTTTAAGAAAAATTATCCTAATCCAAAATAAATTTCTTGGTTTCAATAATCATGTTCTCTAGATTCATATTTTCCTTCACTACCAAAATATTATCATTTTGGACATGAGATATGTCCAATTAATTGAGATAATTAGTATGCAAATTCAAACAAACCTCTATCTTCTCCATTTATTTTCTTAGGTACTCCCCATAATCCTCTATTTCCTTGTAGATGGATATATAAATGAGATGCTTCTCTTTGTAACATTCCTTAAAGAATCTCATCTTGGCTCTTTTAGCATGGGAGGGTATATGTTGGGTGCCAAAGCTAGTGGAAGTTGTGATCAACTATTTATCCATTTATTCTAATTCAAATTTCTTATCTGATGTCTATAAAGTCCAACTGAGTGAGTAGGCAAATTCTGTAGATGCATCATCAAGATTCTCCTTCATCTTACCTACCTATTCTCAATAGGCTATTTTTTTGGATATATTTTCACTTATAAATGGACCTAATAGGTCATACTTATAATCCTCCCAAGATTTTATTTTGATTTGAGATATATCTATTGCTGCTCCAAAGTGGTTGATGAAATTTTCCACTATTTCTACTAGTTGTTTTTATATTGGCAGAGTAGTATCAGGATCAACATGAGGTTGAACAATGGTTAAGGAAGATAAATTTTTCTAAATGCCTTCCTCTAAGACAACACACCATGTAATAAAATCTCCTCTATCAATTTAATTTAGTGTCTTACCTACCATTTCTTTATTGATTGGATTTAAGTTCTATAGTGCCACCTTAAATTTCCCCCTTTAGCTAGTTGGAGAAAATTTGATGAGATTAAAATGGTAGATGTCTTATGATTATGTTTAGATAAATTTATTTTAATCCTTGATAGTAGATATTGAGGAGTTTTTTCAAAGCCTTGGCTTATCCCCTTGATACCCACAACGCCTAGTGAATCAAACTAAGTGGTGTTCTCTGCACTTGAGCCTGTCTCATATCCCTTGCCTTTCCACTATAAAACCTTTATCAGTTTTGTTTTTTTATTTTGTTCTATTTATTGATTTTCATGGGCCTCTTCATCTTTCTATTTTAGTTATACAACTTTCCTAACATTCTCCTCATCCACTTTATTTTTCTATTCTAAGTTATTTTTTCCCTCCTATTCCTTTTTCCTTTTGGCTTCCTCCATGACCAATTTTTTTTGTGTTTCTTCTTGATATTTCCACTCTTGATCTTTCTCCTCCTCTAATTATTGTGCCTTATTTTTTTCAACCAATATTTGTCTTTTTTCAGCCTCTTCTTCTTATATTTTCTTTTTTTCTACCTCCTTTTTTTCTACCTAAGTTTTTTTTGCCTTTTCTCTCTCCAATAATTGTTTTTCCTATTGGGTGGTCAACTCTACAATATCTTTGATTTTTCTATCTTCTTCTTAAAGATCTTGCTCTAGTTGTTTACATTTGGAAATAATTTATTCTTAAAATTCCTTAGCTTGTTCTGATTATTTTTTCTTCTCCAATGCTTCATCTATCAGGTCCATTTTTTATTTAGGCATTAACTTCATCTGTTAGAGTTTATAAAGCTAATCTTGCTAAGTAAGAGACATAAGAGAATCCAAAGTAGTGTTATGTAATGCCTCCTCCTTATATTTATCACCAAATATCTTGGATTGTATGTGTTTTTATTTGGTGTTGAGGAGTATGGTTTGTAAATAGTTGAGAAGTTTATCAATTAAATCATCTAAATAAAATTGGCTGAGTTCAATATAATCAAGAATTACCTTTACTATCCTTCCTTTCCCTACAAAATATGCATTCTTGTAGAGGATCCCTACTTTACTTATCCCTATTTTGTTATGACACATCCCAAGGAGAGTGGTCATGTCAGGAACCTCAATATCTAGTTCTTCCTTTATTTCCATTTCCACAGTATTTTCCTCCTTTGAGGAGTCTGAATCCGACTCTACAACAACCTTCTTGGTTTTGGATTTACCTAATTTTTGTTTCTTATTCCCCCTCTATTTTTTGGTGGTGAGTGGTTCTTGAATATTTTATTCTCACTTATTTGTAGTAGAGTTTTTCCTATGATTAGAGATGTAGTAGGGGACTTTTTAGATTCTTCTATAGCATGAATTTTGCTTGTGGATTTTAAGGGCACAACTTCCTCAGGTAAGGTTTTCCTCTACCTAAGTGTGTAGGATGTAGTACCATTTTAGGGAATTTATTATTCCAATAATTATTTACATGTAGTATAATATTTAAATATAAAATAGGTTGTGTCTTCTTCTTCCTCCTCTTCTATGTTTAAAAATCCTAAGTCTATCACTAGTTTCTTAGGACTTGAGGATCTATGGCTAGAAATTGAGGTTGAGATGTTCCAGTTTATCATATTAATAGTAGTTCATCCCTACCCTTATCGAAATCTTCTTCTTTTTTTATTGTTGATAAATTCACCTAATTTTAGTGAAAAATTGATTTGCCCTTAGATTGAGTAGGAGACTTCTATCCCCAATAATAACATGCTCAACTTGTTCATTAGATACTTTGTAGAGTAGGGGTGGAGAGGGATGAATTTATTAGAAAAGGGTTTTATAAATAGGTTATCTATGTCTACTATAAAATGAACTTATATAAATTATTTATTCACAATATCCTTAGATATTTGATACCTCCCTTCTACCATACTTCTAATGATCATTTCCCAATGCAAGACATTTTCTAGTTATTATCCTATAGGGATATCTTTTATGGTTTCAAGGAATTAGGAATCTATATATGTGTCTATATTATAATTTTATCCTCCCTCATGACTTGGAATAATGTGCATAAAGTAAATTTTAAGTACTATCAATAAAGAGCTAGATCATAAGTCTTGGATGTTCTTACATTTCTTTATATTATGCATATTCTCCATATATTGCTCATATAGTGTAATGGTCATATCATATTTCACACTAGTAGAGACCATATCATATGCAATGTAGACACTCTTAGTAGTTGTAGATTCATATTTGTATAGTATACCTTCCATGTAATATATTTGGTGGAAAAATGGATTTTTAAGTCTTTCATACTTTGAATAGATAAAGCTATGTTATTAACTTTTGTACCTAATAATGTCACAAGGGTACTAGTACTCACATTCATCTTCTTCTCATATTTATGTGTTAAATGTCTTTCATAAAGGAGGTTGGTCATGGTATAAATCACATTTTTTGTGATGTAGTATGGATGATCCATGTATAGGATGTCATCATGTGCCCTATTGAGTAACACCTGGGTTGTGCTTGTCATGAGGCAAAAGAATGGAAACTTAGTCCATGCATTCAATTTCAACTTTTGAATAATAGTATACTCTATCTTGTATTCTAATTGTTATCTAAGGGTTAACTTATAATATAACATGCCTTTCAATTTACATCTTATTATGGTCAATCTTCATCAAATGAGCTCTGATATATCTATATATGTATTCTAAGTGTGTAACCAAATTTAGGGCTTTTAAAAATTCTCTTGATGGGGTTGGTTTCTATGACTTAGGATAATGATTTTTGAACTTAGGTTATTTGATGTGTTCTAATATAACTACCTTATTAATTTCCATTCTTTTTTCTTTGAAAAATTGAATTGATTCATCCTGGATGAATATCGACTAAAATGTTTTTGTAGAGTTTCGGTGCTCATTTAACTTAGTAATTTTTTAAATTATCAAACCCTTATTTTATAGCTTATTCAATCTATTTGTTAAGCACACTAAACTATGTTTAAGGAATATAAAATGCATTTATTATCACTATTCATCACCCTTTTTCACTTGTTTTGGCTATTAATAGATGTCCCATTGTGTGTTTACTTTATTATTATCATTGTATTACCGATTTTGATAGCTTTCACATATTTCATTATTCCCACTATATATTTCCCTTAGCATTTTGAACATAATTTATGATTTATCCCTTCAAAATTTTCTTACTATGGAGGGTTTAGTATCATTATGCTCCTTTTAAAAATTAATATTACCATTGCTTTTTGGTTTCCTCTATAGATGTGTGTTCTACAAATTCACGACTGACAATCTTGTGAAGGTTAATTCCACTTCCTTGGGGCTTCTAGTCTCCTTCATTCTTCCCACCATAGTTTATTTTATACTGGTAGTTAGTATTTTGATTCACTTATTACCCCTATTCATATGGTTCCTTTCCTTGAGACACTTTGCTTTGATAATCATACCCTGAATATGTAGAGGCCAATAGTGACTATGCCAATTTTGTATGATGATTTCCTATTACTACTGTGTCATATTTCATACCACCATTGAAATTTTATTTTCATCATCTCCACATAATTTTTCCTCTTTATACTACTAATATATCTTATTCTATGGTAAACTATATGTTTTGATGGTGACTTTTCTTAATCTATATGATATTTTATTCCTTATTTTATCTCACTGCTATATGCCACTATTTATCACAACATTGTATTTTTTAAATCCTTATTTTGTCATGCCATGGAATAAACTAAGACCAGATTCATTAATATATTCACTTAAGCTCTTACCACTATGTAAAATTTAATATCACGAGTTCATAATTTATGTCCCTTTTCTCCCCCATCCTTTGGTTCTTTCCTTAGTTGGTAGCCCTTGTCCTAGTAATCACAATCTATCTCTGTGAATGAGAATGTTAACATATTTGATTATGTCCTAGGATTGTATCTTACTACCATGAAATATTAAAACCATAGATTCTCACATTCCATTTTTTTATCCTTCCATGGAACAAAAATGTCTCATTTTCCCCAATATTTTCATCTCTTTTCTTACCATTGTATACTAGCTATTACCTTAGCATCCCATTTTTATATTTTTATATTTTTATCTTTATTTTATCCCTTATTTTAATTTATATATGTTCTATGGTTTAAGTGTCCCACTAGTATGTTATGGCATCATCAAACAACCAGTTACCATGAAAGTTATTTTATGGGTACCATAGTAGACTTATTAAACTTCCTTGGATGAGAGGAAAGTGTAAACCTAGTTGCGGGGGGGGGGGGTGACATGATCTAAGAAAATAAACTTTAAGAATTTGGTTTGGTGTACCATAACATATTATAATAAAACTTCAATTGATTAGAAGGACAGTGTCACCCCATGAATTATTCCTTGATTATGCTTACTACCTTACATCATAGTGGTTTACGGTGTAAGTTTTCAATCTAGTGGCATTGAAAAACCCTTATTTTAGATTGACTTATAGAATTTGAATTTTATTTCACTTGAGTTTAATATAATTTCCACTATATATGGCCCAATGGCATCTTATCTTCATCTTGCCCAATTTTTGATATTTTTTGTCGTAAAGTAGGACTTGATCTCTAACATGAAATTATTTTATTTTTATGTACCTATCATGCCATGATTTTTATCACATTTTTATTACATTTGGTTATATGCCACTAGAAACCTTTTTTCATATAATATTTCTAATTTTGTCAACCTTTCCCAAATAGAATCCTTCTCATTCATACAAAATGTTACTGTGAGCCTCAAACTTGGTAGGACATATTCCATTGGCATGATTGCTTTTAATTTAGAGATTAAATAGAAGGGGAAATATTTAGTGAATATTTTATAAATGGTGTGGTAAGCCCATAGTACCATTGATATCTTCATATCCTAGTCTATTATCTCTATGTTGCATACTTTTATTAGTACTTTCTCAAATACTTTATTAAATACTTCACTAGTACCATTTTCTTACAGATGGTATGGAGTGCTTCTGTGATGTTAGATTAGGAAATGTTTGAGTAATTCAATAATTATTTTGTTATTAAAGTGTTTTCTTTGGTCACTTGTTATGCTCAACAGATAACCAAACCTCATAATTATGTTTTCATGTAAAAATTTGGCATCCATTTTTGTGGTACAATCCTTTATGGGTATAACTTCTACCCATCTTGTTAGATATTATATTTTGGCGATAATGAATCTAGAATTACTTTTCTTACCTACAAGCTTAATAGGTCCAATGAAGTCAACTGCCCATTTTTCAATTGGAGCTAATGTAGACACCGAAATCGTGTCTACTCCCTTGGTCGACTCCCCCCTTGGTCCCCTTGGTCCCTTTTCCACTTCTAACCACTCCTAAACCTATGTCTTATTAATTTAAAATAATTATCTTCTTTTAAATTAATAATTCTTTATCTCCCCTTGACACCTCACCCATGCCGCCTCCCTTCTCCTTGGATTCCTTCCCCCTTGGATACCCTCATTTATCACCCTATGACCTATTCCAACTTCCCCTCCACTACCCCTTGCCAAGTATTAAATGATTCAAGATCCCATTTCCCTTATCCCACTCATTTCCCATGCCTATTAAGCCACTTTCGACCATTTCTTCCTCTGACCCACTAACCTGACAGTTGGAAAAATGGAAAAAAGGCTATTTTTAGCCTTTTTCCTACCTTCTAGCCACCGATGTCGGTCAACTATCGACCGACGTCAGCAATTTTGCCAAAATTGGTTTCCTTCATAACTGCATTCTTGACCCAAATGCAGGATCTGCTCTCTCAATCTTTCAATCCGACCTTTCGACCTTTAGCAATATGATATTTCACTCCTCAATCTGTCAATCCTTCCAATCATCAGACCTCTCACTCTCTCTCTCTCAGGTATACACAACAAGCTACAACAACAACAGGTACTCTGCATCAACCACTCCACCTGCAATAGGGCCTTCACACCAGTAGCATCAGTAATAGGTACAACTAGTCTGCAACACTCTTTCCTCAGCAAACCATAGGTAAGTATTTCCTCTATGTTTTCATTATGTTTTCAATTATTGCTTCTAAGTAATATCAATAGCCCAGACCCAACCTGTTCTTTGGGAGCCTTCTCTCATCCTTATTTTCCCCATTTCCTCTATCCACTCAATTTGGTCCCTTTTCAGACCATACACTCTGTCCATTGTCCTTACACAGACTCTCAGACTATTCAACCAGACCCAGAGCCCTTCTCAGACCTGTCCACATACCATAAACCCATCCAGACCTGACCAGACCTCATCCAAAGACTACTGCCCCAACTGATGCTAGCCACAGAGACCACTACCTTCACTGACGTCAGCAGACTAATCGACATTGGCAGGCTTGACAAATTGATGTCAGTAGAATAACTGACGTCGGTGACTGTGACCAGGCTAACAGCAGCATTCAGGTAAGCATTTGCTTCTATTTCTGTTTCAGTCTTTAATCATTTTAGTCTTTTATCATTCTACCTTTTATCAGACATTATATTTATCAATCAGTGGGTTGACATCCCTCAAGGAAGTCTTTGTACTTCTGGGATTAAGCTTTTGCTTGCCAACCCACCATTTCCTCATCTAACACCTTCTTTGTTTTAGTCTCTTTCCTCTACAAGTGTCATCCTCCACAACCAAAGAGGAATTCCTTCAGTCATCTGGATTCGATGCGCAAGACTACATCCAGGTATCTTCTAACCCTAAACCTCTTATCTTAGTTTCTCATTTCCTTTTTGAATGTGAAAGCGAAAATCATATAGAAACATTTTGGCACACTCGATGGGACCCTAGGGTCTTCCTTGGGTTCTTTTCTTTCTTTTCATATAGGTGCATTAGGTTTCTCCTTTTCACCTCTTTATTCTCTCTCTTCCAAAAGACACCATTAGCAGGATTAAAAAGAACTCTTCTTTCTTTTCTTGCATCTTAGACTAGTCAAAAGTCATACTCTTCAACCTCATCTCACTTGTCCTCATACGAACTAACATTTCAATTTGGGCTTAAAACACATTGCATTTCATTTCTTCTTGACTGCATACTTAGTCCACATCTATTAATTAAAAAACCACATCATGAATTAATTGTAGATCACTTATGTTACACAACCAAATCACTTGCACAAATCAAACATCTTAACCCACCTGAGACAAGGCCCGACTGGGATTTCATCACCCAGCGGATACCTTACCCATCCTGGTAATCCCACTTGGAATTCACCACTAAGGGGAAAGCCCACTCTATTCTCTGGTAGAGGATAATCTCTAGGGAAAGTATATTTTGGCTAAGCGAGACCAGCTTACCATTGGACTCGTGAAGTGAGGGGAGTTTGCTCCTTAGCACCAAGCCATGTACGGAACCTAACACAGACTCTTAAGCACCTAAACTAACCTGAAACCATCTTTAGACTACCTCTTCTAGTACCCATTCTACAAGCCAACCTCCCCAACACATTCTAAGGCATAAGCCAACAGGATTCTAAAAGTTGATTCTTAGGATTTAACGCTTAGGGCCTGCTTGTCTCCATCTATTTTTCTATTCCTATCTAGTTTTTTGAGCTAAGTGAGGACATTTTTTTTCTTCTTCCAAAAACTCTCAAATCTTCTAAGTTTCTAGAAAACACAGTAATCGACATCAGTTTTTCCACCGACGTCGGTAACTTTCTTCACCGGCATCGGTCATCTGATCGACATTGGTAGCCTATATCACCGACATCGGTTTTTAAACCGACGTCAGTCTCTGTCCAAAACTTTTTTTCCAAAACAAAAAGCTTAAACCCGACCATTTTTTTGCCAAAACCACATTTTATGTTTTTAAAACTAAAAAAACATAGTTTCTCTAACCTGACCCTTCTTGCCTTGAATGGTTTTGACACGCAATCAAACCAAGGCTCTTCTTGATCACGTGAGGCATCAACCGCTTCCGCCTTCCCCGTCCATAACCAGTCCCTTAATGGATTTTCATTCAGAGACCAAACAAACTCCAACTCAACTGACCTCGACTCAGACCCCCATTGTCCCTGAAGGGGACCAAGATTTCAAAAGATTCTTGGACCTTAATGTCAAAGCCCTTTAAAACTATCTTGCAAGAAACCAAACGCGAGACCTTTCGGGTGAAGCGGCGATGACATCAACACCATCTGCTACCCAACCTTTTATGACTCAAACTATTGCCTCAACCATTAACCCGACCATGGCTAATACGCAAAGTTTGGCCTCCCCATCTATTTTTAGACCGACCTCCATCGAGGTTTCATTACCCCCTCAACCACACGCAATTCAACCAAGTTATACATCATACCAAAACTTGATTGTCTCGACTCCACACACTCTTACACCTAAAAATGCAGGAGTGTCTACCTCCCCTTTTGCCAATGCCGCCACACAACCACCTTTGGTGGTATCTAGTCAACTTATGGCTTCTACCTTCATAACGCAACCACCCTTGGCCTCCACTTCTATCCCAACGACTAGTTATCAATATGTTGCACCCCTATAAGCACAACCGACTACATCGTATGCCCCTTCTAGCACCTTTCAAGCACCTTACAACCTAGGGGGTGCTCCACCCACAAATTCATCAGTAGATATAATCAAAATGCTGATGGACAAAATGTCTAGTCTTGAGGCTTCCATTTCTAGTTTAAGTAATGTCTTTTCTTATGACCAAATTTGCAATGAACCCATCCATCCCTCTATCCCAATCAAGCCATATCCCAGTCAGTGGGAACTTCCTAAATTTTTTCATTTCCAGAGTAAGGAAGACCCATAACAGCATCTACGAGCATTCAGACATGCTTGTTATCTTATAGCCCATGATGATGCATTACTTCTACGCACTTTCCCCATGTCACTTTCTGGCCCTGCCCTTTATTGGTATAACTCTCTTACCAGTCACTCCCTCTTTTCATTCACTCAACTTGCCCAATTATTTCTTGACCATTTTTCTATCAATATCACCAAAAAAGTCTCAATCACAGACCTCTACTCCATCAGGCAATTTGACGATGAATCAATAGTCAATTTCGTCGCTCGTTGGAGAGGCTTGATCAAATAGCTCTCCTTTTCCTTGCCTTAACCTGAGCTCATCAAGATCTTTTCTCAAGCATGTGCCAGACACATCTCATCCACCTTGCGGGTTTAAACATTCCACACTTTTGACAAAGCTTTCACCATGGCCTAAAAGCTTGAACTCCGTGCCATTAAAGATGATAAGGTCAAATTGCATAATACCAACACAAAAGCCAATGACCCTTCTTCTTCCAGACCTTCTTCTTCCCACTCTAAATCCAAAGGAGTGGCCAACACTGTGATTGTTAGATCACCATCTTTGACAACAACTAATCAATCTCAACCTTCAACATCTCAAAGCATCACCAAACAATTCTAACAATGGTACATACAACGTAACTACACTCCACTTGGAGAATCATACGCTTTCATTTTGGAAAAAATCATCAAGCAGGGGGTCCTCAATCTCCCTCCAATCTGACCACCTCAATTTGACCCTTTAAAAGCCCTCCCTACATGGTATAGGGAGGCTAAATTCTGTCACTATCATCACGTCCACGGCCATGACATCAACAATTGTCGAACCTTCAAAAACATCATTCAAGACATGATAGATAAGGGTGACCTCGTCTTGGATAACCCAAACTCCTTGCCCAATCAAAACATTGACATCTTTAGACAACCATTCCCAAACCATCCTCCTACCTAAAATAATGTCCAGACCATGACCGATAGCTCCCAAGAGCATGACATACACACGGTCAACATGGTCTCACCTCTTGTCCCTGACCAACCTCCATCACAGGTAGAAGAGCTTTCTTCTCCTATTATTCCTCCATCGACCTCTCTTATATTGGAGGACGCTTCGACCATACCAATGCCATTACCCCCACCTTCATCCTTCCTCCTACTGATGGAGGACCATACCCTTCCTACTCCTTAACTACAAGTAGAAGGCACCATCATCATTGCCCTCCACCCTCTTGAGGAGTCACACTCTCCTATTTCTTCTCCACCAAGAGAAGAACCAGTCTCTTCACCCATTTCGACCAAGGAAGACCCAGTCACGATTTCCTCTTGCCTTTTACCTGAGATTGCTACATCTCACTCACCTCCGTCCACATCTAAACCCAAACCCATATCTAACCTCACCTCGTACAATGGTGGCCCTCAACCCAAACCAAAGAAGGCCACTAAACCACACCAGAGAATTCCTCTCCCATCTTCATCATTACCTTCAATTTTGGGCCTGCATTCATCTGCTTTAATAAGAGTGCTTCCTACTCCCATACTTCACAGAGGCAAGTCACCTCCATTATCCCCTCAACCCATTAGACATATATTTCCTCCAAAACATACAACACCTATCACCACCAAAGTGCCATCTACACGTGTGGCTACACCACCCACAAAAATGATGGTACGACCAACGCCTCTTACACCTCTCAAACTAAAGTCATCAACCTCTATTGCAACAAAACATGTAGACCCATTAGCAAGTTCTTATGCCTTGCTGTTACGACAACTATTACAGTCTTCTCGTATCAGTATTCCACCTCTTAAACCATACCAATCTCTTGGACCAAAACCACCATGGTTTGAGACACTCAGATTTGTGCATATCATCGCATGCCTGGGCACGACACTGAGAATTATTGTGCCCTCAAGGTTGTCATTCGCTAATGCTTGGAGAAAGACACCCTTCTTATTGACCATATTATCAATAAAACTTCAACACCATCAACTCCCAGATCAAGACCATCTTGGTTCGATAACTCTAAATTTTGTCACTATCATAAAAAATTGGGACATGACACTGAGCGTTGTTGCGCTCTTAAAGCTGTCATTGATCAACACCAAAAAAAGGATACCCTTTTCATTAAGGATCCTCTTGACCACCCCTTTGAAAAATCATCAACACCAACCCATGCTTCTCAAACCTCATCACCTAAATCAGGATCTCCATGCCAGACTATGGTCCCTTTGCCGCCTTTAACCCCCTTATTTGACATCAACACAGTCAATCTAACCACCAAGCCTCAACCAACTTTAACCAATCTGTCAAACATTCTCCCTAGCTGTTGGGGGAATTCAACCTTCATCCAAGCCTCGACCAACCTTTCAACCCAGTCTCGACCAAATATCAATCACTCTCTTAATCCTAAACCTTGACTAGGCCTCGACCAAACAAGCATCGACTTGACCTCGACCAAACATTCAACCTATCTTTGACCAAACATTTAACCCAACCTTGACCAAACATCAACCAACCTTTTCATCAAAACATTTGACTGACCTCAACCAAACAACAACCAACTAAGATAATGACCAAACATCAACCAGCCAAACAATCTGACAAAATATCAACCAACTTCATGTCTAACATCAACCAACTTCTTAATCATCTTCATGTCCAAAATCGACTAGCATGTGACCAATATGAAGCAAACTAAAATGAGGCAAATTCACCCCTAATTGGCTCAGACCTTTCATCATCACGCATAAGCATGGACCAGGGACTTATCAGAACCTAAGCCCTTTAATGCCTTGCATCTACGACCATTCTACTGTTAGTCGAGTACTCGTTCACTTGACATTTAACTTGAGCTCATCCCTTGAGCAATCCCCCATTCTCTTAATCCTAATTCTTTTCAACCCTATTCCCCTAAACAAATCCTATGTAACCCTTTTATAAGTATGGATGCTTTGTCCTAAGGGAGCCCTTAAACTTCTATAGTCTTGTCCATGACTCAAAATTCTGTCAAAATAATCAAGATGTCAAAATATCCAAGGTCACAAAATTAAAAAGTAGACTGCTCCCTCAAAGGACAGCTATACTATCATTGCTATAACTAATAGACTGCTCCCTCAAAGGATAGCTATTCAAAGCCCTCATATATATATAAAGCAAAAATATAGACCACTCCCTCGAAGGATGGCTATGACTAAATCTTGCTATAAATAACACTCTCAGAAGCTTCCCACATTGATCAGCTTCACAACATGACCACAAAACACACTAACATCTCTACGTAGACTTCCCGCATCGATCAGTCTGCACCAAAAAAAAAAAGGGGTCATGGACTTGGCTTGTAGTCGTCTCAGGGTCTCCTATAAAAAAGGGCAAGGTTCTCTCTGCTCTAAAACGGGTTACCCTCTCCTCCTACCACATCACCTACTCAAGGGACTTTGAGCTCACTTTAATGTCAAAGTGATTTGATTACCTCTCTAACACAACCCATGGTCAACAACGTAATGCATGAATGGGGCTCTCGGTTCTAACAACCCCTATCTATGCTATCATTCTGGTCCTAGTCAATGAAAGGGCAAATATGCTTTTCACTTCCTTTCTACTTTGGTCGCATTCAACCACATCATTTGTCAAACCAACTCAACCCAACATTTTTAGACTAGAAACATGACAACATGACATCAAGACATCATACATCATCATAGACCATTCACATAGTTTCTATGGACAACAATACACATGGAAACTATCGACCAGACACAATTTATGTTAAGCATAAACCATTACTTGCTGAAGCATAAATAGACTCAATTCATTTTTAGCACACATCCATCACAAACATGGAAAATTGCTAGGGATGAAAGACCCCTAAACTAATGTTACAGAATGCACCATCACACAATATGGAAAAGGCTATAGCATCATCTTATCCTCATCATTTCAACACATGACCAAACCAACCTATCGACCTCTTTGACTCTTCACCTGAACTACATTGGTTTGAGGCCCTAAGACTGGGGCTATGTAGGTAGCACTCAGTTGACATGATGTCCTCTGGGGTTAGCTTGACCACCCTCATTTATTCGTCTACCTGATGGACAAACCATATCTCTCCTTTGACCATGACTGGACCTCGTCTAAGACCAATCCATAACTTTGACCCCCTTCCTCCCTTTTAAGGAGAACTACATTGGCCTGAGGCCCTTCACACAAGGGCTATGTAGGCAGCACTCAGATCACATGACGTCTTTTGGGGTTATCTCAACCACATTATTTCATCCATGCATTCATTCGACCAGCTATCTATCTTGACCCACCTCGACCAATGACCTTGGAGATCATGACTATCTCCTCAGACTCTGACCACTTCCAAGACAAACATTGCCTTGGTTGTTTTTGCATGTATGTTACCTCACAAATGGTTAGCAAAATTGTGCACAGACTATTTATGACCTTCACAAGTATAGGATCACAAGCCGGTTGATCCCCACTACTTGTGACATTTTCATGTTTCGAGGAGCACTTCCTGAGCCCAAGATACCTGAAACACGATGACCATTGGAGCTTCAGCTTATATTGAATAACCAAATCAGCTACTACCAAATGCTGGGGCCTAGTTATTTCAATTTTGGCACTCCTTGACCTTTGACCTATGATAATTTGACCTTACCATCCCGTGAAGTGGTATACGTGCAATCACAACTTTTTCAATGTTCACACTCACACCTTCACCATTTTCATCCACTTTCTATCAAATCAGCACCCGACTTCAGGTTCCCTTCCCTCAACTCCCACTTTGAGGGGGAATACTTGATCCCACACCTAGTGTAACCAACCCTCATTTCATTTTTGTCTTACAGTTCACTTAAACAACCAATAGGACAAAATCAACCTTATCCCACACCTGGGGCAACCAACTCCTATTTTTGTCTTGTATTTTGTCGAGAACAACCAACAAGACAAAAAGGGGCAAATATAGACACCAAAATCGTGTCTACTCCCTTGGTCGACTCCCCCCTTGGTTCCCTTGGTGCCTTTTCCACTTCTAACCACTCCTAAACCTATGTCTTATTAATTTAAAATAATTATCTTATTTTAAATTAATAATTCTTTCTCTCCCCTTGACACCTCACCCATGCCACCTCTTCTCTCCTTAGATTCCTTCCCCCTTGGATACCCTCATTTATCACCCTATGACCTATTCCAACTTCCCCTCCACTAGCCCTTGCCAAGTCTTAAATGATTCAAGACCCCATTTCCCTTATCCCACTCATTTCCCATGCCTATTAAGCCACCTTCAACCGTTTCTTCCTCTGACCCATTGACCTGACATTCAGGAAAACAGATGAAAGGCTATTTTTAGCCTTTTTCCTACCTTTTAGCCACCGATGTCAGTCAACTATCAACCGACGTCGGTGATTTTTCCAGCGTCAGTTTCCTTCATAACTACGTTCTTGACCCAAATGCAAGATCCGCTCTCTCAATCTTTCAATCTGACCTTTCGACCTTTAACAATATGATCTTTCACTCCTTAATTCGTCAATCCTTCTAATCATCAAAACTCTCACTCTCTCTCTTAGGTATACACAGCAAGCTACAAAAACAACAGGTACTCTACATCAGCCACTCCACCAGTAACAGGGCCTTCACACCAGCAGCATCAAGAATAGGTACAACCAGTCTGCAACACTCTTTCCTTAGCAAACCATAGGTAAGTATTTCCTCTATGTTTTCATTATGTTTTCAGTTATTACTTCTAAGTAATATCAATAGCCTAGACCCAACTTGTTCTCTGAGAGCCTTCTCTCATCCTTATTTTCCCTATTTCCTCTATCCACTCCATCTAGTCCCTTTTCAGACCATACACTCTGTCCATTGTCCTTGCATAGACTCTCAGACCATTCAACCAGACCCAGAGCCCTTCTCAGACCCATCCACAGACCATAAACCCATCCAGACCTGACCAGACCTCGTCCAAAGACTACTGCCCTAACCGACGCTGACCATAGAGACCACTGCCTTCATCGACGTCAGCAGAGTAACTGACATCGATAGGCTTGACAAACTGATGTCGATAGAATAATTGACATCGACGACTGTGACCAGGCTAACAACAACATTCAGGTAGGCATTTGCTTCTATTTCTATTTTAGTCTTTAATCATTTTAGTCTTTTATCATTCTGCCTTTTATCAGACATTATTTTTATCAATCAGTGGGTTGACATCCCTCAAGGAAGTCTTTGTAATTCTGGGATCAAGCTTTTGCTTTCCAACCCTCCATTTCCTCATCTAACGCCTTCTTTGTTTTAGTCTCTTTCCTCTATAGGTGTCATCCTCCACAACCAAAGAGGAGTTCCTTCAGTCGTCTGGATTCGGTGCGCAAGACTACATTCGGGTATCTTCTAACCCTAAACCTCTTATCTTAGTTTCTCATTTCCTTTTTGAATGTGAAAGTGAAAATCATATAGAAACATCTATCACCAATATTGGGTAGAGGTGAATCTCATCTCTAGCATTTGGTTTTCCTACTCTTTGATAAACATCACAACTTCTTACATATTTGTGTGCATATTTGAAAAGTGATGACCGCCATAGACCTATTAGTAGTATCTTTTTTCCTATAGATTCTCATAATTTGTGTCTCCTTATAACTCCATCATGTGCCTCCCTTAAGATAATATATATTTCATGAAGAAATGATACCCACCATAACACATCATCTCTTCCCTTTTTATACAATTCCCCTTCAATCAACATCAAGGAAAATTCTTAAATAATTAATATTTTCTTATGTAAAGTATTATATTCTTCGACGAACTCTCTACTAGATAATAATTGTGTAATACCCTCCATGTCTTTAGGGACTAATTCTATGTGGAAGAGGTGATCTCCAGGAATCCAATACTCAATTCATTCTAGATCTTCTCCTATGGTTATTCAAGATAAATAGTTAGGTCCATCATTAGATTTTCTAGGTTTCAGCATAATCTTGAAGTCAAATTATTAGACCAACATGAGCCAGAGATAGATTCTCCCTTAGATTATTAGTCTATTGATGAGATAGTTTAATGGCTTATGATCTATGAATAAAGTGAATGGAGTAACCAACAAGTAATGTCTAAACTTTTTCTCTACATAAACCATCATGATCATTTATCTTTCCATTGTGGAATAATTCCTTTATGCCTTTGTTAATTGTTGACTAGCAAAGGAAATTGGGTGATCTATGTTCCGACATAGTTGTGCTAATACTGCTCCTATTACAATTCTTGATGCATAAACATGTATATAAAATGGGCTCTTCCAATATGGAAATACTAATATTGGCACATCCATTATTTTATTCTTGAGTGTATCAAAGGAATCTTAGAATTATTTTGACATTATAATGGTTGATTATTCTAATTCCTCAATAATTATTTGATGAAAGCACTGATGGATGCATAATTTATTACAAACCTGCGGTGGTATATAGTATACCCCAATATTGTCCAATTGTTTTTGTGTTTTTGGTGGTGGTAAGTTAATGATTATGGAATTTTGAGTGGATCCACCATCAATCCTTGTTTAGATATTATATGTCCCAATAGAATTCCAAAAGGAGTTAAAAAAATGTATTTCTTGAGATGTAATGATATATTTAACTATTTGCATCTTTGGAACATCATCCTTAGTGATTGTATGTGGTATCTTATTAATACATAAACTATCTAGTCATCTAAATATACTTCCAGAATTTCATGGATGAAATCCATGAATGCATTCACCATTATGTGACTAAATACTACTAGTGTATTTTTTAATCTAAAGGGCATGACTATATATATGAAGGATCCTTATTTCATAGAAAATATGGTTTTTGGCCTATCTTCTGGTGCTATCCAAACTTGATGGTATCCTGAGAACCCATTGATGAAAGAATAGATCTCCCTACTTACAACACTTTTTAATATTTCCTTAGTAAATAGAATTAGGAATGGGTCATGTAAGTAATATTCAACTCAATGCAATCCACACACACACACACACACACACACACACACACACACATTATATATATATATATATATCTCACCCATTTTCTTGTTTTGTATCACCATAGGAATTATCCATTCAGTATATTTTATTGGAGTTATAATCCTTCTAATGGTTGTTTTTTCCAATTTATTCTTGACTTTTACCTTTATATCATGGTTTAGTCTATATGGCCATTTCCATAGGGGTTTAGTATCTTCTTTTAACTGGATTTTCATAGTGACTACATCCTCCTTAATCTCCTTGAGTTTAGTAAACATCCATAGAAATAAATATTCAAATTCCCTTAGTAATTCCACATTTTTTTGACTTCCTCTTTAGCCCAGTAATACCCAACCTTTACCATTTTTAGATTTCCTTTTGTGGAAATAATTTTCTTCCCTAATTTTAAGTAGTTGTTAAAAGTAATGAATTTTATCCTCTATGATATTTATTAGTTATCTTTCTCCCTCTGTGACATCAATATGGATATTTGTTGGTTTTTCTTCATCATCTTATTCATGTTTGGTAATCTTATGACAAT
The DNA here is from genome assembly GCA_037957365.1 of Torreya grandis. Lineage (NCBI taxonomy): Eukaryota > Viridiplantae > Streptophyta > Pinopsida > Cupressales > Taxaceae > Torreya > Torreya grandis. Next base: position 1,583,665 of record JARHVA010003906.1, read on the forward strand.
ATGCTATCCTCTTTGATTCTTTCATTATTACTTTTTGGTTTGTGGTGTTTGGTAACTCATGTACAACTATTCCAATTTTCTCCCATTCATTCACACGACTTAAATAGGTGTCCTTTATTTTGATTTTGGATAATTTTTTCTTTAATACCAAGTTTTCCATGAATAAGAATGTTTTGATGTTCTATAGTGCACTACATATTCTAGTATTAGGGTCCCAAAAATTAAAAGTTCTAAAAAATCCATTTTTAAATATGCCCATGTATTAGTCCCCTTCCACATTTATTGATGTATATACCATGTATTTGGTATTGCATTTAGTGTATAAAAAATGAATTATACCCATAAATGTTTATCTATCTCCCCTTTTTATTTCCATATTCTTTCATAGGTTTCAATATGTCATCTTGGATTGGTTTTCCCTACATAATGTGGTATGTCTGGAAAATATCTCTCTGATTGTACAAACTTTATTTTTAGTAAGATGTAAAAGTGTTTCCTCATATAAATGGTGGTTTTGTGAGTGTGTCACAATTTTTAGGTAGTAATGGTGAGTGTATCATCAATGGATTTCATTTGTATTTCTTCTTGTGGAAATACTCTCATCATTTGTTGTAAATATTCATCAATGAGTCCTATGCTAGTTAAATTGGGTAATTTGTTATGGAAGCTCATTCTATGTAGTGGGATCTTCTTTTGTATAGTGATGGGTCTTACATTGTGGTAGTGATTTTCCCCTTTTTGGGTATATTTATTATGCATCAAACTTTTTGCATTGTGGTTTCTGTCTCCCTATATAAGAAGGCATCAAATTCATCATTTGAGGGTTTTTCACCTTCTTCTTATTTAACTATCAGTTCCCCCTCATCATTGGGTTCTAGTTAATCTTTAGCCTTAATAATATTTTTAAAAGTATATATGCCAACAAGATTATCAAGTTCACTATTCTCATCTTCTATTCATAGTTCTTCTGACCATACTATATCTATTGCCACCTCCAATGGGAAATGAATTACTAACCCCTTCTTTTCAAATATGATTTCTTCTTCTTCCAAGTCGAGTGATCCATTTACACAATCCACTCCAAGTTTAATAGTGGTGGATATCATAAATATTAATTACCTCAAAATCCACCTTTTTCTTTATCCCCATAAAATTAACTTCAACATTTTATATGGTGCCAATTGGTGATTATGGGGTACCATCTGTCATGACAATAACATATGTTGTTGTCTGCAATTGTAGTTTTCCCAAAAGTTCCCACATACTCCATGGTAGCATATTTATGTCTGTACCAAGATCTAATAATGTTTATTCACTTCCTACCCATTAATTTCTACATCCAATAGAATAGTAAATTTTTCCATGATCGGTTTATGTCAAACACATTCTTTTTGGTTATGCTCTTGTTATCTTTCTATACTATCTATACTCGGTGTTCTCTTTTTTGTTTGTTCCAATATTTGAAAAATTGATTAAGTTTTGTTGAAAAATCATGTTTTTCAACTAGCTTTATTATTTGTTTTAAATCACCAACTACATCTTCATCAAAGTAAGTTAGCTTAAGTCGATCCTTATTCTATTTTTTCATTATGATTTTTTTTCTTTTCTCCATAGTTATGTCATGGTCATGAATGTTATGCTTATCCCCACCTATTTTTGTATCTAATTTTATACTAAAATTTATAATCAATTCTTTTCCTTTGTTAGTCTTCATGCCACTTCTAGTGGTTATTAACACTCATGGTTGTGAAATTTCATGCATAATAGAAAGAGCCTTCTTCCACAGTCTCTCTTTTATTATTTCTTGGCATTGTCTAATTTTTTCATACATAATTATCCTTTGGGATTAACTACCCTCTTGGAATTTTATTATTTCTTCTTCTTTTCCATGGTACATTTCATTACACCTCCATTTTGTATCTTTCCCTTTAATAAATTTTCATAGATGTTTAGCTCCTTCTCTAGGTGGTTATTCAACCATCTCTTTTGTTTTTGTTCTACCATTTTTCTAAAACTACACTAATTTTGGGTAGGAAAATGAGTTTTGGGTGTCCTTTTCATGGAAAACCCACATTCCATCTATATCTCCTCTTCACAATTCCTATAAATATGTCCAAGCTTCCCACATTTATAACATGTTAGGGGAGGTCTTTCTTGGTGATACCCCTGGTTATAGTTTGGATTATATCCTCTACCCCCCTTGGTAGTTTCCTCTTTCACAATACCCTCCTCTATAACTACCTTGTCCTCCATCTCTATATCCCCCTTGATTGTTGATATAGTATTGTGGTTGGGTGTTTTAAATTTCTAGTGTTGTCTAATATATATAGCTAGGATATGATATGCCATCATTGGTTTTAAAAGTAACTGAATTGGGGGTATTTTCCACATTATCACCACTCTTTTCCAAATAGTATCTTGGACATCTACAAGTGCATCAATAGCAAGGAAACTATGATTATAATGATTGAATGATCCATAATTTATATAGTGCATTATCTAGTTTATGAAAGGTGCTATTTCCATCATTGGGTATAGATGTTGGGGATTGTGATCATTTAATCTACATATTCTATAATATATTACCTCTTTATATATATCTTGATGGATTGGTGGTGTCATCCCTATCGGTGGTTGCATAGATCTTATTTTTTCAACTCTCTTTATTATATCACTATGAGGGCATTCTATCTTATAATAGGCATCCACATAGTAGATAGAACATTAAATTCATGGTTGTAGTTGAATATTCTTATTTTATGGTACCATTTACTCATCTCCCTTCATTTATATTTCTTACTTAAGTCTTAATTGTTCTAATTCCAACTATAACTATTCAACATTATCTTTTAATGTGGTATTTGTATCTCTTTGCCAAGACTATGCTTCTAATCATGATGTCATTTCTAATGTTTCCACAAATGTGTTAAATATATTTCAATATATGTTGGAATGGAGACATGAAATTAAGCCAAATATGAACCACTTAATCCTTTATTTTTCATTAAGAGGTTATTCTAGTTTCCACACTATTGATTTATGTTAGCAGAGGTTCCTAGAATTACACTAGAACATGCCAATTATAGGGATAGTTTGCACAATGGAGAGTACAAAAAAGGCACAAAATAAATGAAAAAAATATAAATCATCTACAACATAATAGATAGACTAAAGAGTAAGAAGAAGTAGATATAAACATAAGCAAAACCATAACTAATATTGTAATAGATAATAGATTAAAGTAAAATAGAGTGCTCACTGTGTATAAACCATACATAAAATAAAATAAGTAAAAACATAACAAAATGATGGTATTAATCTCTATCAACACATTGAACTAGATTCTATTACATCAAATTTCTATTTATAGCATTTTATAACCTTGTTGCCTCTTCACATTCTAGCCTTTCTAGATACAAAAGGAAAGACTCTTCGCATTCTTATATTACCTAATTAGGCTTACACAACCTAATACATATAAAAAACTATACACAATACAAATCATACACTTCGCACATGTGTTCATCTTATACTTCACATTTTTAGAAAGCTCCAATCTTCATCCAACACTTTTTTAGACTTAAATATTTATCTCATCCTAAGACAAAGTTCCAAGTGGATTTGAACTGAGATAAAAAGATAAGATCTAAACAAAATTTATAGTTGTTGTTTCAAGTGACATTTACTAGTTTTCACACTTTACGCACTACTTAGTTGTGGTTTTGATTTTTTAACTAACATACTAGCCTACCACCCTTTTAGGTTTTCAATAGACTAGAATAACTAGGTGGCTACACTTTATGGGTTTTAAACCATTTTGGACCTACTCCTAATGTTTAAACTTATCTTATTTTTTTTTGAATATATTGGAAGTCTCAAAAAGGAAGTGCATAAACCTTACTGCTATAGCTAAGGAATTGTTTTACTTAGGGACTATGGAGGTTGTCATGGTTAAGTAGATGTTAGTCCATTAGCTTATGATATATCCACTAGCAAAGATATCTATGTATACTTCACCTTTGTGTCTATCTCCCTCTCTTATATGATTTGTCAAAGTTGTTATGGAGGAATGAGCTAGGGCTCAACTATTATTTTCACAATGGTTGGATTGACTTGAACAAGATCCTACTTAAGAATTTTCCAGTCGGTGATACTTCGCATACCATGGAAAATAGAATGTGCAATGGTACTCATATCATCATCATGTTTTATATATATTCATCTTTGGTGATTTTAAAAAACACCCTAACATTATATTTTTTTTGTTGAATATCCAAGACAATATCATCCAATCTATCTATTGTCCTTTGGGATTAGATGGATGAAAAAGTGTTTTGCATTATTCTATGATGTCATACTTATAGATTTTATATCCCAGCATCCTTATAATCTATAAATTATTTAAGTGCACCACTCATTTTATCTATAGTTACCATTTGATCCTCCATCACATCTTTAAATTTGTCAACATTGGTAAATTTAGGCTTTACAATGGCCAAAGATTGATTCAAATATTGTCTTTAGTTTAACATATCTTGGGATATTGTTTTGGCCTATTTTTTAGTGGTGTCTAAGACCTACTCATTCTTATCTAGGAGTTGACACATGGCTTCTATTTTTGACATGAGAGCTTTTCCTTATGTGGAAAATGCCAATTTTTTTTGTACAACTCCCCAACTCTTTATAAGTTATATCAATAGAGCCATAAATTATTTATATTTTGATATGACCTAATCTCCTAATATTTGCATAACTAAGGTAGGAAAAGTGTTATTGATTAGTTACCTTGGTTTTTCCAACCTCTATTATACTTTAGGATTTTTGTCCTACAACCTTAGGACTTCTTGCTTCAAATATAAGGCCTTCTTCACAATGGATTCTTGGAAGGTGAATGCTCAATCAATTTTTTTGGAGAGTGATAGCTAGGTTACGTCTATAAATGTTTCCATCGTAGTGGTGGTAAGTGTCATCGATGTGGATTCTAATGGCATAAGAATTATAATAAATAAATTGAGTGGGAAAAAGAAAGAATTTTGTCATGTTGATGTATCAAGGACATCCCATAACCATTAATTAGAGATATACTCCACTTATTCAATGCCCTTAATGTGAGTGGTGATTTTTACCTATGTTTGTGTTTGCACATCCTTGAACTCCTTATCTTGGAGTATTGCTTCCACCTTGGCTTTGGTGTTAGCTTCAGATTGTCATTTAGATTTATCTTTAGACTTAGATTGAGCATTATCTTGGGCTTTAGATTTAGCATCTACCTCAACTTTAGCTTCGGATTTAGCTTCAACCTTAGTTTTGGCTACTTGGTCCTTCTCTTTTTGTTATGTAACTTGCACCTCTTATTGTCACCTTTGTGCTTCCTCTTATTGTTTCTTATTTACCTTCACTTCTTCAACCTACTTACACACAACCTTTACTTCATAATCTTTATTATTTATGGATTTAACTTCTTTGACTCATTTTTGGATATCCTCTACTTCTTTAGCTTTCTTTCTAATAAGTTTCACTTCTTTGGCTTGATTCTATACAACCTTTGCTTATTTAATTTTCCTTTTTATATATTCTACTTCTTTGGCTATGTCTAGCAATGTTTGGAGAGTGACAATTGGGTTACTTCTAGTGATGTTTCCATCATAGTGGTGGCAAGTGTCATGAATGTGGTTGCTGATGGCATAAGAGTAGGTGTAAATTGATTGAGTGGGAGATAAAAATTAGTTTTCCATGTTAATGTAGTAGGGACATCCCATAGACATTGAATAGAAATATAATCTACTTCTTTAAGGCCCTTAGTGTGATTGGTGACTGCCACCATTATTTGTGCTTTCACATATTTAGGCTCCTTAGCCTAGGTTGTTGCTACTACCTTGGCCTTGGTGTTAGATTTATCTTGTGATTTTGATTTCTCTTCATCCTTAACTTGAGCATCAGCTTGGGGTTTGGATTTAAAATCTACCTCAACCTTAGTTTTGGCTTTAGATTTAGCCTTAATTTTAGCTACTTGTTCCTTCTATTTATATTATGCATCTTATGCCTCTTGTTGTATCCTTTATGTTTCATCTTATTGTTTCTTATTTACCTTCGCTTATTCAATCTGATTGCAAATAACTTTTGCTTCCTTAACTTTATTATTTATGGCTTCAACTTATTCAACTTGTTTTTGTATATCCTCTAATTTTTCACCTTTCCTTCTAATAGCTTCTACTTCTTTGGCTTACTTATAGGCAAACTCTACTTCTTTAGCTTTCCTTATGATAGATTTTGATTCTTTGGCTAAGTCTAGTGATGTTTGGAGAGTGACATCTGGGTTACGTCTAGCAATGTTTCCATCACATTGGTGGAAAATTCCATGGATGTGGATATTGATGGAATAAGAATAGGTGTAAATTGATTAAGTGGGAGAAAGAAAGTTGTCTACCATGTTGATGTAAGAGGGACATCCCATAGCCATTAACTAGAGATCTAATCTACTTTTTCATTGACCTTAGTGTGAGTGGTGATTGATACCTCTATTTGTGATTACATATCCTTGAGCTCCTTAGCCTAGGTTATTTCTTCCACCTTGGCCTTGGTGTCAGTTTCAACTTGTGCTTTAGATTTCTCTTTAGCCTTAGCTTGAGCATAATCTTGGGATTTAGCTTTAGCATCTAACTCAAACTTAGTTTTGGCTTCTTGATCCTTTTATTTTTGTTATGCATTTTGTGCCTCTTATTGTTGTCTTTGTAGTTCCTCTTACGATTTCTTCTTTGCCTTCACTTCTTCAACCTGATTGCACATAAAGTTTGCTTCCTCAAATTTCTTCTTTATGATTTCAACTTCTTCAACTTGTTTTTTCATATCTTCTACTTCTTTAGATTTCAATTCTTTGGCTTACTTCTATGCATCCTCTGCTTCCTTAACTTTCCTTTTTTTCTCTAAAATTTGTGTCTTTCTACTTCTATTATTGATTTTACAAAAAATAATATTTTTTTTGGGTGGTATTGCTGATTTTTCTTGTGTTTCCTTAGTCTTTTGTTATTCTTACATCTCCTCAGGCTCAAGTGTGCCTTGCATAGTTTATTATTACTTAAATTCCTTAGGCATAGTTGTATCCATGGGTTCCTCATCCCCTTAAACATCATTGTTAGATTTTATCTGCTTAAGTGATTGTGCTTTTCCTAGATAATATTTTTGCACCAACTTCTTTATCCTAGATTTTGATGGAGGCTTGAGGGTCTACTTTTATTTATTTACACCCAAGGGGTTGAGGTTATTGTTGAGATGTCTATGATTTATGTGCACTACTTTATTCTACAAGTAAACCAAAAGAGACCATCCTTTCATATATCATTTGTGATGGCTTATAATTTGGGTGTGTGCATGGTTACCTAAATAAGGGTTGTGTAGACTATATTTTGTAGATAAATCTATTGCATGCACTATAGATGATCTCATAGTTAGTTTTGTTGAAAATATTTTAGCCTATATATTTCATTGAGCTACTTCTTATCCTATAATATCAACAAGGATAAAAGGAGGTGGTTGAGTAATATCAACCCAAAGGTCTTGTCTTACCTGATTTTACATTTGTTAAGTGTGCATTGATTTCTAAAAGAAAAACTCCTTTTCCTCCTCTATATCATACACCTCATTTTTGATGTCTTACAACATCAATTAGAGTACTTATTATTTTTATACTCCCATCTCAAGTAGGTCACACTCAACAACTATCCATGGAACCATGGGATGTTCAAGCCATGACTTTGTTTACCAGGTTCATTTTTTTGGTGGAGGTGGCGAGGATATACACGTAGGTGATTTCTTCTTTCCTTTCTCTTGTTGTGCTAGATCTTATGGCTATGTTTGTTGGGCCTATGGATATGTGGGTTATTACAAAGTTACTTTACCTACTTATAGTTATTATGCCTATAGAGGGATGACTTACGAAAGTGGTATTGACCTCACAGCTATGGATTTTTTTATTGGTAGACTTCAACCTTCACTTTGACCAACAAAATGAAAAATGGTATTAGAGTGATAGTTGGGGTAGCCAACTCGTGAACCTTAATATGTACACCATTGTGTAGTTTGGTAACTAAAGCATGTTGTCCTAGATACTACATTATATTATAAGGAATGTTAAGGTGTGGCAAGATTAAGGATAGGGATTATAGCCACCATGCATTGAACCACCCCAATTTATCATAATATTGGATTATTTTAGTTCATGCAATGATTGAAAAGGTATTACAGGGACAAAAATTAGAAGTTACATTTACTGGCCCTAGTGGATACTTCCACTATGTAAAACACATAACATAACTAAAAACAAGTATTGAAAGGTCTGTGTGGTTCCTACAAATACCTTTTCTATATTCATGGTAAGTTTAGCTACCAAAAACTTAAGCTAGTTGAATTCCTCCCATAACTTTTTCATTTTATAGGCAATATTAATGATGCCTCTTATCACTTGTTTTGATTACTTTGTAGTTTACCATAATATATTGGTGATACATTGCACCATGGTGCATAGTGATGCATCCTCAATAAATTCAATAGGGGTTCCTCACTCTGACCTAGTGGTGTATTTTTCTCTAATATCTGAGTGGATTGGAAGAGCTATATACTTATATGGCATGAGATATTTGCCATGATTGGGAAGATAAGTTGATTGTGACATGGTATGTGAATTAATCTAGATTTTAATATCTTTATCTAAATGGATAGCTCCCTGATTATATCAACTTAGTAAAATCATCATAACTTTGTCTAACTACCCAAATGTAGGTAACTTAAGTAATCATTCAGTGTTAGAGCCTTGAATTATATTTTTTAGTGTTAAGGTTCCTATTTATGCTTCTCCTTGAGCTTATTGGATAAATAGAGTAGCTTCTACCACATATATGAAATCAAACAATTTTGGATCATTTTATTTAGTTTGTTGAAGCCCTAACCTGATTCTCATTTCCTCTTTTTGGGCATCTAATAGTGGGATTAATAATTGATTCTATCTATGGCTTGATGAATAATTTGGGTTGAATGAGTGTTATGAAAAATTTCACTTTGGTTTAAAGTATGTTCATGAATAGATAGTCAAAATTCCCATCATATAAGTCTCTTGTTAACTAAAGGTTGTAATGTTTGATCATTTTCCATACTATTTACCATTTTTCCCCATAGGCCAAAATGGATCAACCCCCTATAGTTAGAATCTTATATAAGATATTTTTATAATGTTATAAGATATATTATAGCTCATCTGATGTCATTTCATGGCCTTCAAGGTTGTGTTTATGGTCTAGCTTAGTCTTTATGTCTTTTGGTGTCTTAAGGGTCATTTTTTTATCATATATGCAAGTGACAGATTTTTATGGTCCTCAGCAATTGTAAGAGCAAGTCCTAAAAAGCCTGAGTTTGCACTTAGGAGATATTTCAACTTTTGTCTAAGTGTTGGGATTTTTTTTTTGAAGAAATTGTTCAAGGCAAGGATCTTGTAGAGTCATTTGTTTCAATCAAAAGTTCCACAATAATTTTCCCAAAAATATAATTCTTTTGGGAAGATTGTTTGCATCAAAAGATAAGTGTCAAATTTATTTCAAACAAATTATCTACATAATTTTCCTAAAAGCTTAACTATTTTATGGAGAATGTTTGAAAAAAGTTCTGAAGGTAGTTTTATTTTGGACAATTTGTCCAAAATATAAGACCTAAAAAAATCTATCTAAAACACTTTTCCAAAAGGATCATTCTTTGACAAAGTTTCCAAAATGCAAATCCTAAAGGTTATTTTTCTCAGACAAGTGTCCTCATCAAAATCTTGAAGGGTATTTTTTTTGGGAAAGTGTCCTATACAAAGTTTTGAAGGACACCTTTTAAATTTCTAAAGGACACTTTTCAAAGGGCAAAGGGGTTATTTCAAAAAGGCCAAAGGATAATTTATTTTAGAATTTTTATTCAAAATAGAGATCCTAAATACATGAATTATTTTTGACATTTTGTCCATAAGAATTTGTTTCAAGGTAAAAGACTAAGAAAAAATTTCTTCAAAATAAGTGGTTGAAAGAAATAGCCTGAGGAAAATGGCCCACAACAAAAGGCCAAAAAAAAAGTCCAAAAGAATTGTTAGGAAGCAAAGTGATATTTAAGCAAGTGTCAAAGTTCAATCTCAATAGTCATCCATTGGCCCCAAAAGATTGACAATCATACATACATCATTAGCAATCCCACAGACATCAATTGATAGGTGTGTAGATGCCAAATTCAATCCCTAGTAAAGAACTATTAAAATTCAAATATCTTAATGATGGCCATGTGGATGTCAAATATGTTCATGAAAATGTCAAATATGGTTATGCGAGCATCAAATTTTGAGTGTATAAAGTAACTATTGGAATTCAAAAGGTATAATCAATGATCAACATTATATCATAGATTCAGATACAATGATGAGTGGGTAAACATAGTATAATGGGCCCATATGATATCAATGGTATGTGAGTGAGTTAAAAAGTTAGTGAAACCTAAGTGCAAAGGCATGATTGATAAATGGCACAAGCATGTGAGTCATGGTATATTATCAATAACTTATGTTCAATCACATCAGGCAGATCAATAGAGTGAGATGAGTCAATAGGTCAAGGATCTATGTTAATTTTTGATGGTTAATCAGATGAAGGCAAGCCTAGGCAACTTAGAAAAAGGATGAAAAATTAAATTTAAATGGGGATAGGTAAATAAAATGTATGGAGTTGAGTTTGAGCATGGTTTAGTTTAGACCATAGCCAACATTTTGAAAGATGCCACTAGGGTGGACATGTAGACTTTAACGGTTTCATCTCTAAGACTAACTGCATGAAAGGGACCCTTCCCCCCATTGTTTCATGCCATGATGAACTAGTAAAGAGAAATTAGCATCAAGACAAAGATATAACAAATTGATCCAAGATTTCCAACTAAATTGATGCTAAGACAAAGATTTAACAACTTGATCCTACTATTATAACCATCAAGGAGCATCAATGAAATAATGTTATGACTGTGCAACCACTTGAAGTAGCTTAGATCAATCAGGAAACTTGAATGAGCATATTTGTATAATTAGTTCATCTACAGTCCAAAGTATTTTGAAGTAATTTGATTCCCTTTTGGGGGCTTCTTGTTTCCCACCTCTCTCTCTCAAATGCTATAAATAGATGCCATTTTGGCCCTTGTAAACAACCACACCATGTATGGCAAATCCCTACTAGATTGATGTTATATTTTTCCTTTGAACATTAATGCTATCATGTTTATGAGTTTTGAACAATTGTTTAAGTTTTCAAGTGATGTATGGTGATGAGAAGTTATAACTCTCTATCCTTCCTTCACTTATCCTTTCATGTTTGAGTAAGAGTTCCTAGTCTAATAGGTCATATAAAATGTAGTCTAGTGTGTAAAGCTTTTTCAAGTGTATAATTGTCTTTAGAGTGTGTAATGTGCCCTCTAGTGTATTTTCCTTGTGTTATTGTTCACATCTCACCTCTAAATTGAAATACTCATGTTAGAACCCATTAAATCTTAGAGACTAGTCTGTATGTTTTGTTTCATTTTGGTAGAAATCTAACAGTCATGTGGAAGACATTCTTGGTGCATCATCTCCCTTAGAGTAGGTTCAATTTATGGATTCTCTAACTCTTTTCCCCATAATTATGCATTAGTTTAAGTGATAAAAATTTCATGATATATTCAAGGAGCTAACCCTTAAATCTTGAGGCTCATTTCCAATATAGGTACACCCACATACTTAGAAATGTTCCCATGTTGCCCAAATCTAAAAGAGGCCTAAACAACCTCTTTTAGGGTGAAATATTTGGTGACAACACATTCCCTTCTCTTTTATATCTATTTGGAACCTAATTTCATGTCATTATTGCCTTTGAATGTATTGAATGCATGTGCATGATTGTTCCCTTTCCAATTAATATTAGATGTTGGAAATCTCTTTGACAAGGATATTTGGTACCTAGGATCTTTAATTTAATTCTGAGTAGTTATTATAAGAGAGTAACCATCCTATCAGTATGCATCCACCTATCATTTTATTGATAAATCTACTTTGAAACTAATGTAAGCTTTTAAAATTATACACCATTAATGGTCTATCTCGACCATTGGGCTTATTATCATTGTAATTATCTTATTATTACCTTCTCAAATTTAATTACAATTCTTGGTGTAGTTATAGTTAAATATCTTTATTTATTTGTCATAGGAATGTGATCGCATCCTACAATGATAACTACTTTATGGTGGTTACAATGTGTTGTGAAGTAATGATCACACTATAAAAACATTATAACCTAAGAAAAAAAACAAAAAATAAACAACATTAAATTAAATATTAATTACATGGTGCTACTTATCACCCACTCAATTTTTTTTGGGTAGAATGATCGATATTAAAGATGATATGGATTAATCCTAAAACCATTTATTCATCATGGTAATATGGTTTCCTACAAGTATTTCAACACTATAGTACCCTGTGGTGATACTTTATGAATAATGTAGGGTCCTTTCCATCTTATGCATAGATTTTCAGGAAATGACTTAAATCTACTCTCATAAAGTAATACTATTTGGTTCCGATAAAATTGATTAAAACATATATTATGATCATGCTATGATTTTTGAATTTGCTTGTTAATATGTTTCATCCACTATGCTCTTAATCAATTTTATTCTATCTTAGAGAAATCTATCAGTTGTACCCTTAATGAATCCTAATCTCCTAATCACATGATCATTACAATGCATAGACTAGGCACAATATATTCCATAAGCATTATTGCCTCAATGGAATATACCAATTAGAAGGGATTGAACTTAGTACCTCTCTTATAATGTGTATGATAGGCCCATTAAATTTTAGGAATTTGATCTTCCCAATCATCTTTATGAACATTGTAATTTTTTAAACATTTTTTCCAAAACTTTATTTGATGTTTCTACCTATCCATTGGCATGTGAATAGTAAGTTGTGCTTTTATGGTGCAATATCATGAACTCTTCAGTGAGAGTCTTAATAGTATTATTGATAAAGTGAATACCTCTATCACTTACTAACTTAATTAGACATCTAAACCTCATGATAATGTTTTCATATAAAAACATGGTTGTATCCTTCCCATCATAGGTTGGAGTGGCAATAGATTCCACCCATTTATTGACATAGTTTGTTATAGTGATAATGTATCTAGCATGACTATGATTATTGAAGGGAGCTATAAGTCTAAGAAAATCAATTCCCCATTACTAATGCAAAGCTTAAACACACATTATTTTCATTCTCCTTATATAGACCTTTTGCTTATAGATGATTTTAACCTCCTAGAATATAGATCATATAAGACAAAGTTAAAAAAAATTCAAATCTTCCTTACTCTCTCAAAACATACCATTCTATAGATTTCCATTACTTATGTTATTCTCTCTTCATATGCTCTCTTGATCCTTCATATCATTCACACATATCACTAATATAAAGTTGTCAAAGTAACCCTTGTATGGGAAATCAAATTACAATAGTGTTATGAATCACTTCAAGACCTCCTTCTATTTGATCACAATATTTTGTAACCCTGATCATAAAATCAATTCAATCTGACTACTTACTTTTTATTCATAGGCTTCTTTCTTCCTCTAAACCTCTACTAGCCCTATTTGAGTATAAACTCCCTTGTCTAGGACTATGTAAAGCCTTTAAACACAATATATGATCATTTTATATGACCCTTTTAGAAATTATAACTCCTCTATTCCACACTTAACCTTACTCTATTGGCATACCCTATTTCATCCCTTTTCTCAGTCCCTATTTAGGCCTAGTTAGCCTCATTCAAACCCTATAGCTCAATATTGTACAAAAATAGAGAGTACCAACTTAAATTTATGAAATTATTTTATAAATAGATAAATCAACCCTAATGACCAATTTTGGGAATTTTTGGCTTGTGGGAGGTCTTGTAAATGCCAAAACCCTAACCTAGGGTTTATAGGTCTCTATAAAGACTTCAGGGTACAAAAATTACATATATCAATTCATAAATTGTTTCAAATAAAAAAAATGGTTATAAAATATCTATCTATGCTTATTTTACCTTTTTAATTCAATAATCAAGTTCTTATACCACACAGTTCATGTACAAACACAAAATCTTTGCTCTTTTCACTATATTTTGTTAACCAAAACATGGTATAACAGGGTTTCCATTATCATTTCAATACCAACTGAATTTGTAACCAATATTAAGGTTATCATCACCTTATGTGACCCTTTTAACCTCATAACATTCATATTTTTATCTCTAAATGTGATACAATGATTCATAACTCAATCAACAAAATTCTAAGTTAGGGAACTATGCATTGTCAAGATTATAAAAACCTGATTACAATCAATAAAGGGTATATAAATTGAATTTTATGGGATTACACATATGTTTTAAACCTTATTCATATGTGCATTTCCATCCTTAATACATCATCATGAGGCACAAACATCTAAGTTTCTTTTGAAAAACATAATTTATTTACTTTAGAGATGGTTCTGCCCTATATTCCTAGGTTACAATTAGTCACCAAAGTTTCAAACAAATTTCCATTGAAATAAAGGAATTATACTTGAATATGAACCTTTTGAATATGTCACCACTATGGTTCATTCCTCTCTCCATAGATAAATACTTACACATAGTTTCCTTATACTTAAGAACTCACAGAACTTGAAATCTGTATTGTTTCACAACTCTACAGGGAACAATAAAATTTAACACAAAAATTTACTTTTTTGAGTAGATAAAATGACCATATATTAATTCATGTAAGTATATTGAAAATAAACAAATAACACTCAATTCTAACATTCTTACAACTATCATTAGGTTGAATCACATCATTAACAATTTAGAATGCATAAGAGTCATGGCCAAAATAAAATTTTATTTGTTATTCCTATAATATAACTCAAGTAACTCTCCCAAAAAAACAAGATTACAAACCTTATATCTCCCATAAAATAGTTACTAAATCTTTATCCTACTTTCACATAGGAGTCTTGAACCAAAACTCAAGTTTTAAGTTGAACTAACTACACATATCCATGCTATGAGACTACTAAGACATAAAGAGCCTATATGAATTCATAAGGTTCTTAGACACATTAAACATACCAAAACCATAAAAAAAATATGTTATAGTCCATTGAAAGAGCTCACAAGTATTCCAATTTTTGAATAGTGTTTTTGGTGGGAAACTATGAAGTTTGAATTTTTTAAACAACCTAAATACGTAATAAAGGTTTCTAAGGACCAAAAAAAAATCTAAGACAATTTATATACTATCTAAAACCAAAAATTACTTCTTGAAGACATATCTAAAGGATTCCCCTACATCATACTACCAAGCTAGAAATGTTTCCCACATGTTTTTGTAGGTATACTTGGTTGATGATCTTTACTGATCTACTACCACTTGTCTCTTATAGATGTGTATTGTAGAGTAATTTTTACTCTACATCATATTTAAATTTTTTGGTCAAAGCACTACAATTTTGGTTCCAGCATTCCTTGGTCATAGTGGTAGAGTTTTGGAGCAGAGGGTAGGTTCATTTTGCCTAAGTGTCGAAATGCAGCGAAAGCTACCAAGTGTCACCTTCTGAGTTCAGGTCCTTTTCCCCTTTTCATTTCCTTCACTTTATTTGCCTAAGTGTTGCATTTAGGTGGAAACCTCCAAGTGTCACTTCCCAACACACGGAGCCAGCCAACTGGCATCTTTCGAGCCCTCTTTTATAACTTTCTAGAGAACTGTGGATCGTGCCACGTATCCAGTAACAGTTAAGTGGAACGCACCATGTGTCAGCATCCACGTCTCATAGAGGCACCCATGTTTCATTCTAATTTTGGACAAATAATTTCAACAAGCTAAGTAGCAAAAAGTGGAAAGTTCCAGGTGGCAGTCACAGAAGGCCTCAAACTACTTTTTGAAGAAGCAGTGGAAGTCACCACGTATCGGCATCCGAGAAACTTTGGTTCAATGCTTGGGTCTATGCTTTCATTCAATGCATAAAGGCATCATTTTATTTTGTTTAAGTTCCATAAAGTAGTGGATGCTACTAAGTGTTACTCTCCAGTCCCTTTCTACTCCATCCCCAAAAGGCAACAGAAGATGCCACATACACTTAGAAGGAGAAGTGGAAGATGCCATGTATCTTCCTAGGGACAACAGAGATCACCACGTGTCAATTTTTGAGGGACTACCTTCGAGCCTAATCTCTAGATAAAGATTATGGTGGGTCCCAAGTATTCTTTAAAGGTCTATGGAAGTGCCAAGGAAACAAGTGAGGATTGCCATGTGCATCTATTCCCTCTTGAAAAGTTGCTAAGGCAAAGAATGCAATAAGTTTTATTTTGTTAAAATTGTAAAGTATCGAGGAAGTGGACTGCGATAGGTGTCGAAGGTAGAGCATTCCTGAGTAGAATATAGAGAAAGCAGAAGTAACCAAGTGTCATTGTTTAGTGCCTTCTAGACCATAAATAGAATTTTCATAGATTGACTAAATTTCCTCTTCCATTTCAATAGAACAGAGTGCCCATCTATCTATTACAACAAAGATGGAAAGAAACTCGGTGGGAGTTATTCTTGGTAGATAGAATAGTGCACCGAGTAGATTTTTGGGGCTTGCAAGCATTGAAGACACCGTCTATTTGTCCCCTATAAGCAGAGGTAGAGGAGATAGTTGATCGGCCAAACAGGTGATGGAATGAATAATTTTAGGTGTGAAGGGAGGTACTAGACATGGATCACCATGCCACAATCTAGGCAGTTCTTGATAAGACCAGATGCATCCAAGGCATTGAATGCACCATCTATTTTGTCTCCTGTGAGTGAAGGATAGAGTGGAATTACACGAGAAAGAAAGTGATGCAAGGAGACATTCGAAGATATATAAGAAAAACTGTAAAATCAAAAGAGGGGGGGAATTTCTATAGTTTTAGACTTTGTTCTAGAATTTTGACTAGTAATATCATTTGCTCTTGTTTCAATTTTCTTGAGTTGTAAAGTTGATGTAACTATGCACGTTTTTGTGCCTTTTATGTGGCTGAATTAATTAACAAGATTTGAACTCCATGCCTTGGTTGGTGTTATCTGTGTCATTTGTGAAGTAGTGTATATTGTAGATTTTCTAAAGTTGTGATTAGGAATGTCATTTGCTTTTGTCTCATTTTCATGAATTAGAAGGTTTACATAACTATACGTGACTTATGTGCCTCTTATGTGACTAGAAAATTCTATTAAGAAGATTGAACACTATGCCTTTGTTGACATTATTTATGTCTCAGCGAAAGAACTCCCTATTGTGAGCCTCTATTTCTGTTATTTCAATCTTTTACATTGATCATGCACTTGTCTACTCTTAAATGTAATTGAATCCTATAATAGTCTCACTGTGCTAAGGTTAGGATTAGGATTACACTCAGGTGCATCACCATAGTTAGGTTTCAATTCTTGCATTTTCCGTTTCTATCTAGTCTCCTATCCCTTTTCCCCAACACCCAATACAAAAGAAGAGACCAGCTTCTCTAAAATTTGGAGGTTGTTTCAAGCCGCATTGTCCCACAGTTTGAAACTTTCCATTATTGATTGATTAAGATCAAGCACAATTTTAAACCATCAACAGTTTCTGGCATGCCCAGTGGGACTAATCTTTCAAGGAGCTGAAGAATTTTTGGTGTGTTCTTCAGCCAATTAGCCTTTGGAGGTTTTCAGCAAAACCAACAATGACTCTGAGTCAAATCAACCGATTAAGCAGTCATGGTATCATCAAGAAATCCCTTTTGGTATGTATAATTCTGTTACTCATAGCTATGAGTCTTATTCTCCTTATATATTTAATCAAGAACAAGCTTCTCCTAGAATCATGCCAAGTAACAAAGATGCAGATGGTTATGAGTTATACCAATCTTATGCCTAGTCTCCCCAATATGTCACATCCCATGCTCAATCTGACCTCATTTTCACCTTCAAAAAAGCATTGCTGGGATTCAAAAAATATATGTTAGAGCTTGAAAATAGAAGGGGATATGGCCAAGAAATTCCTTGTCATGTCATCAATCAAGTAAGGGACACAATAGACCTGATTAAAAGTGAGTGGGATCCCATTGAAAGGGAAAATTGGCAAGAGATTACATATGAGATGTTAGATGTGTGTGGATTGATTGCATTTATAGAAGAGAGGCTAAAGTGTTCATGAGAACCAACCTTACCAAGTCTACCAAACTCCATATTCACCACCACAAATTCTACGTCATTCATACGCCACCCCTGTTCACGAGCAAGGTTAAACTTGTTAAGATCACTTCCCCAATAATGAAGAGTCTATGATAGTAGCAAGGCAAGAGGACCTCGAACTCTCACTATTTCCTCAAGTCCCTTCCACCCTTCCTTAAGAGGTTTCTTGTTTTCCATCACAACCTTCTTCTTCATCCCTTTTCAGAGAAGAATATGTTTTGGAGGAAGCACAAAAGTATGCAGAGGAATATGCTCAATTCATGGCTAGTCAAGAGGATTCTATAAGTACAGATGAGGAAGAAATCACCAAAGGTACCCCCTTTGATGAGCAAGAGGATAAGCCGGAAGCTTTTTCCTTAACTTTAGATGAGGAGGAGATCATTTCTGACTTTTTCCTTACTTTGCAAGAAGATGTGGAGGAACATGGATACTCCCTTAACCAAGTCATTGAGATAGATGACACTATCCTACAAGAAGGCTATGAATTGGCCAAATGTGGAGAAGATAGCATCGAGACTCATCTGAGTATGTAGAAGGAATGCTAGCTTTCAGATTTATCCTTCTGAGAGGATGAAGTCATCAAGGAGCATGATGATGCAATAGAGTTGGAATTAGAAGGAGATAAGCTGAAAGAGAATGGGTATCAAAAGGCACAGAGTGAAAACCAATAGCCAATGATTTCTTGATGACACACGATAGCATGAAGAACCAGTATTCAACGGGCATTCAAGGATAAGAAGAATTTGTGGGTGTCGAACACATGTTTTACTTAGACTCATCCAAGTACAGGCAAACCCATGTGGCCAATGCAAAGGACATTTAATCAAAGATATAACCATTGCAATCACTGGTATGGCAACATAATTTGGCTTGTCATAAAGAAGACATTGAAAAGTTTGTTTTTGATCTTGGAGGGAAATGAGGATGTTTTAATTAATGTAGTTAGGTAGTTTCCCATTCCCACATTGTTTTGTTTTGTTATTGCTTTCCTGCTTTTCTTTTAAAAATAAGCATTTTAAATACAGGGTCGGCATCTTAGAAGTTTTAATTTTTTAAAATTTTTCCGCATTAAATGCTTCCCCAAATCTTTCAAGATCACTAAGGTACCTTGCGCTGCAACTTGCATAGCGTGTCCACCTCGCTTTTTCCTAAAGAATGAGTAGGATTTGTAAATGGTCACATGAATTTAATGCTATTTAGGACTTGATAGCCCCATAAATATCCCTTAGTAAATTTTAAAGTTTAAAAACTCTCAAGCATTCTTGCAAAAATATCTTGCTCATTGCGATTCTTAGCGCTTAGTGAAATTTGTTTCAACAAGCGTGTTTCCCTCTTATGTGAGGCTCATATACTAGGTATTATACAAGAGATACAGAGATGGTGAGAATATCATCTTCTCAATAAGGAACAGGGACACCTAGATACCTCGACAAGTTACTGGCTAGTAAATCATACGCTGTAGCTCCTCTGCAACTACCAAGAAGCTACCCAAGAACAAAAGGCCTGGGAGTCGGTCAGACCAGGGACCCATCAAAGGTAAGGGACTATGTAGATGGAATTGTGGACCTGACCCTGCAAAGATCTAGTAGCAAGAACCTTAGAGAAGGGGCACACCAAAGGTGTCTCTAAAGAGCCAGAGCAAAGCAATATGAGACATTCAAATGCTTGCCCTATAATATGATAGTACTACCACCTTCCCCACCATTGATAAGATGCAAAGGATGTGGGAAAATGTCAACACCCAAACCAAGTTTTTGAGGTTTGAGTTATAAATGGCTGATGGGGATACAACGGTACCCACGCTCCCTGTACTAAGGACTTAGTTTGCACCCACTAGATAAGACACACTATCAATGATGGCCCTCATCTTTGGCATGAAGGATGACACGGTGATATATGTAGAGTAAATGACCATCCTCTTTAGGCTAAAAATAGTTGATAGGACGTAGGAGTATCACCTCGACTTCTTGAAACACATCACTTTTTCAATCGTAGAGCAGCTGACCCAGTTCAAGGCAAGAGGGATATTCAAGTATTCCTCCTTTTTGTTTCATCTAATACTACACCAGAACCCTGACCTTTTCACCTAGTTTATGAATCTAAACTTGTATGACCCAACTTTCAACCCCCAAAGAACCATTCCTGTGTCTACATGGACACATGTTTTATCAAAGACTAGTGACATGTATGACTTTTGGGAACTGTTCGTTACCCTTGTCCTTTATTGCCTCATCCTTGAGCTTGTCATAAATAGGTTATTCCCAAGTGTTACAAACCTCTTAGTTAGCTGTCCAATTCCATGTGATTTCTATTTTGGGTCCCATCACATGACCATAAGGGTCCATGGATTTTGTGGAGCCAAAGACCTTAACTCTTAGGTTAGCATTCCTAGAAGTCACCAGGCAGGTGTCAGTGGTTGATAATGAATATGGTTCTAGGAAGAAGAAGAGGAAAATGTACAATCTCCCATAGATGGTAGGCAACATAAGCCTAGAAGCTAGAAAAGCTGAGACAGTGATGCTAAGGAAGCTAGCCTTCCTGGGGTTCCTATTGGGCGAGGATAAATGGGTTTATGACCCAGTTGATTACATAGCTTCCGTGGTGAGGACAAATAGAATTAGAGCTAGGATTGCACGTGAAGGCTACCCTTTTTGGGAGACCAAGAAAAACCTTACTGAAGACACCCCTAGTCTCTATGTTGAATTGACAGATTTGCCCATGCCATAGAATAGGTTGTGGGAAACCTTCTATGATAAATAGAGGGATTATGATCCCAAGGTCAGGATGACCTCTGGTTTGAGAAGAACACTGAGGAACAAAGGTTGGGATGCAGAGAAGATTGAGGCCTATTAGAAGTATAGCTAGGAGATTTCCCAAACCACCCATGCTTTTGAAGGTGTAGATTTAGATGAAAGATGGGAAGAACTCTAGAATGAGTGGCATCCATCCCCTGCATCTAGCCTAAAAAGAAGCCAACTGTCGACACTCGGGGTAGAGTAGGAAGTTGGAACGGGACCAAGCCAACAACCATAGACTTCAAAGCAAGTTATAACTACCACAAAACAACAAAGAAGTGTGGTATCTTCACCACCATAGGCTCCCCCATCATCAAGAGTAATTGAAGTCCCTGATTCTCCACATGCGCCACTGACAACAATAGAGGCAGAAGGGAGACAAATGCAAGCAGAGGCTGAGACACCTAGGAAGAGAAGGAGGGTGTAATTCCATTTGTATTTAGAGGAGGAAGAGGAGCCTTCACAACATCCAGTTTAAAGCACTACAACTTCCCATCAGGTAAGTATTACTTCCCCTCCTCCCTTTCAATCTATTCTTCACCCTGTTGGCATGATGCCTCCACCCAGTCAGATGACACCTCTTGTGATTGCTGCCATTCCCATCTTGCAAGCCACCCCATCATCAACACCTCAGGCCCTAACATTACCCCATTTCCCCCCCTCTATTTCTAGAAAGATGCCCCTACAACTCACCCCTAGCCAACCAATGGCTCTCTAATATGGCCTGCCAAAAAAATTCCCTTTCATAGGGGGACATATTGCATCCCCTTCCACCTTTTAGATGTAAGCTGATGTTGCTAGGAGGGCAAGAGAAGCCCGGTAGGAGAAGAAGAGAATTAAGGAGAATAAAGCACTAAATATTCCACATTTGTGGTCACAATTCGACCCTATTCAATAGCAACTGATGGTGACCCATTTGTCACCCAACATTGCTAAGTGGAGTGAGTAAATGTAGCCAGAGGACTACATGATGAATGCAGTGGCCATCGACATGTCCCTGTTCAAGCTCTAAGACAGAGTTGAGCTACTGACTGAATCCACTTTTGTGGTCACAAAAGATTATTTGAAGAAATCAAGAAGACTATAGAAGATGGAGGCTGATTTGGCCAAAGAAAAGATAAACTTTAATAGTTTAGCCAAAGAAATAAATAAGAAAGATAATGAAATAACTAGTTTGCATAAACAGTTGTAAGATATTGTTTCCCTCCAGACTCAATGGGTAGTCCAGGCATAGAATGATTCATTAAAGGCAGAGCTCACATTCACAAAAGATGCAGGAACAACCCTTAGGTAGGAGAATGCAACATTGTAGGGAAGAGCCAAAGGAATTCAACTACAAGTTACCCAATCATAGCAAGACTGCTAGAGGAGCAAAATAAGGATGTAACTTTTCAAGCTCAGTTATAAGATAAGTAATAAAGGATGGTGCAACTAAAAATTGAGTTGGCTAATAGGCCAAGAGGTGTCAGAGTAATGCAGTTGGTGATGGAGCTCTACGAGTCAGCGTGGGAGAGAATCTCTTTAGAGATTATCCAGCTTAGGCCATTCCTCACCTTCCTATTCAATGCATAACAATTGTGTGAGAGGGTGGAGGATTCAGTATAGAACACTCTAGCCATGGTCTCCAAAAGAGTCACAGACTCCCATTCATTACTATAGAAGCTCTATGACATGATGGATGTGACATTAGTAGTCATAGGTATCCATGATAGAATGGCTACTGTGAAATGGGTCAATGAGGAGCTCAATCATAATGCTACAACCAATAGTTATAAAGAACATCTCAATGTTGTGAAAGAAGGCATCAGCAAAATGAGACACGATATTGAAGATCTAGTGCAACTAGGCCTTCCTTCCCCATTTTTCAAATGCAAAGATGGTGCTGATGGTGGACCAAATTGAACCATTACTTCTAGCTAGACAGAGGGATCAAACAGTTTTCTAGAGCTTGCGGGATGATTCCTTAGCCTTGAAGGTTGAAACTATTTTGGTTCCTATTTTTTGACTGGAATTCAAACTAAAATCCATGGTCCAAATCTTGTAAACCTTTTCACACAAGGATATCATTAACCTTGATCTGGCTTTCATTGAATGGCAGAGCAAGCAAGGGTTATCTGACCATGAGTGGTTTATCTACCAGATGACTCTTTTGAAGTTGTAGTTTCCATAATTTTGAAATTTTGATGCAGCAAGAGTTGGGTTCTTTTTGAGTAGGCTCAAAAGTCCTAGAGGTTGCCAGTAACTATAGAGTAATTTTTACTCTATGTCATATTTTAATTTTTTGGTCGAAGCCCTACAATTTTGGTTCCAACATTCCTTGGTCATAGCGGCAGAGTTTTGGAGCAAAGGGCGTGTTCATTTTGCCTAAGTGTCGAAACACAAGAAAAGCTGCCAAGTGTCACCTTCTGAGTTTGGGTCATTTTCCCCTTTTCATTTCCTTTACTTTATTTGCCTAAGTGCTGCATTTGGGTGGAAACCTCCAAATGTCACTTCTTAACACACAAATCTGGTCAGCTGACATCCTCCAAGCTCTCTTTTATAACTTTCCAGAGAACCATAGATTGTGCCATGTATCCAGTAGTAGTTAAGCAGAATGCACCACGTGTCAGCATCTGTGTATCATAGAGGCACCCACATTTCATTCTACTTTTGGACAAAGGCTTTCAATGAGCTAAGTAGTAGAAAAGTGGAAAGCGTCAGGTGGCAATCATGAAAGGCCTTGAACTAATTTTTAAAGAAGTAATAGAAGTCACCACATGTCAGCATCCGAGAAACTTTGGTTCAACACTCGGGTCAATGCTTTCATTCAACACATAAAGGCATTATTTTATTTTGTTTAAGTGCCATAAAGTAGCAGATGCTACCAAGTGTCACTCTCTGGTCCCTTTCTACTCCATCCCCAAAAGGCAGCAGAGGATGCCACATACCCCCAAAAGGAAAAGTGAAAGATGCCACGTATCTTCCCAGGAGTAGTGGAGATCACCATGTGTCAATTTTTGAGGGACCACCTTCGAGCCTAATCATTGGATAAAGATTATGGTGGGTCCCAAGTATTCTTTAAAGGTCTGTGGAAGCACCAAGGAAATAAGCAAGGACTACCACGTGCATCTATTCCCTCCTGAAAAGTTGCTAAGGCAAGGAATGTAATAAGTTTTATTTTGTTAAAACTGTAAAGTATCGAGGAAGTGGACTACGACAGGTGTCAAAGGTGGAGCGTTCCTGAGTAGAATATAGAGAAAGCAGAAGTGGCCAAGTGTCATTTTTTGGTGCCTTCTAGACCATAAAGAGAATTTTCATAGATTAACTAAGTGTCCTCTTTTGTTTCAACAAAATAGAGTGCCTGTTTATCTGTTATAGCAAAGATGGAAAGAAACTTGGTGGGAATTATTCTTGGTAGATAGAACAGTGCACCAGGTAGATTTTTGGGGCTTGCAAGCATTAAAGATGCCGTCTATTTGTCCCCTATAAGTAGAGGCAAAGGAGATAGTTGAGCGGCCAAATAGGTGATGGAATGAAGAATTTTAGGTGTGAAGGGAGGTACTAGACATGGATCGCCATGCCACAGTCAGGGAAATTCTTGATAAGACCAGATGCATCCAAAGCATTGAATGCACCATCTATTTTATCCTCTATGAGTGAAGGATGGAGTGGAATTGTGTGGGAAAGAAATCGATGCAAGGAGACATCTGAATCTATATAATAAGAATTGTAAAATCAAAAGAGGGGGGAATTTCTATAGTTTTAGACTTTCTAGAATTTTGACCAGTAATATCATTTGCTCTTGTTTCAATTTTCTTGAGTTGTAAAGTTGATGTAACTGTGCATGTTTCTGTGCCTTTTATGTGGCTGAATGAATTAAGAAGATTTGAACTCCATGCCTTGGTTGGTGTTATCTGTGTCATTTGTGAAGTAGTGTATATTGTAGATTTTCTAAAGTTGTGATTAGGAATGTCATTTGCTTTTGTCTTGTTTTCTTGAATTAGAAGGTTTACATAACTATACATGACTTCTGTGCCTCTTATGTGATTATAAAATTCTATTAAGAAGATTTAACACTATGCCTTTGTTGACATTCTTTGTGTCTCAGTGAAAGAACTCCCTGTTGTGAGCCTCTGTTTCTGTTATTTCAATATTTTACATTGATCATGCACTTGTCTGCTCTTAAATGTAATTAAATCTTATTATAGTCTCACTGTGCTCAAGTTAGGATTAGGAATACACTCAGGTGCATCACCATAGTTAGGTTTCAATTCCTGCATTTTGTGTTTCTATCTAGTCTCCTTTCCCTTTTCCCCAACACCCAATACAAAACAAGAGACTAGCTTCTTTAAAATCTGGAGGTTGTTTCAAGCCGCATTCTCCCATAGTTTGAAACTTCCCATTGTTGATTGATTAAGATCAAGCACAATTTTAAACCATCAACATGTACGTGCACTTGGGATCCACATTTATGCCTCCTCTTGCTCAACTACTTGATGGATATATTTTCACACAACACAATGGAGTTAAATAAATAATTTGCCTTGCTACTTTGAGCTTACTTTGAAGGCTTATTCAATCCTACCTCTTTTAAAAATTATTAAAACTCTCCTTTCTCTTCATGTTTTGCTTCTTGTGAAGGTGCCTCAACATCTTATTTTCTCAATTCCTTCTCCACTTCTAGCTTTTCTGCCTCTGCCTCATTCTTTTGACTCTCACCTTCTTGATCACTTTTTTATGATTCATCTTATTGCTTTTCTTGGATTTGTTGTTGACTTATCATCCCATTTTCCTCCTCTTCTTCTTCTTCAACAAACCTTCTCAAAGCACTAAATTTGTCTACAAATACTTCTATATATTCACCAATAGAAATCATTATTAATTGCTTAGTCAAACTTGTAAATAGATGATTCACATACTCACTTGAGAAAATTGAATTATGCCATGACTTTTCTTATCTTTTTTGGACTGCAATAGTTTTCTTCACTTGCATGCTTGTCTCCAACTCTTCCTCCTACTGTACCAATTCCTTATGGCCTATAATCAACCCTCTTGATGCTAGACCAACAACATTTTCACTTTATTTATGTATTACTTCATCCACCTCCTGCAAATCTACATGTACATTAGCAAAATCAAAATATTCAACAAATTGGTTTACCTCTTTTAACCCTTCATGTTTTTTTTGGGTCAACTCTTCTTTCTATATGTTTTCAATGAAGCTTTGAATTTATTCACCTGTCTTTGCCATGCCATCTAAATTTTCACCTTTTTTTGGATAACACACATTTATATTTTCATACTCATATGCCCATTCATCTTCTTTGTCATCATATTTCTCAAACTCTTCAATCATTTCCTCTAGTTGATATCTCGTATGCATAACCCTGATGGACCTTTCTATCCTCCATCTTGTCCTTGAATGCACAATGTAATATTTTCTTAACCTTAATTCTAAAATTTCTATTACATGCTATCATTATAAATCTCAGTATTTCTTCCATATCTGTTAACTCTCTTCTCAACTCAACAATTTCCTTATCCATATCAACTTCTTCATCTTGTACTTTCTTATTCATCTTTTTGTGGAAATCTGTTTACATCAAGCCCATCATTTTCTTTCCTTTATTTCCTACACTCTTTCTTGACAAGCTTCTTTTCCACACTTGCCTATTTGACCTCACTTGGGTCATCTCTCTTGGACTCTCACTTGGAGTCTCCTCTTGTCCTCATTTGGGACTACCTTCTCTTCTTTTCAAGCTCTCTTTATAAGCTTGCTATCCTTTTGAGCTATTAATAGCTTTCATGATTCCTTTTCAACCTCTCTTTACTTTAAGATTTTGTGCCACACAATCCTTATACCTTCACCTTTCAAGATTATCCATCTCTTTCCCTTATCCTTCTCATTAAAATCAATCACTAAGTATAAATCTCTCAAGAAAATATATTCAACACTATGTTAAATACACAATCATACCTTGTTTTGAATAATACTACCTTCTTTCCTTCTCCTATTATACTCTACCTTGTACTTTTCCTCTCACCTTATCTCTTTGCGTACTAGTTCCCTACATTATTCATAAACACTTAAACAACATCAAACCTTTATCATTTATTTCCATCACCTACTTATACCCATGTCATCTTGCTACTCTGATACCAAATGATGTAGAGCTTAAACACACATTCTTATTCATATTCTCCTTGTATGGACCTTTTACTTATAGATACTTTTGACCTCTTAGAATATATATCATATATGAAAAATTTAAATAAACATCAAATCCTCCTTACTCTCTTAGAACATACCATTCTATATATTTACTTTACTTATGTTATGCTCTCTTCATATGCTCTCTTGATCCTTCATATCATTCACACATATCACCAATATCAAGTTTTAAAATTAACCTTTGTATGGGAAGTTAAAGTACATTTGTGTTATGAATCACTTCAAGACCTCCATCTACCTAATAAAAATCTTTCTTAACCCTGCTCATACAATCAATTCAATCTGATAGCTTACTTTCTATTCACAGGCTTCCTTCTTCCTTTAAACCTATACTAGCCCTATTTGCATATAAACTCCCTTATTTAGGACTGTGTAAAGCCTTTAAACACAATATACAATAATTTTCTAGGACCTTTTTAGACATTATAACTCCTTTATTCCCCACTTAACCTCACTATATTGGCATACCCTATTTTATCCCTTTTCTTAGATCCTATTTAGGCTTAGTTAGCCTCATTCAAACCCTACAACTCAATATTGTACAAAAATAGAGATTACCAACTTAAATTTATGAAAATATTTTAGATATGGATAAATCAACCCTAATGACCAATTTTGGGCCTTTTTTGGCTAGTGGGAGCTCTTGTAAATGCCAAAACTATAACCGAGGGTTTATAGGTCTCTGTTCAAACTTGAGAGTGTACAAAACTACATATCTTGTTCCAAAAATGGTTTCAAATCAAAAAAATTGTTATAAAATCTCTATCTAGGATTCTTTTGCCTTTTTCATTCAATAAGCAAGTTCTTATACTACTCAATTTACGTACAAACACAAAATATCATCTCTTTTCACTATATTTTATTAACTAGAATAGGGCATAGTAAGGTTTCCATTATCATTTCAATACCAACTAAATATATGACCTATATTAAGTTTTTCATCACCTTATATGACCATTTTAACCTCATAACCATCATATTTTTATCTCTAAATGTGTTACAATGATTCATGACTCAGTCAATAGAATTTTGAGTTAGGGAACTATGCATTATTAAGACTATAGAAACTTGAAAAAAATCAACAAAGGGTATCTTAATTGAACTTTATGGGATTACACACACATTTTATACCTTCTTTATATGTGAATTTATATCCTCCATACATCGTCATGAGACACAAACATCTAAGTTTCTTTTGAAAACACAATTTATTTCCTATAGACATGGTTCTGCCATGTATTCCTGGGTTCCAATCAGTCAACAAAGTTTCAAACAAATTTCCATTAAAATAAAGGAATTCTAATTGAATATGAACATTTTTTAGAATTCACCACTATGGTCCATTCCTATTTCCATAGATAAATACTTACACAAAGTTTTTTTATACTCAAGAACTCATAGAACTTAAAATCTGTATTCTTTCACAACTCTATATGGAACAATAAATTTTAACAAAACAATTTAATTTTTTGAGTATATAAAATCACCATATATTAATTCATGTAATTATATTCAATATAAATAGAGAACAATCAATTCCAACATTCTTACAACTATCGTTAGGTTAAATCACATCATTAACAATTTAGCATGCATCAGACCTATAAGGTGATACAGTCATGGCCAAAACAAAATTTTATTTTTTATTCCTCTAATCTAACTTGAGGAAATGTTCCCATAAAAACAAGATTGAAAAAATTATATCTCCCTTAAAATATTAACTAAATCTTGATCCTACTTCCACATAGGAGTCTTGAACCAAAACTCAAGTTTTAAGTTGAATTAACTACACATAACTATGAGACTACTAAGACATAAAGACCCTATATGACTTCATAAGTTCCTAGACATATTCAACATACCAAAACCATCAACAAACATATGTTCTTGTGCCTCAAAAGGGCTCACAAGTATTCCAATTTTTTAATAGTGCTTTTGGTGAGAAATCATAAAGTTTGAATTTTTTAAACAACCTAAATACCCAATAAAGGTTCCTAAGGACCAAAAATAACTCTAAGACACTTTCTATACTATTTCAAACCAAAAATGACTTCATGAAGACATATATAAAAGATGACCCTACATCATTTACTAAAAATACTATTTTTAAAGCATAGGTACCAAAGGCATTTCATCTCACTGATTGGGCTTGCCTATTCTTTGATAGATGTTGCAATGTTTAACAAATCTGTGCACATCCTAAAATAGCATAAAACATTATATACCACTCTAAAGTATTTTCATTATAGTGGCTTCTCCTACAAATTTACCTCTTATAATCCCTTGGTGACACTCTTGAAGTAGCTATAGTTGCTCATGCTCTAGAGTTACCTTGTGAAATACATCATCTTTGCCAAGCTTATAAAAGAATACATTAATAAGGCTATATCTTATGTCTCTAGTAACCATATATTTATTGTCCCTCCTTGTATAATGTGCATGATAATTTCCTTGTTCTGATAAGTTTACATTATCCTCCATGTTATTAGGGATTGTAGTAGTTCTAAATAAATGTATATTAGGGGATTTATCTTTGAGTTCCTCTGGTTCCTCCCCATTACAAAGTTAGCTGAGATGATCTAGTCCCACATTCTCATGTCCTAGTTTAACAATAATCTAGAATTGAAATTCTTGAAAGAGCATAAACCAAATTAATATATATATACTCCTAACATTGGTTTATTCACTAGGTATCACAATGCTTGGTGGCCCACGAAGACATCAAAAGAAGTAGCCAATAAGTAATGCCTAAACTTTTGAAATGCAAACACCATGTCTAGTGTTTCTCTCTCATTGGTTGTGTAACGCCTAAACTTTTTCCCAATTGATAGTTTCTTGCTAGAAAAATGTATTAGGTGGTCCAACCCACGTTCATTTGGCTTTACTAAGACAACTCTTACTATATTTCATGAAGCATAAACATGTATGTGGAATGACTTATTCCAATCAAGAAATACAAATATGGGTGTTATTACCAACCTCTATTTTAACTTGATGAATGTTATTTAACATTATGGTGTCCATTCAAATTTGGTATCCTTTCATAATAGATTCTCTATGGATGTTGATATAGTTGCATATGCTTTTGTAAACTTCCTATAATATCTAGTATGACCAAGAAAGGTGCACACTTCAGTTAAGTTGGTAGGAGGTGGCATTCCTACTATAACAACAATTTTAGTTGGGTTGACCAAAATTACATTGTTACACTCAACATAACCCAACAAGACACCAAAAGGTATAAATAATACACACTTATTTAAATCTAGGGTGATGCACAACACCCGACATCACTCTAGCATTAATCTTAGTTTTAACAAGTGTTCTTTAAATAGAGAGAAGACTGACCAATCATATAGATAGACTTCCAAAAAATCATTAATGAAGTTTTTGAATGAATATACCACAACTCTAAAAAATACAATAGGTGTATTCTTTAAACCAAG
Source organism: Torreya grandis (assembly GCA_037957365.1). Lineage (NCBI taxonomy): Eukaryota > Viridiplantae > Streptophyta > Pinopsida > Cupressales > Taxaceae > Torreya > Torreya grandis. The sequence continues at coordinate 1,614,432 of JARHVA010003906.1, forward strand.
TGGCATTACCTTGTATGTAAACAATCCCTATTCAGTATCAAAAGTGGTCTTGGCCTGATCCTCTTTAGAAATTATAATTTGGTGATATCTATTGAAACCATATGTAAAGGAATATACCTCATGCCCAACCATGGATTCAAGTACTTCATCTGTAAAAGTAATAAGAAATGGATCAGTGACATAGGTTTCCTTGAGTGAATGATAAACCCCACACAATCAAATTTATCCTAATTTCTTAGGATAAACAACCATGGGACTCACCCACTATGCCTTTTCCACTAGATAAACAATTCTAGCTTCTTGCATTTGATCTAGTTTAACCTTTAATTTGGTGATCATATTAGGATTGAGCCTATAGGGTTTCTTTTTAATAGGGTATACACATTATTTTAACTCTATATACATTTCTCCTAGACATGAAACTATACCTTTTACCTCTAAGAATTTGTTTGGAAACACATCTTGATAATCTCTTAATAGCTGCAAAGCCTTAGAGATATGATCTTATCCCCAATAATCTTCCATGTTGTAAGTTTAGGGTCCAATTTTGTCATAATATTTCATTGAGTCTTTCATAATGGTTCCTTATATATCTTGCCTAATCCACTCAACATGGTATCTTGTAAAATGCATTTGCCTTCACATTATGGAATATCAATATTACATAGTTTATCTTATTCTATTTGTTATGTGCTTTGCATTGGTTTGGCCTCCTCTTCATGTTTTGGCTCAAAGAACACTTCTAAATTGAGATCTCCATCACTATCATTGTTATTAGATTATATTAGATCATTATTTATTCTATTACATGGTTGTACCTAGAGTTGATATTTTTGGTTAGATTTGTAGTTGAGCAGTACAAGATCTAAGTCATGTGCAACTTCTTGATGAAAGGATGATAAAAAAATGTTTGTTAAATATTATGCATGTCCATGACATAATTTTTTTTAATTTTTTGCAAGGCATTATGTACTAGTGGGTTGTCATCTTGAAATACAAAATTTTGAATGAAATCCTAATAAATTTGTACCCAATTTTTAGTTTCTCTCCAATGCTCTTGATAAATATACCAATGTGTTGAAAGAGGTGCAAGGGTATGACCAAATATGTGTGCCTAATATCATGGTTTTTCTACTCCTTGTGTGGTACATATGTCTATGTAATGATGGATGTGTAGTTATAGACATTGACCCTCTTCAAAGAAAGGCCATTCTGATCTAACACTAGTGGGTAGATGAAACCTTTCATGTAAGATTTTATAGGCATCCTCTTAATGCATTTTTGAGTCATTGTGTATAGACCACTAGGTTGTAATAGTTATTTTCAACATAGTTGAGTGCACTGACTTATTATTTGACCTATGGTACATGGTGTTCAATCCTCAATATAAGTGGATTGAGATATTCTATCATAAAATATTGAGGTATTTGGAATTATTCAGTGAACAACATATACAAAGGTCAAAACTCATGATCTCTATAGGACCAATTCAATATGTGTGCATTTGAGTCACAACTTATAGATGATATAAAATCCCAAGGTAAAATTCCTTTGGGGTGGGTTTAGTATAATCCCTTATAGTCGTATTATTATTATACAAAAAATCTACCTTATATCTTGTCAAAAAATGTATCAAAAGAGAGCTACATTCTTCTATGTGAACCTATCTAATCGATAACATTGTTATAATTGATTTGAATACTAGTGGTTATTCTTATTGTGCAGTATTGGATTTCCATTTTTGACATTCTACATGATACATGCCATTTTGTCCTTCATCTATTCCCACTTAAAAATAACTATTATCCCCATAAGAATAAGGATATTGTGGCTCTTTAGGAATGATATATGCATTTTTCTCATATTTATTTAAAGGTATGACTATTATTTTATCTTTTTTATGTGATTCTAATTGATTGTCTATAGTGGTAATAGTCATTTGGTCATCATATGCCCATTTTTTATTGATTAAGGTAGGATAATGGGTCTCCATTATCTTCATATTAATGACCTCAAAATCCCCTCACAAGCTAAGCTTAGCCACTTTAATTTCAACATCTTCTATCTATCCAATGGGTTTGTGTTATATTTTAATTGGGGTTTCAATTCATTTACTCTATCTAAGCACTTATCTGGTTGTTCCAAGTTATTTCTTAACTCATTAAAACTAGGTACAAACAAGGTATGTTCTTATAGTGCTCAACATTTATCACTCAACTATGCTAGAATTAATTGACATAAGGTGAAAGCCTTATTTTCTCACCCAAAGTGTGGCAGAGAAAGAACCAGGACCTACATTGGGCTAGTTATGCCATGACACAACTCATTCTTCATAGGGCTTGGTCATTGAAAAAATGACATTGGTAGGTTTATTGGCACACACTATTTTTGTGCTAGTCTAATGGTCTATAGGCATAAAGCCTATTTAGGGAACTAATTTTGGTCATAAGGGCAAAATACTATATTGGATTGGTTCTATTCTCTTAAGGGCACAAGCCTTTGTTTTTCTAAGATTGAGAGGTCAATAAAATGCCTTAGATAAAGTTCATACTAGGCTCATTATTTATGCAAGGATATCATCACTAGGCATATTTTCTTATTTATACTTTCACCTTTTCTTCAAAGTAGGTCGACATCATCTTTTACATAGGGACACCATTAACCACTTAGACCATAGCTTCATTCAAACATAACATTCAATTATCATGATTATATCTATTTAACTACTATGAACATTGTGAATTCAAAGGATCTTAATCAGACACATAACTAGATTAAACTCAAATAAAAATAATACCATTCTTAATTCATCAAGATTTAAATATAGAACATAGCCCATACCATATAAAATAGAGTATATGCTTATCTACACTACTAATCAGCCCAACGACTCATAGATGAGATTGGGCACTATAATTGGAGCATAAAAGGCATCCATGCTAGTCCTTAGTTTAAATGGTGGTTATATTACTATGTCTAAAACCAATTATTTTGGGCTTCACTAGCTTGAAGTTTCATATTTTTGCTCACTAGATCAAGCTTAGCTTTAAATTCCATAGGAACATCTTCATGCTAGGGTGGAGAGTGCATGTTGGGTGCTGATCTCGAGCCTTAGTTGATCATTATTCTAGACCCATCACCTTGTACCCTTTGCACTATGATTTTCACATGCAACCACTCAAGAAGATGTCTTAAAAACTAGGCACTAGTTAACTACCTACCATTTGTTGCTAGGTCTGTGATGATTCCTCCAGTTGGTGCAAAAGATACCAAAATGACAATCATATCAAGTAATTACCTTGCACTAAGATATTTGTTGAGTTGGCATGGATCCATACTATTGTCACCAAATATTTCAATCTAGAAGAGGGTGTTCAATCATCTTCCAAATTTGGGAAACATGGGAACACTTTCAAGTATGTGGGTGTACCTATAATGGAAGTGAGCCTCTAGATTTACGGGCTAGCTCCCTAAATGTATATTGGAATGCTCATACCTACTTAACTAGTTGCTTATGGGAAAAGAGTTAGGAATTTCATGAAATGACCTAATCTAAGGTGGTGATACACCAAGATATCTTCTATATGGCCATCATACTTTCCTATGCTAAAAAACAAGGCACACAAACTAACTTCCTAGTCATATGGATTTTAACATGAGTATTTCAATATGGAGGTGAGATGCATGAGAGATATCCAAGGTAAGTGAACCATAGGCTAGTTGCAGACACTAAGGCTCATTGTACACTTAAAATATAGGCTCATACACTTGAAAACACTTCATATGAATTTTTAGAATAGGAACTCTTACAAAAACATGAAAGGATAAGGGAGGAAAGGATAGAGAATTATCACTTTCATCACCATACATCACTTTCACACATAGACAATTATTTAAGAACTTAAAATATGATTTGCATTAATGTTCAAAGGTAAAATATGACATCATTACAAGGGGGCTCCACCATACATGGAGTGGCTTCTTTACAAAGGCCAAAATGGCAACTACTTAAAACATTTGAGACAAAAGTGGGAGAAGAGAAATCTAAAGGTGAATCAAATGAGTCCAACTTCATTTCAACCATAGTTACAATTACTTTTGCAATTATGCTCATTCAAGCATTTTCATTTATCCAAGTCACTTTAGTCTGTTGCATAGTTACATTATTCCTTCATTGATGTTCCCTAATGATTACAATGGCAGGATCAAGCTATTTTGAGCTAAGGTCTAGCATCAATGTAGTTACAATAATTAGATCCATTAGTTAAAATTCTGTCTTATTTTTAACTACTCCTAACTAGTTTATCATGGTGTGTAAAAGTGGAGAGAAGGGTCCCTTTCATCTAATTGGTCCTGGGGATGAAACCATTGGGGTCTACATGTATGCCTTTATGGCATCCCTTGAAATTATAGCTCTTGTTCAAACTAGATCATGATTGAACTCACCCCCATGTTCATAGGTCCACCATAGATGGAAAACCAATCTCAGACTATTGGTTTTCCTATTAGGTCCTAATATACCCATTTTTTCCCTTTGAGCTTTCATAGAAACTGAGAACTCATCGTGTACACATGTCCTTCTTCTAAGAGTGGTGAACACATCACATAATGAACTATATATGACATAAATCCTCAAACTAAATGTTAATTTTAAGCTTTAATGGTTATCCTTTTATGTCCTTTAACTTGACTATATCAATGTGTCCCTTTAATGGCATTCAACCAAGCTCTATTGGTGATAAGATGACCCCTACAATGGTCAAAAATTTCTCCTTTGGTTCAACTTTATCCGTTAAAAAATAGTTAGGCCAATCAAAATGATCGAACCTATCTTTATTCCCATTGGCCTCATAGATATTCACTATTATATCTTGAATTTTTGACCTCCTATGCACCATTGATCTTCTTGGTATGAAAAAATGTGGTATATTGATTTCTTTCCATGAAGATCCTTTGACATGTTGAATTTTATTCACACCATTAGATCAAGATGTATGAGTGAGTGCTAGCCATAAATCTCATCAGGCCCACTTTTTTTTATTGATCATACACCATTAGATCATTAGTGAGAATGAATTCTGATCATTAATCTAACTCATACCCACCTTATTGTCAATAAATTTGCATCATTAGATCATTTCTTGACAAACCTGCATTATAGGAGCATGTCCGACTTGTATCTCTTTAAAAGGATTTAACCCAGGGACGTTTTGACTCATTTGACCGTAGTGTGAACCATTAGATCTGTGTTATCAATATGAGATCACACCTAGACCATTAGATATTGATCAAATTTTAACCTTTTAAGGACCTTTTAACCTAGATTATTACTTTATGAAGCTCAAACTTGACATTAGTGTGAATGTCTTATGCTACAGGTCCAATTTTGAAGCTACATAACTTGAACTAGAAAGTTCGTAGAGATTTAGAACTTGTAGAGCATGTTCCTACCATGAATAAATCCATGTCACTACTATATTTTGGCTCATGTGGCTTTCTAAGATACATTTAACAAATTTGTAAGTGAGCTAGTCTATTTATTTTTGGATGATGTTTAAGATGACTTGGCCCCTTAGACTCGACAAGCTAAACTTTAAAGGATTAGATATCAATATATAAGACTCATCAAGATATGAAACTTTTTGAGAATGATATTGGAACTAATGAAATTAATTTCATGTGGTTTGATGGTCATGCAAGGCTTCATTAACATATTTATAAATTTCACAAGTTATCTAGTCTAGTTCTTTATGACATCTTGATGATGGTCTGATTCACTTAGGTTTCTATTGGAGATACTACTTGATATTTAAAATATTGAATGTAATTTTTAAGGCTTGTACAAACCCTCTCCATTATCTTGGCTATTTGGATCCTTAAAAACCTACCACTTGTATATATGACCCTAAAATGACCCCTAAGACACCAAATGCCACAAGGACTAAGCTAGACTATGACCAAAGCTAGAATGGAATATTAAATTACATTAAATGAATTATGATCATACCCTATGACATTATAAAAATCACCTATACAATATTTTGAATATAGGGGGTTGACCCATTTTGGCTGTGGTAAAAATGGTCAACATTCTTGGTGATTTCCCAAGGGTGGCATGCTTACTATGCCATGACCAATCACCTAATCCTATCCATTAGGATATGGAATCACATGTATATCATGTTTGACATACAAATTGACTTTAAAATACACAAAACACAAATAAATATAAAGAATAAGTATCACACAAGATAAGAAACCTAAGAAAAAACAATCTTGTGCTTCATGAGGCTTACAAAACACAACACAATAAGAAGGGAAACACATACCTAAACAAACTAACTCAAACACTAACTAACCTAAGATGAAAACTTCCTCCATGATCAAATAATAATTTTGAAACCTATCTTATTTTATGACATGAAGGTTTTAATGAGACATGTAGCCTTTCGATCCTTGACATCGATGCTTCCATCTTCTTCATGGTGTTTTCTAAATTCATTGGCATGATGTTGAATGAGAACCAATAAGTTCCAAACATGATCACTATGGAAATGAAATCTTCTTATATATAAATAGCCTTAATTATCTCATATGGCTCCTCAACTATAGCCTCTAATGGTGGTTGAATAAGGCTTTCCTTTTTGATTTCTATAGTGTCCTCAATAAGATTAAGTTTCTCTTCAACTGCAAGTACTTTGAGCCCATCATAGATCTTTGTATAGTCTACATAATCCTGGTCATTGTCCTCTATGGAAGACTCTTTCTTCACCTTGTCATGTACTTGGCTGTTAATGTGAAAATTTGAAGATATGACAGTCTTCTCAACCTTACTCTCCTTCTTGATAGATTGTACTTGATTCTTGGAATCATCAAGATATTCTTCTTTATGATCTAATACCTTTGGATATGGCTCAATATTAGGTGGGTCTCTTGACTATTCCTAAGGTGAAATAACTTCTGCATTTCCCTTACTTTCCATGTCTATGATCTCTTGGACATGAACATCACCAGATTGAATTATGATAACAAATTCTTGATAAAAAAAATGACCTTCATCTTTATTCTTTATGGAATACTTATCAACATGATCATTAGTATCATTAGCAACCTTGTCATTAGATATAGATTCTCTTGGAGAAAAAAAGACTTACCCAATTTTCCAAACTCTTTGCATATGGCATTGAGCTTCTGCCATAGTTCCTATTCATTTACAATATGAGACCTTTCTCTATGATTATTGAGATAATCATCAACATTCTTGTTAGAATAATTATCCAAATTGTATGTAGACTTTTTGGGAGGAGGAGTAACTTTATCGAGATGATCAGACTCATGACATATGAATTCAAAATTTTTCCACAAGCCAATTTCATCCACCTCATGAGTGTCATCTTCAAGAGCCATTTCATCTATCTTAGTCTAATGAGACTCTCTTAGGACTATAACTTCTAGAAGAGTAACTTGACCTTCTTCCTTGATAGTACCCTCCACTTCATGCTTGAGATGGTCATCCACAACTTCATGATTAGACATGGAGTCTTCTTCAAATACCTCTTTCTTCAAGTCTTAGCTATATTCCTCATGGACAGTTATAAAAGGGTCTTTAATAAGGTAGGATTACACTTGTGGTCACAAAAGGGAGTCCCATTGATAATTTCCTCCTCTTATGACATCCTCTTGGTCAGCCTTGGCTTGAATTCGCTCCTCTTCACTTCTCTCATGATGGGTTATTCCTTAAGAAGGGGTGAAGTGGAAGGTTGATGGATAGGCTCATGTGAAAGAGATAGAATATGAGGTGAAGGATGATACATGATCAGGGGTTGATGAATTGGAGATGGAGTGTGAGGTGAAGGAGAAGGATTATGAATGGATTTAGGAAAGAGAAAAGAACTAGTAATCTCATAGGGAAGTGAATTCTTGGGTTGATTAGAAGGAAAAACATCTACATAAACAAGAGTTGCATCTTTTCCAGTAGTCTCCTTTAGTTTATTCTACAACAACATGTTCATTTTTGAGATCTTTATCCTCCCACATACTTAACCTATCTATTGAGAATTGAAGGCACCTCTTTGGAGAGTCCACTTATTCTTTGACCTCCCATTGAGTTCCTTCTAGTTCTTCAAATATCTCCAACTTTTCAATATAATTTTTGGTAGCACCTCTCAACCATTCCATGAGATGATTAGGGAACACATCATACTCATCATCCCATGTTGTCATTTCATCTTGATTAAATAGTAACTATGGTATGGATGCCAACAAATGCTTGATATAAGATGGAAAAAATGAAGGAGGAGGAGGGTAATAATGAGGATCAAGACTAGTTTCATTTTGTTGAATTCTAGCCTGTAGGAATCTACATCTTGACTTGTAATACTTTTGTGTTCAGTTCATGTAAACATCTAATTCTTCATGGCAAGACTCATAAGAGTACTTTTAAGGTTCATATGCATCATGGTATGGTTGATAGGGATCATATTGGGATTGATAGGGAGGAATTTCTTGATAGGTATCTTAGTAGCCTTCCTCATAGGGTTATCCAATGACATGGTGTCTATATGGGGGAAAAATGGAGGATTATAGGGCCACCATGGCTCATAGGGTTGATAGCCATTTTTATAGGACTATTGGGGAGTATACTATGGTTCATAGCAAGGCTAATAAGGAGGTCTATGGTAGGGATATTCATCATAGTTATTCATGTCAACCTCATGTATCAAAAGAAATACAAAAATTGATCAAAATATTCAATGAGATATACTTGGACTGCTTATGACCAAAATTTATCATTTAGATTCACCATTGGTGCTAGATTGTTTGCTTCTAAAATCTGATTAGAGGAAAGACACACCAACAATCTTTCCATTCTCTTAGACCGGGTCTCACCAAGTATGCTATAACTATTGTTACCAAATATTGTACCCTAGAAGAGGGTATTAAATCCTCTTCCATATTTAGGAAATATGGTAACACTTCTAGGTATGTGGGTGTACCTATAATGGAAGTGAGCCTCTAGATTTAAGGGCTAGCTCCCTGAATGTATCTTGAAATGCTCACACCTAATTAACTAGTTATTTATGGGAAAATATTTAGAAGTTGCATGAAACAAACCTAATATAAGGGGGTGATACACCAAGATGTCTTCCATATGGCCATCATAATTTCTTACAAAAACAAGGCACACAAACTAACTTCCTAGTCCTATGGATTCTAACATGAGTATTTCAATATGGAGGTGAGATGCATGATAGCTATCTAAGGTAAGTGAACCATAGGCTAGTTACAGACACTAAATCTCATTATACACTTAAAATAAAATCTCATACATTTTATAACACTTCATATGACCTATTAGAACAAGAAATCTTTGCATAAACATTAAAAGATAAGGGAAGAGAGGATAGAGAATTATCACTTTCATCACCATACATCACTTGCACACTTAGAAAATTATTCAAGAACTTAAAATACAATTTGCATTAACGTTGAAAGGAAAAATATGACATCATTCCAGTAGGGCTCTGCCATACATGGAGTGGTCTCTTTACAAAGGTCAAAATGATAGCTAATTATAACATTTAAGAGAGAAGTGGGAGTAGAGAAGTCTAAAGGGGAATCAAATGAGTTTAACTTCATTTCAACCATAGTTATAACTACTTATATAATTATGCTCATTCAAGCTTCTTGATTGATCCATGTCACTTCAGTACATTGCATAGTTACATTATTCCTTCATTGATGTTCCTTGATGATTGCAATGGTGGGATCAAGTTATTTTGAGATAATTTTTGGCATCAATGTAGATACAATAATTAGATCCATCTATTAGAATTTTATTTTGTTGTTAACGGATCCTAACTAGTTTATCATGGTGTGCAAAAGTGGAGAGAAAGGTCCCTTTCATGTAGTTGGTGCCGGGGATGAAATTGTTGGGGTTTATGTGTATGCCTTCATGGAATACTTTGAAATGCTAGTTATTATTCAAACTAGATTATTATTGAACTATCCCCATGTTCATAGGTCCACCATAGATGAAAAACCAATCTTAGAGTATTGGTTTTCACATTAGGTCCAAATATACCCATTCTTTGCCTTCAAGCATCTGTTGGACATAGTCATTATTATGTTGAGGATTGTCATTAATGTCAAAGAAAGCATGAGATAATAAAAAATTAATGAAAAAGATGTTGAGTTGAATGGACATATTACAGAGACCTCATAGAGTTGAGTGTGTACATGGAATATTTATGGACATACAAGAATAGTCATATGAATCCTTTGGTCACATAGTTATCTTGATAGATATGGCTAAGTACATAGGTTGATGATTAAAATATTTACACATATGGAAGTTTTTGAAGGAAATTATTAGAATATGATAATTAGTGTTGTGCCTATTTTTTTTGGTCTAAGTCTTAAGTCATGTGGATGTGTATAAAAAATATTACAAATACATAAAGTTGCCTCTCAGTTAGAAGTTTACTAAGTTTTCATACTTAGTCTATTTTATAACTTTACATTTATTTTGGGAAAAGTGTTTTAGAAGAATTATTTCAAGGAATTTTCTTAAGTCTCTTTGACCAAAAATCCCACAATAAAAGTTTTGAGGAAATTATCTTTGGACAAATATCCTGTAACAAAAGTTCTAAAGGGTCATTTTACATGAATCGAAGGACACTCTGAAAAGCACTGAAGGGTATCTGGAAAAGTTTTGTAAGGCACTTTATATTTTTATGTTGAATGTGTATATACATAATATTTTTAGATTTTATTTATTACTAACATTTTGTATCTTGAAATAACTTTTGTCTCAATCTCTTTGAGTGTATGCCTTAAGGGGTGCACTGGGAAAGGGATGGGCAAGCCATCGGTGCTTCATAATATTATCAATCCTTTTTCCACTTGCCATCCATACTCTATCCTCATAAAAAACATTAAACCCAAGCTTATTCTTATTAGTCCTATCTATTCCCATCATTTGCTATGTTTTATCCTTCATTTCTTACCTTATCACCCTTTTGACTTGTTGATTATGCCAGGTAGACCAAGTAAACTTGGTACAATTTATAGGCTTTCATCTCTCTTTTGGTTTGTTGGCCTCTTGGCCAACCTAACACAAACCTATAGAGTTTTCCCAAAAATGTGCTAATTCTCAAAAATTTTTAGGGTAAGATACCACTATATTACAAGGTCATTTACCACACTTTGATAAGAGTGAAGAATTAAGTGAAGAAGTTTGAAATAACATTTGTCTATTGACCATTATAATTGGGGAATAAAGCTTTAGGGTTCAATACTTTTTTTGGAGCTCTGATCTCATCTTGTGGATAAGTCTTTTATATGCTTGGATAGGTTGTGTAGCCTAGAGCTAATTTATCTTAGTTATCATTACATACCATGACAATCTCTTGAAAATCACCTTGGCCAAGGGGGATATTGAGGCTTAGTGGGTTCGTCTTCAAAGGTAAGTATTCTTAACTTTATTCCTCCTTTGTCTGAGTAGATAGATAGAGCATTTGTATTCTTTTCTTCCATGTATTAAGATTATGTATACAGTGATGTGAGTGTATGTATTCTATACATGTTTAGTTTAGTTGTTTATTTGTTTTGTTTCTAACCCCCACTTTGTGCCACAAGATTTGGTGTGCACTATATTAGATTTACTTTTCTTGTTATTAGATTAATGAAATACTAAATAATAAGACTCTTTTAAGGCTATTATGTGATTATGTTAGACTATAAGATTTGGAACCCTATCTCACATGGTGTTTTATGACAAATAACCCCTTAATAAGTTCTAAAATATCATCACATTGGTCATGCTCCTGCTTAACAATTGTATACCCCAAATCAGAAGTGTAAGTGTGCTCTATCCCATTTGATATAGGATTGATTTATGGACATAATGCATTTTTGATTGCATACATTTTAGTGAACCCAAGGTGAATCAAAACCATGGTTGTGAGTTGTCATTTTTGGAAAATATCTAAAATAATATCCTAGAAATATGCCAAACTCAATGAAAGTTAAAAAACTCAACCATGGTCAGATTTATCCCACTCCAAGGGATTTAAAACCCTATAAAGGCAAGCCTAGAGATATTTATTTAGGGATCTCAATCAAAAGTAGACTTAATGTAAGAATAGATTTATAAAGCTAAAAGCCTAGTGTTATAATATTGAAATTAAGCCAAGTCATCAGTCAAGCTAATCATTTAATAATGGTGTATAGAGGATATGATGTTAGCCATATATCATTGATGAAAATTTCTTATGAATAAACTGAGCAAGCCAAATGAAGAAATCATTTGAAGATCTCAAGGAAGGTAAAGATTATTGTTCTTTACATTTTAGTTGGGTTTTCAATTGTTGTTTGTTCATTAAGCTCCCCCCTAAGATTTAGGCTTAGAGATGTTAGTCTATTAGTGTGTTGATTTCATGGTTTTATGGACTAACACTTGATCTAACCTCTTCTCTTTGTTGAATTCCTTGATCATAATTTTCATGCTTCTAATCTAGCCTACTAGGTTAACTAGGTCAACCTAGTGCATTTATAACACTTTTTTAGTAGGTTTCTATATTGCTTGGTCGACTGGCTCAACCTAGTTTTCAAGTTTTTGATAGTTTTATCCAAGATTCTTGATGAACAATCTTCTCTATTTTCATCTTTAAACCACTCAGGTGAGTTTATACTTATCTGTATCTTTCTATTTTTGTACTTTCTTTTCATAGTTTGTAATCTTTAATGCTGCCCCCACACAGTCAACTAGGTTGACCCTATGGACCTAGTTCTGTGTTCTATGCTTTCTAAAATAACTAGGTTGACCTGATCAACCTAGTTCATTTTTAGACTTAGCTTTCACAATACAAGTTTGACCCTATTGGCCTTATTCTATATGATTGCCCATAAAGTTTCTCAACTATACCTTGTTTCAAAGTTTGAATTAACTATACATGTTAATCACATCTTTCTTTTAGGTTGCTTGCATGCTTAGAATAGTTCACATAATCTAATTAGGTGGTTTTCAATAAATTTTTTAGTTTCATTATTTATATTTTATGCACACACAACTGAACCACATAAACATCAATGAACATTTACACATTTGAATACCTAGGCTAACCTACTTGGATTTCATCACCAAGGGGGAAGCTGACTTGATGCTTTAGTCAAGTATAAAGCATGGTTAATGGTATATTTTAGCTAAGCTCTCGACACCCCTATCACTATGATGTGTGAAGTGACGGGGTAAGCCCCAATACCAAGCCTATATCAAATAGTCTTTTTCATCCTAAACTTATCTAAAACTATCCTTAGATTTCTATCTAGTACCTTACTTATAAACAGTCTCCTTTTACACCTACAATTTGATTTAACTATTTTGAGAATAATGGAGTTTTATTCCTATTTTAGTTAACTATCTAGATTAATAAATCAATAAATAATATTACAATAATTACAATCCTGATTTGTATAATTTATTTATCTTTTTTACCTTTCTAAAATAGTAATAAATAAGGAGAAATAATAAATTAGTTAGAAATAGGCTAAAATAGTTGAGATAGGGTCAAAAACTAGTTATGTAAGACTGGGACAATACCATAAATTAGAATTTAGCTTTCATTCGATGAAAGGATAAGATCACTAAAAATAAGACACTTTGGGGTTTGATGATATTATCCACTGTTACCATTGTTGTCTAAACTAGTCATAGAGACCTAAGTTTTTTGGGTTCTTTGTGTTGTTCTTGTGTGAGCCTACTTATGAAATCTTGAGTTTTGAATGTTGATGGATCTCAATGTCGAGATGATTTAATCTTCAAACCTTAACCTTCCATCATGCTTGATAAATGGGATTTGAATCACTTGAAAAGGTGGGGTTAGTGTGTGTAAGATGCATTGAAAATATGATCTACACCCTTTGTGTGGGCATGTTACCTACATACCAAGACTCTGAAGAGGGATCAAGTCATATGCAGTTCTCCCACTTAATGTGATTTGTGTAACAGTGTGATATAAATGCAAAAATGCCAAATTAAGAGTGCTTGAGGTGGCTAGGGACTAGTATGAGAGTTTGAATATGTTTACAACTATGTTGGGTGATTATGTGCAAAAAATAGGGAAGTTTGACTTAGTAGTTTTCTTGTATTCTTGCTTGTTTTATAAGATTTGTCACCTCTCTTTGTAAATGACCATTAGATGGGATTTTATAGGGAATTATTAGTCATGGGTTAAATGTATTTGATTTACACCAACATGATGAAAGATAGGAATCAAATTAAAATAATCATTGGGGCTTAAATTGTAATTGGATAGGAGTGCCAAAAATGGGACACACTAGGTTCTGATGCTATATTCTAAGTATAGATCTCCTTTCTTATAGGTTTGGGACTTAGGGGGTTAGGATTGGCCTAGTAAATATAGCCTAGGTGAGGTGGAATCATCATTCAAAAGGTTTGGGTTGACTAAGAATAAGCAAAAAAGTGTCTATAAGGGTTATAAGAGCATGTAAAAAGGACTTATGGATTAGGTGTCACAAGACACACTCAAACTATTAATTTGGAAATTTTATATGACTACATTTTCCCCTTTATTTTAGTGATGAAACAAAGTGAAATACTAAGATAAAGGAAAAATAGAAAGTGTACCTAAAATTTCAGACAAGGATGAAGCCCATGGAGATGTGTGATGCTAAATGATGTTGGGTATGTGTTGAGTATATGATAGGTATATGTTTTACCAAGAATAATATTATGAATGGAGATAAGTGCTCAATTCCCTAAGAGTGGCTCAAGAAAACAATGGTTGTCCCTTTGACTCCATCATCACACACTAAGTGAAGAAATGTGATCTTGTGTGTGTTGATCGATGTTTGTGCTATGTCCAATCCCTCTAAGTAGGTGGCTCAAGAATATAAAGGCTAGCTAGTCCTTTGGCTCTATCATTTCCCACTAAGTGAAGCTATGAACTGATACCAATATGAATGTGTTTTATATGAAATGGATCCTGAATCCCATGAATGCTCTAAAATATGATAATGTGGCATGGATAGCTAAATATGTACTAGAAATTGGGCCAATCTTGACAACTTTGAAAGGTGGAGATTAGGCTTATATGAAATCCACTCTAGAACTAGGAACTAGGCTTATGTGGAAGTCACTTGGGAATGATTCCAACCACCTACAGATGAAATAAGGCACACAACTACTAAGAATACCTAAAGAATGTAATGAATTAAAAAGAATAGAAGGCAAATGTACCTTGCACATTTCCCTCAATCACTGATGTTTGTAACATGGATTCTGATCTAGAAGTTATACCAACTAACCAATCTAAAACTAGAAGTGAGAGCCATCATGTCATACATGATGCCCCCTATATATGGATTCTCTAAGAAAAACTATACAAAAACTACCCAATCTGAACTAAACTATAGCTGACAAAACTATAATTAAACTAACCTTTCTATCTATTTATGAAAAATATGGGTTTTTTAGTTTTTGGATAGGAGCATAAAAAATAAGACACTTTACTATTCAGTATTGTAGTCTAATTTTGGTGATCTTTTCCTTTGCTATTTTTGATCACTGTTCTATATTCATCACTATGTTCTTGGTTTGTTCTACCTAGTTTGAGTTTTGGTTGCTATTTTGAGTGTTTTGAAAATTGAATTTTTATCGATAAAAGACTCTGATATCTATGACAAAACCCTTATTTGTTTCCCCCTCTTATAAGGGTAGGAATGAAGACCCTGTAATGACTACCCTCAGAAGAAAGAGTTCTACAAGTGTGTTATAATATGAAATACATGATGTAGCAATGATAATTGAAAAAATGTCTCAAGGTATAAGATAGTTTGTATTGGATATTGTTAGATCAATAGGGGTATGCCTAGATAGATATAAATATGTAATAGTATGTACACTGTAATGAATTAAAACTAGAAAATTTAGTTGTTAGTTGTTAATTGTCAAGGAGGGATGGAGCATGATGTCTATCATGACATACAAGAAATCAAGATAATGCATTATGTGGATCATGGCATTAAAAACAATGAGAAGCAAACAAGCAAGCAAGCACATAAGGCAAGAAGCATACAAAAGTGGCCAAGGAGCCTTGCAAACAAAATACATGAGAACATGTCACTCAAATTTGGAAAGCAAGCATACAAGGCATGTTCAAATGCCACACACATATACAATTGAAAACAAGCAAGTTTGGCACAAGGGCCACAAACACATAGAAGAGTACAAGTAAAGGACATTGGAAAATGTCCTAAAGCACATACACGTAAGAAACAAAAATTGAAAAATGCAATCACATATAACTAATCAAAGCAAGAAAGGAAGGCATGTAAATTCTAGGAATACAATCACATATAACTAATCAAAGCAAGAAGTGAAATTATGAAAGACATGTAGTACAAGACTAGGTGGATGCTAAAAAATACACAGGTGTTATATACTAGTGCGTGTCAATAGAATAATCTATATAAGTGAGCATTTAATTTACATAACCATGATAACTAGAGTGTGTGGTGTAGGAATGACACAACTTGTATGGTGTAGTCATGTAGAAGATGCCCACATTAGGTAGATATATTTATGTATGTCTCAAATGTATAAAGTAGGATGCCCCCTCAATGGGTAGAGTGAAGCAATCAAGGATCTAAGTATCACTGCACTGACTCAAAGAAGATCAAGTGACACATGGTAATGTAGATAAATTGATAAACAATAACATAGAACAACAAAATGTAAGTATAACATGGTATAAAAATGTAAAGCATGGATAATGCATACATTTAAAATGTTTTTGGTGTTTTGAATGTTTTTATATTATGAGAGTTTGTATTGTTTTTATATTTTTTAAATATTGTATTATTTTTGGTATTTTTGAAATAATATATGTACAATCAATCATAAGAAACTATGTACAAAAAATATTGAGAAGAAATGATACTAACTAATGAGTTTCATAAGAGCCCCCTATCATGGCGTCTTGTATCAAGGAGAAGGATCATGTGTGATCATGAATCATGATGGAAGTGATAAAATTATGGCTCTAAAATCTATGTATATTGTAAATACTCTAAAATATCTATAGTGGAAACTAAATATGGGGTCTCCCTTTAAATCTAAGAAGTGGATACAACTGTAGGGTACACAAGACACATCTAGTAGTAAAATAAGCTCTATGAACATGTGCTTTATGTGTAGAGCTAGGAGATCTCAATGATACTACACTGGGTGTAAACACTGTAGCTGAAAAATATATAGTCTTGAAAATGTGGTTGTTCTAAAAGAGGCCTCTGTGAAAGTGTATAAACTCTCTGTGATGGTGATGAAGGCCTCTACTATGTCTGAATCTGAACTAGAAGAACTATAACTAGTGAAGAAATTGAAATTGGTGACTATAGAGTAGTAGACGGATCTAAAGTGGGGAGTGGTAAATGATAAAAAAACTCCACTAATTATAACAACCTAATTAGCATGAATAAATTTTATGCATTTTTTAAATGTAAAAGGTATTGCATGAAGTTTTTGAATCTATGGTCAATCAAGCAACATATCAAAGACTACTACACTAGGAACTATAGTAAATGGTATGGCCACATGTATTGGTATAACTTATAGAGGAAGTACAATCTCACCTAATGAATTTTGTATGTACCCACTGAATCTACTAATAATTATGTCCATTGGGGTGATATCTTACTCTAAATATCCCAAATGCTGAAGTAATGTCATAGTGCACATGTTTACATTGGATCCATTGTCTATGAGAACATTATGAATGGGATGATGATTAATGTAAGATATTATAAAGAGTGCATAGTAATATGAATCATCCTCAACTATCACCTTCTCTAAAAAGGAGATCAAAGGTCTAGCTAGAACTCTAGAATTATACACACCAATCATATTACTCAAAGGATTTGACTCAATTGAAGGTGCCTAGTATGTGGCTGCTAGAGGGTATGTATGATATACATGGTGAACACCTAATATGTTCCTTATTTCTTATTTAGATTATTATTGGAAAGGATACATACTTTTAAAGCCTTATCCTATGTTTGCTTTTCCCGAGGAGGCTCAACTGGAGTGTCAAGATCAATAAGGTATCTATCTATCAATTCCTATATCTTATGTTTCAAATTGATGCATCTATTTCTTGTGTGTCTTGGTGCCTTGTAAAAATTTCAAAATACATTAAGATCATATCCATGTGGAAGAGGCTTTGTCATATCAACTTCCCTAATAGGAGGGAGAGATATGATATTACATTCCAATAGCTACTGTAAGACTCTAGCTTGAGATACTGGTAGATTGGTAAAAGTTCATCGAGGAGGTGATAATAAAACTACTCATTGAGGGGCATCTGAAGCCATATATACTATAGGTTGATTTTGAATTTTTTTATCATTAACCTTTACTTTGTATGGGACTTTACTATTACTCTTATTTTTTGTTTTTGATATGCTTATGTACTTGAGTTTGCCCATTAAAATTAATTTTACTTCCCTTTCCTTTAGTGTATGACATAACTCAATGAAGGAAGAGAACTTATTGAACATTATCGACTCATGTAAAGCTGATAGAAGACTTTGTTTGAAGAGATCTTGTAATTCTTGATCAGCCATGGGGCTAGTCATTTTAGCCAAGATAGTATTATATCAAAGGAAATAATATATGAGATGCTCACTTGAACTTTGTTTCTATTTTTAAACTTGGGCATAAGAAAATTTATCATCTATGTTAAAGTTAAAATGAGATAAGAACATGTTAGCTAAAGGATTGAATGCATTGACTGACTCATTTGGTAGACTATAGAACCATTGTAAGACATAATCCTTTAAACTCTTTAGAAATAGTTTGGTTAGTAACTAATCATTTGGCACATAGTCCAAGAATGATATGTGAAAATATTTCAAGTGTGTCTCTGGATCACCCTTGGCATCATATAGAGTGATATTAGGTTGAACAAAACCTAGTGGTAAGGGTGAAGACTCAATATGTCATACCAATGGTGTATGAAGTAGAGAAAAAGAATCCAAAGCCTATGTTGGTCTAAAGACACCTTTCTCAAGATGTAACAACTTAGATTGAAGAGATTTTATCTCTAGCACAAGGGTACCCATATCAGGAGACAAATATGTACTAGCCATAACTGGTGGTACCTCATGGGAAGGTTGGACTGCTATAGGGGGTTGTTGAGATATAGTTACCCCCGTAGTGTCATTTGTAACTAGTTGTTCTAAAGGAATGGAAGACTCAAATTGATTAGCCTTTTTAATTTTCATGATATATTTAAAGATAATAGCATGATCTTAGGGCTGTCCCTTGAGTCTCTAAAAATTTGTAAAATCAACTCTTTGTTGATGACCACATCATTATCAACAATAGGGGTAAGTGGGCCAAGATCCTGATGTTGTGGGTCATGAAAATTGGTGTATCATCATTTTTATTCTCATATTACTATATAAAAATTAACCTCATAGAAATTAGTGTAATCTAGATGTGTAGTGTTAGGTTGTGGAGCTAAAAGCTTCACCGATGCAAACAGGGAAGGAGGGTGCTGAGTGTCACAGTCATCGGCATCGATCAGGCCAACTAACGTCGGTCAGGTGGAGACAGAAAGGCAACCGACATTGGCAGTATTCAGCTGATGTTGGTCACCCCTAGGTAGACAGGGACCGACATCGGTCACTTATGTAGTTCCAAACTGTGAGTTTTATGGATAGTTCATTAACAAACCAGTTGTTTGCATGAAGAAGGTTAATTATAGTCTTGAGCTGTGGATCTAATTATTGTAATTAGGTGTCTAATTATTGTTTGCATGAGATCTATATAATAGACTCATAGGGTGTATTGTAAAAGAGTGCTAGTTTGAGTTGAGCAAAGTTAGCTCCTTCTATGTGTAAAGTGAGCAAGGGTGTTCCTCCTAGTTCCATAGCAGTGCTAAGTGTGGGTGCTAGTTTTGGAGAATCAGAAGGGTTCTTCAAGTGTGTAGGATGTTGGTCAGTAGGTATGCAAGGCCACGTTTGGAGATCTACATGGTAAGTAAGATCATTGATCTACAGGTGTATGTGTGTGCGAGGTCTAAGGTTTGCAGGTGTGTAGAACCAGGTTGATTTGTAGGTGGCAGCAGAATCAAGGTGATAGCAACACAACAGGGAGCAAGATCAGGCAGGATCTACTTGGAGTATGGTGTGTACTCAGTTGGAGAGCAAAAAGGAAGGCAAGGTAGTTCCTTCCATAAGTAAGATCATTTGAGTTACAGGTTGTTACAAGTTCATGGGAGATCTACTTGGAGTACATTGAGTACTTGGAGTGTGTGGAGCACTTGTAGAGTGCGTGGAACACTTGTGTACTAGCAGTAGTGGATACTGACTGGTTAGAGGTGAACACCAACTCTGTGTTTGAGTTGTGTGTTGGGACCGTAAGAGAGAGAGATTTGAGGAAAGTATTACTGTACACTTGAGGTGTGGGAAGCCTCTAAGAGGTGTGAAGAAGAAGTGGCATCTTCTTTATTGTATTCTTTTATAGATGAGTATTAATACAATTGGGTATTGTCTCTCATATTCTGTGTTGTTTTTGATTTCTAGTTACTTGTTACTTCTAGTTAATTCTGCATATTTAAGTTGCTTGTGCATGGTAATCAATTATGCTTCTATATTTCCTAACAAGTGGTATCAGAGCTAAGGTTGTAGGGAGCAGGTTTTGTGTTTGGTTATAGGTCACTCTCAGGGGTTTTTGATTGAGTGGGAGTATAGCAATGGCAAAAGAAAGTAAGCTACAAATGGAAAAAATGAATAGCACGAATGGTCAATTATGGTGTCATGGAAAGAAAGAGTAGGTAAATAAAGATTGTTGGTTGGTAGCAGATCAACATGAAGAAGTAGATGTTGCAGGTGTTGTTGCACAGGATGCTTTGGATAAAGTTGAATCTTGGTTAATAGATTCTGTTGCCTCTTTCCATGCAGCCCCAAGTAGAGGGGTTAGTGAGCCTTGTCAGATTATTGGCAAAGGGGAAGTGTGGCTGAAATTGCAGGCGGCCAACACATGGGCGTTGAAAGAGGTCATGCAGGTCCCAGTCTTAGAGATGCAGCTAATTTCTTCAGGAAATTTGGGTGATGAGAGATGCATAGTAACTCTCACAGTGGATTCTTGGAATGTTACCAAGGATGCACTTGAATTAGCATGTGGTAAGAAAGTAGGTACTCTTTATCTACTTGCTTTTATTACTGATTCTTCTTCTGTTGTGAAGATGTGGCTTGTAGGCTTGGTCACATGAGCAAGAAGGAGATGCATGTTCTTAAGTGGAAGATAGATGTGTTTGACAAACTTAAGAACTGGAAAGCCTTGGTGTTTATGGAGGAGATGGAGAATAGAGATCAGTGGAGAAGGCTGAGTAACTTTGAGTAGAGCAATTTAGATAGGGATTTGATTCAAAGAAAGCTCGCAGGTAAAAATTCATCACTCATAGGTGAACACAGGTACTGGCATCGGTTAAGATGAACTGACGTCAAACAAACAGGTGCCGATGTCGATCATGTGTAAACTAGAGCCGTTGGTGTCAAGCAGGGTAAGACCGACGTCAGTCAGGAGGACCAACGTCGACGATAGTAAGACCAATGTCAGTCAGGAGGGCTGACATTGGTAGTAGGTAGACACTAACGTCGGTGGGGTCAATAGTCAGGACAGGTGCATGGAACCGACGTCGGTCAGATGTAGACTATGTGGTGATTGAGGTCGGTCACTATAACAGATTTTAGGCAGACAACAAGCTATCAAGGAGTCTCAAATGCCCATATGGTGGACTAAAAGTGCAAGTAAGCCTTAAATTCACTGTTGCTCTTCTTTATACTAGTTGCCAACTGAAGAATAGGAAGGATCCAGGAAATAGTGGGAGCATGGCATGAACAAGATGCATGACCAAATGGGAGATTTGGTAGGGTTGCCAGCCGGTATGAAAGCACTGAGATGAATGGATACCTTGGTTAAAGAATAGAGAGAATGGACACGTGAGATGGAAGGCCAGGTCATATGGTCTTGAGGAAGCTACAGGATAGTGGTACAGGTTTTGATAGGTGGATGACAAATCAAGGCTTTAGTCAATGTCAATGTAACCATTGTGTTTGTCTTACCAGGTGGATGATAGTCATAACATTATCTTGTTACTGTATGTGGATGGTTTGCTAGCAGGTTTGTACATATAGGGTTTTGCTGAGCTAAGGGTAAGATTAGTTCAGTGGTTTACCATGAAGGATTTGGAGTAGCAAAATTCTTTGGCATGAGTAATCCTAGAGACAAGGAGATCACATGTTGATGTTGTCACAGGATGATTATGTGAAGGTAGTGCAGGATGCAGAATAGGGTAGCACACCTATGGATGGATAGTTCACAGAATAGGGTCCCCAATCACATGATGAGGTTGAGTACATGTTTACTTCCTGAGTTTGCCCAAGCAGTGGGTGCTATCAAAAAGTTTGGAGCCGATCTGGGAAAGAAGCACTGGAGGGCAGTTCAGTGGATTCTCAAGTATTTGAGAGGGACCAAAAATAGGTTGACATGCTATGCAGGGTCAAGTTATTTTCTACATGTGTTTTTAGATGCAGACGCGGTAGGTTACTTGGATGATAGGAGGTGCACCACAGGTTGTGTGGTGGTTGGTCTTCAAGGTTGAGTTTGAAGAGGGATACAAGCTAGGAAAAAAACTAGATGGGGTATAAGTACAGGTACAGTGTAACTATTTATCTCCAAGTGGGAGATTGTTAGGTTGTGGAGCTAAAAGCTTCACTAATGCAAACAGGGAAGGAGGGTGCTGAGTGTCACAGTCACCAGCGTCGGTCAAGTGGAGACAGGAAGGCAACCAACATCAACAATATTCAGCTGATGTTGGTCACCCTTAGGTAGATAGGGACCAATGTCGGTCCCCTGTGTGGTTCCAAACTGTGAGTTTTATAGACAGTTCGTTAATGAACCGGTTGTTTACATGAAGAAGGCTAATTATAGTCTTGAGCTACGGATCTAATTATTGTAATTAGGTGTCTAATTATTGTTTGCATGAGATCTATATAATAGACTCATAAGGTGTATTGTAAAAGAGTGCTAGTTTGAGTTGAGCAAAGTTAGCTCCTTCTATGTGTGAAGTGAGCAAGGGTGTTCCTCTTAGTTCCACAACAGTACTAAGTGTGGGTGCTGGTTTTGGAGAATCAGAAGGGTTCTTCAGGTGTGTAGGATCTTGGTCAGCAGGCATGCAAGGCCACATTTGGAGATCTACATGGTAAGTAAGATCATTGATCTATAGGTGTATGTGTGTGCGAGGTCTAAGGTTTGTAGGTGTGTAGAACCAGGTTGATCTGCAGGTGGCAGTAGAATCAAGGTGACAACAACACAACAAGGAGCAAGATCAGGCAAGATCTACTTGGAGTACGATGTGTACTCAGTTGGAGAGCAAAGAGGAAGGCAAGGTAGTTCCTTCCATAAGTAAGATCATTTGAGTTACAGGTTGTTGCAAGTTCATGGGAGATCTACTTGGAGTACGTTGAGTACTTGGAGTGCGTGGAGCACTTGTGGAGTGCATGGAGCACTTGTGTACTGGTAGTAGTGGATACTGACTAGTTGGAGGTGAACACCAACTCTATGTTTGAGTTGTGTGTTGGGACCGTAAGAGAGAGAGCTTTGAAGAAAGTATTACTGTACACTTGAGGTGTGGGAAGCCTCTGAGAGGTGTGAAGAAGTGGCATCTTCTTTATTGTATTCTTTTCTGGATGAGTATTAATACAATTGGGTATTGTCTCTCATATTCTGTGTTGTTTCTAATTTCTAGTTACTTGTTACTTCTGGTTAATTCCACATATTTAAGTTGCTTGTGCATGGTAATCAATTATGCTTCCATATTTCCCAACATGTAGGATCTATAGCAAGAAGCTGAGCTAGTTGTTTATCCATGCTATATAGATGGGTTGGAAGAATCTAGGTAAATTCAAGAAGGTTACCACTAAGTCTTGCACTTCATCTCAAAGGAATAGATGCAAGGAGCTTAGGTGGCATAAGGAAAATATTAAATAAATATAATCTAAATAATGAACTAGAATATGCATAAAAAGGATACGGAGCTCACAAACATGTAAGGTAATACCTCAAAAGCATGGGACCTAGTATATGCAACTAGGGTTTGAAATAAAATGATTTTTAAAATGATTTTAGATATTTTGAAAAATTAAATGTGTAATTTTGATTTAAATATTCAAGAAAAATATGAAAAATATTGAAAAAAATAGAAAGGAAATTTCCCTAGGGGTTTTAGGGTTTTTGTGTGCAAAGGGACCTAGTAAATTCAAATAGGGCTTAGAATAAATGATTTTTAAAATTACTATGGTAAATTTAAGAATTTAAATGTAAAATTTTGATTTAAATATTAAAAAAAATTAGAAAAATATTGAAAAAATTAGCAAAGAATTTTCCCTAGGATTTCTACAGTTTTTGTGCACAAACAAAGTAAGTTGGGTTCACCAAATGATTTAAATGTTTTGGAAATATTGGAGTTTTATTCCTATTTTAGTTAAGGGTATGGATTAATAAATTAGTAAATAATATTTCAATAATTACATCCCTAATTTGTATAATTTATTTATCTTTCTTTACCTTTCTAAAAATAACAATAAATAAGGAGAAATAATAACTTAGCTAGAAATAGGCTAAATGGCTGAGACAAAGTCTAAAACTAGATATGCATGACTAGGATAGTGTGAAAAATTATAATATAGATTTCATTTAGTGAAAGGATAGGAGCACTAAAAATAGGACACTTCAAGATTTGATGCTATTCTCCAGTCCTACCATTATTGTCCAAACTAGTCACAAAGACCTGAGTTTTTTGGGTTCTTTTCATTGTTCTTGTGTGAGCTTACCTATGAAAATTTGAGTGTTGAATATCGATGAAGCTCACTATAGATATGATTTAATATTCAAACCCTAACCTTCTATCCTACTTGATAAATGGGATTTTAATCACTTGAAAAGGGGGGTTAGTGTATGTAAGATTCATTGAATATGTGATCCACACCCCTTGTGTGGGCACACTGTCTATATACTAATACTCCAAAGAGGCATCAAGTCATATATAGTTCTTCCACCTAATGTGTTTTGTGAAATAGTGTGATTTGGATGTAAAAATATCAAATTAAGAGTGCTTGAGGTGGTTAGGGACTGGTATGAGAGTTTGAATATGTTTGTAGTTGTGTTAGGTGACTGCATGTAGAGAATAGGGAATTTTGCCTTAGTATATTTCTTGTATTCTTTCTTACTTTGTAAGATTTTTCACCTCTCTTTGTAAATAACCTTTGGATGGGATTTTATAGGGAATTATTGGTCATGGGTTAGATTTATTCTCATTAGGCTGACATGATGAAGGATAAAAATTAGATTAAAATGATCATTGGCGATCAAATTATAATTATATAAGAGCATAAAAAATGAGAAACCCTAGGTTCTAGTGCTATAATCCAAGTATGAGGCTCCTATCATATATGTTTAGGACCTGGGGGGATAGTATTAGCCTAGGAAATATAACCTAGGGTGGAACCATCATTCAGAAGGTTTGGGTTGATTGGGAATAAGCAAAAAATTGTTGAGAAGGGTTATAAGAGCATGCAAAAAGGACTATAGATTGGGTGTCACAATCCACACTAAAAATACTAATTTGAACATTTTATATGACTATAAAATCATTCTTAATAATATAATCAAAATTATAGGTTGACCAAGTAGCCAGCTTTACTTTCAAGTTGTTTGCTTGCTCTTTGATCAATTATATGTGAAAAATATTGCATTAGCCAATGTTTGTACAAGATTTTGTTTTTTATGCATCAAGTAGAGTGGCCAACATCAATTTAGTTGACAATTTGTTTCCCTTTAAGTAGTTACTACCTTTTTACCTTACTTGCAATTATCTTTCTTCAATCCATAGCTTGTTATCAACTTTCTTTTCTTCTCTATCTATTGTGTGAGATCAACCATATCGACCTAATATATTTTCCAGGCCTTGTACACTATAATAGTCAACCTGGTCAACCTAATGCTATTTACAACACCTTTATCCTTTTTTTCTAGTCACTATTAACTAAACTAGGTCGATACTATGGACTTAGTATAGTTTTATAGTCCCTATTTTGCACTAGGTCGACCAGGTCAAACTAGTATTGTTGTCAGTCACTTTTTGATTCTTTGCTTTAATATCTTGTCTCTTTTCCTTTCATCATTGAATTAATTTTTGGTGACAACACTGAAGTTCAATCAACAAACATGATCTAATTTATGAATCCTAAGAAGGTCTTGCATAGACAAAGTAGGGCTCCTTTCATAAATGTTAGTAATGTTCATATTACAACCACACGATGGACTATGGGACCCCTCCCCATAATTATTTGTAGAAAAAACCTCCTCTTCTCTTATAGGATCAACTTGAGTTAGATTATACTCTTGAAATGATTTTCTTTATCATAGAATTCCCTCAACATAGAGGGAAGGATCCTTTCACCATCTATAACCTCATGATTAGCCATCAAGTTGAAGAATCTCATTCTCCTACTCCCACTTTCTCAACTAGATTTTAGGGTGCCAATTTCTTTGCTTCTCAACCCCTTCCTTCAATATTGACCCCTTATTATGCTATGACATATTCTTCTTTATCTTCTTGCACCTCCATGCCTAGTATCTCAACTAACATGGTAGGTTCTACATCTAGTGGGCCTCTTATAAGACCCATTATCCTTAATCCTTCTACTAGTTCATTGTTTACTACCCAAGGCACTCATGCTTCTAGTGATTCTTCCTCTCAAGCATTTACTAGTCCATCTTTTACTTCACAAGAAATTTTTTCCACTAGTGCCTCAAATTCTCATAGATCTTCTCAAGCTCATACCAATATTAATAGTGGTACCTCAGCCACTAACACCAACACAAACACCAATACCACCTCTTATAATAAATAACACTAATTAAACTCATCAACTATTATTGAACACTCTCAATCAAATGAACACTTTCCAAGCTCATAATATGATTCAAATGATGAGAATGCAAAACCACCTTCTTAATCTTCAATCCAATCCTCAAGCAATGGCTTGGGGCACACATAACCAAAGTGTTCCTCTTCCTCCTCTTTGATATTCTCAAGTTAATCTCATTATTCAACCTCCATTAGTGAATAAATTCATCAAACATTTAGAAAAATGAATCTCTTACCAGTCAAATTGCTAACATTGACATTGGAGGTATAACACCTATAATTTCTTACAATAGATCAACTGATCCTACCCTTCACCTTAAGACATTTGGAAATATTTATAAAGATTGGGTCAAGTTAAAAAAAAAATCACTTCAAAAATCTTAGCCAAAACCCTCATGGGTGATGCCCTGGATTGGTATAATCAACTTAGAACACACTCTATCACTAGTTTGGAGGACCTAGTAAATGTTTTAGTTCAAGAATTTCAAACTAGTGATCTTTCATAGAACACTTTGGCCCATTTTAGCTATTACAAAGGAATCAAAAATGAAACTTCCTAATCCTTTGTTAAGTGATGGAAGACTTTGTCAAATAAATTTGAACATAATATGGTGGATGACAATCTCTATCATCTCTTTACAAATGCTTTATTTCCTAAATTATAATATTGAGTATGTACCCTTTCTCCATATACCTTGGAGGAAGCCATTGATCAAGCCAAAAGACAAGATTTCCTAATGCATCAATTTGAGCTACCCCAACCTTCCATGGGCCCTTACCTATTAGTAGAGAAAAAAAACCACAATATTACCAATGATGGTATTACTGATTCATATGACACCATTCACAATGTTCAAGCTGTTATTTTTACCCCTTCTTTAGAACCAACTCCTTCCCAACAATTTACTAATGCTTATTTCTTAACAAACAACATTAATGTCCATAAACCTTTATCCTCAGCTGAATTTCTTAAATGTCTACCTAGGCCTCTCCCTCAAGAGCTTAACCCTATTTGACATATGAAATCGTGGTATGATCCTAATAAGTTTTATTGGTTTCACATTAGCTAGGGTCACTCTCATGAGACTTGTAGACAACTCCATAATTTATCCATGGACTTTATTCTTGGCCCAAATTTTGATCATGATTTTATCATCCATAAGCATCAAAAATCTTATGAGATTGATTTCAAAGACTATAAATCACATGACAAAACTCAAGCCTTAAATCAAGAAAATGCTCATTTATCTATCTATAAATACCCCTTGCCTAATCATCAACCAATCCAAGAAATTCAAGACAAGCCTACTTATTATACTAATAACAAAGAAAGTCTTGTTGAACCTAATTCTGAAGAGAATGTAGTTAGTATGAACAATATGAGGAGAGTGGTGACTTTCATTGATTCATAACTTGTTTACACTCCTTCCCATAAGACATATCATGTTATCCAAGATTATTCTCTAACTCATTTGAATGAGTTGGGGTAAGAAGATCTTATTTAATTTGACAATCCAATTTATGATTCTCCCTTGGATGACACATCTCATACTATTTCTACTTCTCTCCCACCATCTTCCAATACTAATGACAATCTAATTTTTACTAACACTTCTTCTTCCAAGCTTTAAGATCAATCTAAAATAACTGTTTCTTCATCACCAAAAAATTTATAACCTTCTTCAAATTTATAATTGCTATCAACATACATTTCAATGCTCTTCAGATCCACCTTTCAAAGATCCTCTTAATCATTATGCACCTACATCTAATATTCTCATTATGTGTTATGATGAGTGGGATCCCATTGCAGAAATTACTAATATTCCATCCCAAATCCTTTTTCTTAAACTCATGAGGACATCTCCATATCATAAAAACCATTTCATGCAAATTTTATTTGAGATGAATATCCCTCACCCTCCTATATCAAGATGGGATACTACTTTATCTAGGTCTAAGGATAGTATTTTACAATAATGTGAAGTGATGTGCATTAACATTGATGAAAATCTAGACATTTTTTTAATTTATGATTTCCTATCGTATATATGATTTTAGATGAGATTCTACTTTATACAGATGATCCTTCATTGTTTATTAGCATCTAAATAGGTGATGTAAAAGTCAAAAAATACTTGATCAATGAGGGTTTTGGCACCTGTGTCACCTCCCTTGATTTCATTAAGACTCTTGGATATTTTGAATGCAATTTTAAGTTTACACATAACACATGCCAAGGATATGATAAAAGGCAAATGCCTCCTTTAGGGTGTGTGTGACTTCCCATTACCATCCCACCTATTAATATTCATGTGAAGGTGATGATCTTCAACTTTCCCCTTTTGTATAACATTTTTCTTGGTAGGCCATGGACTCATCGTATATGAGCCATCGCATCTCCTAATTATCAATGCATAAAATTTCCTCACAATAGAGCCATTTAAAGGATTTGAGGAGACACTAACCCTTAGAATTTTGAATAATTCCAAGATTATGGTGTATTCAAGATTCCTACTCTTGAACCTTTACCTAGTGTTCCATTCTATGAGTTACAACATTTAAAATTTCCTATCAACTCAACTAGAGGTTACAATGTGCATCCTAAACTCATTGGTAACATTCCTCCCAACCTTTTAGACTTTGATGACGATGAGCCCAATGAGATTAAGTTAAAAATCAAAACTTCTAATCTCTCACCTCATCTCATCTTGTAGCTTCCTACTTCCTTACAACATTATTCTCATAAGCTTCCTTGTGATGAAATTCCCATGGTCTTAACCAAGACTAGGCACTATATTCACCAAGTTTCCTCTGATGACAAGGTCAACCCAACCTATGTCATTGATATTCATACTCTAGATTATGATGATGGATATTCTTTAGATGATCCTCTTTTAGGTGGCCTTATCCAGGCTCATGATGTTGAGATTGTTTGTTACCACTCTTCTTTACTTGAATATTTTCTTGCATCTCATCATTCTCTTTCTTTTATAGTTCCTTATTCTTGCATTTTTCCTCTTTATCGTAGGGTAGAAATGATACTGATACGTCCAATTTTTGAGGAACCAGTTTGGACCATGCTCTTGGATCATGTTATGAATGGAATTTATTTCTTTTTCACATGTAGGGTAGTCCTCCTTAGATCTTTTTCAAATCCTACCCTTCCTTTAATAGAGCTAGCTATAGTTAAGCATGTTCCTTTTTCCACTCTAGTTGAGCCTGTTTCCTCTCCTACTATTGTTGAGCCTATTTCCTCTCCTACTATTATTGAGCCTCTTCCTATTTCTCCTATTGTTCTTCACATTGAGCCTATTTATACACCTTCCCAATCATCACCCTCCATTGATGATGGTTTACTTCTGCTACCTAAGATGGCTCCTTTGCCCACCAAAAGGGTTGATGAGTCCTCTTTAGCTTTTTACACTCCTATTTCACCTCCTTCTATGAGTGCTCCTAAAACCAATCACAAGTGTATCTATTGCTTCCATGGGATAAATAATCACTATTCCACCTATTATCACAAGTTGTGATAATACCTTGATACCTTGCATCCTTCTTCCTCATTATCAGACAAAGCCATACCTCTCCCAAAGGTACTTCCTGAATATTTACCTAAGTATGGTGAGGTATATTGTCTATGGCACCTATGTGACATGTATCACATTGATCATTACCACATTATTCAACAACACATTAGAGATCACCTTGTAGCCATCCTTGGACTTTCTGCTATTCTTCCCATAGGTCATTCTCATAAGAAGGTTCCTCCTTCTTCTCCCATGGCTCCACCTTTAGTGGTTCCATCATCTCCTGTGGTCCCTTCACCACCTTCTATGCCTTCACTTGTGGACCTTCCCTCACCTATGGATCCTTCTCCACCCATGAGTCCTTTACCCATGGATCCTTCTCCACCTATGATTCCTTCTTCTCCTATAGATCATATTTCCACACATTATCTTGAATAGCCTTTGCCTAACTTTACTCCTCAACATGATCCTTTGAGCACTCTTAATTTTTTTGTTGAAGAGATCAAAAGAGAAGTATTTGCCTAGTATTCATTAAAAATTGATGAGACCTTAGTAGTAATTTGATTATACCTTCATAAAGACTTATCCAATGTATTGGATAATGTGTGTGGAAAAATTTACCATTATTTATGAACACATGCATGGTGCTTCCTCATTTATATTTGGATTGGATATGTGGTCCAATCTCGTTTCTATCTTTATTATATCATTTGACACTATGTCAAATTATTTCTTATCTTATATCATGTTTTTCCTTCTTATGATACTATAGTTAGCTTATGTTATTTATTTATTTTTTTGCATATACTTATCTTTTCCTTATCATTTCTATCTTTTTTCCTTATCATTGCTATCTTTTTCCTTTATCATTTCTTTCTTTTCCTTTAGATTTTTTCTCAAAACTCTTCCATTGTATCTTCATGATTAATTGCTTTCTTATCTTTATTTTTCATAGATATCTATCATGGTGACTTGGTTATATCTACCCTCTTCCCCTTAATTATTATCTCTTATTACCATGTGATCAGTTACCAAGCAATCTTTCTCATTACTATTTATTTTCAGCGGTACTCCTTTAGATCTCTTTTTTCCCTTCTTCCTTTTTCCACAAACTAAGCACATACATGATTGAGACTTGAGATCACATGCTCAGTTAATTGTCAATCCTAAGTGTTCTAGTTAGTCTTTTGTCTTGGGTCACTTAGTTTTCTTTAGCCTTAGCCTACAACTCATTCATGTCTATCACTATCTCTCTCATGATTGATCATTCCAAATATGTATGCAGGAGGAATCTTAAAAAGCCTTTAAAATCCAAATTATTTAAACAAAAGGTAATGATATCAAAAGGTAAAAATATTAAATATTCTTAAAAGTCTAATCACACTAAAAGACATGATTCAAAGCACATCTCTTTCTTCTATTCGAAGCTCAAACTCCATAATTGGCCTCATGATATATTTGAGGTCCTTTTGGTTGCGGCAGGCTAGTAGATTAGAAGAGGAGAATTAAAAAATATTTTAATGCTACCTACTTTCTCACGTAAGTACCTAATCTTCATAGTAAATCGATGACTTTATAAGTGGTCTTGAGGAGTGGGGAACATGTTGTGGGAAGGTAGGTCCATTTTAATTTTCCTTATATGAATCTACCATCATGAGTTGATCTTAGTAGCACACCTATTTTACTTCAAAGTTTTGTGTCTATAGAAAGTGGGTTTACTTTGTACATACATGACCACTAGTCAGATAGTGTCTTTTCATGTCCTTAGTATGCCTCTTGCCTCCTAAGGTCTTCTCATGAGATGCCTAAGTCTTGCTTATTACACTCCCTTTTTCATTCCCTTTCCTTCATATTTCCTCTTGGGAAATATTATTTTGCTTACAAATCACTCCCCATGGGATTTCATTTGTGAGTTGCTTTGTAAGATCGTAAATAGGCCCTGACATCCCTCATAAATTACCATATTTTCAATCCTACTACCCACATCCTTGATTTACCATTCCTTACCCTTTTGTTTACCAATATTGATTTGGTACCCCTTAGGTTTTTATTTTGTGAGTTACAGTGTAAGACCATGGATAGGATCTAACCCTCCTCACAAAATTTTCAAATAAACATGTCGCCATACAAATTACATGTGTTAAATAAGAGATAAGATTTGATTGATTATGAGGTTACACATCATTGACATGCTTCCCAACTTGATATTTAGTATGTTTTATGCTTAATTCAATTTTATTTCACCTTTTACTTTCTTATTTTTTGAGTGCATGTAAGATTACAACCATTTATTGAATTTCTCATACTTCCCAGCTTGAATTAGTATGATAAATTTAAGACCAAGTTTTTTGCAAATTTTATTTTTCTTTTGTACTTCCCATCATGAAATAGTATAATTGATTGACTTAATTTTTGATTTGTTTTTATTACCATTCATGCCCTTATACATACCTTCCATTTTATTGCATTATTTTTCATACTTCCCAATGTGATATTTAGTATGATTTTACTTGTTTTAATTTGGTGCAAAAATCTTTTACATTGGTTTAAAAATAAATCCCCTTTTACCATCTTTTTTGCCATTTTCTTCGATTTTTATACTTAGTCATTTTTTGTTATTACACATTTCCCAACTTGAACTAGTGTGTAGTACATTTATTTGATTGATTATATTTTTCCAAGTCCTTTTTCACCTATTTATTTTTAACCATGCATGTGTACTCCATAATGCTAGAAAAGAAACCACACCACATATATTTCCCATAGCATATACAAGAAATCTAAATACATGTGCTATAAATAAATATATCCAAAGCATCCATAGCCTCAACCATAATGAACAAATAAACACCATCATAAAGATAACATACACAACCAACACCAATATGACAAAATGATACATCCATATATATATATATATATATATATATACCATGAGTTTGATACAATAATACAACCATATATAAAGCCTCAACACTAAGGATAAGCTCTATTATGTCTATCTCATGGCCTAGCCATGCTACCTACTGAGGCCTCAATCTAACTCCTTCAAATGGTACACTATAATGAGCTAGTATGAGATCTCAAATCCTATAGACATGCTATCTGCACCTATGCCTGCACCAACTCAACTTGGGTCACTGTATGTGCCTATGTTAGTTGAGTCTATGTCAATATATATGCCTACATCATATATGTCACTATCTCTAAATGTGTATCTCTCTTGTCTACCAAGGCCTACTAGGCCTATCTCTCACCTACACTCATCTTTAGTATTGGTTTTACCCTCTCCCTCTACACTTGTATCTACCTCATTGCCTTGCTAGCTAATCTAAACCAACTCACCTAAGTTGGGGTAGATGGTAAACTCAAACTCTCTAGTGTCATGGGGTTTTATGGCTATAGATTCTTATCTAGGATGTCATGTAATGCTCCCCTTACTAGTGACTCCCATCTCTCCTCATCATCCTTAGGTACACCTAAAAAAACAAACCAAATGGATATTAAATCACTGTCATATCTCATAATATCTATCTATATCTCTCTACTACCAAATAAAAACTTAAGAAATAATTTAACCATATTCATACCTATGTATGTCTCAAATCCTATGATATTTTCCTCTGCATGATCTCTTAGCATAGTATCCCCATCTATGCAACCTCCTAATACCTCCTTGGTAGGTTGCCTCCTCAGCTCAAACCTAGTTATCATGACTCATGTCTATCTCAGCCTCTATCTGAATGGTCTCTCTATCATCTTTATTAGCTCATATATGGGATCATTTGGGATGTCTATAGTCTCTACTCTCTCCTATCTTCATTGCTATCATATCTTTGATTATCAATGCTCATCTCATTATAGGGTTAGTAGTGGTACATCTAGTATTACTACCTCCTTTGATTCCTTTTATGCCACTCATCATGTCCAACTAATCCATGGTTTCTCCTAATATGGACTCATTTTTAGCCTTTCTATTAGTGGTATGAGTCCCCTCTTCCCTCATTATTCCACCACATGTTGAGCCCACTAGTCAGGCATCAATATCGATATCACTGGATGAGGTAAAACCATCTACCTTGGCATCCATGCCACCATATGTGGATATTTCCACCATGTATAGTGACCAATCACCTCTCTCCTCTCTAGTGCTATGAAAATGTGTATTAGCTCACCCATGTAGCTATTATGTGCCCTTATGACTACCACATGATGTTTATACATCTCATCGACTATAGTGATAGCATGTGAGACATGACCCACACTACCTGGTCCTCTCTCCATCTCTGTACTCAAGGTAACCCATCATCAATCACATGGGGAAACCCAATCAATTGATACATGGGGAATCTTTCATATATCCATGTTGTTAGTAGTATGATTGATCCTATAGTCTTTTACCCTTTGACAAACATCTCAAACATATCATGTATGAGCTAGACCCAAATGTCAAAGCCTAGATTGTATAATACTCTCTCCTCTAGCATCATCTTACTCAAGGCTACCAAAAATAGTGGTACCTTACTATTTGACTTGTGACAAAGCACCCATTATATCACAAGGCCTATCACAACCTTCTAGAGGTGTGAAATATATGATATATACATGTCATCCATACTAACTCTACATTCTCTTAATATTATCTCTAAGACTATAGCCAACATGGCTAAGTCTCTCCTCTATTCTAAGCTATCTAGAATCCCTATGGTCACTGGTGGTCCTGCTATGGGTAGACCAAAGATAACATGTACATCCTCTAGTGTGATACCCACCTCTATCACATCCTCATCCACCTCCCATATGAAGGTATTAGTCAACCATTCCTAGCATCTCAGGAACATGACTAATAGGTTAGTACTGAGGGTGATCTTACACATCTTAGATATACCTCATAGACTTATGGCTACCAATCTATCTCAATCTTAATCTATCAATCTCTCTAACAAATTTGGAAACTAAGACATGCCCACCAACCTCCAAAATTTTGGTTGTCTATGCAACTAAGAAACAACAAAGGAT